>CM021101.1:661408086-662039428 GCA_007115665.2 Sequoiadendron giganteum | reverse complement strand
CAAAGAAGGTTCAATTTGAAGATAACATTGACATAAAGGATACTCTTCAATCCTTGACTCTCAATCAAATAAATTTCAACCTAAGACTTTTTTTTTTTGATGAAATACCATGAAACAGAGTGGCTCCCTTTCATTAAACATCAAAACAATTATATAATAGTCCCGTCAACCCAAAATAAAGATCTTGATGGGAGTGACTTCAATCACCTCTTGTAACCTCTCAAGGGCAGACGAGAAAGTATTGTGTAGATGGCTAATGAAGAAAGCATAAGTCTGCATGTTAAGCCTTCTCTCATGAATGTGATGGTTTGCTTCATATCTTCGTTACCTCTAGCCACCGAGATGCATATTGCATCACCAACCATTCCTTGTTTTGGGTCATGACATAACTTGGACAGAGCCTTCACCATGTTGTCCCTGTATTCAAGTAATATAAACTTATTGATGGCAGCTTGTTCGCCCCACTCAAATTTTCCAGAGGTGTGCCCAATGTTTTACAAAAAACACTCCATGATCTTTGCATTATGTACATGGGCATGTGCCAGATGCTTCTACCCGATAATGGCTCTGATTGATTTTTTCGCAACGTCTGACTGGATGTCGAACACCTCCTTCAACTGCTTTGAGAGATTTTGCATTTGCATTTGCACCCTTGGATCTTGAGGAATTTTGACATTATTTTTGTTGACCAACATACATATTCCTGTTTTACTCTGCTTCTCTTCTAAATACTTAATATCCATTCAACCAGTGTATGACTTTAAGGTTCTACTTATGATTCCTCGAGAAGAGTTGATGTATGTGATGTCTTGTTACCGCTTAAACCTGAGGTCCTTGCCATATCTGTAAGATCCTAATTCGATCCTCTCGCATTCCCATCTATGTATCATATGTTTGCTGCTTCTTAGCCTACAAATCTGTGGATATAAATTTTTGTAATCTGGCCAATCTTCGACAACTCGTGAGATGATTGCATCTTCCTTCTTGTCAATTGCAAGATTCGAAAAATAGTCTACAACCTTGTTTGCTTGTCTATAAGCGTGCCTCAATGTATAACCATCTATCATCTCGAGGATCAATCTAAGACTTTTATTAGTTTCTATCGATAGGCAGGTTTACTATTGCAATCGATGTATTTGTTTTTGAATTAGGCATTTGGTTAATGGGATTGTCTTGTTTAAAATATTTTTGGCTTTTCCCTATAGTTGCAATTTAAGTGCATATTTTTTATGCTGGAAAATTACAGATTATCTCTTTTTCTATTGGTTTGAGTAGGTTGATTTTTTATTTTGCTTTAAGTAAAATAGGAAAATAGGGGAACTTTATATATAGTGGGGAACATTATATAATGTGACAAACATTTAATTGGGGATGCATGTAGTGCGAGTTTTGGTGGCAGGCTTGTTGGTACTGAAGCAGTAAATGCAAACCTCATGATATGTGTTGGACAGTTGGTGTGAAGATAAGTAGAGAATGCTTGGTTAATTTGCATGTTGTTTGTTTACTGTTTGTTGAGAAGCTTGTGTCTTTGTGGCTATGGGTTGCCATGTTTGATGTTTGTCATTTTGTGTAGTGGTAACGGTCTGCAACTGGTGAGTGGCGTGTCTATTTTTTTTAATACTAAATAACTAGAAGCATTACAGGGAAAACTGGACGCTTTTGACAATGTCTTGTGTAATGTGGGTGCACATGCAATGAACGCATAGCTAATTCATGAAATGTTAGTCAGGTTCTAGGTTTTGCTTGTGCTTATTCTTGTTTGTCTATCATTTTTTGGAGAGCTTGTGGGTATTTTAGCTCTTCGTTTCATTTTTGCATGTGGGTACACATGCAGTGAATGCATAGTTAATATATGAATTCCTAGGCGAGCATTGGGTTTCGTTTGTGCTTATTGTCATTTGTGTGTCATTTGTTGAAAAGCTTGTGGGTTTTTTAGCTATGTTCGTTATTCTATAAAAGTGCACTGCTGGTGAATGGCTAGGTTGTGTATTTTTGATACTTGATAAGTCTGTGGGTGCAGATGCATTGAACGAATAACTAGTTCATGAAATATTGGATGAGTGTTGGATTTTGTTTCTGCTTATTCTCGTTTTATTATTGTTTGTTGGAAAGATTATGGGTTTTGTAGCTCTTTGTTGTGTTTTTGCATGTGGGTATATGTGGAATGAATGCATGGTTAATTCATAAAATATTAGGTGAATGTTGGGTTTTCTTTGTGTTTATTCTTGTTTGTTTATGGTTTTTTGAAAAGCTTGTGAGTTTTTTAGCTACTGGGTGTGCTTTTGCATGTTCGTTATTCTGTAAAAGTGCATTGGTGGTGAATGGATTGGTTGTGTGTTTTTGACACTTGATGACTAGAAGTATTGCTTGTTGTTACAAGGTGTAACCGTGCAAGGGTACAGTGGATTGCATATGCATGACAGGGGATATCGAGCGAGTGAATGCATTAATTATGTGTTTATTGCTTGTGTGGTTAGTAGGGTATCAACAAAGCTTGGAAAGAAAAGTGCGTGAGATGTGGTGAAGGCCTCATGAGTATGCTAGCAATGTGTACATAGTTAATTCATGAAATCTGATGCGAGTACTTAGTTTTATTTGTGCTTATTGTTGTTTGTTTGTTGTTTGTTTTAAATCTTGTGTGTTTCTAGCTTTTGGTTCTAGTTTTGCATGCTTGTTATTTTGTGGCAGTGCACCACTGATGAGTGCCTTGTTCCTATTTTTATGATACTTGGTTGTTGTTACCATGGCTAATAGGGAATTCTCACAAAATATTATCATCTTGGTCTACTCTTTTACAAATTTTATTGATCTTTCTATGGTTCATGTTTATGAATAGTGTATTATATGTCATGGAATGTGTTCATTTGTCTAATTTGTCCCTATAACAAGAACCATTATTTACAATTGGAGTTGGAGGTAGACATGTATATGAGCACAAATATACTTGGTTGTTGAAGAAGGAACTAGAAGGTCATATTCTTGTAACATTCTTCCCCTTTGTTTCCAATGAATTTTAAGTCTTCCAATGTGCATAAGATCTATGCTTTGGAAGAGTTATGGACAATAAAGGAGAAGTGTGGTTAAGGAATCTAATTTAGCGAATAGAAAAATGTGCATAGTGAATGGCATGCCATGTAATTCATAAGCATGATTTTTTTTTTTGTTGAAAGGCAGGTCACTATTGCAATTGTTAGTTTATGTCAGTAGGCAGGTTTACAATTGAATTTGTTGAATTTTCTTTTGAAATAATCGCTTGTTGTTCTTAAAATTTTCATGGTGAATCAAATTATAAAGCATTTTTTGTGTTTTTTCCATAGATGGTTGGAGTGGGTCTATTATTGGTTCCTATAGATAGGCAGGTTTACTATTGCATCTATTACATTTGCTTTCTTATTAGTCTCTTGGCCAATGACATTATGTTGTTTAAAATATTTTTTCCTTTCTCCTATAGTCGGGATTTAAGAAGATATTTTTCATGCTTGAAAATTACGCTTTATTTATTTTTTCTTAACTAAATTTGTAAAATAAGGGAACACTATTTATTATAGGAAATATTTGATCATGAAGCAATCAATACATATTTATTCCATTGGATGCAAATTGTGTGAGATGTGTTGTAGAGCTGGTGGGTACAAATTGATGGAATCTTAGGTGAGTGTTGGGTTTTATTTCTGCTAAGTTTTCTTTGTATAGTGAGCAATACATCTAGTTATCAAGTATGAAAAATAGAAATATTAGTCGGTCATCAATAGTACATTGTTCCTATACATATGCTTCTATGTTTCATGTTTAACAAGGAAAAATAAAATGCTTACATGAAGAAATAGAGAGATACAATACATATTTACTATCATTCAATCGAAAACAAGACTGTTGTAATTGTACCTTGCTTGTTGGCTTCATGTGTTTTATGTCCTTTGTTATCTACTTTACCTATTTGTACAATTGGGTCTTATAACAATGAATAATATATCTAGTTGTAGTGGCACAAAAGTAGTTGCTAGCTTATTGGCTAAGTTTGCAGGATTTCTATTCAATGTCTAAATGTTTGGGAAAAGTTATGTTGTAGAATTTGAATTTAATATAATATTGTTTGTGATCCAATAGTTATATCATTTAGTGCATTCAACGTGCATTGACTACTTCTATAGCCACTACCTTGTGGCTAACGGTGGCATAATTTGCATGCAATGTTTGACTATTTGAAAAAATTATAATGGGTTCCTAATTTGTTGATTTACTTTTACAAAAATGAATGATACAGTACCCTTGGTAGTGTATCAAATTGTAGAATATAAAAATTTGTGCTTTTATTGGTTCCTATTGAATGGCAGGTATACTATTGCATTGATTGCACTTTCTCTTCAAATAGTTGCTTCGCCAGTGAAATTGTATAGTTTAAAATATTTTAGACTTTTTCCTATAGTTGGGATTTAATGAGAACAAGAAATATAACAAGGAATACTTGTAGTTGGCAACTATCATAGAGACATAGTGAAGCCATTCACCTGCAGTGAATTTTACAGAATAAAAGATGCAAAAGGCTAAAGTATTGGCAAGATTTCCAACAAATGATAAATAAATGAGAATAAGCAAAAACAAAACCGAGCCCTAAGATTTCATGGGTTAAATGACAATAATCAGAAACCAAAATCAACACTCGCCTAACATTTCATGAATTAACTATATGTTCACTGCATGCTGGAGTAGGTCAACTTTGCAATTGTATCGTATATGTTGGATATGACATGCTTGTCTATCAATGTATAACTATTGCATTAAATGGTACTATGTCTACTATTCAATTTTGTTTATGTAAATTGGGAGAATACGACATTATATATTTTTGCAAATTTCGTGGGTTTGTACATGCAGTGAACACATAACTAGTTCATGAATTCTTCGAGGAGTGCTAGATTTTGTTTGTACTTATTCCTATTTTATTATCGTTTGTTGGAAAGATTGTGGGGTTTTTAGCTCTTTGTTGCATTTTTCCATGTGGGTATATGTGCAATGAATGTGTAGTTAATTTATGAAATCTTAGGCGGTTGTTGGGTTTTGATTGTGTTGATTCTTGTTTGTTTATCATTTGTTGAAAAGCTTGTTGGTTTTTTAACTATTGGTTGCGCTTTTGCATGTTCGTTGTACTACAAAGGTGCATTGGTGGTGATTGGCTTGGCTGTGTGTTTTTGACACTTGATAACTGCAAGTATCCATTCTTTGATGTTTGTTATTCTATCACAGTGTACTATTAGTGAGTGGCTTGTTTTTGTTTTTATGATGCTTGGTTGCTATTACAAGGGCTAATGGGAAATGCTTGGGAAAATTTACCATGCTCGTCTATTTTTTTGGCATGCAATTTTACCAAGCATTCTCTACTTATCTTCACATTGGATGTGCAACACATATTGTGAGGTTTGCATTTAATGCATTAAACATGCATTGACTGGTTGAGCATTGACTAGCCCACCATCAAAACTTGCGCTATATAATGGATCCCCTGATTAAATATTTTTCACAATATATAATGTTACCAACAATACATAATGTTCCCCTATTTTCCTATTTTACTTAAAGAAAAATGAAAAATTGACCTACTCAAACCATTAGAAAAAGAGATAAACTACTATTTTCTAGCACAAAAAATATGCACTTAAATCCTGACTATAGGAAAAAGACAAAAATATTTAAAACAAAACAATCTCATACTTAAGCAATGAATTGCATATTCGATGATTGTAATTATGCATATTCTTGGTTGCAAAAGTAACATATTTTTGAGCAACTACGAAGGGATGCAAAGATATATTTAGCTGTAAATATGGTTAATTGTTCAACACGAAAGTGGAAGATCATATTCTTGTATCATTCTTTCTCTTTGATTACAATGAATTCATGACAAGACCTTCCACAAAGCATATGTAATTTAGTTTACTTAGTTGGCTCGTTAGCCCTTGTAGCAATAATAAATACCTCTAGTTATCAAGTATCATAAACACATGGCCAAGCCATTCATGAACACTACACTTTTACAGAATAACAAATATGTAGAAGCACAATCAAGATCTAAAAGAAACGAAATCTATTCAGTTCCCTTAAAATGTTCAGTTTTGCCTCTAACACTTTTGTTGTTCAAGTATCAAAAAGAAATAGATGGCCCACTCAATAGTTGCACATCGTTCCTTCTACTTCACCCTCGTTCAAATCTTGTACAAAATAAAAAACGTTGTAGACAATAACCCACATCGAAAGACATGAAATCTTCTCAAAAAACAATAAGAAAACAATAAGGACAAATCACCACTTGGCTCATATTTCATGAATTAACTACGGATTCTCTGCTTGCATATCCTTGAGTTGTCCAACATATATCATGAAGTTTGCATGTAGTGCATTAAACATGTATTCACTATTTTAGTACACATAAGTCCACTATGAAATCTCTCACTATATGCATCCCCCAATTAAATATTTGCAACGATATATAATGTCGCCTTGTTTGCTTGATTTACTCAAAAGAAAATGAAAAATTGACTTACTGAAAGCAATAGAAAAAGAGATAAGCTATAATTTTTGAGCACAAAAAACTAAGGTATTGAGATAATAACTTTGTAGCTCCTTTGGTGTTCAAGGGGCTCATAAACCTAAGAAACACAATCATATCAGTATAGTCAATTGTGACATGGTATATAATTCATAAACATGAAACTATTTTATGGCAAAAAGTAAGTTAATTTTCAGTGAGAGTTATGCATAGTTATAGGCATGTGGTATGGAGTCCATGTGCAATGTTTTGCATTGTACGTTCACCAAAATGTATAATATAGGTATATTTTATTTCATTTCCTTGTAAGCAAATCTCCCTGATACACTATTTCAAGTAGTGTCTATGAATTTCATATTGCATGGTTGCACTTATGCATATCTTTGTCTACATTATTAGTGCAATGAAATGATTGCAATAATCATTTTCTTATTGGAACAAATTGAACAATTTCAAACACTTGGCATAATTCTTAAACATATTCAAAAAATAAAGTATATTTGTACATAAAAAGTTAATTGAAGTCCTAGTGGGCACACAAGCAGTGAATACATAGTTAATTCATAAAATTCCAAGCATGTGCTTGGGCTTTTTCTTACTTATTCTCATTCGTTTACTGTTTCTTGAAAAGCTTGTATGTTTCTCTTGTTGGTACATAGAGCATGTTCAATGTGGAATAATTGAATGTATTAACCATGTGTTGATTGCCTGAATGCTTCCTAGATTTTTAGCAAATTTGACATAATATTGATTTAATCTCTAAATACATGGAAAAATTTATCGCTTTTGACTAATTTTTTTGTAAATTTTATCATGTGCTTGTGTGTTTCATGTTTATGAATAACATATTATATATCATGAATTGTGCTCATTTGTCTAATATATCTTTCTAATAGCTACCATTGGTTGTGAATGGAGATGGGGGAAAAGATCTATATGGCTACATGTATACTTGGTTATTGAACAAACAATTGAAAGGTCAGATCCTTGTATCATTTTGCCCTTTTCTTTACAATGACTTTAAATTCTTCCAGTGTGCCTAAATATTGTGCCTTGGAAGAATTGTGAACAATAAGGGAGAAGCTTGGTTCAAGAATA
This sequence comes from Sequoiadendron giganteum, assembly GCA_007115665.2. Taxonomy (NCBI): domain Eukaryota; kingdom Viridiplantae; phylum Streptophyta; class Pinopsida; order Cupressales; family Cupressaceae; genus Sequoiadendron; species Sequoiadendron giganteum. The sequence goes on along the minus strand of CM021101.1, from coordinate 662,031,786 downwards.
TGACTTGTCGAATAGACATATGAGCATAGTGAATGGCATTGCATGCAATTCATAAACATGAAACTTTTTTTGTTCACAAGCGTATTACTATTGTAATTGTTGTATTTTCTTTTGGAATAATTGGTTGGAAAATTAAATTATACTGTTCAAAAATTTTATGTGTTTTTTCCATAGTTGGGATTTAAGGACAAATCTTTGATGTTTGAAAATTATGGTTTATCTTTTTTCTATTGGTTGGAGTACGCCTAATGTTCATTTTATTTTAAGTAAATTAGGAAAATAGGGGGACATTATAAATACTACAAAATATTCAATCTTGAAATACTGAATTCATGTTTAATGCATTAAATGAAAAAATGTTCAAGATGAGTTGGGCAGCTCTTCCATATGGAAGCAGTAAATTCTCATTTCTACTTGCTAACATTTGTTTATTGTTTGTTCACAACCTTCTATGTTTTTTAGCTTTGGTCTTTTGTCTTTGGTTTTTGATACTTGATGCAATGCTTGAATGAGGGAATAGTTGTATGAATGATGTGTTATTGGTAATTGGCTTGTATTTTTGTTTTTGATACTTGATAACTAGAAGTGTTGCTCACTCTTACAAAGAAAGATGAATGATTTGAACAAGGTATTGTTGAATATGAGCGCATTAAAACCATAAACCATTTGTTTATTGCTTGAATAACCATTAGTCTAATGGCAAAGCTTAGAAAGAAAATTGTGTGACATATGATGGAGAACTAAAAGGTGCATAGGTAGTGAATGCATAGTTGATTCATGAAACATGTAAAGTGAATGCTAGATTTTATTTATGCCTATTCTTGTTTAACAATTGTTTGTTCAAAGGCTTCTCTGTTTCAAGTTCTTCATCGTGCTCTTCCATGTTTGTTATTTTTTAAAACTGCACTGCTCATGAGTGGGTTGGCTGTGTGCTTATGATACTTGATAACTATAGTGCTTGAGAACATATTTATTTTGTTTGAAAATTATTATTTATATCTTTTCTTGTTTTTCAAGTAGGCCTATTGTTCATTTTCCTTTGAGAAAACATGTCAAATTGATCGACACAATTTTTTTGTTGCAAATATCTTCTCATTAGATCCAAATTTTACAAGTTTTGTTGGTAGGCCAATGCCTAGTAAAGAAATCAATTCATAATTAATGCATTCTATGCTTGCACAGTGAACAAGGCCTTGCTCAAAGATTTAAAATGATGTCGCTTTATGTAGAAACAACATACTATTTTTTTGATGCATCAACCAATCCATGTATTGGGATTGCTTGATACCAATACTCTCAGCATATTCTGTTTCTCAAAGCATCTTTAAGGTGCTTTGTAATCTTAATAGAAAAAAATCCCTACGCAACTATGTATAAGAATTTCCAATTAGGATAGGCAACTATTAATAACAATGCAAGTTATCTTTGAGGCATAGTGATGGTAATCTGTACAACATGTACACATTGCACATGGATAAAGGCATGAACAAGTCGTCATGTTTACCTTCAAAAGGTAAAAAATTTCTAATTAGCTATTGTAGTGGATGCATGTTTAATGCATGAAATGAAAACTTTGTGATATGTGTTGGACAGTTGGTGCATACGCAAGCAAACAATGCATAGTTAATCCATCAAATATGAAGAAAGTGCTTATTTTATGCTTTTTGTTTGTTTATTGTTTATTGAAAATCTTGTGTCTTTTTTAACTGTGAGTTGTTTTTTCTGATGCTTGTGATTCTATGTGGTGCTTGAACGAGGGAGGAGCTAAATGAACGGTGTGCAACTGGTGAGTAGGTCATCTGTTTGTTTTTTATACTTGATCATTAGAAGTGTTAGAGGGGAATTTGGATAGTTTGAGCAAGGTCTTTTGGACTATGGGTGTGAGGTGTGTTGGAGAGCTAGTGGGTACATATGTAGTGAATGCATAGATGACTCATGAAATCTTAGGCGAGTGCTGTGATTTGTTTGTGCTTATTATTGTTTATTTAACATTTTTTTAAGAGCGTGTGAGTTTTTTATTTGTTGGTTGTGGTCTTGCATGTTTTCTAGTCTCTAAAAGTTTAGTGGTTGTCAATGGGTTTGTTGTGTGTTTATGACACTTGATAACTAGAGAAAGTTATTGTTGTGCATATGGCTGGCAATAATACTTAGATATTACAAGGTAGAAATTTGTAGTCACATTGGAGCTGATAGCATTGAGGAGACTTCTTTTTCAAAAGATCATTTAAGTATTAAACTATGTATCATTATACTTGATAAATTTATAGTATATGCAACATGGTTTAACACTAAAAATGCTTTGCTAAAAAGAAGTCTCATCAATGCATAGTATTATTACTAGTTTTTGTCGATAGGCAGGTTCAATATTGCAATCGATGCTTGTCCAATGAGATTGTTTTGTTTAAAATATTTTTGTCTTTTTCCTATAGTCGGGATTTAAGCGCATATTTTTGGTGCTAGAAAATTACTGTTTATCTCTTTTTCTATTGGTTCTAGTAGGTAAATTTTTCATTTTGCCTTAAGTAAAATAGGAAAATAGGACAGCTTTATAAATGGTGGGGAACATTATATGTTGTGGAAAATATTTAATTGGGAATGCATGTATTATGAGTTTTGGGGGTGAGTTGGTCAGTACTGAAGCAGTGAACGCATGTTTAATGCATGAAATGCAAACTGTGCGGTATGTGTTGGAAATCTAATGCAAAGATAAGCAGAGAATGATTGGTTAATTTGCATGTTGTTTGTTTATTGTTTGTTGAGAATAGGCATACAACACATCTCGCATGCATGGTCCAACGATCCTTTCTCAAATTGTTGTGTTTCCCCTGTAATGCTTGTTATTATCAAGTATGGGAAACAAACAGATGACCCAATTTTTTTTACAAAAACAGTACACTGAGGCTACTAGTTTGAAGCATTTCCAATACCTTGTAATGTGTAAATGATCAACAACTATAAATGGCAATGGTTTTCTATTTCTCGATGCAGCCGATAACTTCCAGGCATGGGATGTGTATATGTATAGTGAAAATGGAAAAGGTGTTAGATGTATACATGTAGGAATTTACATGGGGGAGAATTTTTGCCTTTGGTGAATGCCTAAGATTATGGTCTCGAAGTTTTGTGAAAAATATTCAGACAAAAAGACATGTTTTGTTGTTCGAAAAGAAAACGAAATTTGCTTAATAAGAATTGAGTTTTGGAGAATGTGATAGAGGTGAGTTGTTATTGGATTGTGAAGTATTAAAAATTGAATGGAGAAGAACGTAGAGTATTTGGTAAAAGATAATTCATAAGCTTACAAAAGTAGACAACATGGGTAAAAATAATTGGCATGGGAAAGATCTTGTTAAGTGTACATGCATTGACTACATTTTGTTAACATTGTCCTTGTCATAGGAACCATTTTTTGCAATTGGATTAGAGACAAAGATATGTAGAGATACAAATATATTTGGTTCTTGAAGTAGAGAGTGAAAGGTCAGAGTATGAGATGTTTTTGTAGATTTGTTTGCAAGGAAGTTTGATTGTTGAAATGTGTGTTAAAGTTGTGCAAATTATTTCATTTTGTCTAATTTTTGGCAATTTTTTAATCCCGGCCCATTGCAAAAATGTCATGGTCAAACTACACATGGACACATATGCAAAAACATAAGAAATACCTAAAAAACTCACAAGATTTTCACCAAAATATAATGAAACAAGAATGAGCACAAAAAAAACTAGTAGTTTTCCTAAGGTTTCATGAATTACCTATGTGTTCATTGAATATGTAGTCAGAAAGATATCAAGTTTTATAAATAGAAATCCAAGCCATTGACCATTAGTGCAGTTTTTCAGAATAATGAATATGCAAAAGCGCAACCAAGAGCTAAAAAATCCATAATTTTTCTACCAAATGAGATTAAGTACAAACAAAACCCATCACTCGTCTAAGATTTCATGAATGAAGAATGCCTATAGCAACATGCGATACAGTATTTCAAAAAAAACTAAATTAGGTATGCAACTGATGAGTGGCACATTTGTTTGTTTTTTATACTTAATAACTAGAAGCGTTGTAGGGAAAACTGAGCGATATGAGCAATGTGTTTTGGACCGTTGGTGAATCTGCAATGAACGCATATTTTCTTATTGTTTTTTATTGTTTGTTCATAAGCTTGTGTGTTTTTGAATATCGGTTGTTTTTATTGACATTTGCCTTTATGTAAAGTGCTTGATTCATGGTGGAGTAGCGGAAACAATGTGCAATTGGCAAGTGGCTTGTCTATTTTTTTTTTTTGTAGTTGACAACTAGAAGCATTATAGGGGAAACTGGATGCTTTGGGAAATGCCTTCTGTAATGTGGGTGCATATGCAGTGAACGCATAGCTAGTTCATGAAATCTTAGTGAAGCTCTAGGTTTTGAATTCTGAAGACATCAAAAATAGGAACAAATAGCTGAAAACATAGAAAATTTTGAAAAACCAATAAGTGAACAAGAATAAGCACAAATAAAATCCAATTAACTATGCATTCATTGCTTGTCTACCCACCAACTATCCACCATACTTCACAATTCTTGGATTTAATACATTGTACATGTATTCATTGCTCTGTGCACATAATATTTTAATATTTATGAAATACATGGAATGTCACTCACTATGGGCATTTCACTTTGTGGAAAGTCATATTATTCAACCAACGCCCTCCTTTGTTGTTCACAAGTCTTCCAATGCATAGTTCTTCGATACATGGGAAATTCATGTTTCTTAATGCAACTTCTCATGTTGTCTTTGTGCTGAAGATGTTACTTGCATTTCCTATGTTTTGTTAGAATGTAAATGCTAATCATTAGCGATTTATCTAGAGAAATTAAGTGAGTGGTAAAGTAGCTGAAACATAACTCAATAAAGTATCAACCATAACCTTACATGTCTAAAAATATACTATATATATCTCTCTCTATTGCATATAGTAGGTCTTCCATTTGTTTTTGTATAAGAAAATAAGCAAAATAGAAATACATAATAAAATTTGTCAAATAAATTTTGTTGGCCAATTAAGTATGTCAAATTGAAATGCAATATATGAAACAGAAACTCGTGGGCTGATGCAAGAAGTTGGGTCCACAAAAAGCTCAAAAAGTGGAAGTGTTTTTGTTGTTTTTCAGAATTTGTCACACTTTGACTGAAAATTTGAGGCACTTACACAATGAATTTTTAAAAAAGTCAGTATATGAAATTTAGAGATTTGAATCTAGTTTATAAATATGTAAATTATTCAAATACCCAGATTGTAGAAACTAAATTTTGATAAAGATCTATAAAAACCACTTTTTAAAAGTCCCTGTTTTTTTACCATACCATGCACGTGTACGGACAACACTTTTTGAATCAAATAAAAGTATTTTACTAATTCCTTTTGGGGAAAGAGAGCTAACAACATGAAGATTGATGAGGAATTTTTTTTGTAATTTTTTGTTGAATATTTTTTTTATTATTTAATTTTTATTGGCCTTAATTGTTGTTTTTAAAAATCAACGTGTACGGACAACATAATTTGACCTAAACTAAACTTTTTTTGAATTTTTTTTCTTTCATTGTGTAAAGAATTGTCTAAATATTGATGTCATATAATTTTTTTTCTAAAAAAATTAACCAAAAAAAAGTTATTAAAAAACAAAAAAAGTTTGATATTTCAAGTTTAATGACTAGTTTGCTTTGAAATTAATTAAAAAATAGAAAATATAATCGAATCTTAATAAAAATTATATATTTAAAAACTAGACATCATGTTCTGTAATGGGTTTTAATTTTATAGATTGATTCAGAAAAAAAATCATCAACCATATTGTCAAAGTTGAACATTCTTCTTCAATCTGCCTTAGTTTTTTAGTTGCAGGTCAAAGGCTAAGGCTCGGATTGCCAAAGCTTTCCCAAACCTAAAACCAAGTCTGCAGGTGGGTTGGGAAACAATTTTTTTAATAACGCATACGTGTTATTGAAATGCATACGTGTTATTGAAACAAAACGCATACGCGTTTCATAATGCATACGCATTATTTTTTTACCTGTTGGGTAAAGGTAACACATATGCGTTCCTTTTTAAGAAAGTGTACATGTTTCAGATATATCCGTTTATCCTGATTTGAAATTTTCTGATACAATATGTTTTTCCTGCAACATTCTTTTTCTGCAGTACGGCCCGCAAGCTCGATTTTCTGCATTTTTTATTGCAAATTTGTCTTGTGCAGGGCATATTCTATTGCAAATTGGTTGAAAAGTCAAGTGCAGGTTGAATTTTCTAAAGTGGAATCAAGTACAAGAATAATTTACAAGAAGATTCAGAAAAAAGAGTTTTTGGATGTATTCATGATATTTTTGTGTACTTCAAAGTTCAAAGAACAAAGGATCTTCATAGTACAAAGTGTTATTTGAATATTTGGAGATAAAAATTTGAAAATTGGTTACAAGTAAATCATTTGTTTTTTCATCAAAAAGGGTTTTGTAACCATGGGATCAAAACAAAGACAAAGAAAAAAGTGTAGAATGTCAATGACACCCGAAGAAATTCAAGCAAATAAAGATATGGAGGCAAAAAGACAAAAGGATAGAAGAGAAAGAATTCATCAAATGAAAAATTTGGAAGCATCTACTTCAATGAATGTTGAAGAGAAAGTCATGAATGATGAAATGAATGTAGATGATGCAAATGTGGAGATGGTGAATATAGAAGAAAATACAATTATGGAGAGAAACTCAACTATGTCTTCAACTACAACTTTGAATGATATGGAAATAGTACATATGCAAACAACTTCAGGTATGTCTTCAAATCCACCTCCCAATGATATGGAAAATGCACCTATTCAAACAATCTCTCCAAGTATTCTTTCAAACCCAAGTCTTGATAATATTGATTTTGCTTGTTTAGATGAAGCTGGATACACCATTGATGATATCAATAATTATAGGGTTAAAAGAATGCAAAAACAAAAAATCATGAAAATATATCTTATGAGAATGCAAATGCTAATCAAATCCCTCATATTGATGAAAATGAGAATGAAATCTTTTTTACATTTGAAAATGAAAATGGAACCCCTTGTGTGAATGAAAATGAAACCCCTTGTATGGATGAAGGTGAAAATGTTTTTTTTCAATTGAAAAAGATGTGTTAGATAACCTTCATGGCAAAGTTTCTTGGAGACAAATTAGAACTTATGGAAATAAAATATATAAAATGTTTTTTTATAGAAAGAAATTAGGATTCCAATGTCAACTCATGGTGCAATTGATGAGAATGTGGAAAATGAGAAAAGTGATGAAAAAATTAGGTATTTTTGTAAAACCAAAAAAGAAAGATGATTCAGTAGAACAAGTCATTTCTAGTGTTGCTAATGCTATTGATTTTATAGGTAAGAAAATTTGATCTAAAGATAAAAATATGGCTCGTCATGCAATAACAGCTGCTTTAGTTCATAAAGCAACTTCAAATAAAAGAATGTTACGTAAGATTAGTAAATGTATAAAAGTAAATCCCAAAACTTTGATTAGAGCTGCCAAAAGAAGAGAAAATATTTAAAAGGATCCAATTAATCAATGTTGGAGTTTTAGTGGTAGACTCCCAAGATCAGACATGAAATTAACTAATGAAATTAAATCTTTAATCAATAAATTTTGGCATGATAATACAAGAGTATCACCTAACATTAGAGATACCTTAAAATTAAGGGTGGGTTCCAAAATTCGTGTACCTCATCCAAAGCATCTCTTAGATATGACTCAAACTGAATTTTATAAAAAAAACTTAGATGCTTCAATCTTACCATTGTATATTAAAATAAGTCAAAGATCATTCGAAAAGTGTAAACCTTGGTATGTTAGAATTAATAAGCAATGAATCTCTTGTTGTTGTAAGACTCATGTACAATTTTGTTATTATTATGATAGTTTTCGATATATAGGATGCACTATGCATGTTAACCAAATTATGTAGGACATTTGTGGTATTAATATGCCACTTGAAAGAATCAAAGATTTTATATCAAGTTTGTTTTGTGAACCCTCTAATGGAAACTTATTTTATTTAAAATCATGTATTTCTAGAGAATGTGATAGATGTGCTAACTTTTCATTATTAGGTGAATGTATGCATGAAATTAGTTTAAATGAATTTGGACAACAATTAGTAGATGTAAAAAGATTTAAAAATGTTGAGTATTCTTTAAAAGATGGAAAAACTGGAAAACGTTGTGAGCTAATTATGGAAAAAAATAATGTGCATGCATTTATTAAAGAATTTAAAGATAAGATTGTACCTAAATATGTTCAACACTCTCAGTATGCTCATTGGCTTGATAATCAATTTCGTTTATGTAAAAACACATTCCCAATTGGAACTATATTGTCGGTTGTTGATTTTGCTGAAAATTATACTCTTGCTCCACAAGAAGAAATTCAATCACAGTATTATAATTCAGTGCAAGTATCTATTTTTGTTCATATTGTTTATAGACATGCAGATGATAGTAGAGAAGATAATAGAATTTTTTTGAGAGAGTACCATTTTTATGTAAGTGATAATCGATTACATTCATCTAAGTTTGTTCAATATTGTTTTGATATATTTTACAAAAATTTAAAAGAAAGAGGAATTCAATTGCTAGAACATCTCATATGGTCTGATAATTGCACAGGTTAATTCAAAAATGCTAGGATGTTTTATTGGTTATGTAGAGTTCATAAGGAAAATAATATCTAGCACATATGGAGTTTTTTTGAAGCCGATCATGGTAAGGGAGAACACAATGGAGCAGGTGCATGTGTGAAAAGAGCTCTTGCTAGAGAGTAACTAAAATTTGAGGATGCTGCAAAATTTAGAGATGCACGTGCAATTGTAGATTGGTGCAATACCAAATTATCTACAAGAGTAAGTGAGAGCTCAATAATTCACCGCTTCTTTTGGTTAGTTGAAGAAAATGATATTTGTTCTCGACAAGATTGTGAAACAATTAATGGATCTACAAAATGGCATTCATTTAAGAGTTCAAATGCAAACACATGGACAATATGGACAAGGGAGTTGGCATGGTTTTGTCAATTTTGTATTGTAGGTGATTGGGAGGCTTGTGAAAATATGGAATGGGTTGAACAATGGCAACAAAGAGCCTTAACACCTACATCGACACATGTTCAATATGGAACAATAATTGAAGATAATCAAGCGTTCGCATCAGATGATTATGATCGTGTTTCTGATCTTGTACAAGAAGGTACATTATTTATTGAGATGAATTTTATATGTATGCATGTTTATATACATGAATTAAATATAAGTTGTGCTCTTTATTGAATTTTTTATCTATTTTTGTTGGACATGTGTATGTTGTTGTTGCACCCGAGGGGAATGAAGAGGAGACAGAGTACTAGTTGGCTAGATGTGTTGAGAGAAAATATAAGTTAGTACATCCTAGAGTGGATGATGATAACTTTGAGTATCCAACTGGTTCAGTCGTTGTTGTTGGAATGGCTTCAAAAATATTTGATAAGAAAGAATGGCTTGCCTGCATTTGAAGATTATGAAAGACACAAGAAGATTATACATTATTCACATTTGATTTTTGCAGCCAATATAAAACTAGTTAGATATCACGGGAAGCCTGCTAATAAAGTTTTATGGACACTTTCAATGGATGATCATGAGACAATCATAGATGCATTACAAAAAGAGAGGATGTGGATGGTACAGCAGAGTAAATAAATATTGGTAAGTATATCTAGTTGTATGTATATATTTAATTGATATATATATTTGTCTTTAAATTCATTTCCTTATTAAAGTTTTATATCATTTTTTATTTCAGGCCTCCCTTGATACTAGATGTTTTACAAAAAAGAGAGGAGATGCACTCTTATTACAATTTAATTCAAATCTAGAGACAGGTAACTATATATAGTTGTAGATACATTTAGTTGAGAGTATAAATATAAAACTAAATTTAACTCATTGTCATTTTATAAAAAGTTTATAATTTATTTCATATCCCCTTAAGCCATCCTCATATGTGCCATTAATCCATCCGCTTGCATCCCCTTTAAGTATCTCTATTAATTCCCCTTAATTCATTCTATTAGGACCCCTTAATCCATATCCTTGTATATCTATCCTTAATCCATCCTCTTGCATCCCCTTAAGTCACTCTCTCAACACCCCTTAAGACATCCCCTTAAGCCATCCCCTTAGGTCACATGGTTTAGGGTTTAGGGTTTCTAGGGTTCATGAGATGCTTAGAATAACAAATTTATATGGATTAATGGTTTAGGGTTGATCTCCTAGGATTTAGGTCACATGGTTTAGGGTTTAGGGTTTCTAGGGTTCATGTGATGCTTAGAATAACAAATTTATATGGATTAATGGTTTAGGGTTGATCTCCTAGGATTTAGGTCACGTGGTTTAGGGTTTAGGGTTTCTAGGGTTCATGTGATGCTTAGAATAACAAATTTATATGGATTAATGGTTTAGGGTTGATCTCCTAGGGTTTAGGTCACGTGGTTTAGGGTTTAGGGTTTCTAGGGTTCATGTGATGCTTAGAATAACAAATTTATATGGATTAATGGTTTAGGGTTGATCTCCTAGGGTTTAGGTCACGTGGTTTAGGGTTTAGGGTTTCTAGGGTTCATGTGATGCTTAGAATAACAAATTTATGAGGATTAATGGTTTAGGGTTGATCTCCTAGGGTTTAGGCCACGTGGTTTAGGGTTTAGGGTTTCTAGGATTCATGTGATGCTTATAATAACAAATTTATATGGATTAATGGTTTAGGGTTGATATCCTAGGATTTAGGTCACGTGGTTTAGGGTTTAGGGTTTAGGACCCTTAAGTCATATCCTCTTGCATCCCCTTAAGACATCCCTTTATAGGACCCTTAAGTCATATCCTCTTACATGTACCCTTATTCCACAATCTTGCATCCCTTAAGTCACTCGCATAATTCCCCTTAATCCATTCTCATAGGACCCATTAAGCCATACCTTAGGGTTCATGACATGCATCCCATTCATCCATCCTATGGAAAACATCATTTGAATTTTTATGAAATTTATAAGATCCAATTTTGTAACTTTTACTATATATTTACTTAAATGAATCAAAAAAATTATAGAACTACTTACAGTTTACATTAATTATTTTTGCAGGTTCTCATCAAGTTGGTCTACCATGCGATTGTCACTGAAAAATTATTTTATCAAGAGACTATGTAAATATCAATTTTTGGTCTTCACGTAAAAATTGATAAGCTAAATAATTGGATATACATGTGCACAAATATATGTTTCATCATGTTGTATAGTTGTATGATTTTCAATTAACTTATTAGTAGCATTTTAAAAATCTCATTTCAATTTTATAGATTATACATTTCATATAATTGTTCAAATATTTTCTAGAATTGGTAAATAGTTAAAATTACGTGAGCTCTTAATTTATTATGAATATAATCTAAACTATTTAAGGAATATTTAAATTTATCACCTTTAACCATGTGATAAATTATATATTTATGAAATTTGATTGTAGAGATAAGAATTTATATCTAGTGCATGTATTACTTGAAAATTAGATAAAATATCTAGATCTACATATACATATGAGTGCATATAATCATCAAAATGAACATAACATGATCATAATTGAGTGCATATATATAATCATCACATTAAAGTCATCTGATATAAATAAACAAAAATATGTATATGTCAAGTCCAACACATAAAAGTTTAAATAAAACTAGAGATGTCTGGTCTATTTAAAATTTAAAACCATTTAACTATCAAGCTGATCAGTCAAATCAAGTCTCCTCTTTGTTCTAGGTCGATTAGATGTACCTGCATCATGCTGTAAAAGAGTAAAAGTAACTTGAAATTAGATTTAAATTTATTTATAAATTTTGATATAATTAAACATATTTAAACCTGAAAATATAAACTTTTGGATAAAATAAATAAATTAATTAAATATCTAGTAAATACAATTAAAATGATTTTTAAGACATGAATAATTTACCATATGATCATGTGGATCTACTAGAACATTTTGTTCAATGGGTAGCATAACTATCACTTGAGAAGATCCAAATGCCTGATCTACTATATCCTGCGTATTCATATAAAGCAATCAATATGTTAAAACTTCGAATATATATATATATATATTTAAAAGATCCGTAAAAATTGTTTAGGATATTTAGTAAAGTTTACAACCTTGAATGATATGACCTCAAGATCATGCACCTGAGATTGCCCATGCATAAATGCTAACGATGTCTCAGGTGCACCTACAATGGGTGTCTCATGAAATGCTTGAATATATATGTACAACAATTTGTATACATCATTCACGCATGTGTATGTAAATGTAAAAATCAAATTAGATCTATGATGTGTATTTAATTCAAACTTAACAAACTTTTTGAAAGAATGCACCTAAGCTGATGATGACTCAGGAGCGCTCACCACAACTTGTGCTTGGTCAGCACTAGGCATGCTCATCTGACCTCCCTGCATCTAGATATAATATATATCAATCACACATCATGTGTAAACATTCAAAATAAATTAGATATATATATCCACACAAACTAAATTTAATATATATTGGTTTAAGTACTTGACCAAAAGGTGAGCCCATATCTACAACACTCAAATAACAAATTTATGTGTATGTAAATGTAAAAATTAAATTAGATCTATGATGTGTATTTAATTCAAACTTAAATTTTTTTTTGAAAGAGCGCACCTGAGCTGATGATGACTCAGGAGTGCTCACCACAAATTGTGCTTGGTCAACACTAGGCATGCTCATCTGACCTCCCTGCATCTAGATATAATATATATCAATCACACATCATGTGTAAACATTCAAAATAAATTAGATATATATATCCACACAAACTAAATTAAATATATATTGGTTTAAGTACCTAACCAAAAGGTGAGCCCATATCTACAACACTCGACATATAGACATGATCATTTTGAGTTTCAGGCATTGTTTGATCATGCGTATACACCAAACACTTATTGAATTAATGTTGTATTATATATATAATTTGATGTTATTATTTAAACATGAATTTTGCACATTCCAAAAAAATATATTAAGTTCAAAAGATGAACATACCTATGTAAGATGATGCTCAGAATATAGTAAATCCATAAATGACTCTGTCTCAGACGCAGGTGGGTCACCTGAAGTGGATGCCTGAGTATTCCTATTGCTGGAGCCTCCATGCTCTCTATTGACCACTTCAGCCGCCGCGTGTGAAGTCTGATGAGTGAGATGTCCTGAAAGTGAACTCAATGCTCCTAATGTCGATAGCATGGTTTGCTGCTGAAATGCAGCAGGAACACCAGGAGAAGCAGGAGGAACAATAGGAGCAATTGGAGCACGTCGTTGAGGATCAACACGTGCTCCTAATCTATGTTGGGGCATGCCACGCCCAGCTCCCTGAAATGACCTCATATCAAAATAGTTGGGTTTTAAACCCAACTCAAACTCTGCCCATAACTTTCTCAAAAAGTATAGGGGCACCTCAGAATTGCCATGTGGTGGAGTATCAAACACCATCCACCATCTATCCCAAAAATGTGTAGCTATCAAGGGGTGCTTACACCATAAAATTGAAATTCATTTTTTGGTGGGTGGAATTGGTTGGCTAGTTTGGGGGTTAAAAAAATACTGGCACATGGCTTCTTTGGTAATTTTAAGGTCATTAATTTCTTTATAAGACAATCCATTTGCATAGAATTGTCTCCTCTCGTCTCTCCATTGATGGAACCTATCTAGGTTTGCATCAATAGATCAAATAGAATCGACAATAGTTTGCATCATAAATGCAAACCGTGAGAGATGGGGGGGAATTCCAGGCTCATTTTTTATCAAATCTATATATTCTTGAATGACTGTAAGATTTTCCCTAATGCTCTCTCTCAACTAATCCTGGTCTACTATAGGGGGTGGGGGGTTCGGAGGTGGAGGGTTTGGAGGAATGGGGTTTTCTTGTGGTGGTGGGTTTGGATCTATGGGATCTATAGGAATATGTGGTTCAGGCATAAAATCCTCAATGCTAAATAGTGGATCCATGTGAATGTACAACCAAATGGAAACTACACATGTTAAACAATTTAAAAATATATATCAACAAACTAATTATATAATGCAGACAATTTGAAAGAACTATTTAAAAATCACATTGAACGTGCACAAATCCAAAATGCAATTCATTTGAAGACCATTCGATTTATCATTAAAAAATCCATAGCATGTACACATTAAAGTTTATAATTTAAGTTTGTACAAGTTTTGAAAATTTCAAAATTGTGGTTTAAAATTTGAGTTTTGGGTAAGGGTTTGTGTTTATATTTTAGAATGTAGGGTTTAGTGTCTAGGGTTTTCTTGATTAATGATATGTGATTATGTATGGTTTGGAGTTTACATATAGTCTGAAAGATATCTAAGTTTTATGGTTTAGGGTTGATAGATAGGATTATATGGCTCATGTGATGTATACATATAAGGTTGTAGACATCTATTTCAAGATTTGGGGATTTTGAAAGTTATATGTGTATATTAGAATAATGTAATAACCATTAAGATCTAGAAATTAAAAAAATTGGTTATAAGGATACATTTAAACATATTAAGGACACATTTAAACATATAATAATAGAAACATAGGAATCATGGTATTTGAAAAGGGGAAATGATAATAGGAGTTACCATAGAACACAAAATATTGTTCATATGAGAGACATAAAAGGTATGAGAATTAAATATTATTTTAATATTAAATTATTAAACAATAGTATACTACATGAAACTTAAAGGATGCAAATAAATTAAAATTATAGTGATTAAAAGTAATAATTATGCAAAAAAATAAGGAATTTAAACTACCAATTCGATAGGGTCAAATCCAAGAAAGTTTGCAACCCAATCCTTCACCAATTATAGAATGTAGAGTTATACATTTTAATTTCTTTATTTTTTTAAATTTTGAGTAATAATAATGAAGGAAAATCTATAAGTTGATGTTCTAGGACCCCCTTCAAGACAAATGGTAACAATCGACCTAGATTATGTTGAATCAAGAGTGAAGGAAATGAAAATTCAATATGTTATGACTAAAAGTCTATGGTTGTTATAACAAATTGAGGGAAATGCATTATCTTGTGATACCTCACAATTATCTCTACTAAAAATAAACTTTGTTGATCACACCTAAAGACCCCATTGTTAGAGAGACATAAAAGGTATGAGAATTAAATATTATTTTAATAATAAATTATTAAACAATAGTATACTACATGAAACTTAAAGGATGCAAATAAATTAAAATTATAGTGATTAAAAGTAATAATTATGCAAAAAAATAAGGAATCCAAACTACCAATTCGGTAGGGTCAAATCCAAGAAAGTTTGCAACCCAATCCTTCACCAATTATAGAATTTAGAGTTATACATTTTAATTTCTTGATTTTTTAAAATTTTGAGTAATAATAATGAAGGAAAATCTATAAGTTGATGTTCTAGGACCCCCTTCAAGACAAAATGGTAACAATCGACCTAGATTATGTATTCTAACTTGAACTCTAACCCTAATTGTAATTAAATTGGGTATCATAACCTTAGTTGAACACTAACCCTAAATGCATATAAACTATTTAATCATAAACCTAATTAAATATTGATTGAATGTTTAACTCTCACCAAAATTACAACCATTTAACCCTAGACTCTTAATTTAATTTTTACCCCAACCCTAGAACCCTACACTAATTGACAGGGCTAATTCTAACTCCAACCCTAACCTGCATCTTAAATTTTAATTCATAATTTCATAATCCTAACCCTAAACCTAATAAAAATATAACCCTAACTCTAAACCTAGTTGAATACAAACCCTAACCTCAACCCTTACCTGAATATTTATCTTAGAATCCTAACCCTAGAATGAATTTTAACCCTAGAAGCAGGTAATTGAATTCTTTAATATTAAACAAGTAAACCTAATCATAACCCTAATTGTAATTTTGAAATCTAACTATATAATATATATTAAACTTTAAGCCAAACCCTAATTGTACCCTAGATTTAACCTAATTTTAACCTACAAATAGGGTTTTAGTTTACATTTTCTAGGGTTTTAGTTTACATTTTCTAGGGTTTTAGTTTACGTTAAATTTTCTAGGGTTTTAGTTTACGTTTTCTAGGGTTTTAGTTTACGTTACATTTTCTAGGGTTTTAGTTTACGTTACTTTTTCTACGGTTTTAGTTTACGTTTTCTAGGGTTTTAGTTTATGTTACGTTTTCTAGGGTTTTAATTTACATTTTCTAGGGTTTAGGTCCAAGGATTAACGGTCTGACTAAATTATTTTTTTAGAACCTACAGCTTAGGGTTTAAAATTACAAAACTAAATGTGTTGAATTTAGGTTTTCGATTTAAAATTTTATGTTGTTTGTTTCGTTGATGTTTTCGGTTAATTATATGCAGTTTAAAAACTATTAAATATTAAATTAAAACAATCTAAACAAAAATAACTAAATAGCAATTATAATGCAAAAATATTGTAGAATTCAACCAACCTGGAGGTCGCTAAGGTCAAGTGTGTCGACGGGAGGAGGTGAGAGTGAAAATTTGGCAGATTTCGGCCATCCAAAATGTGTACGCGATCTTCTTCTCCTTCTCCTGGCGCATTGAACTCGACTGTGAAAATGACTTTCACAATCGCTTATTTAAAAAATTAAAGTTTTTAGAAACACGTACGCATTCATAATGCATATGTGTTGTGAAACTTGTACATGTTATGAACGTGTACGCGTTTCATAATGCGTACGCATTTTAGGTTTGTATCCCCGAACTGTAATGCATACACATTACTGATTTAGGATCGCGTATGCATTTTTGAAAAACGCGTATGCGTTTTGTGCGAGAAATTTTTTTCGACCGAAACTTCCCCTCTTCGTGGACCCAACTTCTTGCACTTACCCTTGTCCTTTAAAAAAAAAAATATTTTGTGTTGCTAATATGTTGCATACTAAAAATCCACAACACTGAAATCTGATTCATTTAAACAAAAACATAAGAAAATAAAGTATTGCTTAGCATATAAAGGGAAAAGATGTCAGCTGTAAATTAAAAACAATGCAAAAAGTTTTAAGTCAGAAAACATAACATATAATTGTGTAGACAAAAGAATATTGATGCAAATATTTAATGTCTAAATGCAAATTATGCTCTAGAGATTTTCCAGCAAAATGATAGATACTAAAGCGGAACAAAAAACACAATATTTTTTTGTAAACAACAAATAAAACTAATTGGTCCTCTAGAATTTCATGCTTCACCTATGCATTGAGAACGTATGTATCCACAAAATCAAACTCTTGAACCAACGCTTTCCTTTATTTTTCATAACTCTTCCAATACATAGTTCTTTGTCACATTAAAAACTCATGTTCCTCCATGCAATTCTAATGTTCTTTCTCTGTTGAAAATGTTTACTACATTTCCTATGTTTTGTTACAAAGTAGATTCTAACTCTTGGTGATTTGATCACAAAAAACTAAGGTATTTAGATAGTTGTTCAAACAAAAATTTGTAGCTTTTCAAGCATTGAAGGGCTTTAAAGATGTAGGAAACATGGAATAGGAAAACCTAGAATTAGGCAAAAACAATATTCTTGGACTAGTAGTATGCAACAATTCCAATACCTTGTAATGTGTAAATGAAAATGATTCTATATGTTTCCTATTACTAGTTAATTAATTAGCCATGTGTTCATTGATTCATTATGTAACATTTCCCAGTCAAAGTTGGCATAATTTGTAACTAGTAATTGCATATTTGCAACATATATAATGTATCCTATTTTCTTAATTTACGTTAGCGAAGTTGAAAAATAGGCCTGCTCCAACCAATAATTAAAAGGATAGTTTTTTTACTGTATGTGAGTCATAAATGAAACAATACCAATAGTGACCTATTCCTTCACTTCAAATGTTTGTGATTGCTTAGGTGGTCATTTTATTATCGACGAACCTTGCAAAATTTTAATCTAATGTTCAAATTGTTGCAAAAAATTATCATGTCTACCTTTTTTTGGGAACTTCTATCATATTCTTTTGTTGTGTTTATTGTCTATTAATAACATATTCCATGTCATGAGTTATGCTCATCTGTCAATTCTAACTTTCTAACAGTGACGATTGTTTGTGATTGGAGAAATGTGCAAAGATTTGTCATGCTGTAAATATATTTGGTTGTTGAACAAGGAAATTAGAGGTTAGATTCTTGTATCAGTCTTCCCTCTTGTTTACAATGAATTTTAAATTTTCCAATGTACCTAACTATTATGCCTTGGAAGAATTGTAAACAATAAGGGACAAACTTGGTTCAAGAATCTGACTTGCCAAATAGACAAATGAGCATAGTGAATGGCATGTTATGTAATTCATAAACATGAAACTATTTTTTGCACAGTCACAAGTTACAATTTAAATTATGCTATTCATTCTTTTGATTGTTGATTGGCGAGTGGAATTGTATTTTTTATAATTGTTTTTGTTCTTTCTATAATTGTGATTTAAGTACAGATTTTTCATGTTTTAAAATTATGTTTTCTTTGTTTTTCTATTGCTTCAAACAGGATTGCTATTCATTTTTTTTAAAGTGAATCAATGAAATGGGGATGCATTGTAAATACTGCAAAATATTTAATCCTCTAGCTATTGTCATTATGTACAATGCTTCCAATGTGGAACCTGTAACTGGCTTGTTTTTTTTTTTCATACTTAATAACTAAATACATTACAAGGAAAACTAAGTAGTTGGACCAATGTCTTGTGGGCTATGGGTGCACATGCAGTAAACACACATTTTGTTATTTTTTTTTAATTGTTTGTTTGAAATTTTGTGTACTTTTAGCTGTGAGTTTCTCTCTTCGATGTTTTCCATTTTTTGTAGAGCTTGCTTGAGGGTGGAGTCGTGGGAACAATGTTGAATTGCTCAATAGATCATTTTTTTGTTCTGTATACTTGATGACTAGAAGTGTTACAGGGAAAATTGAATGTTTTGAGCAATGTCTTGTCGACCATGGGCACACATGCAACAAACGATTGGCTAATTCATAGAATCTCAGTCAACTACTGGGTTTTGTTTGTGCTTGTTCTGATTTCATTATCATTTTTCCAAAACCTTGAATGAGTAGAATCCATGACAAATAATATGCTATTCATAAACTTGAACCACAAAAATAACAATAAAATTTGTACAACAATACACAAAAATTATAAATTTCTGCAAGCATTTCCCATTAGCCCTTCTAATAGCAACCAACCATCATGCTTACTAATAGGGTAATAGCCAATCAAGGAATAAACACAAAATTAACGCTTTGACTACCCCCATAGCCTACAAGACCTTGCTCAAAGCATATATAATTTAATGTGCCCACTTGCCCTGTTAGCCCATTTAACAACAACCAATACTTCTACTTATCAAGTATCATAAAGAAACAACCAAGCCATTAATGACCACTACACTTTTCACAAAGCACGACAAATAATGGGTATGTGCAGGATCATGATGGGCCAAAAAGTGGCGATATGTACATGATATAATGGCCCATGTGGCTGACGATTTATTTTTTACCCAAAATTGATGAAACGAAAAGGGTTTTTAAAGGACATTATTAGCTTTCCAAAAATATAAATTATGCTTTAATTTCAATTTAATAAATAATTATTATTCATTTTCTATTTGAATTATGACTAAAGTCCTGATTGATAGGTTGATTGAAAAAAATCTATAGCTTTCAAATGGTATCACATTTTTTGAATTCGAAACATGTGTCACATTCTATGCTTCACATACTATAGGATTAAAAAAAAAGATTGAATCTCATGAATTTTTGACCAAGTTAAGGTTGTCAGACATACGAGTTTTTATATTTTTTAAAAGTTGTAATAAAAAATTAATAATTAATTATTTACTTAGAAAAAAATTATAAAAACATATGCATCACATTGGGACATGAGTCCTCTACTTATATCTAAAATATTATAAAAAAAATATTATAATTTTATTGTGGTTTGGGTGGTCAGACAGACACCTACTTCTTATTTTTTCCCTGAAATTTAAGTACTATTGCATTGAAATTTCAAATTTTCACGAAATAAATTTTTTAATTTTTTTAAATAAACCTAGTAGTTTAGAAACTACATTCAATTTTCTATAGATTCTATTCTTACATACTTTTGAAATAATATAGATAACTTATTCAAATTTTTACGTCAAATTGCCTAACTCTTTTTTTCTGAATTTTCATCGCCACTTAAGGGCCTTTTTTTTCCATGATGATCCTACACATACCCTAATAGACTATTCATCAACCTGAACCAGAGAAACAATAATAAAATTTGCAAAAAATACACAAAAATAAATAAATTTGCAAGCATTTCCCATTAGCCCTTCTAATAGCAACCAACCATCATGTTCTTGTGGGTTTTTTGGCTCTTAGTTGCACTTTTGCATGTTCGTTATTCTGCAAAATTTGAATGCATTGAATATGTGTTTATTGCACTGGTAGACGATGAGAAAGGTTAGAAATAAAATTGTGCGACATGTATTGCAAGGTTGGTTTTCACTTACTATTTTTTAATTGTTTCTTGAAATTTTTTCGCTATTGGTTTCCATCTTTGACATTCATCATTATGTGCACTACCTACTCAATGAACAAGCTACAGAAATGGTGTGCAACTGCTGAGTGGCTTGTTTGTTTGTTTTCTATACTTGATAAGTAGAAGCATTACAGGGAAAAGTGAATAGTTTGAGCAATTTTTTCTAGATTGTGTGTACACATGCAGTGAACATATAGTTAATTCATGAAATTTTAGGCGAGTGGTGGGTTTTGTTTCTAGTTATTGTCATTTCACTTATGAAAAGCTTGTGGGTTTTTTAGCATTTTGCATATCTTCCCCCACAGCCTACAAGACCTTGCTCAAAGCATATGTAATTTAATTTTCCCACTTGACCCATTAGCCCTTCTAACAACAACCAATACTTCTAGTTATCAAGTATCATAAACAAACAACAAAGCCATTCATGACCACTACACTTTTACAAAATAATACACATGTAAAAGTGCAACCAAAAGTTAAAAACCCACAAAATTTTCAACAAACGATAAATAAGTGATAATGAGCACAAAAAAATCCCAACAGTCACGTAAGTTTCCATGAATTAACTATGAATTAATTGCTTCCATACCCACCAGCTCTCCAACACACCTCACACAATTTGCATTCAATGGACTAAACATGCATTCAAAACTTCAAAACCCATTAACCAAAATATGTCCTTAAATGCTAACTATAGGGACAAGACAATATTACTTTAAAAAATGCAATTTTTTTGACATAGCAACAAATTCAAAAGAAAATTCAACAGTTTCAACCCCTCTAACAATAAGAACATAGAAAGATAAAAATAGACAAGCTCTTCAACATGCAATAAATAAACACAAAAGAAATTTAAGAACAACAAGCAACTATTTGAAAAGAAAAATCAACAAATGCAATTGTAAAACTTTGTATTGACACAATCTACCGATTGGAATAGTAACCTGCTTCTTAACGATAAAAGTTTCATATTTATGAATCGCATGACATGCCATTCACTATGCTCATTTGTCTATTCAGTAAGCCATATTCCTGAACCAAGCTTCTCCTTTATCATTCACAACTCTTCCAAAGCATTAATTTTATGCACATTAGAAGACTTAAAATTCATTGGAAACAAAGGGGAAGAATGATACAAGAATTTGACCTTCCACTCCCTTGTTCAATAGGTAAGTATATTTGCGTTCATATACATCTCTACCTCCAACTCCAATTGTAAGAAATCATTCCTGTTACAGGGACAAATTAAATAAATAACCATAGACCATGAGAAATAATATGCTATTCATAAACCTCAACCACAAAAACAATGATTTTACTGCAGAAAAATAGAAAAATATGATAAATATTTCCAAGCATCTCATGTTATCCCTTGTAACAACAACCAAGCATCATAAACATATAATCAACACATTTAATATCCCCATGGTCCACAAGATCCTATTCAAAGCACATGTAATTTAATGTACCCACTTGGCCCATTACCCCTTGTAACAACAACCAATAATTTTAGTTAGAAAGTATCTTAAACACACAACAAAGCCATTGATGAACACTACAGTTTTACAAAATAATGAACATGCAAAACCACAACCAATAGCTAAAAAACCCACAAGCTTTTCAATGAACGATAAACAAACGACAATAAACTTCGTAAAAAAAATAGACCAAGCTAAAAACACATAATATTTTTAACAAACAACAAACAAACGAGGACATGCAAAAATAAAACCTAGCTCTCACCTTGCATTGCATGAATTAACTATGTACTCATTGGGTGATCCCACAAAGCTGATTTACAATTTCTGGGAGATTCTATTTTTTGCTGAAATCACATATTTTTAGAAAATATAATGATTTAAGCCTTAAAATGGCTTCATTTTAAGGATTTCAATTGAAAAGGGTTTGATCAAAGCACCTTAGATCAAACCCCCTTGGATAGAACCCTACTAGTTTTAAACCATAGCTACAACAAAGTCTCATTTACACCTATCAAAATGCTGATAAAAAATCACTTTGGATTTAAATTTTGGGGGATCAAATGAATTCATTTAAAGTTTATTTAAAATTATCATGGTAGTCCTAGGAACTAACTATCCAACAAATATAATTTTAATATGTTTTGGTTTTATTATGTATGTGTTTTTTTAGTTTTATTAAACATAGGTTTTTCACCAAACGTCAAGCTCTTTGTTCTATACATGTGGAAAAATAGAAGATTATCAAAATAAAATTTTAAAAAATATGTTTAGGCTGGGTATTGATGTCCTTGATCCATTAAAATAAAATAAAAAAGAATTTCAATGCATACATAAAAAGTTATGTTGTATACAGTCCGCCTATGTTTCAATTATAATTGGTTTGACTTCGAAACTTGATTAAGGAAAAAATATTTAATAAAACACTATGAAACCAAATGTAAATTCTATATATCATAGTAACAAATATAAATTTGAAAAAATAGAATTTTATCCTTCATACAAAAAAAATTATGTTCTATACGGTGAGCGTGACTCCTTAAAAATGTTGTTTTTAAAAAAACTAGTTTTCAAAGGAGATGGAAAGAGATGTGAAATATGATTCCAAAAGTTTTGAAAAAAATATATTTAGAATTTATAAACAAAATTTTACAAATCACTAGTTTGCATCATCTTCAAATTCCTCATGGTTTAGCCGCTATAGGAGCCCGAAAGTGAAGATTTAGTAAAAAAAAACTAGTTCAGTATCCAATTTGCCCAAAAATTGTTAACCAGTATTGTGGAATCACCCCGACGTTGCTTCTGCACCCACCAAGCCTCCAACATATCTCACACATCTTTCTTTCTGAGGCTTCCACATACCGTACTAACCATTCGAGCAATAAATACATGATTAACGAATTCACTGCCCCCACAATCCACAAGACCTTGCTCAAAGCACATATAATTTAATGTACCCACTTTCCACACTAGCCCTTCTAACAACAAGCAATACTTCTACTTATCAGGTATCATAAACACACAACGAAGCCATTGACGACCACTACACTTTTACAGAATAACGAGCATGCAAAACCACAACCAACAGCTAAAAAACCCAGACACTTTTCAATGAATAATAAACAAACGACAATAAATATTGCAAAAAAATACACCATCATAAATTCTACCAAGAATTCCCCGTTAACTCTTGCAATACCAACCAAGCATCATAAACACACAAAAAAGCCACTCACAAATAGTACATTGCCACAGAATAACAAATATTGAAGAACGAAACTAAGCAAAACTAAAACCCAACCCTCACCTCACATTTCATGAATTAACTATGCATTTACTGCTTCACTACCCATGAGCCCTCAATCACATCTCGCACATTCTTCTTTTTGAGATTTCTTGAATGCCTATTAGCAACTCAAGCGAAAAATACATAATTAATGCATTCTTTGCCTCCATAGTCCAACATACCTTGTTCAAAGCACATGTAATTTAATGTACCCACTTGCCCCGTTAGCCCTTCCAACAACAATAAATACTTCTAGCTATTAAGTATCATAAACTCACAATAAATCCATTCACGACCACTGCACTATTATAAAATAACAAACATCCAAAACCACAACCAACAACTAGAAAAATCACAAGTTTTTCAATGAACAATAAGAAAATGATAATAAACACAAACAAAACCCAACAGTTGCCTAAGATTTCAAGTATGAAAAACAAAGTGAAATCCCACTCACCAGTTGCACATCGTTCCTTCAGCTCCTCCCTTGTTCAAGCACTGCATAGAATCACTAGCTTCAGAAATGGCAACACAAGATTCTCAACAAACAATAAGAAAAAAAAAGCACTTGCCTCATATTTCATGGATTAACTATGCATCGTTTGCTTGTGTACGCACCAACAATCCAACACATATTGCAAATTTTTCATTTAATGCATGTGGGTGCACGTGCAATGAATGCATAGCTAATTCATGAAAGCTTATGCAAATTCTATATTTTTTTTATGCTTATTTGTGTCTGTGTATCATTTTTTAGGAAGCTTTTAATATTTTAAGCTTCTCGATGTGATTTTGCATCATCATTGTTGCATAAAAGTGCACTGCTGGTGAATGGTTGGGTTGTTTGTTTATGGTACTTCATAAGTCTATGGGTACGTATGTAGTGAGCACAAAACTAATTCATAAAACCTTAGGCAAGTGCTCAATTTTGTTTATGCTTATTCTATTTCTACTATCGCTTGTTAAAAACCTTCAAGGTTTTCTAGCTCTTTGTTGTGCTTTCACATATGGTACATGTGCAACAAATGCATAGCTATCTCATAAATTGTTAGGAGAGTGCTAGGTTTTGTTTCTCCTTGTTCCCATTTGTTTATCATATATTAAGAAGCTTGTGAGTTTTTTTGTTGTAGTGTTGCATGCTTGACTTATACCATTGAAAAGTCATACATAGAACAATAGGCTTAAGTTGATGGTATGTATAGATTGCAATACCTTATCATATGTTGATAGTAAACAGGCATAAACGGGGATGCTTTTCTATGCTTCTACGCAGTGCATACATTTCACATGTTGGCTAACTGCATAGATAGTAAGAATGGAAACAATGTCACATGTAAATGTGTAACAAAAAATTGTTCACTTGAACTAGTTTCTTCATTTGTATTAGGTTCTTCATTTGTACTGGTTACAAAATTTGTATTCAATGTCTTTAATGTTTTCAAAAAATTATCAGTTTTGTCTAATTTTTTGCAAATTGTATCATATGTTTCTATCCTAAATTTTAATGAATAATGTACTATATGTTATTTTTGTGAACAATTCATGCCTATAATGCATTAACTATGTATTCCTTGCTTGGGCAACGATCACTATGCAAAATTTATTACATTACTCTTTTTTTCGTTTATAATTTTTTTCACCTGCTTTAATATTTTTTGTTTATGAATAGCATATTATGTGTCATGCAGTATGCAATTTTTTTTAATTTGTCCCATTCACATGCACCATTTCTTTTAAATGGATCCAGATACAAAGATCTATTGCACTGCGAATATTTCTCACTTTTGAACAACAAAGTAGAAGGTCAGATTCTTGTACCATTCTTGATGTAACTTCAAATTTTTCTTCTTTGAATTCCATTTTTATCTTGCCCTTGTCCTATTCTTTCGTATTGTTTGGGAAAAACCTAAGGTTGGGGTATTCATTTTTGTCTTCATGAAAATCTTAGTGTCTTATGTTATGCCTTGGGTGGGATCTATCTTGCCATTACCTTTTTGAAGTGGTTTTTATGATAACTTATGCCCCATCGCTTCATCTAAGCTGGGACCCTTGCTAATTTATTATTTTAATTCTTTCGCCTAACTTTATTATTCCCTAATTATAGGTTGGCCTCTACCCCCACGTTTAAAAAAGACTTAAGCCATTATTTTTCATTGGCCTAGGTGATGTCCCCTTGTGCCTTTAATAAATGTTTTATATTTTGCAGGGAACAATTTTAAGTGATCGTCGATCAACCATCGCTTGATCTTAGCCATTCCACACAATCCCATGATGACCCCACCACAGATTCTCAATTGATTGCAATATCATGGGCGAGTGCCACGTGTCTCATCTGGTGATGCCAAAGAGATGATGAAAATTATTTAATATATCTATGAGATTTTAATATGTTATATGGCAGGTTACTAAAGTGGCTATGAGATGCACATGCTCCAAATCAACAAAGATCTTATAATCTTGATGGAAAATTTTCTCAATGGATAATTACAATGTTGGCGACTGTGTTGAATGAAAATGATTACCAATGGTGGAGATCAACGGTTGCTCGCCATCGCAAGATCATAATTTGTGAGATTTTTATCGATCATGATATCACGGGCGGGCACCACATGGATTTCCTTGGCAATGCATAGTATGTGGGGCCCTTAGTGCCATGATGGAGATTGTGTTAGCTTTATTTAAAGTTAGCCATTTGATAATCTAACAGAAGTGAAGGATCGATGGTTGAAATTTGAATTTGCATCAAATAAGATTGGAGTCGTTGGTGCATCATGCAAGTAAACCCTAATGGTGGACGAGACATCTATTGGCATAATTTGATTGAAATAAATTAATTGTATCCTGCCCTAGTGTCTCACAAAGTATTCAAACATATTTGTGAAGCCTTCTCAGGGCCAAGTATGAAGTTATGATCTATCACAGGGAAAAGGATTTGGGTTTCCACAAAGCATAAATTCATGAGTTAATTTTTGTACTTCTTGGATAATTTGATTAGAATTTAGGGAAAGTTGTGGTGTGCTTGTCAGAGAGTTTGATAATTGTTCTTGGGGCTATAAGATAGTTGAATTGTGAGAATATGCAAGGTTATATTTTGTAATTTCATTTTTTGTTTAGCCCTGGTTTATTTAAAGATTTGAAATATCAAGGAAGCCCTAGTTTATGAAAGATGGCACCACCAAAGCAACATTCTAGCTAAGTTGACTATTTACATAGAAACTTATATGATGACTTCTTGGATCAATTTCCATCATCAACTAATGATAGGAAGAATGGGTTGGCATGATGCATGGAAGAACCCTAGGGGAAGGATTGGTATGTAACTGTTCCAACATTTCTGATACTAGGGTTCCCATGATAGGTTTGGAGATGTTTATATTGTGGTATGGGC
Organism: Sequoiadendron giganteum; assembly: GCA_007115665.2. Lineage (NCBI taxonomy): Eukaryota > Viridiplantae > Streptophyta > Pinopsida > Cupressales > Cupressaceae > Sequoiadendron > Sequoiadendron giganteum. Next base: position 662,004,407 of record CM021101.1, on the reverse strand, counting down.
AGAGGAATTTTCCCCACCCCTTCTCGAATGGTTGGAGGTATGAAATGTGGAAACTGGTTGTACCAAATGTATTCCTTGATGTGGATTTTTTGAGGGTGGTGGTTGCACGTTATGACCCTATTACACGGGTGATTAGAGATAATGATGGAGGGGTTATGTTGAGCATCAATAAGGAAGAATTTCAATAGGTTTTTGACCTGAGTGAGCCTAGCTCATTCTTGGTTCATATTGATCTTGAGGAGATGAAACAAGAGTATGCAAGATCAAAGTCACTTTTCAGGGTTAAGTTTCTCCCACCTCATCTGGCATGGGCAGGAGGTTCAAAGTTTTATATTAGTGACCAAGAGCCTTTCAGACTAAACTATTTTGCAAATCATTTCTTTGCCACTTTTTACTCATTGTGCCAGATTTTGGGTTTCAACCCTAATACAGTGATGCCAATTGCTTATATGTTTATGAGGGTGCAAATACAACACCCTAAATTTTCAGTAATCTATGACTTTAGTTTTTTTTTTATTGAAAGGATACATGAAGGGCTATTAAAGTTGCAGAAAAAGGATGGAGGTACTCCATTCTTCAGGTATTCCATGTTGGTGTACATGTTCTTGTACAAGAATCTTGATTTCTTTTCTAAGAAGATGGAATTAAGACAAGTGTTTAATGGAAAAACATTGTCGGTACAAGCATGGACTACAAACTTATCTTATAATAGGGAGAGTGTCAATTTTATGTAGTTTGATAATTTTTTTGCTTCTAGATTAAGGAATAGGTTGATGGTAAATATACCTAGAATCCCTGAGGACTTACATGATCTCCTCAAATCGAAGGGAAGGAAGCCAAAATTGAAGGCTTTCCATAACCAGGGTGGCATCATTCCATACCTAGTCAACATTGTCTTGAGAGTATATGGTTTCCAAGGAACCCCACATATCCTGCCATATAATGTACCACTGAGAGTAGGACTTGTAGAAGTTATGTGGTAGATTGGTTGTATCCATAAGGACAACCTTACAAGGAAAGCTAAAGGAATCTTTTTCCTTGATCACACTGCGGTGTACGACTTTGTGTTTTCTAAGGGAGGTTGGGGCCACTTTGGGATATTTTTTTATGATTATAATCTGAGGTGTGGTCTCAAATGACAAGATGATCCTGAGGGCTTCTTTGCCTTTTTCAGACAACAAATAAAAGGTGGCAAGTTTGTGCATGAGTTCAACTTTCCTAAAGACTAGATTAGAAATGAATTAGATCTGATGAAGCAGGAGTTGAGCAAGGAGAAATAGATAGCTTATGAAAAGCTAATAGCCTTTGTACATAAAATGGATCCTAAGTATGATCCATTAATGGAGTTTAGTTATTTTCACAAGAAAATTGACTTTTTGATGGACAATTTCAAGGATATTATGGGCACCTTAATGACCAAGAAGATAAACTTGGAGTTAGATCAAGGTATATAGGAGAAAGATGCCAGGCGAAGTGAAACAAGGCCAACCTATCAACCTATAGAGAAATGGTCTATCTATAGAGGAAAAATAAATGACAACAGTGATGAGGATGAGGAGGATAAAAAGGGAAAACAAATCATGAAAGTGCTAGAACAGTCAGGTCCAAGGTTCAAGACACCTTGGGCCGTCAAAATTATCGATTTGTACTCATCACCAGAAGATAGCCCTTCACCACCACCATCAGAGCCAAGCCATAAAAGGGAAAGGATTGAGAAAGTACAAGAGGATATGATGGATGAAATTGTTGTCACAGATCAAGATATGCAAGTTGGTATGCCTTCTCCTCCTAGTCTAGCTAAGTTGGTCTTGTCTGATTTGGATATGAAAGGAAAGTGTGTGTAGGATGCCAAGATGGAGGCATGTAAGGCCTTTTTGGATGATGATGCATTCGTCAAGACTCCAATTTTCTTGCAATTAGTATGGAGAATGAGACTAGAGGAGTATTAGTATAAAAGTAAGAGGAGAAGAGAGTTGATGCCTAACAGGTTAGACCAACAGAATAATGACAAAGTGAAGGCTAAATTGATGGAAGAGTTTAAAACCATCACCCCTAAGGAAGGGATAAAACTTGTGACTCAAGCTGGTGTATTGATTTTTCTTGAATGGGAAATAGCTGATGCAGTAGTCCCTTACAGAACTCAAAGGAAGAGGTTAAGGCAACATTGCAAGATTCTGCCTTCAGCGAAGAATATGAGACCCTAGCAATTTGGGCTTTGGCTCCTCAACGTAGAAAGCCTAATGTTACTGACATTAACCCAAACCTGAGGGGAGGGTTAATAATAAACAAAGCCTCAGAAACCTCAACCACAGAGGCTACTAACTTAACTATGAATGTGGCCAAATTGGCCCAAAAGACTCTTGAGAGGGAAGAGGCTGAAAAGAAGAGCCTAATGGAGAGGTATAACAAGGTGCAGAAAAGGAATGTTGTTATGCAAACTGAGGTGGATAGGTTAAAATACAGGAAGATTGGGGAGACCTCAAATGCTCCAGGTGTTATGACATTTCCTTCCACATCAGGATCAGTGCCTCATGCTTCTCCAATTGTTTCTACACTAGGTCCCCCATCCAAAATCTTTCCCTCAGTCTTGCATTAGAGACAATTGAATAAGAAGTTGAGTACTTTGTTCATCCTACAAAGAAGCAACTAATGCACAAGATTACAGAGTTACAGGAAGCTTTGAAGGAAAGTAAAGAGGGAGCTCTTGTATAGTAGGGTGAGGTTGTTGACACAGTTTTGAGGCATCTGAATGAAAAGGTTGATGAAATATTGCCATCAGTATATTGTTTTTATTCTTTATTATTGAATGCAATAAAGAGTATTAACAGGGATCAGGAGGTAGTTTTACCCTTAATTGAAAAATGGATCCCTAAAGCCAGTGATTTAGACATAATGTATAAAGCCTCAAGGTTTGATACAAATAATAGGCCCCAATCATTAAGGCCTACTCAAGTGTTAGTTAAGTCATTGCAAGTTTTTCAAGCCTTACCATATGACTTGTGTAGGAAGATTAAAGAGTTGGTGAAGAACTTTGATGATTGGAGTGACACGTTGTTACCTGATATAACTGATAAGTAGGGAAATTTTAAATCATTGCAGCAGTGGCAAGATAGGGAAAATGAGGTCATCAATGCATAAATTAAATTGATTTGTGATGACTCGGATGATGATTTGTTGGTGAGCTGTATAGAAAAGATCATTAGCACTAGCTCATTTTTGGAATCTTTTGAGAAAGAAGAAAATCAGCTGGTGGCTAAGTACACACCTTATAATGCTAAGGTGAATGACATAGTTGGTTTTGATTGGCTAGCTGATGAAGAATACCAGAGATGGGTAAATTTTTACTTAACTAAGGAAGAATGAAAAATAGTTGGCTACTCGCAGTTAACAACTTAGCCATTGTAGTTACAATAGATTTCGGTTATCTTTTGATGGTAGTTTTCATGTAGAAATTTTGAAGTTTGGCTAATGCATCAACCATTTTCAGCGGGTAGGATGAACAAGAAGATTCTTCGAGGATCAGTTGTTGTAAGAAATTTTTTAAATGTCATAGGGTGGTCCAAATGATAGATGATGTGTATTTCTGGCCCGATGCTTTTTTGCTCCTTCATTCTCTATAAGAAGGATTTCAAGGCTAGAAGTACGGGTTAGAAAGTTAGATAATTTTGGTCAAGTCTAGGTGAAGTTGCATAGAAATTCTAAAGCCTGATGTTTTTAGTGAAATGAAATTTAGGTTTTGATTCATTTTGTAGTAGGTTTTGAACTCATAGGAATTTGATGCTTTATGACAGTATAGGCAGTTGAATTGAAATGAATTATTTTGAACTCATGTCTCTCCATTGTATAAGCATATCAAAATTTTGAATAAAATGATCAAGGTTTGTTTCAATCATTTCACTGGTGTCGTGTGTATGATTCTCATTTTAGCTTTAATTCAAAGAATTAATTAAAATACTTGAATTGGATCATAGGTGGATATGTTTTATATAAGGCTTTGATAAGTAGTATTGGGTTAGAATACATAATGGTGATATTGTAAGGAAATATTATCAGAGATCCTACATGTTATGTGTTAAATCTGTCATAAACCTTTAAATGCTTATGAATTTGACTCCTCCAATGGTATATGGTACTGATCTAGGTTGTACTTATTTGTGAGGTTCAATATTTGCTTGTCTTTACTTAGATCTTGCTAAATATTGCAAATCAATGACTATTTTATACTAAGGAATGTCGTTGTAGTTATCTCATGCTCTAAATAGTTGATATGATTGATAAACAACCAATTCGATTTGGTATTATCCTGTTATGTTGAGCTATTAAATGAGATTATTTGTTGTTTTTAATGTTGTTTATAATATTGGTGCAGAGGTTGTAAACACATTTAGGGGACCACCCTCCCGGGTCTTGTAGAGCCCAACGTGTAGGAGGTTTTGTTAAAATCCTCATAAGTTTTTCTAGGTCCTTCGAGGTGCCCTTGATTGGAATTGGCAAGTCCATAAGTAGATTAGGAGATCAACCTAGTTATAGTAAAAACAACCAACAAAATGGTGAATCTGCTGGGGATGTTAATATGAATATTTCTGGTTAGTATGTCAGTTATCCATTTTGTATGGAGTTTTTCATGGTATTTCTGTGATTTAAAGGTCAAGCCCAAGGTTTTTTGTTTTGTTTGTCCATCTCTTCTATCATTCAACAGTTTTGAGTTATTTAGTGAAGTATTTTTTGTATATTTTCCGCAAAAGAGTTCTAAAGATCTTTTAAATTCCACCAAGTGTCTCTGGATAGTTGGTGTTCCCAAGATAATTGGGTGTCAACTCTAAAGTCTTTGCACCAATGCGCATCTTATTTGAAGATTTAATACAAATTGAAGGATCTTTGGGCAAGCACATAGAATGAAGAAAATGAGGTCGTTCATGAAGAATCATCTGGAACAAAACCTGGAGGGTGAAATTCCTAAAATGAAAAAAAGGATTGGATAAACTAGAAACCAAAATCTAGCAATGTTGATCCCACGTCACAAAATCCTATACACCAAGGTACAAGTAAGCCTTTACATCATATCCCTAAGATTCTTGAACAAGTGTTTAGACATTCAGACTCAGATAGCTGTGGATTTTTTGATGCATTATTTAATACACCTGTTCAAGAGGATGTAGCATGTCATAATAAAGGACATGTTAGTGTCCAATATGATTAAAAGAGAAGAGGTAGGAGTAGAATTCAAATCCATCACAAAGAAAGCACCAGTGATGTGCCTCCTCCTCCTATTGAAGATGATGGAACATCTTTATTATCTGAACATGTGCTTGAAGAAGTAAATTTGATAGACCTAAGTGATACATCAAGTTCTGATATGACTTTGTGTGACCCTGATGATATTTTTTGAGATATTGATTCCTTAAGACAGGAGATCAAAAAACAAGTTGAGCTTAGGATGAAAAAGGATAAGGAGAGGGAAACATAACTGATGCATGTTGTAATTGAGAGGGATAGGTTAATTAGACAGTTGGCAACAATGAAGCTCCTGAACCAAAACAAACCTGAGCCAAAAGAGGAAGGTCTTGTTGTACGTGAAATTCTTAATAAGGAGATAAATCCTTTGTTTAAATATGGTCGTATAGGTCAAGTTGATGCCCAATAAAAATCGGTAGACTCAAAACCCTCAAACCCTGTTAAGCCTCAACTAGGTAATCCAAACCCTAAGCCTATTCTAGCCAAAGGAAAACAAAAGGCTGAGGGGATTAAGATAAATGATAGGGTGAATTCTCATCGCCCTAAAATATATCCCTCACCACATGTATTTGTACAAGCTTAGAGTGCCTTAGAGAAGTTTAGGAGGGAAGGTGAGGCTCTTGCAGAAGAGTTAGAGAGAACTGAGATTGAAGCTACAAATGCAAGAATGAAGAGGAAAATAAATTTCCTTAAAATGTCAAGTGTGGATGAGGTCATACAAGCTAAAACATCATTAGGTCACCAAGATGCCTTGAAAACTGATCCTAAAACCAATCTGGACACTACCACAAACAACTTGGGTCAGAAGATTTATGCAACCAAGTTTGTAAATCTACATTAGGATGGCCCTAAGATACAGAATTTGGGTCGTGGTGTTGATTCTCAGAAGACTGAAGGATTATTCCAAAGGAGACCTATACAATTGGAAAGGTATAGGAAATTATTTTATGGTATTCCAGGTTATCTAGACACCATCCATGATGAGCTGAGAGAAAAGATGAATAAATTTCCTAGGAACAATGTTGTGATGGCAAAGGAACATTTAAAAGCCTTCATGGATATGTTAAATGACTACGAGGTAGAGCATGAAGATGTTGTAATGAATTTGTTTGTACAATCTTTGGAGGAGGATGCAAGGGATTGGTACAAAAGCTTACTGAATGCTAGTATTGTTTCATGGGATGATTTTAAATAGTTCTTCAAGGAACAATATGGTGATAAAACTAATGCTAGTTTCATGCTAAATAAATTCAACAACATCAAGAAGTCATTGAATGAACCTGTGACATAATTTAACCTTAGATTTCAAAAGGAAATGTATAAGTTGTTTCAGGTTTTGAGGCTTGATGAAAATGTTTTTTTAACTACATATTTCAATGATTTTGATGCTAAAATGGAATATCTTCTCAGAGATAAGGATCGCCGAACCATGAGAGATGTTTTCATAGTAGCTATAAATATTGAAAGTAATAGGAGAGCTTCTGGGAAATATGGTAGGAGGGAAGAACCCACAATTTTGAAAAATCCTAAAGGTAAGACAGAGAATTTTTCTCTTGCAAAGCTTAAGGATGATGAGAAATGGGATAAAGTCTTCATCACTTTGAGATATATAAAGTATATTGTTGCCAAGAAAGAAAAGGGTATAGTGAATTAAAAGAAACAGTATAATCAAAATTAAAGACCATCTAGGCTACAAAATTATCCTGATAACACAAATTGGAAGGATGGGAAACCAATCTTGCCAGGCTAGAAGCCTAAAACTAATCAACATACACTAGACCCCCTCCAGAAGCATTTAGTAAATCTGGTACAAGATAGACCATGGTGTGAGGTGTGTGAACATCCACATGATCAAAATTATTGTGGTATTTCTCAGTTTCTTGTTGCAGAAGGAATAGAAGAAAATGATCATGAACAGACTCTTGATTATGAGTAGGGTGATGTAGATATTTGAATGGCCCGGTCATATATTGATGAAGCAAAGTGCTCTTCTAATGATGAATTAAAGGGAGATGATGTCGAGAATCAGCTCCAATTGAGAAGATGACATGTTTTACTGATAGTGGCATAAATGAATTAAGGGCCTAGGAATCCCCTAGAAATTGTGATAAACCTAGTGCACTAATTGATACAGAAGTAAAATAATTGTCAGAGTCTGATGAACCATCAAGTTCAAAAGAAGGATCTAGTGTAGGGGTTTTGTTATGATGTCCAAGTGGAAGTACATTTAGGTTCTCTTTCACTCTGTTATTTGAATGCACAAATAATGTGGTGGATTATGAGGCTCTGTTATTGGGGCTAAGATTGGCTGAAAAATATGAGATCAAGAAGCTCAAGGTAATTGGAGATTCTAAGCTTGTGGTTTCCCAAGTTAGATCCAGGTATGTATCAAAAAACAAAAGGTTGAAACAATATAGGAATGATGTTTGGGATGAATTGGAAAACTTTGATGCATTTGGAATAGGTTGGATGGAGAGAGGCCACAACAAGGTGGCAGATTTATTAGCAAATATTGCATTAAAGCTAGATGATATGACTTATGTTGTAATTTCAAAGGTTGAAGTGCAAACTAGACCATCCGTCCCTGATAATATCAAAAAATGGCATGTTTTTGATAGTGATGATGATATACTAATGTTCTTAAATTGTGTGGATGAATATGAAAGTCAAGAAATTGAATTTGGAGCTTTTGTTGAAAAAATTGATGGTAAAGATATTGTGTTTGGTAATGAAGTCATTCAGTTAAAGAAAAATACAATTCCTAAAGGTTTAGCTATAGTTGAAAGAGTGTTTGATAATCAGGATAGGACAAAGGATAATTGTACTGCTTCCCATCTTGATGATTGGAGGAGATAAACCTTGGAACAGAGGCATCACCCAAAAAGGTGTATATTGGAAAGAAATTGTCACCAAGGGTGAGAAGGATGCTAATTGATTCATTAAGGAAGTTTAGACATGTGTTTGCATGGTCTTATGATGATCTTAAGGCATATAGGGAGGATTTATTTGAACATGAAATTCCTTTGAGTGATGATGCTAAGAAATTGAGGAAAAAGTAAAGGCCTATTAATCCTACCTTGGCCCTTAAAATGAAAGAAGAATTAATGAAGTTAAGAGATGTAGGGATCATCAAGCCAATCAAACATTCATCCTGGGTGTCAAATTTGGTGCCTATGATAAAGAAAAATGAAGACATTAGGTTATGTGTGGATTTTAGAAACTTGAATATGTCTTCATTGAAAGACATCTATCCATTACCGAACATGGAAGCCATGTTGCAAAGGGTGACAAGCTGTGAGTTAATGTCTATGATGGATGGGTTCTCTGACTACAACCAACTCATGGTCAAGGAGTCTGAGCAGTTTAAGATAGCTTTCACTACACTCTGGGGAACTTATGTTTATGTGAGAATTCCTTTTGGTTTAACAAATGCAGGGGTTACTTTTCAAAGAGCCATGGATGTGCCATTTTTATATTTCATTAACTTATTTTTGGTATTTCCTTGAATCCGAAAAAGTGTGCTTTTGGGGTAAAGGAAGGAAAATTGTTAGGACATATTGTCTCCAAGGATGGGGTCAAAATTGATCTAGAGAGGTTAATTGCAATAGATAAAATCCCACAACCCTGCAATGTCAAAGGAATACAATCTTTCTTTGGACAAATAGATTTCCTAAGAAGGTTTGTGACAAATTTTTCTGAAATAGTTCGCTTGATTTATAAGATGCTTAAGAAGGGAGCCAAGGTTAAATGGGAAGAGGAGTTTCAATAGGCTTTCCAAGCCATTAAGCAAGCCATAAAGGAGGCTCATGTGTTAAGAACCCTCGATTTCTATAAACCCTTACAATTTTTTTCATTTGCTTATTTTCACACAATTGTAGTTGTGTTGTTGCAAAATAATGCAGAAGGTTTTGAATAGCCTATAGCCTTTTTCAGCAAATCTTTAGAGGCTGTAGAACTTAAATATGATATAAATGAAAAACAGGCATATGCATTGGTAAAAGAAGTAAAGGCTTTCTGAATTATTTGATGAGAGCTACTATAATTGCCTATGTACCTAGTGTTGTTGTGAATGAAATTTTCACACAATAGGAAGTGTCAAGAAGAAGGTGTCGATGTATCAATAGGATCCAAGATTTCAACATTGAAATCCAAATTACCAAGCTAGTGAGAGGACAAGGATTGGCCAAGCTTATGGCCCAAAGTAATCTAGAAGCAAATTAGATAAATTTTCTTGAAGAAGAGAATAGATCACACATATGCGATATGGAACATTCTAAATGGTATAAGGATGTGATCTATTATCGGGCATGTGGAGGATCATCATTGAAAAAATAGGCCCTTAAGTGGCAATAAAATTTAGAAAAATAAGAGTTAGGAAACTTGACATAAAAATTTGAATAAGTTAACTATATTATTTCAAAAATATGCAATAATAGAATCTATTGCAAATTGAATTTAGTTTCTAAACTACTAGGTTTATTTTTATTTAAAAAAAATCTATTTGGTGAAAATTTGAAATTTCAATGCAGTAGTACTTGAATTTAAAGGAAAAAATAAGAAGCAGGTGTCTGTCTGACCACCCTAACTGCAATAATATGATAATTATTTTTTATAATATTTTAGATGTAAGTAGAAGACTCATGTCTTGATGTGATGCATATTTTTTTGTAATTTTTTTCCAAGTAAATAAATAATTATGATTTCTTTATTACAACTTTTAAAACATATAAAAACTCGTATGTCTGACCACCTTAACTTGGTCAAAACATCATGAAATTCAATTTGTTTTTTAATCCTATAGTATGTGAAGCATATAATGTGACACATGTTTCAAATTCAAAAAATGTGAAACCCTTTAAAAGCTATAGATTCTTTTTAATCAGCCTATCAATAAAGACTTTAGTCATAATTCAAATAGAAAATGAATAATAATTATTTATTAAATTCAAAGTAAAGCAAAATTTATATTGGTGGAAAGCTAAGAATCACCTTTAAAAACCCTTTTCATTTCATCAATTTTGGGTAAAAAAAATTTGTCGGCCACATGGGCCATCATATCACTTACATATCGCCACTTTGGCCCATCATGATCCTGCACATACCCTATTTACAAAAGATGAAATTTCCTGATAATTTGAGTGAAAATGAAAAGAGGACATTGAAGTTACATGCTATCAAATATGTTATTATTACTGGAAATATTTGGTGGAGAAATGGAGAAGGTGTCATGTTGAAGTGTGTTGACCAAGATCAAGCATAGGGACTCCTAAATAAGATGCATAGTGGAGTTTGTGGAGTGCATTATATGGCCAAAATAACTGTATTCAAGGTAATTAGGGCTATATTTTGGTGGCCTACTATTTTTAGGGATGCACACCAATTAGTGAAGACATGTGATGCCTATCAACGTTTCTCTGGTAAGTTGAATTTTTTTGGTAACTTACCCCTAAAACTAGTTGCAGTACAATCTCCATTCAAACAATGGGGTATTGATTTTGTAGGAGAAATAGCATGTAAATCTGGTGGAGCCAATTCATAGATATTGGTGGCTATTGATTATTTTACCAAGTGGGTGGAAGCAATTCCAACAAAGAAAGCAACTAGTAATGTGGTGATTGACTTTTTGATGAGAAATGTATTGACTAGGTTTGGGTGTCTAGAAAGGATTGTGTCAGATAATGCAATGTGTTTCAAATCTGAGGAATACACAGAATTTTGTGAAAAACATGGAATCCAAATTTATTACTCATCACCATATCACCCACAGAGAAATGGACAAGCAGGATCAAGCAATAAAAGCTTCATGAAGATCATTAAGAGAATCCTAGATCAAAATAAGAAGGCATGTGATTCTAAATTAAGATTAGCAGTATGGGCAGATAGGGTAACTATGAAAAAGGCAATAGGTTGTGCTCCATTTGACTTATTTTATGTAAAAAATGTAAGGTTGCCCTAGAATAACTTGATGGAAATGTATAAGTTTGTCCAGATGTATGATAATGAAATGGATGATGAAATGCAATTGAGAGTGGAAGCTCTCATAGAATTAGATGAAACCAGGAGGAAAGCTCAGATGAAAAATGCAAAATTGCAAATGCAACTAAAAACTTTGTATGATAAAAGGGAAATTGCAAGGAGCTTCCAATATGGAGATTTGGTTTTAATGTGGAATGCCAAATTGGAGGATAAAGCCAAACATGGAAAATTTGATGCAATCTGGTTGGGTCTATTTTTGATACATAGTAAGTGGGGTGAAGACTCATACTTCCACCAAGATATGACAGGAGACATTCTTGAACTGCCAGTTCATGGATAGTTCTCAAAATTGTACTTCAATTGAAGTATTGTTTTCCATGGACAGTAGCGTAGGTTTGTATATATGTTAGTTGTAGGTTTCTTTCCTACTAGGTTGTTTTGCCCAGACAATCCTTTTTGGTCGTCTTTGCAATTGGTCTGCTCAACTTGAGATTCTGAATTCTCACTTCATCCCAGTGGAATGAACGTTCCCATCTGGAGCCACTGAGGGAACTTCAATTTTTTTCTCCTTGAATTCCATTTTTATCTTGCCCTTGTCCCGGTATTTCGTATTGTTTGTGAAAAACCTAAGGTTGGGGTTTTTATTTTTTTCTTCATGAAAATATTAGTGTCTTATGTTACACCTTGGGTGGGATCTATTTGGCCATTACCTTTTTGAAGTGGGTTTAAAGACAACTTATACCCCATCGATTCGCCTAACCCCGACCCCTTTCTAATTTATTGTTTTAATTCTTTCGCCTAAATTTTTTATTCTGTAAGTCTAGGTTGGCCTATGCCCCCACGTTTACAAACAACTTTAGCCATTCTTTTTCATCGGCCTAGGTGATGTCCCCTTGTGCCTTTAATAAATGTTTTATATTTTGTAGGGAACAATTTTAAGTGACCGTCGATCAACCATTGCTTAATCTCATTCGTTACTCATAATCCCATGATGACCCCACCAGAGAGTCTCAATTGATTACAATATCATGGGTGAGCACCATGTGTCTCATCTGGCAATGCCAAAGAGATGATGAAAATTCTTTAATATATCTGTCGGGTTTTAATATTTTATATGGTGGGTTACTAAAGTGGCTACGAGATGCACGTACTTCAAATCAACGAAGATGTTATAATCTTGATGGAAAATTTGCTCGATGGTTAATTACAATGCAGGCAACTATGTTGAATGAAAATTATTGTTGATGGTGGAGATCAATGGTTGCCCACCATTGTGTGATCAAAAGTTATGAGGTTTTTATCAATCATGATATCATAGGTGGGTGCCACGTGGATTTCCTTGGAAACGCATAGTATGTGGGGCCCTTAGTGCCATGATGGAGATTGTGTTAGCTTGTTTTAAAGGTAGCCATTCGATGATCTGAGAGAAGTGAAGGATCGACGGTTGGAATTTGAATTTTCATAAAATAATATTGGAGTCATTGGTGCTTCCTACAAGTAAGTTGTAATGGTGGATGAGACATCTATTGGCATAATTTGATCAAAATAAAGTAGTTGTATCCTACCCTAGTGTCTCACAAAGTATTCAAACATATTTTTGGAGCCTTCTAAGGGCCAAGGATGAAGTTATGAGCTATCATAGTGAAGGATTTGGGTTTCCCCAAAGCACAAAACTATGAGTTAATTTATGTACTTCCTGGGTAATTTGATTGAGAATTTGGGGAAATTTGTGGTGTGCTTGTCAGAGAGTTTGATAATTGTTCTTGGGGCTATAGGATAGTTGAATTGTGAGAAGTTGCAAGGTTATATTCTGTAATTTCATTTTTTGTTTAGTCCTGGTTTATTTAAAGATTTGAAATATCAAGGAAGCCCTAGTTTACCAAAGATGGCACTACCAAAGCAACATTCTGGCCAAGTCGACTATTTAAAAATAAATTTATATGATGAATTCCTGGATCAATTTCCATTGTCAACTAATGATAGAAAGAAGGGGTTGGTCTTGATGCATGAAAGAACCCTAGGGGAAGGATTGGTATGTAACTATTCCAACATTTTTGATACTAGGGTTCCCATGATAGGTTTGGAGATGTTTAGATTGTGGTATGGTTAGAGGAATTTCCCCACCCCTTCTCGAACGGTTCGAGGTATGACATGGGGAAACTGGTGGTACCAAATGTATTCCTCGATGTGGATTTGCTAAGGGTGGTGGTTGCATTTTATGACCTTATTAAACGAGTGGTTAGAGATAATGATGAAGGGGTTATCTTGAGCATCAATAACGAATAATTTCAACAGGTTTTTGACTTGAGTGAGCCTAGCCCGTTCTTGGTTCATATTGATCTTGAGGAGATGAAACAAGAGTATGCAAGATCAAAGTCACTTTTCAAGGTTAAGTTTCTCCCACCTCATCTGGCAAGGGAAGGAGGTTCAAAGTTTTATATTAGCCCTAGTGACCAAGAGCCTTTCAGGCTAAACTGTTTTGCAAATCATTTCTTGGCCACTATTTACTCATTGTGCTATATTTTGTATTTGAACCCTAATACGGTTATGCCAATTGCTTATATGTTTATGGGGGTGGAAAGACAACCCCCTAGCTTCTTAGTAATCTGTGACTTTGATTTTTTTTTGGCTAAAAGGATACATGAAGGGCTATTAAAGTTGCAGCAAAAGGATGTAGGTACTCCATTCTTCTATTATTCCATGTTGATGTATATGTTCTTGTACAAGAATGCTGATTTCTTTTCTGAGAAGATGGAATTAAGACAAGTGGTTAATGGAGAAAGATTTTTGGTGCAAGCATCGACTACAAAGTTATCTTATAACAGGGAGAGTGTCAATTTTGTCCAGTTTGATAATTTGTTTTCTTCCATATTGAGGGCTAGGTTGATTGTAAATGTACCTAGAATCCCTGAGGACTTACATGATTTCCTCAGACCAAAGGGAAGGGAGCCAAAATTGAAGGTTTGCCATAATTGGGGTGACATCATTCCATACCTAGTTAGCACTGTCTTGAGAGTATATGGTTTCCAAGGAACCCCACATATCCTGCCATATAATGTGCCACCGAGAATAGGATTTGCAGAAGTTGTGGAAAATTGGTTGTATCCATGAGGACAACCTTACAAGGAAAGGTAAAGGAACCTTTTTCCCCTATTACACTATGGTGTTAGACTTTGTGTTTTCTAAGGGAGATTGGGTCCACTTCAAGAAGTTTTTTGATGATTATCATCTAAGGTAGGGTCCCAAACAACAACATGATCCTCATGGATTCTTTTCCCTTTTCAGACAACAAATAAGAGGTGGTAATTTTGTGCATGAGTTGAAATTTCCTAAAGACTTGATTACAAATGAGTTTGATCTGATGAAAGAGGAGTTGAGCAAGGAGAAATAGATAGCTTTTGTAAATTTATTAGCCTTTATGCATAAAATGGATCCTAAGTATGATCCATTAATCGAGTTTAGTCTATTTCACAAGAAAATTGACTTTTTGATGGACAATTTCAAGGAGATTATGGTCATTTTAATAACCAAGAAGATAAAATTGGAGTTCGATCAAGGTATACAGGAGCAATATGCTAGGTGAAGTGAAACAAGGCCAGCCTATTAACCTATAGAGAAGTGGCTTATCTATAGAAGAAAAAGAAATGACAACAGTGATGAAGATGAGGAGGATAAAAAGGGAAAACAAATGATGAAAGTGCTAGCACAGTCAGGTCCAAGGTTCAAGACACCTAGGGCCATCAAAATTATTGATTTGGACTCACCACCAGAAGATAGCCCTTCACCACCACCATCAGAGTCAAGCCCTAAGAGGCAAAGGATTGAGAAAGTAAAAGAGTATCTAATGGATGAAATTTTTGTCACAGATCAGGATATGTAGGTTGGTATGGCTTCTCCTCCCAAGCCAGCTGAGTTGGTCTTCTTTGATTTGGATATGAAAGGAAAGTGTGTATAGGATGCTAGGATGCAGGAATGTAAGGCCTTTTTGGATGATGATGCATTCTTCAAGACTCTAGTTTTCTTGAAATTAGTATGGAGAGTGAGACTAGAGGAGTATCAAGATAAATGCAAGAGGAGAAGAGAGTTGAGGCCTAACAGTTTAGACTAGGATAATGATGACAAAGTGAAGGCTAAATTGATGGAAGAGTTTAAAAACATCACTCTTGAGGAAGGGAGAAAACTGGTGACTGAGGTTGGTGTATTGATTTTTCCTGAATGGGACATACCTGAAGTAGTAGCATTTAATGCTATTTTAAAGTCCAAGCATCCCTTGCAGAACTCTAAGGAAGAGGTTAAGGCAGCATTGCAAGATTCTTCATTCACCGAAGAATATGAAACCCTAGCAATTTGGGCTTTGGCTCCTCAGGGTAGAAATCCTAATGTGACTGATATTAACTCAAACCTAAGGGGAGGGTTAATAATAAAGAGAGCCTCATAAACCCCAACCACAAAGGCTACTAACTTAACTATGAATGTGGCCAAAATTGTCACAAATGACTGTTGAGAAGGAAGAGGCTTAAAATAAGAGCCTAATGAAGAAGTATAACATCCTAATTCGAGAGTGCAACAAGGTGCAACAAAGGAATGTTGAGCTGAAAACTAAGGTGGATTGGTTAAAATACAGGCAAATTGGGGAGACATCAAGTGTTCCAGGTGTTATGGCATTTCCTTCCACATCAGGATCAATTTCTCCCGCTTCTCCAATTGTTTCAACACCAGGGTCCCCCATCCAAACTCTTTCCCTTAGTCTTGCATTAGAGCCAATTGAAGAAGAAGTTTAATACTTTGTTGATCCTACAAAGAAGCAGCTAATGCACAATATTACACAGTTATAGGCAGCTTTGAAGGAAAGTGAAGAGGGAGCTCTTGTAAAGTAGGGTGAGGTTGGTGACACAATTTTGTGGCATCTGAAGGAAAATTTTAATGCAATAAAGAGTATTAATAGTGATCAGGAGGTAGTTTTACCCTTAATTGAAAAATGGATCCCTAGGGCTAGTGATTTAGACATAGTGTATAAAGCCTCAAGTTTGGTACAAATAATAGGCCCCAATCATTGATTCCTACTCAAGTGTTAGCTAAGTCATTTCAAGGTTTTTAGGGCTTACCAGATGACTTGTGTAGGAAGATTAGAGAGTTGGTGAAGAAATTTGATGATTGGAGTGACACGGTGTTACCTGATATAACTGATAGGAAGGGAAATGTTAAATCACTGCACTAGTGGTAGGATAGAGAAATTGAGGTCATCAATGCACAAATTAAATTGATTTGTGATGACTCAAATTATGATTTTTTGGTGAGCTCTATAGACAAGATCATTAGCACCAGCTCATTTTTGGAATCTTTTGAGAAAGATGCAAATTAGATGGTGGCTAAGTACACACCTTATAATGCTAAGGTGAATGAGGTAGTTGGTTTTGATTGGCCAACTGATGAAGAATACCAGAGATGGGTAAATTTTTATTTAACTGAGGAAGAGTGAAATAGAGTTGGCTATTGGCAGTTAACAACTTAGTTGTTCTACTTACAAAATATTTTGGTTATGTTTTGATGGCAATTTTGGCGCATGAGTTTTGAAGTTTGGATGATGCATCAACCATTTTTAGGGGGTAGGATAAACAAGAAGATTCTTCGAGGATCAGTTGTTGTAACAAATTTTTGAAATGTCATAGGGTGGTTCAAATGACTGATGACATGTGTATTTTTGGCCCGATGCTTGTTTGCTCCTTCATTCTCTATAAGAAGGATTTCAAGGCCAGAAGTATAGTTTAGCAAGTTAGATAATTTTGGTCAAGTCTAGGTGAAGTTGCATAGCAATTGTAAAGCTTGATGATTTTAGTGAAATGCAATTTAGGTTTTGATTCATTCAGTAGTAAGTTTTGAACTGATAGGAATTGTATGTTTTATGATAGTACAGGCAGTTGAATTGAAATGAATTATTTCAAACTCATGTCTCTCCATTGTATAAACATATCAAAATTTTGAATAAAATGATCAAGGTTTGTTTCATTCATCTCAGTGTTGTGGTGTGTATGATTCTCATTTTAGCTTTAATTCAAAGAATTAATTAAAATGCTTGAATGGGATGATAGGTGGATATGTTTTATATAAGGATTTGATAAGTAATATTGGGTTAGAATACATAATGGTGATATTGTAAGGCAATATTATCAGAGATCCTACATGTTATGTGTTAAATCTGTCATTAACCTTTAAATTCTTATGAATTTGACTCCTCCAATGGTATATGGCACTAATCTAGGTTGTACTTATTTGTGAGGTTCAATATTTGTTTGTCTTTACTTAGAGCTTGCTACAAATTGAAAATCAATGACTATTTTATACTGATGTATGTCGTTGTAGTTATATCATGCTCCAAATAGTTGATATTATTGATAAACAACCAATTCTATTCAATATTATCCTATTATGTTGAGCTATTAAATGAGATTATTTGTTGTTGTTAATGTTTATAATATTGGTGCAGATGTTGTAAACACATTAAGGGGACCACCCTCCCGAGTCTTGTAGAGCCCAAAGTGTAGGATGTTTTGTTAAAATACTTGTCAGTTGGTCTAAGTCCTTCGAGCTTCCCTTGATTGGAATTGGCAAGTCCATAGGTAGATTAGGAGATCAACCTAGTTACAGTAAAACAAACCAACAATTCTTTCCTTTTGTTTCCAATGAATTTTAAAGCTTGCAATGTGTGTATAACACAAAACTATTTTTTTTGCAAACACAAGTTACTTTTGCAATCAAAATAGTGCATAATTGCAAAAAATTCATATGCAATGCATATTCAATGTTTCACCATGAACACTAACTACACTATATAATTTGAAATATAATTTTTTCTGCCCATTTTTCCATTTATTGCATTGGCTTTAATATTTATTTCCTTATAAGAAATTTAGCACAATTGAAACACAAAATAAATTTTTAAAAATAGTTGTAAATCATTGCAAAGCATCATCATGTTCTGTGCTGATTTTTTTGCATTCTACTTGTCATAGGATCTGTCTCTTACAATCGAAGTGTAGGGAAAATATATTTTCCACTGCAAATCAACTTGGGTCTTTAACAAGAGGCTTTAAGGTAAGATTCTTGTACTATCCTATCACCTTGTTTACAATGAAATTTAATTCTTCCAATGTATTTTAGAATTATGTATTGGAAGAATTGTAAATAGTGAAGGAGAATACTTGTTCAAGAATATGACTTCCCAAAGAGATAGATGAGCATAATGTATGACATGTCATGTGATTCATAAACATGAAACTATTCTTTTCTTTCTACCAAGTTACTTTTAGGTAACATAATATACTAGTATTAGTGATAGGAACCAATCCCCATATCTACTAGACTATAGTTGCTACTAAAATTAAAAATCTTTTACATCAGTAACCATGCACTTGTCTATTATAGAGAACTAGAATTCATTCATTCTAGATTTATTGTTTCAATATGCACTAGCATACAAGAAAATCCTATCAAATTTGAATTCTATCTCTAAATGATTCAAAAAAATTATTCCAGTGGTCTATTTGGCTTATTTGCTTTCAAGAAAAAAATTCACGAGCACTCAATGCATTAACCACATGCAATAGTTGAGATTTAAGCACATATTTTTTGTGTTGGAAAATTATATTTTATCTCTTTTTCGAATGGTTTGAGTAGGTCGATTTTTCATTTTTCTTTAAGTAAAATAGGAAAATAGGGGAATATTATATATTGTGGAAAATATTTAATCGGAGGATGCATGTACTGCGAGATTTGGCAGCGGGTTGGTCGATGCTCAAACAATCACTGATGTTTAATGCATTAAATGAAACCCTCATGATATGTGTTGCATAGCGAGTGCGAAGATAAGAAGAGAATGATTGGTTAATTTTTCTACAAAAAGAAAAAACATGGTAAATTTTCCCAAGAATTTCCCATTAGCCCTTGTAATAGCAACCAAGCATCATAAACATAGAAACAAGCCACTCACCAATAGTAAACTGCAACAAAATAACAAACATCAAAGAATAGATACTTGTAGTTATAAAGTGTCAAAAACACACATCCAAGGCATTCACCACCAATGCACCTTTCCAATATAAGGAACATGCAAAAGCACAACTAATAGCTAAAAACTCCACAATATTTTCAACAAACGATAAAAAAACAAGAATAAACACAAAAATAACCCAGTATCCGACTAAGGTTTCATAAATTAACTATGTATTCACTACACATACACGCACATGCAAAAATGCAACGAAGAGCTACAAAACCTAGAATCTTTCTGATAAATGATAATAAAACAGGAATAAGCACAAACAAAATCTAGCACTCCCTAAAGATTTCACAAAATAGTTGTGTTCACTACATGTGAGTCCACAGAATTAACAAAAGTATATAATGTCGTATTCTCCCAATTTACTTAAACAAAATTGAATAGTGAACCACCAAAATTTGAGGGGAAAAATGTACTCTTACACTTCTAGGGTCTTACACCTAAAAGGAAATAGGTCTTTCTTTCACACCCAAAATCTAGGACTCATTCAAATATTAGGGGTTTGATTTGATGTGTGTGAGATTCCCTAAATGTTGGAAATGGAAGATAGAAACTAACTAATAATGCAAGAACTAGGAAATGAACCATGCTGGAAAACCCATTGAGATATGCAAACATTTAACTAAATGACCTAAGAAACATAAGAAAACTAACACAAAAAGTTGGAAATGAAAACGGTGTGCACTTGGAAACTTGCAAAGGCTGGAAATGTTGTTGAATCTAAGATTTAGGCCTCTTGGGACACTTACGCCATTCTGGGTGACCTAGTCCTTTTTATGTGAAAATCTCTCAGAACCTGTTTCTGCCAAAAGGGTACTCAAATCCACATAAAACCAAGAAATGCATATATGGTGGGACTAAGTGACCACTACTAGCGACCTAGTCCCTTTTATATTTTCAAGTAATCTGAAAGTGGAATCTAGAGCCCTCGATCTGCACTTTCTACTTGAAATAGTACCCGGATTTGAAACTTTGATTCTCAACCTGTAAGAGACTTTTAATGGATAGTTTTTCCCTAGCCAACAAGGGGGTGTCTTCAACAAGCTTTCAATCCCTTCTTGAATGATCATCAAGCTTCCAAGATACCTAAATCTGCAAACACACAGAGAGAGAAGGAAAGGTTTGATGTTAGAGTATGGGGGATCTCCTTGGTCAAGCCTCTTTTAGATAATTAAATCAAATAATGAAACAATATAAGAAAAAATGAAATGTAAAGTAATGGAATTATTACCTTTCCATGATAGTTGATCTTGGGTTGCAGCAAAGGAGGATTCAACCCTTGAATTCCTTGGAGAGATTTCTTGATGACTTAGGATGCAAACCTTGTTGGCAACACAAGGGCAGACAACTGAGAGGGGGGGTGAATCAGTTGTCACAAAAATTATACTTTTAAAACTTATTCTCAAATCTGATTAATAAACATGAAAGAATAAACCATCATCACATCAGAAACACACATAAAACCAAGATTTTTGCATGGAAACTCTGTTAGGGGGAAAACCACAGTGGAGGTTAATCCACAAGTTTATACTTTGTTAAAATTATATTAAATGGGGAATGCACATGCATTCAGGAACATTGCCTAGAGCTCAATGCTCAAATACAAAAAAGGCTTACTACCCAAAGGAAGACACACTATCTTATAGTTACATTCATATTAAATCCATTTGAGAGATTTTGAATTGAGAAGATAGCATCTACTAATGCCTGATTACAGTTCAGGTTAAGCACATAAAATTTTCTCACTCTTCTTCATACTTAACTTTTTCCTTCAAAATATCTGAACATTATTTGCACACAGGAATCACACACTTCACTTCACCAATACACACCATGCATCAAATGGTATAAAAAATCTCTCATATATATCCACAACCAAGAATAACATCATCTACATGTCGGCTTCAGTAAAATATAAAATGAATACAAACTGTTGGCCCAAAACATAAGTAATTATCAATGCAAATCAAGAAATGTTGGCCACAACATAGTGAGGACTGAAAAAAACATCCTCGAACATGAAAAATATTCAATAATTATTCCTCAAAGATCCACAACACGCTACAATCACCCTGTTAGCCATGAACATGAAAAACATGAACACGCAAAATAAAATCACCAATCTCGAGTGCAATGATCAATGCTGACATACAACATAGATAGAGAATGATCTAGGAACATCCACAAGCATCATGAATTACTAGAGAAGCATCTACAATAGCTGAAATTTCTAGAATTACATCACGCTTTTTCAGGAACACCAACCGAAGCAACATACAAATTGTTAGAACATAGATACTCATAACTTGATCAAATATTCATGCGGACCTCTAAAAATTTCGGTGGATAAACTATATATACTAAAAAAAAACCCTATAATCCACAACCTCTGATCATCAACATAGTGAGGTAGCCAACATACTGAACTTCACTTCACCACCGATAACCTGTAGCTTATTTTATTACAATTTCTCAATATCCTCGACATATACATCCTCTAATGCATTAATTCCAATAGTGTTGACATCAATGAAAACCAAATATTAGAAACATCCAAAAATTTCCCCCTTTGGCATTGATGGCAACACATGATGTGAAAAATACCATCAACACAACTTTCTCTTAGGACTTTCTCCCCCTTAGGTTTTGACTCTTCTCCTCAGATTATTCACAGTTTTTCACATGACTTTTCTCCCCCTTTGACATCAATGACAAAGATAATGTATATCATTCTCCACATAAGCTTTTAACCACATCTATGAACATCTAACTACTCCCCCTAAGAATAAGCCACCACAACATCAATCTGAATCAAGATATGACGATAAGATACACAGACTGATGCAATTCAATGCATCGTAATTCTAATTAGGAGGGGTAATCACCCCTAGCTTCCCTCTAAGATACTCAAAAGTATCCTTAGGAAAGGGCTTGGTAAATATATTTGCAATATGTTCCTTAATAGGCACATACTCCAATCTGACTTCCTTTGCACTCACCTTGTCTCTGAAAAAGTGAAACTTGATAGATATATGCTTGTTTTTTGAATGCAACACCAGATTCTTAAAATTGTTAATTGCACTAGAATTATCATAGAATATAGCAATGGGTTCATCATACACAACTTTGATAGCTTTCAACATCTGCTTTATCCACAATACTTTAGTACAATAGTTAGCAGCAACAATGTATTTTTTCTCTGTAGTAGATAAAGAAATGGCATTCTTCTTCTTACTTACTCATGAAATCAACTTCTTTCCCAAGAAAAATACACCACCACTAGTACTCCTTTTGTGATTCACATCTCCTGCCCAATTAGCATCAGTAAAAGAACTCAAAGTAAAATCATCTTCTTTAGGATACCATAAGCCAAAATCAATTGTCCCCTTCAAATATTTGAAAATCCTCTTCACATCAGTCACATGATATTCCTTATGATCAACTTGAAATCTTGCAACAATGCATACGACATTCATGATATCAGGTCTAGTTTGAGTCAAATACAACAATCTACCAATCATGGATCTGTATCTAGTCTGAATTGATTTAGGATAATCATTGTGTTGTACCAAATTACATCAAGTCACCATAGGTGTACCAACTTCTTTGAATCTTCCATACCAAACTTATTTAGCAACTCTCTCACATACTTGGACTGAGATATAAAGATCCCTTTATCTAGCTGAGCAACTTGCAATCTTGGAAATAATTTCATTTCTCAAATAATAGACATATAAAACTCACTTTGCATTGCATCAGCAAACTTCATACACAAACTATCATCTCCTCCAAAAATGATATCATCAACAAATACTTCAACAATCAAATCTTTATCATGATCAATCTTGAAATACAAATTACTATCAACAGTACTTGTTATGCCTTGCATAACCATCCCATCTATTGAACTTGGTCAAAATGGGTCCCCCTTTGTTATTTTTTATCCTTGGTTGATTTTCAAACAAAGTCTGGAGTCTTTTTCTTCCAAAACCTTGTTTTATTTTGGTTTAGTATGTCGGAATCGGAGCTGGAACCAAATCAATTTCTTAAACTTCTTTCAAAACTCAATCTGATCCCCATCTTGACAGTCTTTCTTTTACCCTTTTGTTTTTTCCTTTATCAGAGCCAGAATCAGAGTGGGTGTTAAGTTAGTGTTTACTGAAAATTCCAACTTCAAAATCCATTCCGTCTCTGCCTCTGCTTTTTTAATTTTTCCTTTTGATTAAATCCTTGTCTTAAGTTTTATTATGTTGGTCTTTTGTTTTACTTTTTGTGTTTGATTTCATTTTGTCCTTTGTTGGTGGACACAGACTTGAAACGAGAATGAAGTTAGGAAATTCCTTAAGTTTCCAAATTAGTTTCCATTATGATTTTGCTCCTGCTATTCCTTGGTCATTGACTTTTTGACTGAAGTCGCACTGTAGTGAAGTGTTTGTTCTCTTTCAGTTCTGACTCCACCTAAACTGCATTTAATGCATTAATGACAGCTGCCTTGCGTAGGTAGAAATTCTGATTTTTTTACCTTCATTAAGGATTAAACGTATCATTATTATCATTGTTAACAAATTGAAGAGCACGGAAGAGCAATTGCAGAGTCCATTTGAGTGAATCGATTGAAGGAGGAGAAGATAATTGCTTGCAAATCAATTCAGAAGGTTAACCAAGTTTTTTTGCGTTTGAGGTAGGATAGGATATTGCCATACAGGAATATTTAAGAGTTGTTGATCCTCTAATTGGCCTATTCTTGTAGAGAACGTATTAGCACAATGAAATAGACTCTTTGTCTAAAGTTTATCATCTGGCCATCAAGTTGCAACAACAAATAAGTCTACAACCAGGAGGTTTAGGAGTAGCTCTTCCCCCCATGAATTATCCGATGCCTAATCCACCATTGTATAACATTGTCCTAGGGATGTCTTATTCCCAATATGGACTAGTTTCTGAGCTAAAAGCTCCACCTACTATGCCCTTCTTCGGTAATGGCATGCAAGATTCTCCCCAGCAACCTCAAAATCCACAACAACAAGTCGGAGGATCAACCCATGTTCATTCCCTAGCCATAGTACAGAATGAACAAACTGTCCAACTGACTAGTGAGTTAGAGACTCTTAAGAAGACTCTATCTCAAATGTCTAATGACATGGCACAACTAAGGAAAAACCCTCCCCATAACCAAAATCAGAATTACAACAATTAAGATAATTATTCTAATCAAAATGGGAACCAAAACACCAATCAAAACTTTCAATGTCAAAATCCCTCTAACCAGAATTACCAAAATTAGAATAGAGGGTATAACCAGAGGTACAACAACAACAACAACAATAGGCAATGGAATATGGGGCCTAACAATGGGGGAGTTCCCCATAGCTATCAGTCGGGTGAGGAGAGACCACATACTGCTAATGTTGTTGACCTCAACTTTATGACTGATTAGTGCAGGCAACATGATACTACAACACATTCTAAGGTTAACTGCCCTGAAACAAAAAAGATTGTGAAGATTGCACAAGCTGATGCCCATCCTCCAGCAAGAAATTCCAATCAGGATAATGGGCCAATCAGCACTGCCATGACTTATGAAACCTTTGAAGAAAAATATCAGTTCCCTATGCAAGGAGATAATGAGCCAGAGGAAGATGTATATGATGCTCAAGCTTTTTAGTCCAAAGGAGGTCACTTTTTGAGAAATCGAAATAAGGGCCCATTCACTACATCTGCACCCCCTAATAACATGGTCCCACCTAACCAGAATGTAGATAACAATCCACCACCACCAAAGGCACCTTCTGATTCTCAGAATAGAGGTAATATGCCTCCTTTTCCTAAATATCAAGTTAGGAATGATTCAGAGTTTGATTTCATTATAGAATTACAGAGATAGAAGACATCACTGTCTTTCTTTGACATCATGAAGTGGTGTCTAGCTCAATGGGAGGTGGTATTAAAAGCTTCGGAGGAGGAAGATCACCTAAAAGGAAAAGGTAAAGTAACTCTAGCAAAGGAGACAAATGCATCCATTTATAAAGGTAAGACTAGTACCCCACCTTTTCTGTTAAGTTTGAGAATCTTTGGAAAGAATCTGCACAATTTTTTATTACATAGTGGAGCATTGGGAAATGTCATGCCTTTTTCCATTTGTAAGAAGTTAGGATTGAGTCCTATCCCAACCGAAAAAAAGGTGATTCATTTGGATAAAACTAAATTCAATGTTGTCGGTGAATTAAAGAACATGCATGTGTAGGTTGGATCAAACCCAAGGATCCAGGCCTATATAGATATCCAAGTAGCTGATATCCCAAAATCATATGGTATTATTCTAAGTGGGGAGCTAATGAAAATCATAGGGGGATATTTGTCCTTGGATTTCTCTCACATGTGGTTACCATGGAAAGGAGTTGCAACACAGATAAGAATTGAAAGTGAGCCTAGGCTCAAACACATGATCATAGAATATAATGCTTCAAACAAAGTACCATACTTTGAGACTGAGATAGGTGTTTACAAACAAGAGGAAGTTCTTAATTTCTCTATAGTTAGTCTTGATGATACATTATCCTTAGAACACAACGAATCAATGATCTGCATCAAACAACAGGTTTTGATAAGAAAATTACAACAAGATAAGCTGGTTTTAGGAGCAGAAACTGATTTGAGTAGTTTCTTGCTTCCTAATTGGTGTAGGATACATTATCATAACCATTCATAATTAACATGTCAATCATGCTTAGATATTCTAAGTCATGTAGATCAACATCAACAAATATGTCAAGAGGAACAAGCCCAGACCCCCATCAATGAGTTTTCTTTCCAAGTTAAGGATGCAACTATTCTTACATGGGCTAGTCTTTCTTAATAGGAAGGTCCTTCACCAGAAGAGAAAACTCAGGTTGCTTGTTTTGTAGTTCAAAAATAAGTTGAGGTGTCCCAGTTCCTATTTGATACACCTTCCCCACATACTTTAACAATACCCAAGGAATTGATAAGAAGTGAGTTGGATTGTAATTTGACACAAGAGGGTGTTCAGGAAGTAATTCCTAGATAGGCTGAAAACATAAAAAAATCTTCAACTCAACTTTGTCCCGAGTTAAATTCTGATAAACAGAAAAAGTCCGAGCCACCACATGTCTCAAGTAAGTCATCCCCTATTATTCCTAAAAGGAAGGAGCTCCTAGCTAAGGATCAATTATGGACTCTTAAATTTGATGGTTCCAAATCTAAAGTAGGAACTAGAGTTGGGATTGAGCTAACTAACCCGAAAGGGAAGACTTACTTTGCTTCTTATAGATTGTAGTTTGGTTGCACAAACAATGTGGCTGAATATGAAGTACTTGCATGAGGTCTTATGTTTGCTCATAAGAAGGTTACTGCTCTCATAGTTATGGGAGATTCTGAGGTAATTGTAAAGTAGGTACATAGCCAATATACATGTCATAACAAAAGATTTCCTACATACATAAATAGGGTTTGGAATTTGATCAAAGATTTTGATGCTTTTGGTATTAGTCTAATCCCTAGGGAGGATAACCAAATTGCAAATGCTCTGGCTATGGCTGCTAGCACATTAGAACCTATGCAAGATTCTGATCTGAAGAGGTTTTCAGTTGAGTTAATTTCAGTCCCAACTATTCCTGATAATGTTAGACACTTTCAGGTATTTGATGATGATCAACACATTTTAGCCTTTTTAGAAAGTTTCGATGTATTTCAAGGACAAATAATTGATGAATCTGAACAAGATCAGGGAGATTGGGACCCTGAGAAAGAGAGTCTAGAAGGAATATTGGATTTAAAGAGTAATAGCATTCCTAAGGGAATGGTTGCTTTAGAGAGGATATTTGATTCAGATTCAAGGGCTCATGAAAGGATGCCTACCGAGAGTGAGGGAGGTAAGTATGAATCTGTTAATTTGACTCAATCAGGTCCGGAAAGGAATGTTCTTATAGGAAAAACTTGTCCTCAAGAAATTAAGGACAAGATAGTAAAGGTTTTAGAGTAGAACATTGAAGCTATAGCTTGGAGTTATGATGATTTAAAAACTTTTGAAACATCAGTCATTACCCATACCATTCCTCTCAAGCCAAATGCCAAGCCTTTTCGAGAAAAGAAACACATGGTCAATGCTTTAATTGAGCCCTTAATTCAGAAAGAGGTACAGAAACTTTTATCTGCTAGAATAATTTTTTCGGTTAAACATTCTACCTAGGTGGCTAATTTAGTTCTTGTCCGCAAGAAGAATGGTAAGATTAAGTTATGTGTGGATTTTAGGAATCTAAACAAGGCTTTTGAGAAAGACAATTACCCAATACCTTCTCTTGATGAAGTATTACAAAAGTTAAATGGATCCCAAATGATGTCATTCTTGGATGGTTATTCTGAATACAATAAGGTATTTGTTAGTCATGAGGATAGGATGAAAATTGCTTTCATCACTAAATGGGGGACATTTTCTTACAGGATGATGCCATTTGGTCTCATCAATGTTGGAGCTACTTTTCAAAGGGCGATGGATGTAGATTTCAAAGATCTAATAGGAAAATGTATAATCATTTATGTAGATGATTTAACCATCATGTTGCGGACCTAGAAAAAGTTCTAAAGAAGTGTATAAGTTATGGTGTCTCTCTTAACCCAAAGAAATGTGTATTTGGAGTTTTCTGAAGGAAAGCTATTAGGTCACATTATATCAGAGGAGGGAATTTCCATAGATCCTAACCGAGTGGAGGCCATCTTGAAATTTACAAAGCCAGGAAGCAAGAAGGAAATGAGGTCCTTTTTTGGAAGGATCAATTTTGTTAGGAAATTTACAACAAGGTTTGCAGAGATTGTCAAACCCCTTAATGAAATGATGAAGAAGGATGTAAAGATTGAATGGAGTGAAGAGGCTAAGTCTACTTTCATGCAGATTAAACAATCTATATTTGAGGCACCTATTTTGACAAGCCCAGATTATCTAAAACCCTTCTACATTTATTCTTTTGCTTCTAAACATTCATGTGCAACATTTTTAACACAAAGAAGAGAAGAGAGTGAGGAGAGACCAATTTCCTTTATGAGCTCTCCATTTAAGAATTCAGAAGTAAGGTATTCACCACTAGAAAAATAAGCCTTTGCATTGGTATGAGCAGTGAAGAAGTTCAGGCATTACACAATTTGAAGTCAAGTTATGGCCATAGTTCCAGATCCAGCTATGAAGTATCTCTTGATGCAAAGTGAATTAGGGGAACGAAGAGGAAAATGGATGGAAATCTTATAGGAGTTTGACTTAGAAATTCACCTGATGAAACTCATTCGAGGACAAGGATTTTCAAAAGCAATGGCTAAAGTAGACAGAAGTATAGCTTGCCAATAGTACACTGTCCAATCATTCACAAATGATCCCTGGTATAGAGGTTTAGTTTTCTTCCTCCTCAATAACAAATGTCCAGAAGGAATGAATTTTACTCAGAGGAGTGCATTGAGGATGAAGAGTTCTCATTACATGCTCAAAGGGGGATCCATTTAAAGAAAGAATTTTCATGGAATTTACCTACATTGTTTGGATCAGCAACAAGCAAATCATGATATTTATGTGTTTCATGGAAGGCATGGAATAGGGCATGGATCTACTGATGCTTTGGCTCATTAGATTTTAAGATCAAGCTAATATTGGCCTTATGTGTTTAGAGATGCACATCAGCACTGGAGGACTTGTCATGTATGCCAAACTTCTGCAACTAGAGAAAGAAATCCTGCAATGCCCTTGCAACCAGTATATGAGCCTTGTAAGAATAGTACCACAAAGGTGGTCATCAAGTTTCTAACTAAGAGCATCAAAACCAGGTTTGGAGTTCCATTTTCTCTGGTATGTGATAATGGCCCTACTTTTTCTTCTGCTAAGTTTATTTCATGGGCCTATGAACATAAAATTGTTTTGAAGTATTCTTCCAATTACTATCCTCAGGGAAATGGAGTGGCTGAGTCCACAAATAAAAATTTATTGTAAGTTCTAAGAAAGTTGTTAGAGAATAATCCTAGGGACTGGCATACTTAGTTGAGATTTTCCTTATGGGCAGATTGAACCAGAATTAAAGCAACTCTAGGAAAGTCACCTTTTAAGTTAGTTTATGGCCAAGATCCAATCTTCCCAATTCATTTATAGATACATGTCATTAAGTTCATGCAGGAATTTTATAACAAGGATGATAGGATTGAGGTTAGACTACTTAATTTATTGAACATGGAAGAGCAAAGAGATGTTGCTTTGTAGCAATTCTCTAAGCATCAAGTTTTTGTCAAACGTTGGTTTGACAAGAGAGCTAAAATAAAAGCCTTTAGAATATTAGATCTTGTGTTATTATGAGATAAGGCCAAGGAAAAGAAAGGAGATCATCAGAAGTTTGATATACTTTGGTTAGGTCCTTATCAAGTGGCTGAAATACTAGGCGAAAATGCTTTTCGTTTGAGTACCTTAACAGGAGTACCTATTCCATTACCAATTAATGGTCAGTTTCTCAAGCACTATTTTGGTGCATAAAAGGGTCTGATGTTTTAAAAGGAAATTGTATTATAATGTATCATATGTAATTAAGTTTTTGTTTTTGTTTAGTTTGTTTTGTTTTTGTTTGTTATCTTTCTTTATTTTTGTTGGTTTGTTTTTGTTTTGTTTTATCTTGTTTCATTGGGGATCTACATTTTGTTCATTTCAAATTAAGGGGTTGTTATTCAAAGTATACTATTGGTGCTAGGAGAGAAGTTGGTTTAGGCATTTTCATTATCACCATTCAAAAGGATTTCGTTCTGAAACTTATGTTTTATGACCATTCTAGTTTGGGTTGGAAAAGTTATCGAGGATAGAAGATATATTGTGAATATCTCTTGAATTAAGATCAAAGATTTGTCACCAAATTAGAAAAAATCTGCATGAGTAGGTACTTATTTATTTTAGAATGGCTCTACCCTTTGATTCAAGTGAAAATTTTGATTCCAAAACTATCACAAAATCCATAGTAGTTCTCAATGCATGTTTCAGATTCATTATGTCAGAAGTATTATGGAAAATGCATAAAAGATTTCCATAAGCAAGGTTTTAAAAATAAAAGAAAAAAAGAAGAAAGAAAGAAATGACAAACTCAATATCAAGTGGGTAATCAAGTATCTCTATCGGGGCTATGGACGCCTGGCTGGTAGTAGAGAAATGCTTTGAGAGAACTAGAGGTATCTCCATCGGGACTATGGATGCCTGTCTGGCAGTGAAGCAATTCCCAGGATTTTACTACACGATAGTGAAAGGACTCAACCTATGTAGCTTGAATCTTAAGGTATAGTTGTTCACGAGTAGAGAAAGTATCTACAAAGAATGATGTACAAAATAGGCACCCACTCAGATTCAAAAATAACCCATGAGCACATACATCTGAGATTCTAGCTCAAACTTATCCTACATATATCTGATCTTATTCAAGTTACTATGCTTCATAAACTAGGTAGTTTTAGGGTGACTGAAATTTTCTTTGGGTATCTTGAAAATGGGTAAACCATTTTCCTAGCCGAGTCACCATTTGTTATGCCTTGCATAACCACCCCATCTTTTGAACTTGGTCAAAATGGGTCCCCCTTTGTTATTTTTTATCCTTGGTTGATTTTCAAACAAATTCTGGAGTCTTTTGCTTCCAACACTTTGTTTTATTTTGGTTTAGTCTGTCGGAATTGGAGCTAGAACCAAATTGGGTTCTTAAACTTCTTTCAAAACTCGATATGATCCCCATCCCATCAGTCTTTCTTTTACCCTTTTGTTTTTGCCTTTATCGGAGCCGAAACCGAAGTGAGCGTTAAGTTAGTGTTTACTGAAAATTCCAACTTCAAAATCCATTCTGTCTCCTCCCTCGCTTTTTGAACTTTTTCCTTTTGATTAAATCCTTGTCTTAAAGTTTTATTATGTTGGTATTTTGTTTTACTTTTTGTGTTTGATTTTGTTTTTTCCTTTGTTGGCGGACCCGGACCCAGAACGGGAATGAAGTTAGGAAATTCCTTAAGTTTCCGAATCAGTTTCCATTCTGATTCCACTCCCGCCATTCCTTGGTCATTGAATTTTTGACTAAAGTCGCATTGTAGTGAAGAGTTTGTTCTCTTTCAATTCTCACTCCGCTTAAATTGCATTTAATGCATTAATGATAGCTGCCTTGCATAGGTAGAAATTCTGATTTTTTTACCTTCATTAAGGATTAAACGTATCATTATTATCATTGTTAAGAAATTGAAGAGCGAGGAAGAGAAACTATGGAGTCCATTTGAGTGAATCAATTGAAGGAGGAGAAGATAATTGCTTGCAAATCAATTCAGAAGGTTAACTAGGTTTTTTTGCATTCGAGGTCGGGTTCTTACTCTCGACTTTCTTTTATTTGTGTTCGTGTTTTCTATTTGTGTTTGATTGATTGATCATTTTAATCTTTGGGTAAGTTCGCTTTCTTGAAGTTTTCTGTGTTTTTTTTCCTTTCTTTGTTTGTTTGTTGTTCTTGATTTTGTTTTATGCTTGCGGTTCTGGTTTTATAGTGAAAGAGGGCACGGTCGGTTTCATGTTTTGTCATGATCGCATCGTACTATGTTAGGTTTTGAATGCATAGGTTTAATTAGGGTTTGCACAGTGAGGTTGATTAAATCTAAGTTTTTACAGTGAGTTGGGGTTCTTAGGATCTAGTTTTCATGTAGGATTTCATTACGCATTTGGTTGAATAGATTAGGAAGGGTTGAATCCATACCCTAGCTTTTATATCACATTTTCTAGATTAGGGTTTCGTGTGTTTCTGTGATCACATTTAAAATGATTAAATATGATGCCCTAAAAATACAGTCATCCCCCACGATCATATGGGCATGGTCTTTTAGTATATATTTTAAGCTTCGTTTCATTTAAATATGACCTTAGTCTTTAATCATGGAGTCAAGTGTTAAATTGATAAAATTGTCAATGACGTCATGGTCAACATCAGAAGCGGGATCAGAATTGATTTAGGAGTTTGGATGTGCTTTTATGTTTAATGACAATTTTGTTTTCCATCCCATCTTCAAATCTGCTTATAGGAAGAAGTTTTTACTTCAAAAATGTTTGCCTAGCAGAAGCAAAACCGAAACAAAAAATGTAAACAAAAAATCTTAAGGGAACCGAATTAGTTTCTATTCCTATTCCGGTTTCAATCACTATTTTGTTTCTGACTTTGGGTCCACTTCTTGTTAGTCGAGTTACCATTTCAGTTCTGACTCCAATCTCGACAATGTTTTAAAAGAAGATTATTTGAGATATTTGTTGTCTGGTTTTCGAATCCAATGTATGTTTTAAAGGTATGATTTTAAAGACACATTTTGAGATGTTTCATTCAGGGATCTAACTAGAAATATTTGTTGTAGGAAAGCTAAGAGGATGTCAAGAACATCAGGAGAAGCTTCTCAAAGAAATCGGCCTCCAGGGACATCAAAGGCAACACCTAAACCAAAGAAGATCAAGCCAGAAGATTTGCCTTATACATTGAGGTATAATCAAAGGAGTCCTGTTGTGAAAGTAAGCAAAGTGGAATCAAACTAGTTAGACATCACTGATACCAATTTGGGCCAGTATAATTTTGAGGAGCTATATGTAGAAACCTTTGTGGAATGGGAAGGTCTAACATGAAGGACACAAAGAATTGTTGATTTTGGCTTGGCCCATATCACTATATTTCCTTTGTGAATCCAATGCCCGGAGTTGATCTTGACCACAGCTAGTGCCTACAATCCTGCTACCAAATAGTGCATGGATTCCCAAAATAATGTGATTATTGATTTCACTCCCAAAGCATTGCAAAGTATATTTAATGTCTCGGATCCTAAGAACTTGGTACAGTTGGATGAGGCTGGGGCTTTGGAGAAATATAGTAATTATAAAGAATCCAATAAATCTCATTTAAACAAAAAGTGGTTGAAGACATAGAAGAAATCGCTAGCCAAACTTGCAGATCAGCCAAAGAGGGCAGATTTCTACAAAGAGGTATCAGACTTAATAATGATGTTGTTCAGGGTTTTTGGGAAGAGAGATACATTTTGTTTCAAGGAGTGGATGTTTCCTTTTATCCAAATTTTTTTGCATGGCACTCATTAGTTTGATTAGTTGATGACTGTATCAAATTCTATTCATGATCAACTGACCAACATCATAGAGACTAAGTGTTTCTTTATGAATTCTTATATTGTGTATGCAGAAGCAAGGTTGGGTATTTTCCCAGGTTTAAATAGAGTAGGGATAATGGGAGTCTTGGATGGATAGAAGAAAGTGTGGGAACATTATAACCAACTATCTCTACAAGCTGCTGAGACTTAGTTTAGAAGAGTCAATGATGCATTCATATATGTAGTCATTAACCAACTAAATGGAGATGCAGGGTACAGGCTGAGTCAAGAGGCCATGGCATTTATTGCTGAATGGGGATGTTGGTACATTCAATACCCCAAAGTTTACATATTTTAGGTTAGCTGGTTTTGAAGGCCATCCACATTTGCTTCCAAGGTGTTGCAATAATAGAATAGTGTTGATGGAGTTTGTATATCAGGCTCTTGGAGTTAACGCTTGATTTGGTTTAAAACATAAGACAAGATGTCACAAGTTTCCCATGAAGTTGGGTGAGTATAGCTATCAACATTTGGTAGGAGCAAAGGTAGTCTGCAGTAAGCTAATACAATTAAAGCTAGGCGTATACACAGCTCGTAAGTATTTTGATCCAAAGGGTAAGATGCATGCCTTGTTGCCTTATGTGTTTGATAAGCATTTCAATTTATTAGAAGATTTCTGGAGTGACCGACAAGATGAGTATGACTTAAGGAAAAAGAATTATGAGAGGTTATCTGTCTCACTCATGGCAGAAATCGGAGTAAAAAATGGCATTCCTGACACATTGGTAGATGACGGAGTTGTATTGGATTCATCTTATGAGGCTTTAAACATAGGAACCAAGAGCTTGGATCCAATTGACTAGGATAGTGAAGAAACTATTGACATAAAGCAGATAGGAAGAACAATCTTGGATAGAAGTGTTCACTGGTTGATGTTAAGAACTAAAGCTCCTCAAGGACCAGCTCCTAAAAAGGGGAAAGGGTGTAAAAGACTCAAAAGAAGGACACCTCCCAAGGAGCTATTGGAGTTCTTTCCCCAGACATTGAAGAGATAGAACTTGAAGTAGTAGGTGATGAAGCAAAAAACACAAGAAGGGGATGTTCAAATAGGATCAGTTATTTCAACACCTACATTAGGTGAATCTTCCACACAAATCCCACTTGCAAAGTAGTAAGGTGAAGAAGTTAAAAAGGGATCTCTTCATAGTATGGCTAAAACTACAAATGGACAAGAAGTGGAGAGGGAGATTCATGATGTTGGAATGGATTCAGATGAGACTATGTCAGAGAAGGATTTGCAAGAGAATATGCCTCTAGAGGAGGATGTTGAATAGGTAATAACACAAGAGGAGCAATGGACATTGTTTGAAGAAGTTAGAAAGGATGCTGAGGCAAAAGCTAAGAAGATAGAGAAGCAAAATTTCATGAATGAAAAAACTGACTCCATATTACAGCAGCAACAAATTGAAGCAAAGTCAAGAGTTGATGAAGTACAGAGACAAAAAAGGCAACAAGAACATGAACTCAAGGTTAAAGAATAAAATGATAAGTTAGAGCTGATACAAAAGATTCATGACCTTGAGGAACAGAAGGCAAGGCACCGGAGGGAAAAGGAAGTCTTGGAGGCCAAGTTGAAACTTGTTGAGGAAGCTCGCCAAAAAGAAGAAGAAGAGAAGGCAGAAAAGTTTAAGGCTTTAGAGGTAGAAAGGTTAGAGAAAGAAAGACTAGAGGCTTTAGAAAAGAAAAAGCTTGAAAAAGAAGCTCTAGAGAAAGAAAAATTGGATAAGGAAAAACTAGGAAAGGAAAGAGTAGAGAAGGATAGATTAGAAAAGGAAAGATTGGAAAGGGAAAAAGTGGAGAGAGATCGATTGGAGGAAGAGAGGTTGAAGAAGGAAGAAGAAGATAAAAAGATACAAGAACAAAAGGATAGGGAAGAGGCTGAAAAGCTTGTGCAGATGCATGTGGTACAAAAACAGCAAGAGGAACCAAGGGTTGATTCTCAATCCCAAGTAAATATGCAGCCACCCCCTACTACTACCATTGCTTCTTCTTCCACTATAATGACTACTACTCCAAGTGCGCCCACTTGGTTAAAATTGGACCTACAGAAAAGGGCAATAACACCTTCACAACCTCTCAATTGGGAGGATATGATGAAGGAGATTGAACAAAAGAGGCCTAAAAAGAAGGCCAAGATCCTACACTCTACCAGACTCATGGACAAGGGAGAGATTGTTGCTGATTGTGCCATACCAATGACAGAAAAGGAGGTAGGGGACATGCAGTTAACAAATTATCAATTGAGTACTATCAACTTGGGAAGGCCTACTAGGAATCAGTAGATGAATCTAATTGATGTGGTAGCTTCAACAACCAAGTCAAGGATGTTAAAGGATAAACAAAAGAAAGATGAGCTTAAGGCTCAGTTGGATCAATTGCATTCCTTTTTGAAAAGTGTCTCCTCTCTGAGATCACAATAGGTAATGGCTATTGAGACTCCAATTTTGTTAAGAAAAAAGGGGGTAGATGATTTAGTACAGGTAAGAGGCAAAGCGGAGATGGTAGAAATATGGGTTGACAAGTTGAATCGAGAAGTAGGTGAAGTTTTGGTCGAGGTTTTTGAGGTTTATAAAGGGGTAGAAGAGTTGATAAGAGAAATGTAGAAATATATTGAAGCATCAGAGAAATAGGAAGAGGAGTATAAAGAGTATAGTCAGAAATTGGAGAAGGTTAGTACATTGCATTTGACTACTCTTCTTGAACATTCAATACTTGAGGAGGATAATAAAGATTTTTTGGAAAAGACTTCTCGTATACTTTGATTCAAAACAAATTTCTTGTGTAAACATAGGAATGAGATCCAAGATGTTGTTAATAATCTAACTGAATAGTTTGAGGAGTTGGAGGCGGTTATTGCTATCATAGAGATGTTAATGTATTAACAAAGGAAGGCATGCCTTTGAGTTAGATAAAAGAGAAATGGGATGAAAGGTTTAGAGGACTCATGCAAAAAGGAGATGATGGTGAATATCTGATGATAGATCGACTGGTGGAGGTCAAAGAAGAGATAAAAGCTGCTAGAAGATAGTTGACAAAGATAAAAGGTATGAGAGGGTTTGCTGCAGAAGAATTGGAGTTAATCAAATTTGAAGAAAACTGGTTTGATGGGCCAGAATTAGATGTATTACAACAAGTCTTCACCAGTTATGATGAGTTCATTGCAGACCCAACTTCACATGCATAGATCTCTTACATGCATGACTTTCTTCTTCCTTGCATGTTACATGCAACACTGACATTTTTGAAGTGCATGATATGTTTCTCTTCTATTTTTCTATTCTCCAGTTTAACTAAATGTCTAATGTAAGAACTCAAGATCAAATCGATCTGAGTTTCCAAGAAATTTTTGTTCCTAAAAGGGTGGGTGACTTAAAATAGAAGTGGAGTTCAAATTTTTTATATCTATAAATACCCTTTGGATATCATATTGTAAATGTCGGCTAATAGAGAATGGAATTGGCTTACCTGATATTAGGAGATAGAATTTTGTAGTGATTATTGAGATACATTGTTACTGGATACTATTGCAGTTGAATAAAAATTATAGGTTTACGCAATATGGTGTTAGAATTGAGTTTTACTTGATAAGGTTGATAAGTTATAATCTATCTAGATGCCAGTGATTATGCTGAAGCATGATTATTTCTTATGTGATGAAAGTCATTAGAAGAAACCGGATTTAAGGATTATCTTATTATATTATCATTGGATTAAATTTTTTGAAGTCTGTTGATCTATGATCTTGGCAATGAATGAATGTGTGTTCTTTACAAAAATCTTTGGAGTAGTTGTGATAGGCGAATTAAAATAAGCACCTTAGATGCATACAATGGTATAGATTATTTTTTGAATTGTATCATGCTTTGGTTTTCTTGATCTGATTGGAAAATGTTCATTTTTGAAGATATATGTCCGGACGTTAGATGAGTTTTGTTCATGTTTACTGGTTTACCCTTTTATTTACTAAAATAGTTCGATAAGATGAGTTATTGCTTGCATTCTTTGTTACCAACATAGGCCCCTTGAACATTATAGTTGCATGAATTGATTGAGTGACACCAGACAGTTGAGAACCAGCTACCAAGACCTTGGGAGTTAGGCTTCTATATGTTGTCTTTCTATTTTTAGGAGAAATAGAGTAGAAATATTATGTTTTAACATTGTTTGTGTCATTTTCACCATCAACAGTACCTTTGTTAAATCCAAGCTTCAATAAATACTTATCCAAGCTGGAATGCCATGCTCTTGGGGCTTGCTTAAGTCCATAGAATGCTTTCTTCAACTAACAAACCATATCTCCCAGATCAGTCAATTGAAATTCATCAGGTTGCTCAATATACACTTCTTCTTCTAGTTCACCATTTATAAATGCTGACATGACATCCATCTGATAAACCTTGAAGTTTATGTAAGCAACATAAGAAATAAATAGTCTCATATCTTCAATCCTAGCAATAGGGGTAAAATTTTCTTCAAATTCAATTCCTTCCATCTAAGAATATCCTTTACACACCAGTCTTGCTTTGTTTCTAACAAATTCACCTTTCTCATTCAGTTTGTTTTGAAAGACCCATTTATTTCCAATTACATTTTTTTCCTTAGGTCTAGGAACAAGATTCCATGCATAATTCTTCTCAATTTGCAGCAGCTCTTCTTTCATTGCTTCCATCCAATGTTCATCTTTGCATGCTTCATTTACACTATTTGGCTCAGTATTGGATATCAAATAGTATTCTTTTGCATTTATTCAACTATTTTTAACACCTTTGTTCTTATCACCTATAATATGATCTTCTAAATGATTCAATCTTACATACCTTGGAGTCTTAGGATATTCTTGAACTTTAGGTTCTTGTGATCTCATTTATGCACTTTCACTAGTTTCTTCCTCTTGGCTTTTCTGATTCACCAGAATGATCTAAACTTGATTTAGAGTCTGAACTGAACTGACATTTTGATCATCAGAATCATATGCATAGGTTTTGGATGGTCTAACTATGTCTTCATCAACCTTAACATTAACACTTTCAACTAATTTCCTCAATCTCTTATTGAAGCACTAGTAGGATTTATTTTTAGTAGAGTAACCGAGAAATATTCCTTCATCACTCGTAGCATCAAAATTTCCTATATCTTCATCTCTTTTGATATAGCATTTACTCCAAAAAAAATTGAAGTATTTGATAGTAGGCTTATGACCAAACCATAGCTCATAAGAGGTCTTACAAGTATCACCTTTGACATATACCTGGTTGAGAGTGTAAACAATAGTACTCACAACTTCTCTCTGGTAGATATGTGGGACATTTCCTTCCAATATCATAGTCCTAGCACCATCTAGAACTGTCTTATTCTTCCTTTCCACAACTCTATTTTGTTGAGGGGTCCATGGGGTAGATAATTATATCTTTATCCCATGTTCTTCAAAAAAAGAATCAAACTCACCAGAAATGAATTCACCACCTCTATCTGATCTCAAACATTTAATCTTCAGACCTGTCTTTGTCTCAAAATTAACCTTAAAAATATTGAATTTCTCTAGAGCTTCATATTTTTCTCGTAATAAAGCAACCCACATCAATCTAGAATAGTCATCAATGAGTAACATGATATACATGTCTCCTAGTAAAATTTTCACTCTAGAAGGACCACACAGATCAATATGCACAAGCTCTAATACTTCATTTGAACAATGTTGTTTTCTCTTAGACAAAACTCTAGTTTGCTTCCCTAACTGACATTCCTTGCATATGGTATTAGTAGGCTTTACTAGCTTAGGAAGATCTCTCATAGCCTGAGTAGAACTTATCTTGATAATATTGTCAAAGCTTACATGACACAATCTCCTATGCCACAACTAGCTTTCATCAACTTGAGAAATCAGACAAAGTTTACTAGTAGCACTCAAGTGAAAGATATTACCTTTTATTTTCGTACCTGATGCAATCATATTTCCAAAACTCCCTAATATTCTAAATTTTCCATCCTTGAATTGAATATTGTATCCATTGTCAACCATCTTTCCAACACTTAAAATATTATGCTTCAAACCTTCCACATATAGAAAATCATCAATATTATTATTACCACCAAGAGAAATGGATCTTTTTCCATGTATTACACCAGTTGTATCATCACAAAAAATTACAACACCACCATCATACTTTTCAAGATTCAAAAAATTTATTTTATCACCTGTCATGTGATGAGAGCATCCACTGTCAATCACCCATTCATCTTTTTCTTCAATTTTGGCAACTATAGCTTTCTCCACATTCATGCAAGCACCATATTTTGTAGGTACTGGATCACTTTCCTTGATATAAATAAATACAAACTCATCTGCACTTACATTCCCTTTGTCACATTCATCATCTATCACACCTTCATCAGTAGAAAAATAACACTTTCTTTGGAATCTAGGCTTGTTAGATCTTGGATTAGGAACTCTTTCTGGACACCTTGAGGAAAAATGACCTATCTTATTGCAAGAAAAACATTTAAGAGGTGATTTACCTTCATACTTACCTTCTCCTTTGGGTAGCCTCTTGATAGGAAGTGCTTCAAGCACATCTAGTTTTCTCTCATTTCTTGCTCATAATTGAACAAGCTTCTATAGAAAATTTCTTCCATATCATATCTTTGATTATCTTTTCTAGAGGTAGTAGCTTTGAGTGTAGATTCTATCTTAGGAAGAGCATCACCAAAATA
The DNA here is from genome assembly GCA_007115665.2 of Sequoiadendron giganteum. Classification (NCBI taxonomy): domain Eukaryota; kingdom Viridiplantae; phylum Streptophyta; class Pinopsida; order Cupressales; family Cupressaceae; genus Sequoiadendron; species Sequoiadendron giganteum. Next base: position 661,964,251 of record CM021101.1, on the reverse strand, counting down.
ACTTAACTCAGAAGCAGCAAGCTTACCAATCAACATGCCTCTAGTTGCGTTTGTCACAATTCGGATCTCCTCAATAGCAACAAATTTGTGTTTGTATGTAGTAGGAAAAGATCTAATCACTTTAGCAACAATCTTTGATTCTTCCAATGGTTCGCCATCACATCTGATATTACACACAAGCTCATTCAATATCTACATAAAAGTAGTGATGTTCTCATCTTCACCCATTTTCAATGTTTCATATTTCCCTTTCAGAATTTGCAGCTTAGCAATCTTCACATGGGCATCACCTTCATACAAAGTTTCCAATTTTTTCCAGATCTCATAAGTAGTATTCAGATCCATTACATTTGTCATCTTGGAATTAGTTAGAGCACTCAACAATGCTTCCTTAGCCCTGATATTATACTTGACATATTTGATCTCACCTGCAATAGAAGGACCATTCTATGGGATGATATGTCTATTCTTTGTAATGTTCCAATAAGGTTCACCAATGCATCTCATATGACACTCCATTCGAGTCTTCCACAAAGAATAGTTTGTTCCATCAAATCTCAGACTATCCTTCTTATATGTTAAAATCCTAGATAACCTCAAGCTATTAAACTTCTTTTAAGGAACCTAATCTGATAGCAATTGTTGGCAACACAAGGGGAAAAAACTAAGAGGGGGGTTGAATCAGTTGTCACAAAAATTATACTTTTTAAACTTATTCTCGGATCTAATTAATAAACATGAAAGCATAAACCACCATCACATCAGAAACACACATAACACCAATATTTTTGTGTGGAAACCCTGTTAGGGGAAAAACCACAGTGGAGGTTAATCCACAAGTTTATACTCTATTAAAATTATAGTAAATAGGGAATCCGCATGCATTTAGGAATACCACCTTGAGCTCATTGCTCAAATACAAAAATGATTACTTCCCAAAGGAAGATAGACTATCTTATAGTTACATTCAGATTAAATCCATCTGAGAGATTTTTAACTAAGAAGATAGCATCTGTTAATGCTTGATTACAGTTTTGGTTAAGCACATAAAATCTGCTCACTTTTCTTCATACTTAACTTCTACCTTCAAAAGATTTGAACATTATTTGCACACATGACTCACACACTTTGCTTCATCGATACACACCACGTATCAAATGGTATAAAAAATCTCTCATATATATCCGCAACCAAGAGTAACATCATCTACATGTCGGCTTCAATAGAATATCAAATGAATACAAATTGTCAGCCCAAAACATAAGCAATTATCAATGTGAATCAACCAATGTCAGCCACAACATAGTGAGGACCTAGAACAACATCCTCTAACATGAAAAATCTTCAATAATTATTCCTCCAAGATCCACAACATGCTACAATCACCCTATTATCCATGAACATGAAAAACATGAACACACAAAATAAAATCACCAATCGTGAGCACAATGATCAATGCAGATGTACAAAACAGATAGAGAATGATCTAGAAACATCCACAAGAATCATGAATCACCAGAGAACCATCTGCAACAACTGAACTTTCTATAATTACATCATCCTCTTTCAAGAATACCAACTGAAGCAACAAAAAACTATTAGAACATAGATACTCATAACTCAATCAAATCGTCATGCGGACCTCCAAAACGTTTGGTGGATAAACTAGATATACTCAACAAAAAACCCTTTAATCCATAGCATCTGATCATCAACATACTAAGCTAGCCAACATACTAAACTTCACTTCACCATTGACAACCTACAACTTATTTTATTACAATTTCCTCAATATCCTCGACATATACAACCTCTAATGCATTAATTTCAATAGTGTTGACACCAATGACAACCACATAACAACAACATCCGAAAAACCCTAGCTTGCTTGAGAAGAGTAGTGGATGAGTTCTTGAGAAGATTGAGTGATAGGTGAGAATTACTAGAATTAGGGTGAAAAACATGAGAAAAACACTTATTTATACAAGTTATGCCCTAATTTTCTTGAAAATACCTCACACACCGACCTTAGGGTTTGAGAGACAAAATCCCGGAAGAAATTAAGTTAAATTTGAATTTTAAGCCACATGGGATTAGGTCTCCCAAGGTGGTGACCTAGTCCACCTAGGCAAATTTGAGTGGTTGTTGAGGATTAAAATGTGATTATTGTTGTTTATTATGATTGTCTCCTAAAACACACTAAAATTGGACCTGTAAGAGCATTAAGGGGTCATTTTAGCATAAGGAAGGGTTGATTTGGTGATTACAAGCCTAGGAAAGTGTGAAAATGTCTTACAAAACCTTACAACACTTTGGCACAAGGCTTAAAAAGCGGTAAAAAGAGGTCCAAATAAGTGAAAAGTGTCAAGGCTACACTTTTTTGTGACACATTTAGCCCCCACTTTAGTGAGAGGATGATATTTCTTCAAAATCACACTAAAGTAGCCACATGGAGATGGTGAAGAATGATGATGAAGAAGAAGGAGGTGGTCAAGCCCCCAGGATTCAATATTCTAAGTCAAGATGGTATCAATGCAAGAAGAAACATTCAAGGGTGAATGATTTGCAGAAAAATGAGATACATGATCATGCGATGACAAGGACCAAAGGAAGAGAGGGAATGCAAGTGAAAATGGTTGGATCAAGCTCTAACTGTTTGTCCAACTAGTTGTGGATCAGATCTAGGTTGTTTGTCCAAAAGAGAAGATGTACTCACTCTGGGGTGATGAGACTTTTGGTTGTCCACCGGGTGAGAAGGCCCAAAAGGGTGATAAATGTACACACGGTTGGTATGTACTCACACACACAAAGGTGGCTAAGGGAAAATTTGTGCCACTAGATGGGCTTCCCGCTTAAACCATACCAAAGTTATACCTCTTGATAACTTTGATAAGGTGCCACAAAAGATAATGATGTAGGGAATGTTCAAATGGATTTTTCTTTTTTTTATGTGATGCCTCATCTTAAGGAAAATTAAGTGTAATGTCTCAAAGAGAGGAAAAGTGCAAATGGACTCATCTTGTATGTAAAAGAGTAAAAATGAAAATGTCTCATCCTGAGGAACATTGTACCTAATTTTTTCAAGAGAGGGAATCACAAGAAAAGGAAAATTGCACAATGAAATGTGAGTGGTGATGCATTCCCCCACTTTAAAGCAGTTGCTAACACCATTACTATGAGAAATTGATTTAAAGTAGAAGAAGGAGAAGAAGAGGAAATGAGAGCTTGTTTGGAAAGCCCTATACCAACTCATTTGTTTTTGATAAGTTGCATCATGAAGAGGTGTAGTATGTCACAAGTGAGTCAACTTAAGACATGTCATCCACATCCCATGCTTCCTCTTATATGTTCATGAAAGGTTAACAAAAATTCAAAAGAGGCAATGACAAGTGACATATGAGGAGAAGGCTACCTAACCCCTTGCCCCTACTTAGTGCAGGACAAGAGTGAGCTGAAAGGATGGATGCGATGCAAGGTTGAGTGAAAATCAGTATCAATTAGAAGAATTAGGTGCCCCCACTAGAGGAAGAACACAAAAATCTTTAAGATGTTGAATTTTACAACTCGAGGCCTTAATTCATTAGTGGAGTGACTGTGAAATTGGTGGTAAGCACAAAAGGAATATTTGTTGAAACATTTCTTTCAAGTTCTGGGAGGGAGGGAGATCGAGTGATCTTGGAGGAGTCTCAACAAGATGCCCTCTTGATCAAGGGTAGAAGGTATTTAATTGTTTTGTGGCAAGGAAGGGTCTTTCTTAGTATAGGATGTCATACTTATGCAAGGCATTATATATTGTGAGATTTTGTACACTCCTTTGGAGGAGTGTGTAAAATCTAAATCAGTAGTGGGTTGTGAGATGAAATTAAGTGAAGGGTTCCTTGCTTGGTGTGATTGTTGCAAAGGATCACATTTGGAAGGTGATTTAGATGGATGGTTCGGGATGGTGCTGATGTTGGAGGAAGGCTTGATGACTTCGATCAAAGGAAAAAATCCAAGACCATGATATTTTGTTTGTGTGATAGGATCGATAGGGTTGTGGATACCTTGTTCGTTAGCACCACAACCTTTTCCACTATAGCCAAGTTGTTTCATGAGCTCATAACCTTTTTCATAGAGATTTTTCAGTTTTTTTGGATCGGGTGATTGTTCGTTGTTGGCTTATTTGTCTAAAGTAGTTGAGGTGGATTCTTGCGAGGGATCGGTTGAGTCTTGTGTTGACAAGACTAAATTTCCCTTTTCAGAGTCTTTTCTTGTGATCTTGGATTCTCCTAGTAAAGGAGGTGTGAACTCTAAGGAACCCCAATCATCATTTGAGGGTGATTGTTGTATGGGTTCCACTTATTTGGTTGGTGTTTAAGTGGTGAAGGGTTTGGATTTTTTTTTCTCAAGTTTTAAGACACTAAATGGCTCAAGATTGGCATCAAGTGTGTACACTTTGTTGTTGTAGATATACTTCATCTTACGATGAAGAGTGGAAGGCACTCCATTCATTGCATGAATCGATGGCATGCCTAAAATGAGGTTATATGAAAGATCATGAGGCATAACATGGATTAGTGTGTCTAATGTGGCCATTCCAACTGTAAGAGGCAAAGTGATCACACCGAGCAGTTTCTATCCTACACAGTCAAATCCATTGATGGATAAAGAGGTAGGTTGAATGGTTGATTTATCGATATGGAGCTTATCCAAGATATTGACACTACACACATTAATAGCGGAGCCATTTTCAACAAGGTTTCACTTGATCCCTATGCATTTTTATTGATATATGATTACCAAGGCATCAGATTTATGCTTCACATCCAAAGGAGGGAGCTCACTTTGGTGGAAAACAATGTCAGCATTCAAGCCTTGAATCATAGTTGCAATGTCATTTGTTTGTGCATTAGAAGGGACAAGAATTTTTTGTAAGGAATTATGCATCATGTTATGATAGTGAGGCGAGGCTTGGATAAGGTCCCATAAAGATATTTTAGAAGGATTATTTCTTAGTTGGTCAACAAGTTCATACTCCCTAATGAGTGAATTTAGGAAAGGGGCAGTAGGTAAGATGGGATCGGGTAAGGGTGTAGAGGTTGGTTGTTGTGAGCATGGATTTTTTCTTCTATAATGTGTATGAGCAATGGTATTATGACTCGATTTCTGCAACACATTATTCATATGAGGGTAGAGGACAAGTTCAAGTTTAGTTTTGGTTGATGTTGGATAAAGGATGAGTTGAGGTTGAATAATATTAACATCCCTTAGAGAAGGAGAGTCCAACATGGCCTTTGCATCCTCTTGTGAAGGAATAGTATTACTATTGTCAATGTATTGCATCATGATATCCTCCCTAGGAGGAGATTATTTAGGAGAACTACAAACCGCATGTGCTTGACATGCTAGGGTTGGTTCTTCTAAAAGGACTTCATCACAAGTAGGGGAGGGATCAAGAGAAGGACCACTATGAGTTTCAAATATTTTGTCCCAAAGGGTAGGAGCATGAGGGAAGGGAGGGTAAAGAGTCTCATGATGGGTAATAGGTATATATTCTAATACCAACCCATCCTCTTTGCATCAAGGAGGGATATGAGAAGAACAAGTTTGAGGGTCATGGTCATAAAGACTAGGTAAGGGGATGATGTTTTCATTTTGTTTTTGAATTTTTTTCAAATTGGGAGTAGGAGGAAGACAAGAAAGACCATCATGATCTTCAATGGTTGTGTCTTCTATCACTAAGATACCTTCATCACCAATGGGAGAGATATTAGGAGAAGAAAAATTATGATTATCATGATTATCGATGTGTGTATCCTCATCGGTCAGATATTTAGTGGATGAGCTAGAAGAGATGAATTCATCAAGGGCTTCATCTAACATGTCTAATTCATCACTATTGAAGGGCTTGATATCACTAAGTTTGTGAGTGGATGCATGTGATGTTGTTAAAGTGTTGTTTTCTAAAGAATTTGATTTAAATGATCTAGGAAATAATGCAGAAAATGAAGACTAGAAAAGTCTAATGCTATCCACAAGTACCATGAATTCTATTTAAAATGTAACAAAATCTATGTAAACTTAAAATGAAATGTAAATACATTGGATGAAATGCAATTTTTAGATTTCAAAGAAGGTAAATTATTCATTACACTATGTAATGATCTGAAAATGACATGATGTAAATGCAAAAGTGAAAATGTGCAATGCATGAAATGAGAAAATTTATGCTAGATTTAATGAGATGCATGCTATAGAAACACAACCAATGGGTACATATAGATACTGGCACAAAACATAAGCATAAAAATATGGTTTTCGGCTCTATAAAGGATAGTTTCAGGGGCCTAAAGGGACTAGGTCGCCTAGAGTGGTGGCTTAGTCCTCTTGGTGATTTTTTGAGAATTTATAGAATATTGTGATGGATTCAAGTGTTTTATGTATTGGGTGATGCTGATATAACATGCAAATGCAAAATTTCAGAAATGTTTAATGTTTTAAGATGCAAAAGATGCAACCTATATGCACTTTCACTAAATGCAAAATTTTAAACCCTAGAATGCACCTTTACTAATGCAAAATGAAATCCACTAAAAACCTAGGATAATTGTGGATGCTAAATCAGAGAGGAAGGGTGTAGGAATGTCAGGTTCACAAAAATGAACAACCAAAATTTTATAGGAAAGATGTACTCTTACTCTTCTAGGGTTTTACACCTAAAAGGAAAGAGGTCTTTCTTTCACACCCAAAATATAGGGCTCATTCAAAGATTAGGGGTTTGATGTGATGTGTGTGAGATTCCCTATACACTGGAAATGGAAGACAAAAACTAACTAATAATGCAAGAACTAGCAAATGTACTACACTAGAAAACAAATTGAGATATGCAAACATTTAACTAAATGACCTAAGAAACATAAGAAAACCAACACAAAAATTTGGAAATGAAAAGGGTGTGCACCTAGAAACTTGCAAAGTATGGAAATGTTGTTAAATCTGATATTTAGGCCTGCTAGGACACTTACGCCATTCTGGGCGACCTAGTCCTTTTTCTGTAAAAATCTCCCATAACCCATTTATGCCAAAAGGGTACTCAGATCCACAGAAAACCAAGAAATGCATATATGGTGCAACTAAGTCACCACTAATGGTGACCTAGTCCCTTTTAGCTTTTTGATAAATCTGAAAGTGGAATTTGGAGCCCTCAGTCTACACTTTCTGCTTCTCAGAGCACCCAGATTTAAAACTTTGATTCTTGTCCTATAAGATATTTTTAATGGATGTTTTTCCCTAGCCAACAAGGAGGTGTCTTTGAAAAACTTTCAATCCCTTCTTGAATGATCTTCAAGCTTCCAAGATACCTAAATTTGCAAACACACAAAGAGAGAGAGAAGGAAAGGTTGGATGTTAGAGTATGGGGGCTTGCCTCAAGTGGTCAAGTCCCTTTTAGATAATTAAATCAAATGATGAAACAAGATAAGAAAGCATGAAATATAAAGTAATGGACCTATTACCTTGCCATGATGGTTGATCTTGAGTTGCAACAATGGAGGATTCAACCCTTGAATGCCTTGGAGAGATGTCTTGATGACTCATGATGCAAACCCTAGCTTGCTTGAGAAGAGTATTGGATGAGTGCTTGAGAATATTGAGTGATAGGTGAGAATTTCTAGAATTAGGGTTAAAAATATGAGAAAAAACCTTATTTATAAATGTTATGCCCTAATTTTCTTGAAAATACAACCTCACAAGCCGACCTTAGGGTTTGAGAGACAAAATCCCGAAAGAAATTAAGTTAAATTTAAATTTTAAGCCACATGGGACTAGGTCACCCAAGGTGGCGACCTAGTCCACCTAGGAAAATTTGAGTGGTTGTTGAGGATTAAAATGTATTATTGTTATTTTTGAAGATTATCTCCTAAAACACACTAAAATTGGACCTGTAAAAGCATTAAGGGGTCATTTTAGCTTAAGGAAGGGTTGATTTGGTGATGACAAGCCTAGGAAAGTGTGAAAATTTCTTACAACACCTTACAAAACTTTGGCACAAGGATTAAAAAGGGGTTAAAGGAGGTCCAAAATCCATAGGCAATGGTCCAAATGAGTGAAAAGTGTCAAGGCTATAGTTTTTGGTGACACAAATAGTAGAGATAGTAGCATTTAATGCAATATCTATACATTGATAAACATGCATGCCATATCCAATTTATATGATAAAATTGCAAAGTTGACCTACTCCAACATGTAGTGAAAATATAGTTAATTCATGAAATGTTAGGCGAGTGTTGGGTTTGGTTTCTACTTATTTTCGTTTAACCCATGAAATCTTAGGGCTGGCTTTTTTTTTGCCTATTCTTGTATATTTTTCATTTGTTGGAAAGCTTGTGAATACTTTAGCCTTTTGCATATTTTTCATTCTATAAAAGTCAACTGCATGTAAATGGCTTTGATGTGTCTCTATGATAGTTGACAAATAGAAGTATTCCTTGTTATATTGCTTGTTCTCATTAAATCCTAACTATAGGGAAAAAGAAAAAAATATTTTAAACAATACAATCTCATTGGCCAAGCGACTAATTCAAAATAAAATGCATTGATTGCAATAGTAAACCTGTTATTCAGTAGGAACCAATTTAATCACAATTTTTTACATTATACAATTCGATACGTTGCCAAGGGTATTGTATTATTCAATTTTTTGTAAAACTAAATGAGAAAATTAGGAACCCATTATATTTTTTGCAAATAGTCACATATTGAATGAATGCCATGTTATCTAATCCACAAACATGGAACTATTTTTTGCCGACAAGCAACCTACTACCATAGCTGTTGGATTTTCTTTTCAAAATAGCTGCTAATAGGTTACTAATCGTTGAAGCAATAAACACATGGTCAATGCATTCAATGCTACTCACTTGCCTCAAGTTTCCCCCCTCCCCCTTGTAGCATCAAAATATACTTTTATTTAAAAAATATCATAAAACAAAAGAAAACTCACTTAGCAGCAATAGAGTTCTAGAGAATTAGAAATGTGCAAAAGCACAACCATCAGCTAAAAATGCATAAGCTATTCAACAAAGGCTAAAAATTCACTGTCTGTGTACCCACAAGCCCTCAAATACATCTTACACAAATTTCTTTTGAAGATTTGATGGAAAAGAAATGGCCACTCAAGCAATTAACATACAATTGATAATTACAATGCATGCACAAACCAAAAGACTCTGTTCAAACCATTCACTTTTTCCTGTAATGCTTCCACTTACCAAGTATCAAAAATAGAAAAAAAATCAACTCACCAGTTGCACATCATACGAATCAATCATGTCTCGTTTAAGCATTCTGGAGTATGTTAGCTACTGAAAACAACACATGGCCAAAAACAAGAAATTTTTTGAACAAAGAATAAACAAAGAATAAGAAAAAATCAGCACTCGCTTCATATTTCATAAATCAACTATGAATTTTGTACTTGTATTCATTCCAGTTGCCCAACCCATACCATGAGGTTTGTATTTAATGCATTGCCAAGTTTACTATTGCAATCATTGCATTATTTCCATTTCTGACACTTATGATTTTGTGTAGTGCTTGAACGAGGGAGGAGTTGAAGGAATGGTGTGTAGCTGGTGAGTGGGTCATCTATTTTTTTTCCATACTTTTCAATCTGAGGTGAGTATTGAGTTATGTTTTTTGTTTATTATCATTTTTTATCGTTCGTTTGAAACCTTGTAGGTTTTCTAGTTGTTGGTTGCGGTTTTGCATATTCATTATTTTGTAGTGGTGTAGTGGTCGTCAATGGATTTGTTGTGTGTTTATGATACTTGATAGCTAGAAGAATTAGGTTTTTTTTGGAAATATTAAAAAGCCAACCAGGTGCATTAAATTACATGTGCTTTGAACAAGGTTTATTGGACTATGGGGGTAAAGAATGTGTTAATTATGTGTTTTTTTCTTGAGTGGATAGTATGCTATTAGGAAAGCTTGGGAAGAAGAATATGTGAGATGTGTTGGAGGGTTGATGGGTATAGAAGCAGTAAATGCATTGTTAATTCATGAAATATGAGGTGAGATTTTGGTTTTATTTGTGCCTATTCTTGTTTATTTGTTTTTTATCAAAAATCTTGTGTGTTTTTAGCTTTTAGTTTCGTTATTCGATGTTTGTTATTCTTGTGGCAGTGTACTATTGGTGATTGGTTTCTTTCTATGTTTATGATGTTTGGTTGGTGTTGCAAGGGTTAATGGGGAATGCTTGGTAAAATTTATGATGTTGTTCTATTTTTTGGAAATATTTATTATCCTTTGTTTATCGTTCGTTGAAAAGCCTATCATTTTTTTACCTATTGGTTGTGGCTTTGCATGTTCAATATTTTGTAAAAGTGTAGTGGTCATCAATGGCTTCACTATATGTTTATGATACATGATAACTAGAAGTATTTCTTGTTATTATAAGGGCTAGGGGGTAGGCACATTAAATTACATGTTCTTTGAGCAACTTCTTGTGGATTGTGGGGGCAGTGAATGCATAAATTATGTGTTTATTACTTGAATAGTCAAGATAGTATGTGGAAAGCCCACAAAGAGAAATGTGCAAGATGTGTTGGAGGGCTAGTGGGTGTAGAAGAAGTGAGTACATATTGCTCATCTCCTTCTCTAATTTGGATCTGGTAATATTTTACTACTTCATGGTTGACCAACCTACCGCCAAAAATCTCATGCTCCATGCAATCCTAGATTAAGTATTTTCCACTATATATTATGTCCCCCTATTTTCTTAATTTACTTAAAGAGAAATGAAAACTCAAGTATACTCTTATGCATTATTAAATGAATAGATTTCTTTCAATTCCATATTTGTTACAATCTTCTTATGAGAATTAATTGCTTTATGTCCATGAATTGCATTTAGCATGTCAACCACTATGCTTATCTGTCTAAAATGTCTCCATAATAGGACCACTATTGACAATTTCATTGTGAGGCAAATATCTACATTCACACAAATATACCAAAATTTTGAACAAGAAAATCATAGCTTAGATTCTTTGATCATTGTCCTTCTCTTTCTCCAATGAAACATTTTGACAACTATGTAGAGTATCAAGCCCTCTCTACTACACATATGTGCAAAGTACTAAAGATTTCATACTTAAAATGAAAACAAGATACAAGAATATAGAAATAATAGACACTTATAACTATGAATATTAAATATGCACATTCAAATTAAATGTTCTAAACTATTTATTTGATTCTTGAGAACCATTGATGGGTAATTAGTTATAGGTTCTTATACACATAATTTTATATTAGTATATTTATAATGGAATATGTATATGCATATATATGTATAAAATTATAAATATCTATTACGTCTATACAATAATGTCCTTATTTTAGGGAAGTGTTGTGTGCAACTATTTGGGATAGGTGTCAAGAAAACAAGTACTACTATAGCAAGGCACTAAGAATGATATTGAAGAAAAGTAATGCACTGAGCCTGAATGAGATGAACCAAACAAAAAAAAAGAATTCATATTGGGTTCTGCACTCAGATTAAATCCCTTCATTATATTCAATATTTTTTTTGGTTTCCACTCATTCAAATTGGTGTATTTGCATTTTGGAAAAAAATATGTTTTCTACTCAATGGCTATTGAACCTCCTCTGCATACACACATGTACTTGGACAATGATATCAGAAAGAAAGTAGTTGCACTTTGGAAAAATAGCCAAATTCCTATTATAATTTATACTATTTCATCATGAAAACCCTAGGGAGATGAATTACTATAGACAAACATAAGTATATATGGTAAGCACATAGTCCAATGTACTCTTTAATGCTATATAATTTCTCTACAAAAAAATAATGGAACAAACAGAAAGACCATCATAACAAATGCAACACATGGAAAAAGACAAAATAAAATGGTAAACAACATATTTTATTAACCTATCATATGCATGCCTCCATCATCTACATATAAGATTTAAATTTTTCTTTGTTGTTTCAGGACAAAAGTGAACAAGTCAATATCAATTGAAGACTTAAACACCAAAAAAATTGGTGACACATTCGAAGGTGATATTATTGTTGTCTACAAGACAAATTCTAACAAAGACAATGAAACAAATGAGGTACTATGTGTAGATCTCACAGACCTCAAAGAAGAGATGACAATTACACTAAATATCAGTGGAAACCTTGTCTAGCAACATGAGCACAAGATAATTCTAGGAATAGGGGTCTCAATACCGGGTTTCCAAATTGCACGTAAAACACTTGATGACAAAGGGGACTATGGTTGCATATTAATATTGAAAAACACTAGCATAGTTGAAAGCATGCCTCGATTTTCTAAAGACTATTACTTCATTCCAGATACAACTATAAGCTAGTTAGTAGGAACCATGGATCAAAATCCAACTGGAACAATAGGTGATTTAGTTGTTGGTGCTAATAGGTTTGGTAGCCAATATGCTATTGATATCAAAGATGGTAGAGAAGAATCTGACAGAGCACATGTACTAATCTCTAGATACCATATGCCACTAATCCATTTTAACCCATTTCTATACCATTTTGGCCTATACTATTTTTTTTTGTGATAATTTAACTAAGTTTATTTTTGTGATGCAGTTGTGGCTGCATTCATCTCATGAAAAATAGTACTTGTAAATAATGCAACAACTTTTTAGGAACAAAATATCCAACAATTCTTTTCAAAACTATCATAAAAACCACATATGAAAAGAATGTGTTCCACATAAGCCAGTCAACATTTATTTGAATATTGAACAACAAAAGAATAATGGAAAAGGTAACTGCATTGATGCAATCAAAATTTATAGTAAATTTTGAAATATCTTGTTGCTTTGTCAAAAAAATTCTATCATACTCATGTTGTAACAATATACGTTTACATATTTTAGATTTCAGGGACATTAAGTGCATCAAACACACTTTCAAATCCATTTGAAGCTTTCTTCACGATATGCAATTATAGGTTCTACAGTTATAGAATGTTGTAAGAGAGCGGTGCTCACTGCAACCAATGTGATGTACAATTTAGTTACATATACTTAATCCATCCTCAAACTACCATCATAATAAATGATAAGAAAAAAACCCATTGTTCAGTTGAAAACCGTGTCATGCAACAACTCTTGCCCACCTTGCAAAACATGAAATACAAATACTATGTCAACGAAAAGTCAATAGTTGTGTTTCCACTATGAGACTTCATTATCAAAGGCCATTTTAAGCTCAACCAAAACAATGTCATTAAAAAATATATTTTCCTGACTGAATGAACAACATATACTACAACAAGGTACAAAATAATACTGATACAAATACTTGTTCATGTCCTCAATTTACAAAAATGTTTAAAATTACCTACAACAATGGTTGTCGTAATAATTTTATCAATTTTATTGCAGATGAGGAACAAATACAACCACTTACAAACCTACCTGATATTGCACCAATTTACACATCCCTTTTATGTTATACTTAAATTCTTAGTTGTTTAGCCTATACGACAATATTTCATGTTATATGGATTAAAAAATTTATCATCTGTCACTTTACAGTCAACATGTTTTCTCTTATATGTTACCTAATGCTTAATTTTCTCCTTTTTCGATTCAAAAACCTTAAAATCCGGTAATATAGTTTCTAAATATAAATGTAATATTTCTTAATTTATTATTGCAATTATTGCATCTCAATTTAAGATAATTCGTTACCTAATCGACTTCGATTTCTTTTTGTTACAAAAAAAACTATATCATTCATTTGTTAAACTAAATTAAGAAAATAGGAGGTCATTGTGTATTCTGCGAAATAATTAATCGGTACATGCAAATTATGGGGACTTTGATAGTGGGGTTATGGGTAGTGAAACAGTTAACACATGTTAAATCCATTAAATGCAAATTGTGCAAGATGTGTTAGATAGCTACTGGGTGTGCAAGCAATGAATGCATATTTAATTCATGAAATCTTAGGCAAGTATTGGGTTTTCTTTGTGCTTATTATCATATGCTTGTTGGTTTTTGGAAAGCTTGTGCATTTTTAAACTCTTGGTTATGCTTTTACATGTTCATTCTTCTATAAAAGTGTAGTTCCCATGACTAGCTCGATTGTCTTCTTATGATGCTTGATAACTAGAAATATTACTTGTTGTTAAAAATGCTAACGGGGCAAGTGGGTACAGTAAATTTCATATGCTTTGAACAACATCGTCTAGACTCTAGGAGCGGTAAATGTGTATAGAACTAATGAATGCAAAATCAATTCATGAAATGTGAAGTGAGTATTGGGTTTTAGTTTTTCTTATTCTTGTTTGTTTCTTGCTTCTTAAAAGGCTTATATGTTTTAACCTTTACGTTTTGTTCTTGAATATTTGTTATTCTATGGTGGTGCACTATTGGAAAATGACTAGTTTCTATGTTTATCATGCTTAGTTTCTGGTACAAGCATTGATGGATAATTCTTGCAAAAAATTATCACGTTCATCTATTCTTCCTAAAGTTTAAAGTTGTTTCCATGATTCAGGTTTATGCATAACATATTATATCAATGGCATACTATTTGTCATGAACTATTCTCATTTGTTCAATTCTTTCATCTTCCCTTACAATTCATTTGCTTATGACCAAAGTAGCAAAAATATAAATAGATGATAAATTTCACAAATAACTATGATGCATCATACAACAGTCGATTTGTAGTTAATGTATTGAATACTATGTCAACAATAGCACAATTGCTATGTTTTATAATCCTAGAGTTACGTTGCACAATTATTATCACTCAACACAGTTTTTTAGCTACTAAATACTTGCAAAAATAATAAAGTACACCTAGTTCCATTAAATGCATTAGTTGTAGATTAGTTGAGAAGCCTACCAATTCCAATCTACATTGTACAATGGCAATAGTATACTTCTTTCATGATACTAGTCACTTGCCTTTCATCAAAATTCCATGCACATGAAGTGCATGATGGCGAGATGATACAATTTATAGCATTATCATTTGTAATACTTTCTTGGCCAATGAAATTTTATTATCTTGCAACAAGTATACTATTGATTTTACTTTCAGTAAATTACAAAAATATCAAAGTATTATATACTTGGCATTTATGAACATATTTTAATATTTGAAAATCATTATTTATCTATTTTTCTAGTGGTATAAAGTAATCCCAATACCTTTTAGTGTGTGAATATTGGACAATTGCTTATGTATTCTTTGTTGTGCTCTACACATTGTCAATGTGAAATGATTCCACTAATCATGGCAATGGAAAATGTGTTGCATGTGTCCATTGATTGATGGATTACAGTACTAGTATATTTTTGTCACATAATTCAATATCTTTTTCCATTGTGTTTATTGTAAAATATTACAATGCATTAATTGTGGCTTGATTGCTTTCACAAGCGTTAGCCTAGTAGTAGAGACCCTAACAATTTCATAGTTATAGCTACTCTAAGCAATGGCTATTCTGCAATCTCATTAATGTCCTATGCAAAAACATTCAATATGAATTGCATATCACATAAGTGAAATTTTGTGCATGTCTTACATGTCCACTCTAAACACTTAGTATGTTGAAAAATAAAATATTCTAAATAAATTTAGTTTACAAATACAAAAATATACATATGGCTAAAAAGTTCAAAAATATTACACTCAATTGAACATAATAATTATTCTAGTTAAAAAGACACCATACTACTCAAATTTAAACTTGTTGCTATTATTTACATTTTATATGTTTACTATTTTAAACAAAATAAAATACTTTTATATTATAAATATCTTCATTTCCTCAAATGCTTCTCAATTGCTAGTCTATTAATTATACATCTATTTTACATGCCTTCAATAAAAAAAAAATTCAAAATACTTTTAGAAAGTCTAAATGAATTTAGTTTACAAATATAAAAATAAATAAAAATTTAAATTCTTTTATATTTTTAATATGTCCATTCTCTGTAATGCTTTCATACTTTGGACTTATCACTAATATTTTCATCTTTTATATCTTTCATTTCCACTCAAAACATTATTATCTTTACAAATAAATATATTTATTATATATTTTTGTACAAAAAAATTATTCATATTCTTTAACAAGCACAAAAAATTTCACTACAAACCTTCACCATCTACATTTTTGTTCTCAAATCACATTCTTTCCAATTCCATTCTTTCTCCATTTATGCATTCTATACAAGACTCTAACAATTTGCAAAGAAAAATGAGTTTTAAGCATTTTCAAATACTTAAACTTATTAATGTTAACCAAATCACAAAATAGTTTGTAATTACTACTAAATTATTCATTTCATTGCCAAATTATTTTTCAAAACTAATTCAATGCGTAATCATAAAAAATAATTAATAACGTTCATTCATGCAAACTATATTTTGTACCTTTCTAAAAAAATTATCAAGTTCTAACTTGTTTTTCTAAATAACTAGTAATAATTTAATTTAGGTTCACAAGAAAATTGGTATTTTTAAAAACCTCTTTGCACATACCAACCACTTATTTACTATAATATTTAGTACTAGTAAATAATTTTAACCAGGACAATGTTCATTTATTAATTGTACTAATTACTATTACAATTTATCTAATTTATATTCAAAACAAAATTGATATTAATATTGAGCTATTCAATTTTCTTTTTTGCATTTAATACAAAGCTCCAAAAAGCAATTCACTAGGAGGTAGGAACACGACACACTGCGTCACTTGTTTTAATATGAAATAACCAATTTTTTAGTGAATTAAGATAAAACCTTTTACAAAATTTAAGTTTAACTCCCCTTTTTTTTTCAAACATATTCCTTTACATGTACAAAATATTTGGAATAATAAATTTGTACCTTTCACTTGTTATATTCAAATTATTTAATATAAAGAGAGATAATTATGTCTAGAGAGATTAGTGGATGTGGGAATATTATGAACTTGAATTTACTCAAGGCTCTAAAACTTGAGATTTTCTTCTAGGAAAACTCATGGATGTGAAGTCTGTGTTCATACATAATTTAACATAGTTATAATTTCCAATCTATTAATTTAACTTGTGGATATCCATGCCCTTTTTACAATGGACATGCATTGAGCTACAATTGTTTGTAGCTAATCAGTGGCTCAAAATACAATAGATAGATCAATGGACATGGATTTATACTAACTGCTTATAGTAAATTGAATTCAAATATCATAGAATAGATTAGGATCCAATATCAAGCATATTATGTAGAGATGAATCTCATATGGTGAAGTTCTAAGACGTATTAGTGTAATGAATAGTGGTCATTTAAGATTTAATTAATATGAGTTGATAAGTAAAGCTGAGGGAGAGACATAATTAGATTAAGATAGTAAGTGGTTATTGTAGACACTAAAATTACTCTCCTAATCATTGGTCTTTAATTATAATCATATCATGCATTAACATTAATCACATTATTTTACCATATTTTTTATTAATCATCATTTACTAAATAATTATTATCAATTATCATTTATTAATTCATTATTAATACTTATCATTTAAATCCATATTATTTAATTAAATGATACCTAATTATCCATTTTCAATCGATATTATCTAATTTTTTAGCCTAATTAGGTATCACCATCCTTGAATAGAAATTTAATCCTCTCATTTATCAAATTATTAAATTAAATATTTTATATTATTATCCGCCTAGGATTTTGAAATGATAAATTTCCAATTTCACTCAAGTTGAATCCATAGTTTGTTTGGTTAACATAGGCCTTTAATATTATCTTCATCTATAAATTTTTTATTTTTTTTAAGAATATATAAATATGCCCATCTTCTCATCATTTTTAACATTCAAGTATTTATGCAAATCCACTTTGTCAAAATCAATTATAAATCAAATATAGTCATATGTTATTGAGTTATATCAACATTATTAACATGAAAAATGGCATATTGAGCTTAGTTTGAGGTTTGCATTGAAGTTGATATATTTAGGATTTGATTTTTGTTTTATGATTTCAAGTTCTCATTTTGTATATTTTTTAATTTCATCTCTTACATTATATGTGAGTGTTTGGTGTTCCTTATCTTGTAGGTTGCAAGTATTTATAGCAAGCTTTTAGTGTGAAATTGATTTCGTGATTGCATCTAAGAGGGTTGAGAAATGAATTTTGACATATAACACTTGATATTTTTGTTGGAAGATAAATTTATATTTTCATAGGGCATCTAAGGTTTTGATAGTAAAAAATTTTGTATGACTATGAAATTAGTATGGTTAGACACATATACTATTCAGACTATATTATGCATTGTTTACTAGTTATTATATGATTAATATATCCTCAATGTGTATATAATTAGTTTAATATATATATGATTATATATAGTAACTAGGGTTTCTTTGTTAGACATATACACACACTACACAATGATATATGCACTATCAAAATTGTGCCCCTCTTTGTTGTATACATAGTGATCTACAATATATAAACAATATATCACAACATATTTATATCTCTACTATATATACATCTTTCTGCCTGCTTTTTATACTACAACATCATCCTACTTTATACACACATACATTTACACACTACGCACAATCTCTAGTGATTTTCACTATCTTCTAAAACATATACATAATATGAATCCCGCAATATACATAATATCCATCATAATGTATATTATTGATATATACACATGGACATATATACACCTATAGGTGAATACATAATGATTGTGGTTCTAACACACACATCCACTAGTCCTACACTAGTATCTAGCCTAAAAGGGATTTAAAAATTTATTTATTGGCCTTTTATTGTATGATAAGCCAAGGGATTTTATTAACCAACATCCAAGCCGTAATCATTCCCTTATCTTAGCATCAAGTCATGTATGGATAAAATCTATGCCATAGTTTTTCATTTTATATAATGCTAGCCAACTAGTCCCAAATCACATGGGCAACTAGAATCTAGTATAAATGGGATAAGGTCCTAGCCCCTTATAATTTTTTTGTAAAAACAAACCTTCGAAAAATGCTAATATATATATAAAATCAATAAGATTTTCGATGTTTTATAGGCATTAGAATGTTGGTTCCAAGTCAAACACAATGTAATAAGAATTTTTCTATATCACACACTAGGAATAAATTAAAACTAAATAAAAATGATTATTGCACTATAAATTGTGAATTGAGTACAAGTTTTACATATGAAATCATATTTTGATGAACTTTTTTTTTAAAATGAAAAATTCATTAACAATGTACTGGTGTAATTTTTTTTTTCTTAGTTTGAAATATTTTATTTTATGTACCTAGCTAATATTTCAATGTAACATCCTTTGTCAATAAAATCCTAAAACTCAAAAATCATCCATTTCACAAGTCGAAGAAAAAAATCCATAAAACTTCTAACTTAGTGGTTTTACATCATAGCCATAAGAAGACTATTATTTATAAACTATTTTCTTATTTTTTTTGTTTTGTTTATTTCATGTCTTTTCCAAATCATTTATTTGAAGGATTAAAATATACCTACCCGCCTCAATTTGATTAATCAATAAGATATTATTTTAATCCCAAAGAAGTATGTGTATTCTCTTCTCTTCCACACTTGTGTAACCTTGAGAATAAGAAACACCACTTCTTAAACATTTTCTTTCTAGGAGGCCTACCTTGGATTTCATCACAAAAGGGATGACCTCAAATCTAGTGTTCTAGTAGAGTATAAAGAGCATAGAGTGAATTAAAATACACACATCTTGAAAGTTATAATGTTTTCATTAAACTAAGTCCCAAAGAAATGTATACCTTTGGTAAGTGAAGGATAATACATATACAATATGAAAATTGATTTAAACTATAAAATTCTAATATTAATAGTTCTTAAAAAATATTTTCACTAGCTTACAATAATATCTCCTAAAGCTAATTATGATTAATTTTGAAATTTGTTTATATTCTTCTTTTGGAAGGTGTCATCCTAATATAATATCTTGTAAATTTTTATATAGTCACATGCTTTCTTTATATTGTTATGACTTTAGACATACTCAAAAAAGGTTAATAAAGTGGTCCCCATAAAAAAATCCTAATTATTGATATCTTAATTATATTATTAACATATACCACTATTCAAAAATGTATGTATGAGAAGCAAGATAAGAATTCTTCAAAAAAATTAAATTAAATTTTTATTGTAATGAAAATGGTAGATCATAGGATGGGGGAAATTTAAGGCCTCCCCATCCTATTTAAAATATAATAGGAAATTTTCATCTTTTAGTGGCATTATTAATTGAAAGGAACCCCAATTTTTTTGTTAAAAGTACTCTAATCCCTCAATTCTTCTGAAAAGTGTCTTATGATTCAAGTGTTACTCATGAAGTAGTTGTGTTATCTAAATGTGTTAAGGGTTATCTATAGTTTATTGATCCAACTATAATTTTTTTTTCTGAAATAGAAATGATATTTGATGTATGTTTTTTCAATTCACTAAATATTGATATGATTAGAAATTTTTTGGCTAGATTATGGGAGATTAAAGTAAATTTTTATGTTTTTTCTCTTGTGGGTGGTATGCTTATCTTTTTAGTTTCTTCATAGGAATAAATCCTTAGAGCTCTTGTTGAGGGTCCCAACTGTGATGGGTATAATAGTCTTTCAATATGAAAATGGAGACTAGTGTTTGATCACTTATTGAATTTATGTTTTTAGTTTCTTCATAGGAATAAATCCTTAGAGCTCTTGTTGAGGGTCCCAATTGTGATGGGTATAATAGTCTTTCAATATGAAAATGGAGACTAGTGTTTGATCACTCATTGAATTTATGTGTAGTTGATCCTACTCAGGTATTCCATCCTAAGCTTCATCTTGAGTTATGAGAGTAGGAAGTGATAAGAGGAACATGTAATTAGTTTGATCAATTCTTAGCACTAGATGTGATAAAATATAAGTTTATAGTAGCTTTTACAAGACTCTTTGTAAATGTTGAGATATAAAAGACCCTCCCTATTTTATAGTTTTGAATCCAAATATGGTGGATGAAAAAATTCTATCTCAAGTATGCAAAATTGAGGTTTTTTTGTTAAATATATCTATATATGGAAATTTTATTTATGATTTTCGTAAACCATTACAAAAATATTGAAAGCCTTATTTAAACTAGAGATAGGATATATTGTAATCCTAATATTGATGGAGATTCCAACCCATTTAAAGAGGGTTTATTGAAAATTATTGAAGAGAATTAAAGGGGTAAAATTATGGCATTAGACATCAATCCATGTTTTTAAAAATACAAAAGATGATAGGTAAACATAAGGATTATGGAAGAAATTATAGAAGGGATTGTATGATAGATCTATTTTCAAGAGTGTTAGATTTGTGATAAAATCATAAGATAGATTCAAGCATATTACTAATATGGTAGTTGATCTTTTTTTTTTGTTCCTACTTTGAGGGTATTGCTAAGGATTTTCCTGAAATAGTTGAAAAGTGTAAGAAATTGATAGGTATGGTTTCCAATATGGATGAAATTTAGGAGAATCAAATGATTAAGGATGTTATTTTAGTCCTCTATAATATTATTGATACTATAATTGCAACTCACTTTCTAATATTAATATTATTATTATCCATAAAACATATGTTTAATTTGTTGAAAGTAATAAGAGCATAAATAAGGAGTTTGAAAAGAGAGTTATAATATTTATTTTGTAGATTCTTGTAACATATAGGTTAGTATTTTTTATGTTGTTGATATTCTATCTATAGAGTCTTTGAAGATTACTTCAAAATTTGTCCCCTTAGAATAAATAGTAGCTAAAAATATAGAAAAAATTAAAGTAAATGAAAAGTTCCTAGATCCCTACAACTATAGTACCCTAATGAAAAAATAAAAACCCTATCAAAAAGAAAGAAAGATGAGAAATATATATATGAATGAATAGTATATATCATCCTTCTTGTAGGAAGAATATGTTTAGATAAAATAATAAAGAAGTTTTTATTGAGAGGAAAGGTACCTTTCATTTATAGAAGTTTCACTGATGAAAATATTTACATTGAATATTATAGGATGAAATACTTCTCACAAATATTTATTTCTAAAAATATATACTTACAAAAATAATCTTAATATTTTACTTATCTAAAATGTTAAGATGTCTCAATTAACTTTTAAGTAGGTTGTATTTTCACTTGGATTGGATCTAAGTAGTATATTAGTGAAGACACTTGAGATTTTGATGGAATTGTTATAATGTGGAACCTAATCAAGATATAGGGTTGGATTGTAAAATTCTTTAGGTATAGACTACAAATAACTTTTTAACTTGATATGTCTAATAATCAATGGAGTATTTCAAATATGTATGCCCCTTACACAAGACTAGTCAAGAAGGATTTATGGTTGGACAATTACTCTTCCATTTATCAATGTAATAAGTACTAGATGATCATGGGTGGTTTTAATTATCCTATTTTGTCATCAAACAAGTTGGGTGGCTCAAATGGTTATTCTAAAATGAAAATAATTAGTTAATTTTTTTTAGATGTTAGATTAATATATATGTTGATCTTAAATTCCCCCCATATACTTGTTATACTAGGTAAATGGGGAAAGACTCAATAGTTGTAATGTTGGACAAGTTCTTTATTTCTAGATCATGGGATATTATTGTAGGTATTTCACTAGTACCTTTTCTTAGAGTTGGATAGGATCACAAGCCTCTACTCCTTAGTTGAGGTGTTGTTAGATAAAATATTCTTACCTTTTAGACGTGAAATTATTTGGTATTTCCATTTGGATTTTAGGCTCTACATTGGTTAATGGTGATATATTTTATCATGCAAATTATTTTTACATTATTTTAAAAATTAATAGTGTGAAGAAGTTTTTGGAAGGATGGAATAATTAATATTTTGGTATCTATTTAAATTTTAAATTATCATCTATACACAAGCTCATGAAATTAGGTTGGATTGATATCATTAAAAAGGATGTGTTATGTAGAAAATATTATATGATGTTCACATGTGACTAACTAGATTGGATTAATGAAAGAACATGGGATTCATTAGGTGGGAAAATAATACACAACATTCACAAGAAATAAATTACATTTGACATGTAGGAGAACATGGATTTCTAACGGTATTGAGATTCGTTAAGTGGGAAATACAAGGCAACTAAGAGTATGATTCACTAAGTGGATAATCCCATACAATTGAGATCAACACATGTATTTATATTTGAAATGGTAGGAACATTGTGATTCACTAGTGCTAGGCAATAGCATATAGCTATGGGTATTCATTAGGTGGATAATACTACACAATAATTTCATTACATGTGGATAATACCATACAACATATTTATATTAAAGGTTTTTAATTACAAAAATTAAGACTAATATTTACCTCTAAATATTTAAAGATAGAAGAATTATTCTAAATTATCCCAAATATATATGTGTTGAGGGCAGTAAAATGTTTATATGTATTAAGAGTGTAAAACACATTGATGGAATGTGTATTTGAGTCTTCCTCAATTATGTTGATTCATATTCACATTATTTTTTTGCCCTTCCAATGGGCTTTGGTGTGCCCTCTAAATGACTAGCCTTATGGGATTCTTGCACCTTGTAATCAATTTCTCATATAAGCTATTGAAAACCATAATACTTCCTTTACTTTATATTTCTTGCTAAATAACATGGATGTGAGGCTGAAATATAGGACAAGAACAATGAATAAAAATTATGTTATCTTACAATGAGACCTCATATCTAGAATTAAATGTAACTCAAAGGAAACATAAAAAAGTTTGTTTGAGCCTATTTAAGGATTAAATTCAATTTTCTTGGAAATTTTGGACTTCATAATTTATAAATTTGTGGATACATACAAAATATTCCAAGAGGAAATGAAAAAAATCCATAAACACTAAGAACATAATGATATTTGATGCAGGGGCTTTTGAGAGGCATAACGTTTGACTCAAAAGTTTGTTTGGGCTCAAATTTTATGGGGAAATATTTTATAAGGATTTTTTTGGATTGAAAATCGAAATTAGTTTGTTTGGTGGCTATTTCAACACTTTTTGGGGGGCTATAATCTTTTATCTAAGCCCTCAAAATTAACATTTAGTGTTTTTTCAGGTTTTTAGAAAGTTGTTTCTTTTAATAATTTGAAGCTCACGTTTCCAATTTGGATTGTAAGTTAAAAATTCATGTCACCGTAATGGTAGGATGATATTTGGAAATATTTGAGCTCAAAATTATATCCATGAAAAAATACCAAAAATGACAAATTATGACAATTGTCAAATTTTGCCAAAAAAGGTAATTTTGTTTTCTTTTTTGTTTTTTTTTTTAAGTTTTTTAGATATAAAGGTTTTTTTATCTCATTATATGGAGGAGGAGTAATGCAATATTGTGAATTTGAATAAATTAAATGTTTACTGAATTTCTTTTAGTAATAATGAAAAAATATTGTTAATAATTTGTATGGTTTCATCAATCTTATAATGTGGAAAATTCCATACCATTTATCTTTTCCCTTATGTTTTGGGCTCATTTTGAATAAAATATCATTAATTAAATCATTAGTCTAAAATTGGCATATTCTTATGTAAATTATTTCATGGCACCAATATGAAAGTATCTATTATTCCTATTATCACTAGTTCTCAAAGTCGGTACTAACCCCTAGATTCTGCATTCACCATTGCAGTTTAGATATATGGGTGTGCATATGCCCCAAATTATTGAAAGGAACACAATATAATCAGAGGGGGGTGAATCATTAGATCTAATCAATTCAAAATTCTCAGCTTCAATATTGATTATCAAATCATGTAGTTTGAACATTTACTATAGTTATTAGAATATATAATTCTACTCAAAAAATACCACATAGGAAATGAAAACATGAAATCATAAAGAACACACATGAAAACTAGATATATGTGGAAACCCAAGATGGGAAATAACACAATGAGAATAGTTTTTTAGATCTAGTGACCAAATCTAGCCTCACAATGTAGAAATGTAAAAGTGAAATTTACACACTAGAGTAGGCACCAACCTACCAGAGACAAAAATCCCCTATTGTGTGTGTAGGCACCAAAATACTAGAGACATCAATCCTCAAATGAAACAATACAGTAGGTTGAATGGTGGAGCTTTTATTTTCTTCCCCTCTGTGGTGTGTTTTTACATTACCTCTAACTGGTTTTGGTCTTGGGGATTTCTTTTTGAGTGTTGACTTGTTATCAGCAGTGGTTAGTCACTTGAGTGGTGTTTTATCCCTTTTTGGTCATGACATTACCGGCCCCTTTTTACCTATTCTTTCGATTTTTGGCGTCATGACCTTATTGTTCCTATGGTATTGGGACGATGAATTGCTATAAATTAACCATTGAATAATTTGTTTGACCTCGAGGGTCATTTCCCCGTTCAACTAGTCGGTCCCCTTCTTTAAGATTAACTATTTTGCATGTGCAGATTTCAACAGGTCATCGGATGAAATAATTCTAATCTTTACCGTCCCTCGCATACCTCGCAAGGTTTTCGCTTGAGTCATGAGAAATAGTGTGAGGCTTGCGAAATTTTTTCACCTATTGCGAATGAGGTGGGGACTGATTTTCATCACTGATCGAGGATGGATGCTGATGTCGACAGCTGTTTACATACCAATGCATCATGGTTGTTTCTCGTTGACCTCATGCAATTAAAACTTTAGTTCCAATAATGCTGTGAGGTGTGCAATTTTTTGATGCGTGGATGTTGATGTTACCGATGGATGAACATGGTGGGACCCATTCCATGCTGATGTGGTCCTTGGTAGGTGGATTTCCTATTTTCTTGATGACTGGAAGGCGGATGTGGCATTTTCAAATTGTTTTGACTTAATCTGGGTCATTCTCCTAGCCAACACTGCTTTTGATCAACAACTTGTTTTTAAATGAACTAGTGTTGTACTATAGTCATTTCATCTCGCACGAGTGAATAGTAATGGTTGAGTTCAACTCGGCCTACATAATTAAATGCCAAAAGGATCAGTAAATTACTATTTAAGTGTTGCATTTCTTGATTGAGAAAGAATTGTTTGGTGCTGAAGGAAAGGAAGCCATCATTGCAATTCTCTAGTCTCACTATATTTGATGCTCTGCAAGAGAAACTGTAAGTGGTATGTACGCCTTTTTCCTTATGTTTTTGGAAGGTATTAGGGTTTCTTACTGAACAATTGATGACTATCTTCTTTTCCATTCCTAAAGAACTGTTTGAGTAAATTTGCTTTTAGAGCTTGCCCAGGTAATTGCTATAAATTTTGAATATTGGACTTTCTGTGGTGGTAATAGAAAGAAAAGTGTAATTGTTTTCCTTTTAAAAAATAAGCAAATCCTAGCTTGAATTATCATCTATTTGGTATAAATGGCACCCAAGGCATGAATTGCTAGTTCTAAAGTTATGTCTAGGGGTTTTTCCCAAGATGTTATTAATTTTCTAAAGCCCTCTACAAGCAAGAAGCAAGAGGGAAAATTAATTTTATACAAGCCCTTTCTTTTGGAAAAATTAGTGGATAAGAAGTGTGCAATTCATGATGCCGAATTTCCATACACTGGCTGGCAATTGTTTTCCACCTAGTTTGGGAACAAAAATTTAGCAGTTCCTCTATGTAATCCCTCGAGATTGGACTTGGGTAAGCTGGTGGTACCCAATGTCTATGAGGATGTAGAACTATTGAAGGATATTGCTATGAAGTATGACCCTTTGGCCCAAATGGTTAGAACATATCGTGGCAAGGAAATGATCAAGGTAACCAGGGAAGAAATCACCGAGATTTCTGGTTTGCACGAATGGAGTCAAGATATGATTTCTTTCAACTTGGAGGTTTTTAGGGAGGAATACAGAAACACCAAGGGTTTGTTCATAACATCCCCTTTGATACCCACTTTGGCTATGTCAGGAAGAGGCAAGAACTAGAGGAAGGTGGTTATTGGCAGGAATGAGCTTGAACCTTTCCCAATGGATTATTTCGTCATCCATTTCAAGAAGACTGTTTGTGCATTGTGTTAGGTCCTGGGGATAAATTTCATGAAGAATTTTCCTATTGAAGTGATGTATATGGCTGTAAACCTCCAACACCCAAGCTATAATGTGGTATATGATTTTGCCACTTACCTTGTAGAAAAAATGCATTCAGGTTTGGTAGCCTTGAAGTTGGGGAAGAATTGGGTAGGATTCAAATGGTTTTCTCTGCTAATCCACATGTTTTTGTATAGGGGTCAGAGTGCATTCAAGAAAGATATGGAATTGAGGAAAAGGGAGGGAGACATTGAGATGCATGTCCAGTATTGTAATAGGGTCCTTGACAGGCATGATTATATGTTCGATTATGTAACCTTTCACAATGTTTTCAGATCCAAGTTAAGAAAGGCCTTGGTTTTTTATTCCCCCAGGATCCCAAAGGAAATTCATGATTTCCTATGACTTATGGAGAGGAGGCTTGAGCTAAATTTAACACATAACTAGGGGGATATTATTCCCAATCATAGCACAATAATTTTTAGGGTTTTTGACACAAATGCCATCTTGTTTGTTCTACCAAGGGAGGTCCCCCTTAGAAATTGTTTCATAGAAATCATGAGGCAATTGGGAGCATCTGAGGATTTCCATTTGCCTGTTGAAAAAAAGAAGGGCTCTTTCTTCCCTAAATATACATCTTTCGCCGATTTTGTCATGACAAAGGGAGGATGGAAGAATTTGCACCTATTGCTCAAGCCATATGGGCTAAGGACTGTACACCCTCAGAATCATGATCCTGAGGGTTTTATCTCCCAAATGAAGGCTAAGCATCAGACTAGGACCTTCATCCACAACTTTTACTTTTCTGAAGATATCATCAGGAACATTTTTGATATGGACTTACAAGATGAGAGAAAGACAATGTTCATTGCCTATTCAAAGATGGTGAGAATAAAATAGGAAAAGATTCCTGGTTTTGATCCTATACCTAGTGTCAAATATGAGCTTAGTAGGGAAATTTATTCTCTTGATAACTTTGAGAGTCTGGTAGGGGTCTTAAAGGATGAGAGGTTTGTGGAAGAAAGGGGAAAATCACAAATTACTGAGGAGTACCCTGAGGTAAGAGTAGAAGAGAGGCCTACCTATCAGCCTCAAAAGAAGATAAAGGTATTTTCTAGGAGAAAGGAAAGTAGGACTAAGAAGGCTACAAATGGTGGCGCACCATCTATCCCAAGGCAATCAGTGCTAGATATTGTTGACCTAGATTCTCCTCTAAGGTTTTTAGAACAAATTCGCCTACCATCACCAAAAAGGCAGAGGACTGAAAGTGTGGGGGATATTGGTCGGGAAGGTAATGATGAGGAGGATATCATTGTAACTCTAGATGAAATGAATCCGGAGATGCTATTAAACCCAGCTGACATTGCAACGAGTTCAGGGGAAATCACCCTAAGATTGGGAAAGGATGAGATTAAAGGGATTAAAAATAGTGACGATTTGAGGATGGAAGCTTGCAAAGAGTTCATGATGGATGACTCTTTTATTCATACTAATGCTTTTAAATATTTTTTATGGAGAGCTCATATCTGATTATATTTTGAGAGGGTTTCACATGAGAGAAGTTTGCATCAAGAGCTCTCGAAGCAGGTAATCCAATCAAGGGTTAGACTGCAGATGAAA
Source organism: Sequoiadendron giganteum (assembly GCA_007115665.2). Lineage (NCBI taxonomy): Eukaryota > Viridiplantae > Streptophyta > Pinopsida > Cupressales > Cupressaceae > Sequoiadendron > Sequoiadendron giganteum. The sequence continues at coordinate 661,935,487 of CM021101.1, read as the reverse complement.
GAAAGGTCTAAGGAAATAACACCAAAACAAGGTAGGGCATTGATTCAAAAGAGTGGAATATTGCTACTCCCTGAATGGGATATTGCTGATGCTATGGTGTTTGACACAGTAAGAAAGGCCAATAGGCCAATTCTTGCAATAGAGGAGGAGGTTTCATTGGCACTTAAAGGATTAGCCTTTAGTGAGGAATGGGATGCTCTGGCAATATGGTCACTATCCACTAGGTTTCGAAAACTTGTTGTTGTAGAAACATCTGACTTCAGTGGTCATTTGGTTGTAAAAAGAGTTGCTGACACTCTTGCGTTGGAGGTTGTTGACATGGTTGTGAATGTTGCCAAATTCACTAGGGCAACTGTGGAGGACTTAACTAAAAATCGAGATACTCTGAGGAGCCAGTATAATGACATTATTATTGAGTATAATAAGATTCAGCAAAGGGTGGTAGAATTGGAAACTAAGATGGCCTTGCTGAGACAACAGATGGAAACCTTGAGGTTTGAAAGGCAGACTAGCTCTAGCCATACTATTTCTGACTCCCCAGTGAATCAGCCTCAACCTTCTACATGGGATCAATCTTGGGCTATTGTCCAATATAATATGGCACAAGTGCCTATTGCAATTGAAATGGCTAGTGGCTTAGGTGGAGATCTTTCTAGGGAAGAGTTAGTCCCGCAGGATGAAAAATATAAGAAGATGGTAAACCAAATCTGGGATGCAACAAGAAGGAATAACTCATAAATTGTTGATACTATGCTAAGGAATTTACATAGATGGGTCCAGGGTAAGATAAATAGTGTTCATGAAAATTATGCCTTGATGTTGCAATCACTCGAATTGTTTCCAATGGACAAGGAATTGGCTATCCCCTTGCTAAGTAGATGGGACCCTAGAATGGAGAAGTTAAAATTTATGGCAGTTGGGGAAAAACAACATGGAGAAAAATACCTTATAGTCATAACAACATATCAATTTTCCAAGGGTATTGTGGAGAAAAATTTCCAGGGGTCTACTTCTCCTATGGAATCCAAAATCAAAACATTGAAAGATATTTATGATGGAAAGGACTTGACTCCACTACCTCATATTTTGCATATTCAGGATAAGGTCAAGCCCTTGCAGGCATGGAAGGAGCAGATGAATAATATAATGATTTCTCAAACACATGAGATATGCAAAAATGTTGATGTCCGCATGTTGGAAAACACGTTGGAAAAGTTATCGTTTATCATTAGTTTCCTAGAGAATTTTGATAAAACAGCCACATCATTGATGATAAAGTATGTACCTTACCGAAAAATGGTGGATCAGGTTGTGGCTTTCGATTGGAGGTCTAAAGAAGAGTTCGAGTCATGGAAAAGGTTGTTCACCAATGAACTTGAATTGTGAGTGTCCTGGTCGAGAATTGCAATTTGGTCATGTAAACTACAAGTCTAGCCTTAGATACTATATTTTAAAGTGCATTCTCTCTTCGAATTCAAGTACAAGATGTTGAAATGGAATAAGTGCACAAAATGGTTAAATATTCTTTGATGTAAGGTGATCGAATCTTGGAGCAACGGTTTCTTCCTCCACAACAAACTAATGATCATTCTTGTTTTCTCTTTTCCTCTCTTACCAACAAATGATGTAAAGATAACTGATTAGGGATGAGCGGTCCAATGAAAAATGGACGTGTGTACTCTCCGGCCTGAAGCTTGTTGGCTCCCTTGCTTTTATAAAAGGGAATTTTAGGCCAAGAGAAGGGTTTATTGAAATTACTCAAGATACATGAGATAAGAGTCAAGTAGTGCAAAGAGAAAAATATGTCCATTTTTTAAAGTTTGGAGTCAGATTTGAGAACTTAGTAAATCATGGGGTTCTTAAGCATGCTTGTGTTAACCTTTTGATTGTTTTGAGTTTATTTTCTCTCCTATTATAATAGTTTGCATGAATTATTAATGAAGTATCGATCAAAGATGATTTTCATTAATTGCCATTTGTTATTTGCTATGGATTATGTTTGACTATAGCTCTGGTTCAAAGGACAGGTTAAATGCTTCAGTTATCTAGTAAGTTTATGTGAATTAACACATAGGATTTGTCAAGGAGTAATAAATTCAGGTATTGATGTATGGATGGTAATTCTATTCATATCGATCATAGGTACTTTAGATGAAATTTACCCTATAGTTCAGTTTCTTTGTTGACTCCATGCTTAGGATATGGCACTGGAACTTTGATTGCTTTTCATCCTTTGTATTTTGTGTTATGGCTTCAAGAAATTTTATTCAAATGACTCATATCAGTACACTTAGGTGTAATTTTGATCTGTGTTAATTAGATCCAAACTCTTCTAAGAAGCAGCCAATTTCTTGAAGGTTTACTTCTATTGACACTAGTGGGAATTTATTTGTTGGTTGTTCATATACGAGCAAATCACTTCAATCATAAATGACAACATATTTTAGGAAAACCCTCCTGGATCTTACAGAGTCCGAAGTGTAGGAGAGATAGCAGCTTTTACTGTTATCTTCTCGTTAAGTTGGCACAGTTCTTTCAAGACTTTAATAATTGAGTGTGGCAAGTTCATAGAAGCTCTTGTGAGTTCTGCTTGGATTGTTATAAAAAATGCCAATATAGAACACCAATCCTACTGAATTACAATGATAAATCTTGTGAATCTTCAAAGTAACTCAACACTTTCTAGAGTTACAACTAACACTCTTCCTCACTACATAGGATCTTATGATACTAGCACACTCTTTTTTCTCCATGGTTTCTCTTCAATTTTCACTAATGACCAACTATTCTTCGCACAAGTGTATTATAATTCATGTGGTCATTCTTGGATACTATACAATGTATCTAAACATTTGAAATATATACATGAAATTACATTAACACACTTCAATGTTGGTCAAGGATTCATAAATAGCTAGGATGATAGAAGGTAGAACTAAATTCAAATTACATGGGACATGTAGCAATTCAATCCAGAATAAAATTTCTTGCCACCAATAGAACATGATGCCATGTGCTACTACAAGAATATTAACTAGTACCTATCCTAGCAACACATGCAATATTTGAATTTTGTACACTATTAGTCATTATTGCACACACCTTAAAACTTCAACTAGTTGATAGATAAGAACAAAGAGCCTTTTGTCACTTCAAAATTATTGCATGTTGAACATATCCTCCAAAAACTTGAGAATATGATAGAACTAGTGTAGGCACAATCTCCTTCAAAACTGTAGAGAAAAAAAAAATTATGAAAGAAATGCTGATGACATTTGTATTGCTAGAGAAATATCTCTACCTAAAAGATATCCTTGTAAAGACTTTTAGAACACCATAGTCATAGTGACTGAATACTCTGCATGGTATATTAAACATACAGTACACACCATCTTCTAGAAAGGAATTCATATCTAGAAAGGCCTTCATATCTCAATAAAACTTGATTTAGTGATATGATTGATGAGACAACTTCTTCATGATTAACACCCCTTGATACACAACATGCTTCCTAAAATTTCAATCAAAGGGAATATAGTCATAATTCTAGTACTCCTAGAAAAAAATTAATTCTTGACATCAATGACATTTTTGATAGCCTTGAAACCCTTTGACATCAATGAAAACCTATGTTCAACAATCTCCTCCTTTGTCATTAATGACAAATAGAAAAATGTTTGGCCACCAAAGAGAACTACTAAAAAGAACTGCTTGGCCACCACACTAACCATCAACACAAAGATTTTTAATCCCCCTAAGAATGATTTCTTCCTTGTAGCATTTTGAGTTCACTCTCTCTCCCTTTGGTAGATGTAGCATTATGGGAAATTAATCATTTCGAGTTCACTCTCCTCCCCTTTGACATCAATGGTAAAGGGTCAACACTCTCTCCCGCTTTCTTTGCACTCCTTGGAGTTCACTTTCTCCCACTAATCCCGACCTCTACAAACACATCCCTCAAGAAAAAGGACAATAACTTCAAATGTGGAGAAATATGGAGCATTTCTCTGAACCTCCTTGACTGCAACAACACTTATATCTCCTTTTATCTTCCTTTTCCATACACCACAAAATCTAGAAACTTGTTTCTTGGATAGTCTCCCCTTGAGTCCATGCTTCACTGCTTCTAAAAATATACTGCAAGACCACCCAACCTTATTGCGGTAGGGATACCAAGCTCCCCCTCAACTTGTGCTTCCTCTTAATTCAAGAGGAGAGAGAAAAACCTCCCAGATTTTGTCAGAGAAACTCAAATGTCTCCTTAGGAAGTGGCTTTGTGAATATATGATGTGAAATAGAATCTTTTCATTTCAAGCATTGGTTATTGGTTACTAATGAAACTCTACAAGCGCAAGTATGTGAATGTAGGAATAGGATGAAGACTAAGAACATGGTTGAGGTAGGAGTATTTAGCTGAATGACGATTAATAAGGATGTTGAAATCTAGAACATGCACACACCACTGAAATCATACCATCTACATTTGAATTATAAATGGGTAGACATAGTTTTTCTTGTGTGAAATGTATGAATGATTAATAGGTAAGATTATGGGAAAACAAAATTATTAGAGTATTTTCTTACCTTGTTTATTTGATTTTAATTTCATTTTTTTAAAATAGAGATGGAAATACATATATAGCATGGTAAAAAAATTCTTCAATTTGAAAATGTTGAAAGGAATTCCATATCTAAAAAAATAGAAAATGATAAAAATGTCACTTGGGAAAATAATTTATGTTATCTTTTGGAAATAAAATTTAAATGCTAAAGAGATTAAATAAAAAAAAGGAACATTAACTTCATAGTTAATATTTAATTTATGTTTCGAATTATGAACTGAAATGGGCTCAAATGGGTGGATGGCTGTCCATAATCCCCAAAATCAGAGGAGAAAATCAAAGTGTAGGAAGTGTGGCCAACTACCTTAATGAAAGCCCTCCAATTTGGGAAAAATGAAATGTTATTGGGTGCAAAAATTATGCAAAAAGGAAAAAAGGGAGAACTTGATTGAGTAGAGTGGGTGAATCCTAGTCTAAAAAGAAAGAAAAAGAGATTGATTAGGTTGGTCAAGAAAAGAAATTTTTTTAATCCATAGCCATATCTGGGTCGATTTGGGTGCTTGAATAGAGGTAAGTTTAGCTCTTTTAGAATTTAACTTCCATTGTTACATGCTTTTCTTATTCCATTGAAATCCTCTAATTTGTATTAGCAATCATTATTTGAAGAAAATCCATTCATTTGTATTGACTTTGCATTCGAGCCTTTGTTTCTTCATGTGTCGAGCTTGCCTTATCAACACTGACCCTTGTTATTTTTTTCTTGTAGGAAGGAAAAACAATGGGTCTATCAATTCCATGGACACCGCCTCCATAGCGAGCTATATACTTTTCATTTTTCTCTATCTATGTGACAGTGGCAAGGTCGTTTTGAACCCTTCATGAAAATGCACATGTATTGGGTCATCAATTAGACCCTCTTTTATCATAATGAAGCCTTGAGATGGCTAATTGATGGTATCAATATCAAATATATCCTTGATTCTTTTGGGTGATGTATAAACCCTCAGAATGATGCATGTATACAATAATTCCCTTGGTTTGGGTGAATAAATGAGAGAACAACATGATCGTTCTAATCTTTGTAAGTATTTTATCACTATAAAATAATGTTTAGTATCGAATGATTCTCATCATTTCATTTAATAAGTTTAGATTTCAAAAGGAAATATGTTATGCATTAGTGTTAATAGAGCCTTAACAGGCCGAACGATGAAGTTCCATCATTCCAATTGAAATATTTTTGTAAGAAATGGAGCATTATATATATATATATGTATATATATGTGTGCATATATATATGTGTATATATATACATATATATGCAGTCGTTCATGTATGAAAATAATTAGACAAGTTGAATGAATCTTATCACTATTTCATATCTTTGTTTTAAGGTGACTTACTATCTAGTTGATAGTCACCATGTTGTCTAAAAGAAATTGAGTGAGTTATATGATGTTTAATGTCAGATGATAGCACGTTATCATCCTAAAATGATAACATGCTTATCGTTCCTAAATCCGATAGTGGATTTTTATAAGAATGAAATGAATAGAATGGTGTTATCCATATCGATCCACCTGGTATTAAATGATTTCAGTATTGTTTTAAATGATACAAAAATAATAGTATCGTCCTCAAATGTCGAAGCCCTAAGAAGAATGAAAGGAGCTCAAATGAGATTTTTTATTTGAGTGAAATTCCTTATTTTATTCTCTGTTTTTCAAAATAGAGCAAATTTTTTAATTGTCATTAGGAATGGGTCAATGTTTCTAACTGTGACATAATTTCTTTAAAGTGTATGAATTTGACCCTCATCAGTTTGAAGTATCCTTCTTACTATGACATAAGTAAAGACTTGGAAGCTATTATTTTTAATGTTCTTGTTGAAATAATTGATCAAAATGAATTAAGAGAAACTTTGTTATTTTCTTAAACTATGAATTGTCACATTCTAAAAAGAAGTCAAATTGAATCTAGTATACATATGGATTTTTTTTAAACATGCAAATTTAAATATGTTGTCAATTGCAATTTGATTTTATGAAAAAATGACTTTGTGACTTACTATTTGAAACTCATATTGAAATCAAGGTCTAAGAATGTCTACTTAATGTTTATGTTCCCATATTTCTAGTTGAATTTGTTTATACATCTGATGAAATTTGACATCTATTTGAATATAAGAATTTGTATGTGGAATAGATCTTTTATTTTATTTTAAAAATAACGTACACACATATACCACTTTTAACAAAAGGCCATATATGTGTACATGCATAAATCTTCCATTTATGAATTACACATACATGTGATATACCTTCTTTAAAAACTATATTATTTTCTTATCTGAAATGTAGATTTCATTCCAAGTATGAAGGAATAATGGAAATAATGGAAATTTATAATTATTGATGCATGTTTAGCGATATTCTTATCATAATTGATAAGTTGAATCATGTATTACTTTTAAAATATGATTTCTTAAATGTTATATCTGGTTACATTGTTCCATATGCATACTGAACAAAGATAGCCAAATGAATCATATGTAGATTATGTCGTAGATAGTTTGATTCTTAATAATGAAATGATTGGCTAGTTTAAAACTACTGGAAACTAGATTGATTGTTTGAAAATTATGAAACTTGAATAAAATGTATGTTATCTTATGTATGTGGGAGATTATCTTCTGAGATGGGTGAAAAAAATGGGCTATCAGAGAGTATGGGTTTTTTTTCCAAAATCTATTATTTATAGTTATATACAGTATATGATTGGCCAAGCATTTGTAGTCCATTATGTTGAATGGTCAAATTTTTATGATGTAACTCTCTGCCATTTCCCAGCATAGATCTTGTATGTTCTAAATGTAGATAGAAATGCATGTATATTTTAGGCATGCACTAGGTTCTACCTTGCATATTGTATCTCAAGTGCTAAGTATTCCATGCAGAGTCGGGAATTCTTCGAGCTAGGAAGGATTCTAGAGAAGCATAGCTTCATGGGATGGAAAATTTCCTGAACCATGTTGTCATCCACTAGATGTGATGAATTTTGAAGAGGAATCACATGGAATTCCATATTCTTTATTATTGTTCATTGTACTTCATTATGTAATTAGAGTTGACTAAGAGGCAATGTTGGCCTAAGTCAAAAGTGTAACTTGTAAATTTGATATTTCAAAATGAATATAATTTTTTAATGTAATTTGACGTGGTAGGACAATGAGATGGAAGAATAGAAATTTCTACCTAGAGAGGCCACATGGTAAAAATGCCTATCATTTTCAGAAAAGGTGGCTTCATTAGCACTTTTTCGACAAGAAGATGACTGATTTCCGAAACCTAGCCCAACGGAAAATTTCACCCATTTTTTGAAGTGCATACCCCACTACAAGATTGATGAGCACTTTCTATTTCAAAATTTCATATTAGACTTAAGGCCCTAGATTGGACAAGAGGTGGATATACATACTCCCCTTACTATGGAAGAGGTCTTTGAGAAGGCCACCAAACAAGAGAAGAATTTGTAAAAGTTATCCAATTTCTGTAAGAGTTCAACTTCCAAATCTTAGTTTAGGAATAAGAATTTTGAGAAAGGAGACAAACTCCATCAGATCAAGAATTTGAAAATGGTAAGTGACTCTTAGGAGAAAGGAGAGGGAAGTAGTGTAAAAAACAACAAGAAGGCTAATAGAAACAAAATCAATTTTGTTAATAAATATAAGAGTCTCAAGGAAGATAGGTTGGGAGGTCGGAAAGGGTTGTTTCATGGATGCTACACTTGTGGAAGTGGCCATTATGCATCAAGTTTCCCACAATGGTCAACAACCCAAAAGGAAGAGAATGAACACCAGATCCATGTGATGGTGGAAAATAAACAAGTTGAGTATCAAGCCTCGCCAATCTAGCTGTCGGGTAAGCTCTATGGAAATTTTTTTTCTATTTTTATTGATATTAGAGCCACTAAATGTTTTGTAGACCCAAGAATCATTTCTAAATTATCTATTATACCTAGACACATGGTCAATTCTTAGATGGTTCACCATGGGAATCGAGCAAAGCGGATGGTGGATTCATGTATCTTTTGCAATGAGTTAGAACTTTCCAGCTTCCAAACCCAAGTCAACTTGTATGTGGAACCCCTAGGTTCTTAGGATGTGATCTTAGAGATTAATTGGTTGAACAAAAATAAGTCCATTGCGAACTATGAGGAAAAAATACTTAGTTGTCTAGATGACTTTGGGAATCCGATTGATATTCATGGTTTAAAAAGAACACTAGAACTTAGGCAGATCTCATCCATGCAACTCAAGGAGGCTCAAAGGAAGGGGTGTTAAATTTATATTGTATATGTTAGTAAACCTAGTAGTATGAAACCTTATTTGGATGATTACCCTATTCTAAATGAGTTTCAAGATGTGTTTCCTAAAGAACTCATAGAGCTACCTCCTAAGTGAGAATTTGATTTCTCTATTGATCTAGTACCAAGATTCAAACCTCAATCCAAGGCCTTATACATCATGAACACCATTGAGTTATTTGAATTGAAGGCCTATTTGTAAGAACTATTAAGAAAAGAGTTCATTCTACCTAGTGTGTCTCCTTGGTGTGCACTGGTTATCTTTGTAAAGAAGAAAGATAAAACCTTGCATCTATGTATCGACTATCGAATATTGAACAAGGATACCATCAAGAATGGATATCCTCTCTTGATAATTGATGAGATATTTGATTAGATGAAGAGAGATCTAGTGTTCTCTAAAATAGATTTTAGATTTGGTTATCACTAGTTAAGAATAAAAGATGAGGACATCCCTAAGACTTCTTTCCGGACCCAGTATGGGCACTATGCGTTTATTGTAGTCCATTTTGGTTTGAACAATACACTAGAAGATTTTATGAATCTCATGAAATATGTATTCAAATATCATCTAGATTATTTTGTCTTGATCTTCATTGATGACATCCTGATTTACTCTAAATCTTTTGAGGAGCATGATAGGCATTTGAGGATATTCTTACAATGTTTGAGAGAATGTTTTTGGAAAGATATCCAAGTGAACATTTTATCAAGATAGGGTGCACTACCTAGGTCATACCATATATATGGAAGGAGTCTCTATAGATCCTAAAAAGATAAGAGCAATTTTGGAATGGCCAACACCTCAGGGTGTGATAGAGGTTCAAAGGTTCATGGGTCTTGCAAGGTAATGCATGAAGTATGTACAAGAATTCTCTCAAATCATAGCCCTAATCATGCCACTTTAGAGGAAAGGGAAAAATTTTGAATGGATAGAAAAGTGTGAGAAATATTTTCAAAACTTGAAGGAGAAACTAACGAAAGCCCAAGTGTTGACTATACCCAATACCAATGGTTAGTTCACATTGATCATGGATTCTTTAAGAGATGGTGTAGGATCTGCATTAATGCAAGATGGGTAAGTGGTGGCATATGAATCAAGGAAGCTAAAGAAAAATGAAATAAATTATGTACCACATGATTTTTTATTGGTTGTAATAGTGAAGTCTTTAGAGATGTGGAGGAATTACCTATTGGGAAATCCATTTGATCTTAAAATAGATCATTTGGGATTGAGATATATCTTCACCTAGCAAAATCTCAATGCATGGAAAATAAGGTTGTTGGAATTCCATAGTGAGTATGACTTGGGAATTGAGTACATTAATGGGAAAGAGAATAGAGTGGAAAATTATCTTAGGAGAAGAATAAATCCGGTAGCTATAACCATGACAAGATCAAATCTAAGGCAATAAATGATACAACACTTGCAAGGGGGGCACTATGGAAGAGTAAAGAAATCTCTAGAAGAGAATCCCTTAGACCATCGATTTGATATGTATGAGATTGAATCAGATGGAATACTAAGATCAAAGGAGGATGTATATTCAAAATTATAGAGACCTTAGGAATTTGGTCTTAGAGGAAATCCACAATGTACCCTTTTCAGGACACTACAAGGTTATCAAGATGATCACAGAGTTTAAATATTTGTATTTCTAGCCAAAACTCATAAATGGATGTAGTTGAATATGTAGTGTTCATGTTTCCAGTTGATGGTCTAGCATCTCCTAAAGGGTTTCTACTTCTTATACTCAGAGACCCTAGGTTAGTGGACAATTAATAGGAGATGATTGATTGGCAAGCCTCTCCTTTGTAATTTAGGCTCTGTAGGACCAAGGTGGGTATCCCTATACATTAAGGTAGATCATCATACTACAATGGTGGAAGGCCTTAAATGGGATAGATAATCTATAAAAATTTCCCTTATCTTTGATTATGTATGGTAGTATGGAAATAAACATAAAAGAAATTATAGGAAATTAAAAAGGTTTTCTTGAATTGAAATTGGATCCACCTCAGACTTATGCTTATGAACATATACTGACCATTACCTTATCTACATGAAGTCTAGAAATGAAGTAACACTCCTACAATAGATCCACCTTAAGATTTTATAAAATTTCTACCTTACAACAAGAAACAAACAAAAGAACAAAACTATCAACTTGTTTGAAATCCCTATTGTATGATCACTACCCTAACATATCATTCGAAAGAAATTACTCTATTCCTTGAGCATAAGCTAACAAATCAAACATTCAGGATCAAAACATATGATTGAGAACCAAAAAAAATCCTTGATTATATTGATTCAAAGATAGTGAGTACAAATCCAAAGAGTATAATAGAGATGATACAAACATAAAGTGTGAAATGCAATGAAAATTCAAGTCATCTATTGATATTACAAAGAAAATGTTACAACATATCCTTTCTAAGTGTAGAAATCACTATATAGACTAAGACAAAGACTTAGAAAAGTTCAAAGAGAATGGAACCTTGATAAAATGTACAAACTTTTCCTTTATAGTGCAGGCATAACTCAGATTTCAAATTTGAAATTTCTAACCCTAACCAAACTGAGGTTATAGAAGGATGAACTCTTATCAGATTATAAAAATAAAGAATTCCCCCCAAATATAGAGCAACAACTAGCCATAAAGGCTCTTGACACCTTGAGCAAACTCTATCATTGATGTTGTTCAGAAAATAGGCATGGCACCCCTAGGAAATTTGTAATCAAGTCAGGAAGAAAATGCCCTGATAAAGAAAATTGACCCCTGCAAATCATCAGGAAGTAAATGGTGCCACCCAAAAATCACCTCAGACTTGGAAGAAGTGAAAAAATCTGATCCAAAGTCATCTGGAATTGATTTGGTAGCTGAGAAGCAGATGTGCCATTACTGCATAATACTTTACCCATGAACAAGGGTAGCTAGCCATTAGCTTTTAAATTTTGGCCATCACATGTGAGATAGATGATTGTGATGGGATCCCTAGTCAAATTTAAAACATCATCATTGATCCCCAACTTTAAAGCTAGGCCATCGAATTACCATCAACATCGCATGAATCACAACAATGATGTGAGTCATCCAATCGAGCAATCAGGCCACACCCCTTGGCAACACGTCATCGCACAAAAATTTAAAACTCAGCTGTCATATTTAACCACTTTAAACTTGGTCCATTCGATCATCACCATAATAACATCACATAACTCACAAGAACAATTTGAGTCATCTAATAGTGAAAATGAAGTAGTGCCACTTGGCAACATCTTGGCACTCATTGCATCACTCATCACTTGACTATGGTTCCACCAGAGACACATGTCAATAGACTGCTAATCCTGCTTTATTTTTGGAAACATTATTTTATTCATGCGAGATGCATAGGGAATGACTCAGATCAAACCTTAGCAACACATCTCTACCGTCGATAAAAAAAATTTAATATCAAGCACATAAGTGGAGACCAAGTCCCACATTGTGCATATGCCACATGGAAGAGGCTCGTTGACCCTGTGAATTTTTGGAAAACATTTTTTTATTTGAGCGAGGCTAGTGAGGAACAACTAGGATCAAATATTTTGATCCAACAACTGGCAATTCTGCACATGCAAAAATTTAATCATAAAAAATGGGGACCCAACTAGGTTGATGGGACCATGACCCTTGGGATAAAAGACTTAAGACCTAAGTCAATTAAATGGGAAATATTCACTTTTCCCGAATTAGGAAAGGGGCCAAAATTAAAAGGGGGTCATGCTTAGGAAAATGGGAAATGATGACACAAATTCATAACTTAAAAGGGGCGGGACTAAGTGGTCACAAAATTCCAACGACAAAATAAACCCAAAATAGGGTTGTAGAAGGATTTAAGAAAATAGTGAAGGCTTGGGGGGTTTTGAGCCCTAATACAAAACCCTAATGCATGAAAAATGAACCCTAGCCCTCAGAAGACTCAAATTTTTTGATAAAATGGCCATGGATTTTGTAGGTTCCACCATGTAGCTAGGTGCTTTGAATGTCACATCTTTAAGGTTGAACATGTGCATCTAGTAGGGCTTCTCTATCCTCATGACATACCTTAGTACAAGTGGCAGGTGATTAGCATAGAATTTATATAGGGGTTACCATTGCGTAAAAATAGGCATGATATCATCTTGGTAGTAGTCAACAAGTTGACTAAGGTGGCACATTTCATTCTAGGGAACCTTAAGGATGGATCGTTGACCTTGTCCAAGAAATTTTTCTAGGAGATATTCTATTTGCATGGAGTTCCTAAGACTATCATATCTGAAAGGGATACTCAGATGATGTCTAGATTTTGGATGACCTTGAATGTAGATTTGGGAACTAAGTTGAATTTTAGTTCATCATATCATCCTTACACTAATGGTCAGACAAAGAGAGTCAATCAGGTAGTATAGGATCTCCTTCAAATGTATTGCATGGACCAATAGTTAAAATGTGAAGAGTATCTACCATTAGTAGAATTTTCATATAACAAATATTTTCATGCATCCTTAGGTATGGCACCTTTTGAGTCTCTTTATAGGTGAAAGTTTCATACTCCTATCAGCTGGGATAGGTTGGAAGAGAGGATCATAGTGGGTCCTAAAATGCTTAAATAAATGGAAGAGTAAATGAGACATATCAAGGGTAGACTAAAGGAAGTGGAAGAAAGATAGAAAATATATGCTATCAAGAATAGAACCTTTCAATAGTTTACAAAAGGGGATAAAGTATTTTTGAGATTCAAGCCATATAAGAGCTCTATTACTTTTGGGAAATCTTCCAACTCCAAGTTGGATCTGAGAAATGTGGGTTCTTTTGATGTGCTAGAGACGATTAACCCAGTTGCATACAAACTTTCTCTACCACCTGCGATAGATTGAATCCATTATGTATTTCATGTTTCTTTTCTTAAGCCGTACCATCCAAATGAAACTCACATAATTGATTGGCATTCCTTACATGTGCAAGATCCAGGGGTGGTGCTAGTGGACCACATTATAATTCTGGATAAATGGAATGTCAACTAGTGAAATAGAGACATTGTGTTTAATATAAGGTCTAATGGGACCAATATTCTAAGGATGGTGCCACCTGGGAGGATGTGGAGGAGATAGAATTATCCTTTCTCATTTGATTTATAGATAGAAATTTGATGTTTCATTAAGATACTATTGCTATAACATTTTTGAAATTTGCATGTTATGATATTCTTATTGATAACAATATGATTGAGTGTTGAAATAGACATATATGATTCATTTTCATATGATAAGACATTGGGATGATGTCTCTTCCTAATTTGGAAGGATTTCATGTCTCAAATTTCTCTTACATATAATAATGGTAAATTATTTAAATTAGAAAAATGAAATTTATCAGTTGTTGACTTGTGATAAATTTAAGTTTTCAATGTCACTTGAATTTTTTTATCCATGTAAACTTTATGATTGGATATAAAGGATGAATGTTATGATGTAGTAATGAAACCATTTCATCTTGAAGCATTAATTAAATGTTATTGATGAAAAGTTGCAAGTGAAAGTGTATGAATGCAAGAATAGGTTGAACAATAAGAACATGGTTGAGGTAAGAGTATTTAGCTAGATGACGATCGATAAGCTTGTTGGAATCTGGATTTCACACACCACTAAGAAATCAAAGTGTCTACATTTAAAATATGAATTGATGTGAATGTATTGTGATTTTTTGAAAGAAAAAGAAAAGTGAGTTGATGATTAAATAGGTAGACTAGTGGAAAATGAACTATTAGTTCATTATTTTTACCTTATGTGTTTAATATTTCTTAAAGAAAATGTATATAAATATTTATATACGTGGATGTGTTGGAAATGAAAATAATAAAATGAATTATTCTAAGGGTGTTATGGATAAAAGAAATTGATGATTTTTCTTCTCTTTCCTTTAAATAAATAATTTCCTTTAATATAAAGAAAAACAAAAAAATGGTGGTTGAGAATACATATGTATATAAATATATATGTGTGTGAATGGATATATATACATGTATAAATGTGTGGAATATAACATGAATATATGTATATATATTTATATAAACATATTATATAATGATTTTAATTATTTGAATTTGGATGAAATACATAGTTGGAAAGGATATGGAATAACACCTCATTATGAATGCAATAGTTTTCAACTTAAGAATAGAATAACTCATGACTTGCATGCTCACCAATTAATCACCACATAAGAGTGGTAGTGGGAAATAAAATCAAGGAAGATTAAAGCAAAAAATTAAAACAGAATCGACAAGGAAGAAAATAAAAATCCGAAAAGGAGAGAAAAGCTAGGGAGAAGCACGAGTGATTGGGAGGAAACTTCAATTGTTTCCATTCAAATTTCTCTCTTAACAACTCTATTTGGAAAAAAGAAGAGGTATGAATTCATGTAAATACATGCTTTCTATGTTGAACATCCCTTTTATTCTAAATGAATTTGAAACTTATTCTCTGGTATTTCATTTACATTTGATAAGTTTATTTATAGACATATATATATTATTTCCATCATTATGGATGCCCATAATTGGCATCAATGGAAGTGTGAAGGGTCGATCAACCCGTGTAATACTAGAGTAACTTCCATGAAGTTTATACTTGAGCTTTGAGAGAGCCTAATATTTTTTTTTGTGTTTCCTTTGAGCAACCTTAGGAACTACTAGCTTTATTGTATGGTTTTACCCATATGAAAATATATGCACAACGATTAGAAGACTTGGCTAAGGGCTGAGAGCCAATTTCTATCATGGAACGACATTCATCTTACTACCCCACTATTTATGATTTATATGTTTTTATTCCTTTCTATGTATTGCTCTCGATAGTACTATCTCTCTCATGGGCATAGGAGAGATATTCTTATTGTCACACAGTTCTCATCATGGTATCGACCGACTATTGTGAGTCAAATGAGAATTCATTTGACTCAAGGTCAAATCTTTTCCATGTGTAGTCATGAGATGGCGACCACTTATTTCTTTCTAAGAATAAGGCTTAAAGCCTAGTTTTTGTTGGAAAAATTTATTGTCCTTGATCCTTTCGTTGCCTTACCTACCGACAACTGCAATTTTTCATCCCTATAGCTCCTGACTGCGCAAAATTGAATGTAGTAGAAATTTTTGAATTCCCAATTAATGTTGTTAGGTAAATTTGAATTTAAGAGGGAATGTCTTTTGAGAGACAAAAAGAATGAAGGAATATTTTTTTTGTTAGTTGGAAGAAGTTGAATGTTAGTCATTTTTGTAGCATCAAGAGATTAGCAACAAGAATGAAAGTTGCAGCAAAAATAGGGAATTTTCTCAAAACATTCTATAGAGTATTTGCATTGAGTAGGATTGCTCTTGATTGCTCAGTATTTTCCAAGAATGGTAGACAGTTCCAGTCAAATTGTAACAGAGAGCTTTAAGTACCTCCTGATTGTTTATGATATGGTTGAGCAGTTGATCGCTCCTAGAAAGTTGTAATAAGTATTTTGTAGTTTTTTTTTCAGAGTTTTATGTCTTTCCTTTATGTATTGTCATTTCCAATCCTTAAATAGAAATCAAATATTGCATGTCTTCTCTTGCTTCTGCATATTGAGTTTTGGGTATTTCCAACTTGACTACAAATCAGAGCAGTAACTCTGTGTTTGTGTTTATTTTGTGAATTCAAAATCTTGACATGGTATCAGAGCTATAGGCCCCATTTCCATGTGAGTTAGGGCATTTTTTTTTGGGGTATCAAGTTTTTTTTTGTAGGAGACATGGCTAGAGATGAAGGAAACAGTTGACAATAGCCACCATCCTTAAATGGATAGAACTATGATGTTTGGGCTAAGAAGATGAAGACCATTATGGTTGCAAATGTTTTATGGGATTTCTTGATAAATGGGTTTGTGGATGTCACTAACCTAGATCAGTTTGTAGCTCTCAGAAACAACTAGAAGACCCAGTTGAAGGAGCAAAACAAGAAGGATGTTAAGGCATTGAGTTTGATTGAAGCAGCCTTGATAGAGGCCATTTTTCCTAGGATAGCAGTAGTTGAGTATGCAAAAGAAGCTTGGGAAATCCTCCAAATCAGCTATAAAGGGACTAAAAAAGTCAGATCCATGAAGCTCCAGATACTTCGAAGAGAGTTCGAGATTTTTGAAATGAAAGAAAGTGACTCTATTTCAAAATTTCACACAAAGTTCTCAAGTTTGATAAACCAGTTGAGAATGAATGGAGAAATGATGGAGGAGTAGAATATTGTTGACAAAATACTCAGGTGTCTACCCATGAGGTATGATGCACTCATCATTACTATTGAAGAGGAAAAGGACCTCTCTACTTTGATGGTGAATGAGTTGATGGGTTATCTTCAAACCTATGAGCAATGCCTAAAGGGGTTTGCAAATTCTTCCCAAGAGAAAGATTTTAAAGATCAGTCAAATGCAAGAGGTAGGGGGAGAGGTACAAATGGCTCCCAACGTGGTAGAGGTAGATCCAAACAAGGAAATGTTGGAGGAGAAATCTCAGGAAGAGAAAGCAGCCAAGAAGGAGCAAGAAGCTCTCTAAACAACTCCAGAAGAGGCATGAAGAACAATAGCTCAAGTGGGAGAAATGACAAGAGCAACATTGAGTGCTAATATTTTCATAAGTTTGGCCATTATGCGAGTGAGTGCTGGAAGAAGAACAATAATTAGAAAAAAAATAGAATGCAAATGTGGTTGATTTGAGTGTGGATGAAGGAAATCAGTCCACAACCTTCATCATGTGCAATATTAGTGAAGAAGGTAGGCCCATAGTCTAGTATTTGGACAATAGTTGCAGCAACCACATGAGTGGTAATGAAAGTCTATTTTCTTTCATTGATAAAAATGTAAACTTAGAAATTAGAATGGGGAAACATGGAATAGTTCCAGTCAAAGGAAAAGGATCTATCATGATATGCACCAAGCAAGGAGGTTCAAAATGTATTTTTTGCACTTGGGTTAAAGCATAACCTTATGAGTGTCGAAAAACTGATCCAAAATGGATACAAAATGTTGATGGAGAAGGGCCAATGTGTCATTTATGACAAGAATGAGAGGATGAAGGTGTTTGCAGAAGTTGCAATGACAAAGAACCTAATGTTTCCATTGAAGATTAAGACATGTTTCTCATCTCAGTCTGTTGTTGCACCTCTCATGGATGGAAAATGTACATTAGTACAACAAAAAGCCTCAAGAGAACCATTCAAGATCCCTCTAAGCTATGGCATCTCAGGTATGGACACTTACGCTTTGCTGGTTTGAGTCTTTTATCCAAGAACAAAATGGTTGATTGTTTTCCAAGAATAGTAGAGCCTAATGTTAGATGTGACGCTTGCATTTTGGGCAAGCAACATAGGAAGCCCTTTCAATTGGGAAACTCTAAAAGGGAAAGAGCACCATTGGAGCTGTTGCATATGGATTTGGTAGGCCCTATGCAAATCACATCCATTGGTAATAGCATATTTTTTATGACCTTCATTGATGATTTCAGCCATAAGACATGGGTATATTATTTGCAGCATAAGTTTGATGCATTTGATAAGTATTTATTGTTTAAGGCCTAGACTGAAAAGGAGAGTTGGAATTTCATCAAAGTCCTAAGGTCAGATTGAGGAGGAGAGTATACCTCCAATAGTTTTGTCAATTTTTGTAGGAAAAATGGCATCAAGAAGGACCTAACAGTTAGTTATACTCTGCAAAAAAATGGAGTGGCTGAGAGAAAGAATAGGACCATTGTGGAGATGGCAAGGAGCTTGATGAAAGCAAAGTGACTCCCAACTAAATATTGGGGAGAGGTTGTAACAACAATTGTTTATTTGATAAATAGAAGTCCAACAAAGGCATTTCATGAAAAAATACCACAAGAGGCATGGATGAAATAGAAGTGGACAATTGAGCACTTGAGAGTGTTCAGATGTGTGGCTTATGCACATGTGCCTAAAGAAAAGAGGCAGAAATTGGATGTTAAGGGTGAGAAGTGCATCTTGATGGGTTATTGTTCAAATTCCAAATCCTATATGTTGTATAACCCAGTCACAAAGAAAATTGTTATTGGCAGAGATGTGGATTTTTTAGATGATTAGTCATGGGATGACACAATCACTCCCGATCGCTCCTGATTGCTCTTGATGTTGAAGGAAAGGAACAAGAAATGCAACATGATGATTTAGTGGAGCCTGCAACAGCTCCTAATAATTCTCATCGAGCTCTTGATAATTTTGGATGATCTTTTGATTGCTCCTGATCACTCCCGATCGCTCTTGATCAGAACAGATAGAAAGGAAAGTAGCCACAAACAGTTAGAGAATGGGTCGTAGAGAGCTCTCGACAGCTCTCAATCACTTTGAAACAAGCCTATTCAATAGAACAACAATAGTAATGAAAGTTCAGACCCCACTCTCACCTCCCTAATGCCAAAAAAGACCAAGATTCTAAGGGAGATCTACCAAGATGAAAAGTATGATGAAGATTTTGATGAGAACATGAATTTTGCATTATTTTCTCATAGTGATCCAATTTATTTTGAGGAAGTTGTGAAAGAGGATAAATAGTGTGAGGCCATGGAGGAGGAGATAGATGCAATAGATAGGAACATCAGATGTGAGTTAACTAATTTTCCTCTCAACAAGCAAGTTATTGGTGTGAAATGGGTCTACAAGACCAAGTGCAATGTCGAAGGAAGCATAAATCAACATAAGGCATGTTTGGTGGTCAAGGGGTACAAACAACAACTTGGGAGAGATTATGATGAGTTATATGCCCCTACTACAAGGATGGAGACCATGCGGGTACTCATAGCAATTGCATCCCAACAAAAATGGAAGGAGTTTCAAATGGATATGAAGTCTTCCTTCCTAAATGGAGTGTTGAAAGAGGAGGTTTATGTGGAGCAGCCATTTGGATATGAAGTTCCAGGTGAAGAACATAAGGTGTATAGGTTGAAGAAAGCTCCACATGGCTGCTTTTAAAGAGGCCATGAAAAGAGAGTTTGAAATGACTGATTTAGGTCTCTTAAGATATTTTCTAGGCATAGAAGTAAAACAAATGCATGATGGTATTTTTGTCTCTTAAGAAAAATATGCAAATGAAATCTTGAAGATATTTAGGATATCGAAAGAAATCCTACACCAACACCAACATTCGTAGGTCTCAAGTTGAGCAAGGAATATAATAGCAGCAATGTGGATCCAACCTTGGACAAACATTTGGTTAGAATTTTGATGTACTTGATTGCAACTAGGCCGGATTCAATGTATGGAGTGAGTCTAATTTCCATATTTATGCAGACTCCAAGAGATACCCATTGGCAAGTGGGTAAGAGAATCTTGAGGTATGTGAATGGTACCAAAGGATATGGTGTGTTGTACACAACAAAAAAAGAGTATGGACTAGTTGGATACATTGACAGTGGTTGGGCAAGAAGTTTGGATGATAAGAAGAGCACATTGGGCTATGTGTTTCATTTGGGTTTGGGTGCTATCTCATGGGCTTCCAAGAAGAAACTTTTTGTTTCCCTATCAATAGTTGAAACTGAGTATATAGCAAAAAATGCAACAACATGTCAAGCTATTTGGCTAAGAAGAATCTTGGAAGATTTGAGAGAAGAATAAGAGGATGGAAGAACAATATTTTGTGACAATGTTTCATCGATAGCCTTGATGAAAAATATTGTGTTTCATTGAAAAAGAAAGTACATTGAAATTAGGTATCATTTTATTAGAGAGTTAGTTGAAAATGGTGAAATCAAAATGGAATTTTGCAGGTCTGAGGAGCAGCTAGCAAAACATTTTCACCAAGCCATTAAGCAAGGATAATTTTGAGCGCCTAAGGAGAAGTTTGGGAATTCTTGATATCGATTAGGTTTGATCCTATTTTGTTGGCTCAAGACAAAGGGGGAGTGTTGGAATCATTTATTTTCCTTGAGCCTTCCATTGCCTTACCTACTTGTCAGGAGCTATTTTTCAATGGCAGTTTTTGGGATCTTCCTCCCTATAGCTCCTGACTACTCAGAATTGAATGTAGTAGAAATTTTTGAATTCCCAATAAATGTTGGTAGGTAAATTTGAATTTTAGAGGGAATGTATTTTTAGAGACAAAAGGAATGAAGGTAGTTTTGTTTTGTCAGTTGGAAGAAGTTGAATGTTAGTCAGTTTGGTAGCAGCAAGAAGAAAAGTTGTAGCAGCAATAGGGAATGTTCTCAGAACATTATGTAGAGTGTTTGTAGTGAGAAATATTTCTCATGATCACTTAGTATTTTTCAAGAACAAAAGATAGTTCCAGACGAATTGTAATAGAGATCTTTAAGAAGCTCTTGATTGTTTATGATCTGGTTGAGCAACTGATCACTCCCAAAAAGTTTTAATAGGTAGTTTGTAGTTTTTTTTTCAGAGTTTTATGTTTTTCCTTTATGTATTGTCATTTCCATTCATTAAATATAAATAAAATATTGCATGTATCCTCTTGCTTCCGCATTTTGAGTTTTGGGTATTTCCAGCTTGACCAGAAATCAAAGCAGCAACTCTATGTTTGTGTTTATTTTGTGTATTCAAAATATTGATAGTTTTGGCTCTCTTGATAAGGACACCTTCATCAAATTGATGAAGGATCATATCAACCATGGTATGGGCGGATATCAAAAATTTCCTAGCTCTCATTTCTTAACATTTCATAGTTTTAGATATGCTTTTCTTTAGCTTGTTTCCTTGGCCTTCAATTCGATTAGGCCCCACTTGATGAACTCCATTTCATGGAGGATGTTGTTAAGGGTTAATGAAATCTGATAATGCGGTTGATGGCCAATAAACTATAGATTTATGCCTTTTCATAATATTGGAATCCATGACGGTTTATGTCTCCTCATAATGGTAGTTGACCATCTCAAGTCATTATATATGTTCTTCATGATTTTTTCGTAATCTACCACAACATCGATAGATGTGTGGTGCATGTCACCTCTTAGCAAACACCAAAAGGGCTCAACCCTATTAATTTTATTATTCTATACTTTCTTATCATATCGAATTCCTAGTGATTCAAGAAGGTAAAAGAGTACTATCTATACAAAGATGATTTTCACCATAAATTGACTATCGGGTGTTTCCAGAATGAACCCCCACATTGACTAAATAACTATGAAGAAAACACAGTATAATGTACATTATAGGATTTACCAAACCTAAGTCTTTAGCACCCAATTTGGGGTCTGAAAAGAAGATTCTAATTTAACCTTTGAAATCTGGTTGAACAATAAAATAGAGTAATACCTTAACATGATGTTATCAGAACAAATGACTGAACTCTATGAATGTATAAACAAGACTATTTTTTAAGAACATAATGTATCAAACAAATGACAAGAATGTTCTAAATTCTCTAAGTGATGATTTATGAAATTTCTTCTAAAAGCAAGTTACATTTATCAACCCTTGAGAACTATTGATTTTAAACAATGATAATTGGATTTTCTAATATAAGTTGATATTTCCTTCTACACATTAGTTAAGAACAAAAGCATAAATGTTTGAGTGAATTTTTGGTTCTTTTTTATTTTAATAAAAAAATTATAGGGATACTTATTACTACAAATGAAGGTCATATTTGTGTATATACATAAACCAAATATGTATATACACATATATGCAATATACCTTCTTTAAATTGTTTATTTTTCCTTATATTAAAAATGTAGATTTCATTCCAAGTAGGAAGGAATAAAGGAAATATTGCTAATTTGTATGTTGATGCATGTGCTATGAAATGTGCTTAATCATACCTTATGTGAACCCCAATCATATACCTACACAAAGACAACAAAAAACCACATAGTTAGGTTCATATACAAGATAAAACAACGATTCCCCATGAAATCCATTTGTAATGCTCAAAATAGGAAAACTTAAGAACAAGACATAAAAGGAAATAAAATCCTAATTAAGCAAAGAAAACTCTTGATCCCATGGGGGAATTGGTGCCAATTGGCCCTATCCCAACTACTTTGTTGCAATGTTTATGATTTGATGAGTGATCCACCTTGATGAAGATTCAATCAAGCTCCATGATGAAAAATCAACATAACCTAGCTAAGAAATTGATGAAATGGATGAAACTAGATATGCTTGAGGATGAAGTCGAGTATAGTTAGTTTACTCAAATTGTGGATGATTGAATGAGAGAAATATTCTCTCATTTATAGATTTTCAAATTGGAAGAAAGAGTGAAATTGAGAAATGTGGGAACATTCAACATCCAATGGCCAAGTGCCACTTGAAAATATGTGAATGGTTGAAGGTTGTGCACATTTTGGTCAATGTGCATGATAAATACAATTAGGTGGAATTTGAAATTGAGGAAATGACATGTGAGAGAGAAAAATGAATGAAATAAATACCACTTGGCTCAATGCACAAGGACATGTAGGAGGAGTGAATTCTTTGTTGGAAGGACAAATCCACTTGGATTTTGAATTCAAATTTGAAGGAATATTCCTCCTTTATTCCATGTTGAGAGAAAATAGTCAATTTAATAAATCAAAGTAATTGATTTATTGTGCAAGTTGCATTCTCTAGAGGATGTGACATGGATTAAGATTAAATTAATCAAATTTTGATTAATTTAATGAAGAATTTAGGAGATGTGACAATTTAGACTTAAATTTGATTTATATCAGAATTGAGAGGAAAGGTTTAATTAAATAAATGTTTTGATTTATTTAACCAAAGGGGATAATGTTAAGATTAAATCAAATAATGTTTAATTTATTCAATTTAATTAGAAGACTCTAGGGATTTAATCAAATAAGATGAATTATTTAATTAAAGAGGGATTGAGGATTAATTAACTTAAATTTATTAATTTAATCAACAAGGGAAAAAGACCTAATTAAATAAATAATGATTTATCCAATTAAGAGATGAAAAAGTGATGATAAGATGAGAGTATGATTTAGGACGTGTTAGGTCTCAAAAACGCAGGTTTGAACCACGAGAGGTTGTCAAACTCTCACAACACTATTGGCCAACTAACAAGGACAACTAGTACAGTTGAACCTTCTACTCTTAAGGCTTTGGTAAACCTAGGCGGGTGTACCTATATGAATGATGCATATTTTTTTACTATGCTTCTTACTTGACTAAACTATCCACAATGGCAATTTGACAGTGGAGAAAATATGATCTAAATTTGGAATAAATAGTATAAGCAATATAAAATATGATTTACATTTGGTATAAATTGTATATGCAATATCAAGGTGAAGCTTGATATGTTCAATTAATGGATGTTAAATGAAATGAATAAAATTAAATAATGAAATATAGAAGACCAGTGCCTTGTTGGGTAAAATGAAGTCAAATGAAAGTCTTAGATGAGTGGTTCCTATCTAGAAAGTTCTCTAATTGTTTGGCATACACATATGAGTTTATAAATGGTATAAACATGCAAGAATATGATTGGCAGACCCTACTTGAGGCAATATATCAATCCTAACTATTTGCTTCTTCTTAATAATCGAAATAGCATTCCTAGATTACTATAATCGACTGAAAGGAATTTAATCCTTATTTAAAGAACTCAATTAATCAAATCACATAGATACAAAAAAATTGTACTGATAAATTAAACATACACTTGATATTTAAATCTAAATAATCAAGAAACATCAGATTGGAGACAATCAAATAATTACAGAAATCCATCAAACAACTAATACCAGAATGAAGCCATCAAATCAACAGTCTTTCATTATCTTCCTCAAAATTTATACATGCAACATAGTCTTCTTGAATTCAAAAATTCTAAAAATAATATGCTTGCCACAATCTATCCCTATTCTAACTTTTTTTTAATTTTACCCCTTTCTATGTTACAAAAACAAATATTTATATATATCAACCACCTGAAAAGATGCGTCCTTTCAAAAATGTCTTAAGCATGAAACACTAACAAGATTAAAACTAACTAAGCTCTATTAAGCCACAAATGAACTCTTGACATGTAATCTGTGTAGTCTTGATGCTCATGTGTATCTACATCTCCTAATGCATTGGGGATCATGATCTCCATCATCACCATCCATTCATTCTTCTCGCATGCTTCATACATTGTTGCATCTTTCACAGTGGTTGTCTTTAAAATCTCCTGTAGTATTAATTCACTTTCAATCTTCCACGCAACCATTTCTTTTAATTTTCCTCCACCATCAAGGAACATAGTAAATCCTTTATCGGCAGCTTCTATCAATCCTTGTGCATCTTATTGTAACTCTTCAAAGAATCCTTTGTACTTATCCATAAAATTATTAGCATCCTCAATTGTTGCATTGTCAGGAGTACCCTGCTATTTTATTTCCTCGAGTTTCTCTTGGATTCTACCATCCACCCTTTTATGTTCTTTCATTGCATCAAAGTACTGTGAGTTTTTTCCCCAAATTTTATTTAACCAAGTGGCTAAAGTGGGCTGCCTCCTTTTGATTACTGTTGTAAGTTTTTCATATTTCCCTTGAGAATATGCACTCGAACCCTCCAAATGGTCCTTTATCTATGAACTTTCACCCTAGGTGAGTAGCTTTGTTAGCCCTATTGTAACATCCACTAAATCTTGCAGATGCTCATTTTATCTCAGCTTTCTTTCATTATTTGTTTTGTACATATCCTTTTCTTTGATCAATGCCTGTATTTGGGCTTTATTCAATTTTGCTACATTAATCCCAATTTTTGTTGTTGCAACTGGATCAGCCTCCCCAACCTTTAAAGTCATGACATGTCCAAATACTTTCTTAGTATCAATGACAACTGACCTCTTGTGAGGTGGATATAAGGACCAAATCATCAATGTCTCTTCATGAACATTGTATTTTGATCCTGTATAAACTTTTGTCACCTTTTGTATGCTGAGCATGTAGTATTGTTTTCCTTAAGGAAACTATCGAAGACCAATGCAAAATTGAGGTCTAATCCTGGGAAAATAATGACACCAACCTTTTCCAACATTTCTCTCCCTTTCTCAGGGGTCATACTTGTCATCCCCTTATGTAAATAATCTCTCAAACTTTTCAACATTTGTTCTTCATTTCCTATTGTGACATTGTCAACCAGTTCTCTTATTTCCCTTCCCTTTTGCTTGCATAAAAATATTTTAAATTCTAAATTTTTCCCAAAATCATC
Organism: Sequoiadendron giganteum; assembly: GCA_007115665.2. Classification (NCBI taxonomy): domain Eukaryota; kingdom Viridiplantae; phylum Streptophyta; class Pinopsida; order Cupressales; family Cupressaceae; genus Sequoiadendron; species Sequoiadendron giganteum. Next base: position 661,909,348 of record CM021101.1, on the reverse strand, counting down.
ATCTACTATAAAAGAATTATATTACTCATGTCTTGCATTTGTATCCACACTTTACTCAATATTTAATTCTCTAGCAGAAAAGGTGCAATCCTGAGTTCTTGTCCTTGATACCTTGCTAGGTGGACCCTGTGACATATTAGCTTTTGATGCTTTTTCACTAGAACACAACAGTTCTAATCCACCAACTCCTGATTATGTCATTAAATCACCATCTCTGCCTCGTATGCTTCCAAGGTTTTTATAATATCATCAAACTGGAAGGCCACATGGTAATACCCTCCAAAGTTTATCTTTTGTTTAGCAGAATGAATATACCCCTCTAGATCAAAATTTTTCCTTAATGGTCCTCTTCTCATGTTATACTATAACAACATATCAAGAATCATATTGTATCCTTCCTTTGATAACACAGTAAAATCACCAAAGCATAGTGTACTAGGCATAAAAGCTTGTTTCCCAAAAGAGCTTAAATTCATGACACTGGAGAAATCCATTTTCCTAACAATTTATAAGTAGGAAATCCAGTCTGGAAATGTTCTAGGGGAGATAATTGGGGCATCTTCAAATCCATAAACCCTAATCATGGTGACGTTCTCTAAAAAATACGAGTCCCCCCAATTGTGGTTGATTGGCCCATAAAAATATTTAGGTCTAAGAAACCTTTTTATCTCATCAGACAAGGAATAGTCACATGGATGATTATAGAATTTATACAAGGGTCTTACAATTTTTTCTTCAAAGTATACAAAACTAGAATTAGCAAACCTATTGTCCCAAACAATAGTCCATGAATGAATAGGAAATGGCTTGCCTTATTTATCAAATTGTTAAATTCTCAGCTCCTGGGGCCACAACCCTAATTCCTATCTGAAGTATAACACCAAGTGCATCAATAATGAATAATTTATGAGGTGCAGGACAAAGGCTCCATTTTTTATTGCCATCAGCCCAGCATCAAGTTCCATAAACACATATGAGGCATAATCAAAAGGCCTGGAATTTTGATATTGAATATCTGCTACAATCACCATAGGCACAATTCCCATATACTCTAGAACTTTAATTCCCAATACCTGTCCTACTGAAAAATAGATGTACTTCATATAAGGCTCCAAAAGATCTACATGAAATGGTGGTCCTTCATTGTCTTCCATTGGAATCGGTTTGCCACCATGCCTAATTCTATGCAGGGGTAATCTCCAACCCCTATAAATGGTGTGCATCCTTTTGAATTCATTCTCAAGCTCTTCACTTAAAATTCTCTCATTTTACATCCCTTCTAATTTGAAAACCTCACTTACTGAATTTTCTGATAAATATATCAATGGATTCCCAGATAGATCACATATGGCCTTATGTTTTGGATTATAAAGACTGGCCAACAATTTCACCAATTTGACATCAACAAAAACATTAGGGCAAACCAGTTTACCTAAATTGAGTTTCCTTGGGTTACATATTGGCTCAAAACAATTCCTCTAGTATTAATGGAAACTGAACAGTTCATAGCCTCTAATTGGGGTCCAAACATATCTTATGAATTTTCATTTATTGTCTAATTTATCCACTTCAGTCGTAAGTTGTGCAGAGCATCTAGCTTTAGGTCCAGAACTAGGTAGCTAGTCTATGAGATCCTAGTTCAATTTTCGTTCAGTGCCCTATGGCTGGATTTCAATTTTCTGCCTTTTTCCTTTTGATTGACCACTTTCCTTATGTTTTCTAACTTTTGATTTCTCTGAACTAGTGCTTTCCTTTCTTTGAAATTTAAAAGATTCAAGGGATGAAGAACTTACTGTACTTTGATTGAAATTCCAAGATGAGCGAACACCCCAATCCTCTGCTCTCCTTTGCTACTAATTTCATGAAAAAATGCTTTTAATTGAGTTTTCCTAGATTCACAAAATCCTTTATGTTTCATGGCACCATTAACGTCTTGGCTGTGACACGAATGAAGCAGGCTCTTCATAATTCTTGTTGTCACATCACGTAGCATATCGGCGAGACATTTTAAATATTTGGTCGATCCTTCTGTTTAAACCTTTACCAATGCTCACACACCCGCTAAGACATCTTGTAGTTCCTCCGACACCTCAAGTCTCCCCAAAAGTTTTCTTTATATTTTTTTATATCACCATGTCTCGCACTGAAGAAAAACTATCACCATGACTTAACTAATTGGGCCAATAGTTCTCTATTTCATTCAAAAGGTTCTTTGTCTCACTGAGATATTCTTTTTGTCAACTTGAATCACTGAGGAAAGGTAATTGTCCTGCATATGGAATAATAATCGTCATGACCTTCCTTAGATCTCCCTACTGAGGCTTATCTTACCGATACATCTTTTGTTCGGCGAGACCATGCAAATAGTCCCTCTGACAATTTTTATCTCCATACATGTTGTCATGCCCAATCCTATCGGTATAACACGGGAGGTTGGAAAGACTCACCAAACTCTTCCTGACAACATTGTCTCATCTACCGAATCCCTTTTGCTTTATTGGAAAGACCGATGAATTTTTCAGTTTTCCTTTTGAAACCTCACCCCGATGACTCTAGTTTGGCAAATACCTTTTCTTGTACTCCAATCAGCAAAATGTATACAAGGTCAATATTACATCACACCATTATATCGATAACATTTTTCTTACCAATAGAAACTATGAACCCATGTTCTCCCAACATCTATCCTCATCGATATGACATTAATGATTTCTTGTCGATATACTGAAAGAGATTAGTATCAGTGAGACCTGCATTATCTTATGCTGATATGTTTCATATATCAAATATTCAGGGTTAGATAAATTTTATGTGATCATATGATGAAAATTTGACCCGGACCTTGGTGATTATGTTATGTGAAGAAAACTTTAGGACTCTTTGGGAAACTAATGAGCATGAATGGCCAATGAGATTTTTTTCAAAATTTTACAATTCCAACACTGGCTCTGTCTGGGGATGAATGATTGTGAGATCATTGCAAGGATCCAAATCTTTGGGTGAGCAGACTAATATTTTTAGGGTTATGGATTAATGAGAAGGAAAGAATGAAAGCAAGTGGAGATGAATGTGATCCTATACTACTGTACATGGAGAAAATTCAAATAAAGGAATCCCAGGATTGTCCATGTACTAGCAATTCCTATACCTTTTATTTCCTATACTACTATGCATGGGATAATTCTAGAAGGTTTTGTAAAGAGTTGCCCATGCACTGGAAACCCTTAATCCTTTGTAATTTTCAAGAGAAAAAGTTATTTAAAAATTTCCCATGTATAGGAAACTCATGTTCTTCACCACTTTTTTTTTTATAAATAATATGAATCTTCTCCTCTTTTACCAACAACAACAAAAGGTCTGAACCACAAAGCTTCAAATTTTCCATGTTTTCCTTTCTCCTGGCACCTGGCATTCCACATTATACCAATCATTTTCTTCAAATTTTCTATCTTTTGCCTTTTTATCAAATAAATACTTCATTTCTGCTTGAAACTTCATATTCTGGTTTTGAGCTAGTCTTCTCATCTCATCAATCTCTGCCAATTGTTCCATTCTCTCCTCCATTGGTTATGGAACCTCTATGTCTTCTTGAAGGATAAACTTGTAAACTGGTAACAAATTTTGTGAAGGCATTCTAGCTTGTGCTCCATATACTAGTTCAAATGGGGATTTTCCAATTGCCTTTTTTACAATAATCCTCTCAGCCCATACAACCATTTTTTAATTTTTATTCACATACCCTTTTACTTCTGCCTAGCATTCTCCTTATGATTTTTAGAAGGATTTTGTTCCCAGACTCTGCCTGACCATTAGCTTGTAGATGGTAAGGAGCAGAATAAGAAACAGTAATACCATGCGTACTACAGAAAGTCTTAAACTCATTCGATATGAAACACATCCCATTGTCTATGATTAATCTTAATGGTGTACCAAACTTGGTAATAATGTTATCCATCAAAAAATTGATCACAACTTTACTTGTCTCTTATTTGGTTGGGATTTCTTCTACCCATTTGGTGAAATAATTAGTGGCTACCAGTGTCCATCTATGTCCTCCACTTGATTTCTCATGTATCTCCCCAATAAAATCAATCCCCCATTGATGAAAAGGGGCTTCAACCTGCATAGGTCTAAGTGGTAAATCTCCCTAATATTTCATTTTTCTTGAAAAATTCTGACATGTCTCACACTTTCTTATATATGAAAAAGAATCATTAAACACTTTTGGCTAGTAATAACCTACCCTAAGAATTTTATGTGCAGTTTTCTTTCTAGAATAATGGCCTCCACGGACCCCTTCATGCATTTCTTTCAAAACATGATTATCTTGTGACTCATCTAAACATAACAGTAACATCCCATCCCTGTTCTTCCAAAATAAATCACCTTCTATGAATACATATTTAGATGCTTGTAGTTTCAAAGTTCTTCTCTAGTTATCATTAAAAATTTTAGGGCACTTCATGTTTCTGAGGTAATACATGATGTTTGTATACCAAGGTGTATGCTCAATACTTGTAATTGCATTTCCTTCATCTTCTACATTGCAAATTCGATTTTCTTCAATATTTGCTTCCGCCATTAACTTGGCCAAACCTTGTCCTCTTACCAATTTGGTAATTTATATTTCCATATCAAATTCTTGGATTTTATTAATCCACTTGCATCTCTTCCCTGTTACTTCTGACTGTGTTAAAATGTCTTTAATAGCTATGTGAGGAACATAACCAATCACTTTGTCTCCAATAAGATATAGTCTAAAATATTTTGGGACTTTTACTAGTGCAAAGGCTTGTTTTTCCTTTATATTATATTTCATTTTTGATCCCTGCAATGATTTACTAAAGAAGGACATAGGCTGCTAATGACCATCCTCATTTTTTGTAACATAACAATAGCTATAGTGTGACATGAAGCAAATTAAAATATTTGAAAAGGTTTTGTGAAATTAGGAGATTTGAGGATAGGGGCTTCTTTGATGGCCCTTTTGATGGATACAAAATCTTCTAATGCTTCTGGAGTCCATTCCATTTTGTGTCCCTTCGTTAACATTTTTGATATGGGTTTAACAATCTTAGCAAAGCTAGACACAAATCTCCTAACAAAGTTAATCTATCCAAAAAATGATTGAATGGCTTTGACAGTTTTAGGAATAGGCACCTTATCTATGGCCTCAACCCTCTCATGATCTATTCTAACTCTTTCTTTTGATACAATATGTCCTAAGAGTTTTCCTTATGTGACAACAAAATGACATTTTTTAGGGTTGAAACTAATGCTATATTCTAAAGCTTTAATGAATATTTTTCTAGATGTTCTACATGATCTTCAGCCCTTTTAGAGTAAGCAGTAAGGTCATCTTGATATACTACCATTATAGCATTAATCAATTCTGAAAATGCGAAGTCTATAACTCTTTGAAAGGTTTCTCCTGCATTTGTGATACCAAAGGGCATCATCACATAGACATATGTTCCCCATTGAGTTGTAAAAGTTGTCTTGTACTGCTCATATTCTCTGAGTTTAACCTGATTATAACTAGAGAAACCATCCATCATTGATAAAAACTCACACCCTATCACTTTATGTAGTATAGCCTCCATATTAGGTAGAGGGTAATTATCTTTGAGGGATGCCACATTTAAATTTTTGAAGTCCACACACAGTCTGATATATTCATTCTTCTTTCTCACAGGAACTAGGTTTGACACCCATGTTGAATGTCTGATCGGTTTAATGATACCCCCATCTCTAAGCTTTTCTAATTCCTCCTGCATCTTTGTTTCCAATGTAGGGTTAATAGGTCTTTGTTTCTGCCTAAATGGCTTTGCATATGGTTTCAACGTAATTTCATGTTGAAATAGGTCCTCCCTATATGCTTTGAGATCTTCATAAGACCATGCAAACATATTTTTATATTTTCTTTCCAATATATACTTTTCTTGGTGCCAGTTCAGTCCCTAAATTCACCTTATCAATATCTTCTTTCTTAACAGGTGTTTGTTTCATGAGGGATCGATCATTTCCATCATATAACCTCTCCAATGCTACTAGTGCCTTGGGGAGTTTATTAGTTCTAAGTTGTAAGACCTTCTTCCCGAATACTGTCTACTCGCCATCTACTTCTTCTACAAAGGCATTAAAATCAATTTCTTGAGCCTCATATTGGTCTATACAATGAAGAAACTTCAGGAGGTCAGTGTCCTCATTAAAAACTTGCCAATTTTATATAGTTTCAGGTACAATGGGTCTTGTTTTGAACTCAATTTGAGACACTCCTGCCAGCGTGATGTCATCTTTTCTCAATGCTACATTGGCTAGGAAGTCTAACATTATATTTTTCAACCTATCCACCCAATCAATGGAGAAAGCATCAAATAGCTCGATTGTATCCCATATAGAATTATTGTATTGCTTCAGCCTCTTGTTCTTTGCAACACATTTTGATTTGACCTGTGACACAACTAGCTCAAAGTCTCCAAAAATAGTTAACAATTTTTTGTGCTTGACAACCATGTTCAAACCAGTTAACAAGGCTTCATACTCTGCCACATTTTTTGTACATTCAAACACAAACAAAAATGAATATTTAAATGTAATACCTTAACGAGATCTGAAAAATACCCCAGCTCCATTACCTTCTTGGCTACATGCCCCATCAAATTTCATTTTCCATACCCCTTGTTGATTTTCAAAAATATGTTTATCAATCGAGTCTTTGTTCACTAATTTAGATTGTGATAATTCTACTCTAAAACTCCCCAAATCTACATCATAGAAGAAATTAAGTTTCTCTTGAGGAACACACTCAACAATTTGATTCATTCATGGATCCCTATATAAATTGTCCTCTTCACCATTTACTAGTATAGTGGCATATGATAAATCGAAGTGCACATTACCTCCTACTACTGTAGTCCATTGTGTTGACAAAAGCATTCCAAACTGAGGAGGTGTGTCAATTACGGTTATATCAATATTGTAGGCAGCTTATGGGTAAGTTCCTAATCTTACTTCCACATTCTTTATTACTCCCAAAACTAGAACAAGCCTACTATCCATGGCGTAGCATTTACCTCCTTCCACATCTACCCACATACCAAGTTGTTTCATTACCCCTACTGGCATGATATTCATGGAAGCACCTGAATCTATCATGAAATTTCTCACTAACTTTCCACTTATGAGCAGGGTGGTAAAAAATGGGTCAATCTATGGTGTATTCATTAAGTAGGCATCTGGAACTTTTATCTCCTTCCTCTTATTAGTGGTTTAAGGGACCTCCTTATTTTCAAGGTTTATATTTTGATTCCCATTAGACATCAATTGAATGGCACCTTCCCTATATTCCTTAATCTTCATCATTTCAAGTAATGGGACATATATTTTTACTTGAGATAAGGTTTGTATGAAATCAAAGGATGTACCTTCAGTTCTTATCACCTTCTTTGGTTCAATCAATTCTCCTTTTCTTTCTTCCTTTTCTCCTTTGCATGTTTGAGTTGGATTTTGTTTATCGATGGGGGCTTCTTTACTTTCTTCTTTAGGAACCCACTTCTTTTCTTTTTTCTCAGATTCCTTATCATTTGTCTTCTTAGATGTCTCTTTCAATACCTTTTTATTTTTACAAACATTCCTCTTGGGACAGCCTCATTTTCATTCACTATTTTGTTCCTCAACTGATATTTGCTTCGAGCTTCCTCCACTGCTCCAATAGTCAACCTCTTAATCTCTTCTTCACTCGGTCTCCTTATACTACATCTATTAGTTTGACATGATGCAATAGGGGGATTTTTCTCATTTTTACTTTCTTCATAGTTAGAAAAAACCTGTTGCTCTACCATATGAATATTGTATTTTTGATGATCAACATCATACTCATATCCCTCCTCCTCTAAAGATGAATATTCCTGATCCAATGAATTAAGAGTGTGGGAAGTTAAATAGACATTTTGGTCTTCACCACCATCATTTTCCAATATCTCTTCTTCTGGTATTGATTGAGTTGTAACACAATGCTCTAGGGAATGTGGTGTGTAACAAACTAAGCACCAGGGACTCTTATCTACCGGGTATATGCAGGATCATGATGGGCCAAAAAGTGGTGATATGTAAGTGATATAATGCCCCATGTGGAGCTCATGACTATTTTTCTACACAAAATTGATGAAATGAAAAGGGTTTTTAAAGGAGATTCTCAACTTTCCACCAATATAAATTATACTTTACTTTGAATTTAATAAATAATTATTATTCATTTTCTATTTGAATTATGACTAAAGTTCTTATTGGTAGTTTGATTGAAAAAAATCTATATCTTTCAAATGGTATCACATTATTTGCTTCACATACTATAGGATTAAAAAAAAAAATGAATTTCATGAAGTTTTGACCAAGTTAAGGTGGTCAAACATACGAGTTTTTATATTTTTTAAAAGTTGTAATAAAAAATTCATAATTATTTATTTACTTTGAAAAAAATTTGAAAAAAATATGCATCACATCGAGACATGAGTCCTCTACTTATATCTAAAATATTATATGAAAATATTATCATATTATTGTGGTTAGGGTGGTCATACAGACACCTACTTGTTATTTTTTCCCTGAAATTTAAGTACTACTGCGTTGAAATTTCAAATTTTCAACAAATAGATTTTTTAATTTTTTAAATAAACCTAGTAGTTTAGAAATTACATACAATTTTCTATAGATTCTATTCTTACATATTTTTGAAATAATATAGATAACTTATTCAAATTTTTACGTCAAGTTGCCTAAGTCTGATTTTTCTTAATTTTATTACCACTTAAGGGCATGTTTTTTCCATGATGATCCTGCACATACTCTACCATATATGATCCTTTCCTTTTTAATGGATTTGGTGTTTCTTTATTCCTTGGTCTATCACTTATCGGTTTCCCATCTGTCTAGTTTGTATTATAAGGCATGTCATGCAACCTTGGTCTTTCATTCTTATACGTATTTTCTTTTCTATTTGGGGGAGCATATGGGGGAGCCCTAGGGTTTTCCTTTTTATAAATCATCCCTGCAACCTTCCTGTTATTCTCAATTGTGAGTTCTATCTTTTGAGCTTTAGCCAAATTCCTAGGATCTCTGTTCCTAAGCTCATATCCTCTCTTGGGATCAAAATCTTTCAAGTAGATGATCAATGCAGTAGGATCAACCAACTTGGATCCACGAGGTATCTTATTATGTAGTTTGGCAAACCTCTGATTAAAATCATAACCTGACTCATTTTGATGCTTTTGGATGGTTACCAACTCATGCAAAGCAAACTCTGATGCACATTGATTCCCATATTGTTGGAGAAATTGCTCATAAAATATATGAATGGAATCAATGAATGTTGTCGGTAAACTGTTAAACTAGTCCCTGGCATCTTCAATCAGCGAAATCATAAATAATATCATCTATACATCCTCATATTGCATATCCAGGTCTTGAATAACTGCTTTAAATTTTCTCAGATGCTCCTCAGTTGTGTTTGCACTACTTCGTGTGAATTTTGGGACTAGGTTTCTCCAATTGTTATCTAGAGGGTAAGGGTATATCTAAAGTCCAACCAAATCAAACTGCCTGATCATGGTTGTATATGGTGGAGGAGGATTTTGGTAATGTTGATGTTGGTACAATGGATTATTTTTTGCCACATATTGGTGACCTTGTGGGGGTACGTGTTGTTGATAAGGAGGTGGTTGAACACCCTTATGTTGTGGTGGAGCATTTTGATATCCACATTGGTTCCTTGGCTGATTTCGGTGGACCTGTGGGGAATTTGATGGTCTCATATTATTTTTATGAGGGGGCATATATTTAGGTGAGTCAGCCATTGGCATTTTAATTTGAGCCTTTTGCAGCTTTAGTTTTTCAAATTCTTTCATTACCTGAAGCCTTTGTTCATATTCTATCCTTGATCTTTTTTTTTCTTGCCTCATGCACTCCCACTATGCATCTACCTCATTTTGGGTCATAAGTTCATGATTTTCTTCAGATGCTTCTTCATATTCAAGTCCCTCCTCAAAAAGTGATGTTCTCTACTCATATTCAAAATCTCTCCTTTTTTAAACCTCAAAATCAGCCATGAACTCATCATCCTTCTCATGATTCATTTTCCAGAGGGGGTTTCTCTTCTCCTCTAGAGTGTGAAGTTCTTTAGACAGGTTGTTTTCATTTTTTAATGCACTATATGAATTATGTGTTTCCACCGGTGGTTTTGATGTTTTTTTTTTAGTTACTGGGCCCAAGTCATTAGACACTTTCTTGCCCTAATCATTTTTGTAATTCCACTTACTTTTATCACTAGGACCATCACTATCTTTGTACAAAGATCTTCTTCCCTGCATGTTGTGAGTAATCATGATAGTCTAAACTCTAGGATAATTTCTTTCCGATCTGTATTTTATTTTATCAGTCTCAAAGCATTTGTTCATTCAGAGTCGCCACCCACCCTTTTTTTTAAAGTGAGAAAAAATATTATTATTTCACCAAGCGGATTCAATTTTCAAATTTCTTAACTATGAATCTCTTCAATGACCCTATATGGAAAGGTTGTCTGCCACTGGACTCTTCTCAAGTTACTCCCCAATAGATTCACCAATTTTTTAGGTCTCAAAAACATAGGTTTGAACCACGAGAGGTTGCCAAGCTCTCACAATGCTATTGGCCAACTAACAAGGACAACGAGTACAATTGAACCTTCCAGTCTTAAGGCTCTGCTAAACCTAGGTGGGTGTACCTATATGAATGCTACAGATTTTTTACTATGCTTCTTACTTGACTAAACTATCCATAATGGAAATTTGACAATGGAGAAAATATTATCTAAATTTGGTATAAATAGTATAAGCAATATTAAATATGATTTAAATTTGGTATAAATTGTATATGCAATATCAAGGTGAAGCCTGATATGTTCAGTTAATTAATGTTAAATGAAATGAATAAAACTAATTAATGAAATATGGAAGACCAGTGTCTTGTTGGGTAAAACGGAGTCAAATAAATTTTTTAAATGAGTGGTTCTTGTCTAGAAAGTTCTCTAATTGTTTATCATACGCATATGATTTTATTACTAGTATAAACATGCAAGAATATGATTGACAGACCCTACTTGAGGTATAATATCAATCCCAATTATTTGATTCTTCTTAATAATCCAAATAACATTCCTAGATTACTGTAATCGACTGAAAGGAATTTAATTCTTCATTAAAGAACCCAATTAATCAAATCACATAGATACAACAAATATGTATTGATAAATTGAACATATACTTGATATTTTAATTTAAATAATCAAGAAACATCAGATTGGAGACAATCAAATAATTGCAGAAATTCAACAAACAACTGATACCAAAATGAAGCCACCAAATCAACAGTCTTTCATTATCTTCCTCAAAATTTATACATGCAACATATTCTTCTTGAATGCAAACATTCTAAAAATATTATGCTTGCCGCAATCTATCCCTATTCTAAAAAATTATAATTTTACCCCTTTCCATGTTACAAAAACGGATATTTATATATATCAACCGCCTGAAAAGATGCGTCCTTTCAAAAATGTCTTAAGCATGAAACACTAACAAGATTAAAATTAACTAAGCTCTATTAAGCCACAAATGAAATCTTAACATGTGATCTATGTAGTCTCAACGCTTGTGTGTATCTGCATCTCCTAATGCATTACGGATCATGATCTCCATCATCACCATTTGTTCGCACTGCTCACATGCTTCATCCAATGTTGCATCTTTCACAGTGGTTGTCTTTAAAATCTCCTGCAGTATTAATTCATTTTCACTCTTCCATGTAGCCATTTCTTTTAATTTTCCTCCACCATCAAGGAACATAGTAAATCCATTTTTGACGGCTTCTATCAATCCTTGCACATCTTCTTGTAACTCTTCAAAGAATCCTTTGTGCTTTTCCATAAAATGATTGCATCCTCCATCGCTGCATTGTCAGGAGTTCCCAACTATTTTATTTCCTCGAGTTTCTCTTGGATTCTACCATCCACCCTTTTATATTCTCTCATTGCATCAAAGTACTATGATTTTTTTTCCCAAATTTTATTTAACCAAGTGGCTAAACTGGCCTACCTCCTTTTGATTACTGTTCTAAGTGTGTCATATTTCCCTTGAGAATATGCACTCGAACCCTCCCAATGGTCCTTTATCTGTGAAATTTCACCTCGAGTGAGCAACTTCGTTGCCCCTATTGTAACATCCACTAAATCTTTCAGACACTCATTTTCTCTCAACATTCTTTCATTATTTTTTTTGTACATCTCCTTTCTTTGACCAATGCCTGTATTTGGCCTTTAATCAATTTCACTACATTAACCCCAATTTATGTTGTTGCAATTGGATCAGCCTCTCTAGCCTTTAAAGTAATGACATGTTTAAATGATTTCTTAGTATCAATGACAACTGATCTCTTGTGAGGTGGATATAAGGCCCAAATCATCAATGTCTCTTCATCAGGATTTTATTTTGATCGTGTATAAAATTTTGTCACCTTTTCTATGTTGAGCTTGTGTGTAGTGTTGTTGTCCTTCTAGAAATTGTTGAAGACCAATGCAGAATTGACATCTAATCCTATGAAAAATCATGACACCAACCTTTTCCAACATTTCTCTCCCTTTCTCAGGTGTCATACTTGTCATCTCCTTCTCTACATCATCTCTCAAACTTTTCAACATTTGTTTTTCATTTCCTGGTGTGACATTGTCAACCAGTTCTCTTATTTCCCTTGCCTTTTTCTTGCATAAAAATGTTTTAAATTCTGGAGTTTTTACAAAATCACCATTTGCTATAAAAGAATTGTATTCCTCATGTCTTCCATCTGTATCCACACTTTTCTCAATATTTAATTCTCTAGCAAAATAGATGTAATCCCGAGTTCTTGTCCTTGATACCTTACCGAGTGGACCTTGTGACATATTAGCTTTTGATGCTTTTTAACTAGAGGACAACAATTCTATATCCAGAAACTCCTGATTATGCCATTTAGTCACCATCTCTACCTCTTATGCTTCCAATTTTTTTATCATATCATCAAACTAGAAGGGCACATGGTAATACCCTCCAAAGTTTATCTTTTGTTTAGCAGAATGAATATACCCCTCTGGATCAATTTTTTTCCTCAATGGTCCTCTTCTCATATTATTCTATAATAATTTATCAAGAATTAGATTGTATCCTTCCTTTGCTAACACAGTAAAATCACCAAAGCATAGTGTACTAGGAATAAAAGCCTATTTTCCAAAAGAGCTTAAATTCATGACACTGGAGAAATCCATTTGCCTAACCATTTCTAAGTAGACAATTTGGTCTGGAATGGTTCTAGGCAAGATAAATGGGGCATCTTCAAATCCATAAACCCTAATCATGGTGGCATTCTCTAAAAAATACGAGTCCCCCCAATTGTGGCTGATTGGCCCATTAAAATATTTAGGTCTGAGAAACCTTTTTATCTCATTAGACACGGAATAGTCACATGGATGATTATAGGATTTATACAAGGGTTTTACAATGTTTTCTTCAAAGTGTACAAAACTTGAATTAGAAAACTTGATGTCCAAAGAACAATCCATGACTAAATAGGCAATGGCTTGCCTTCTTTATCAAATTGTGAAATACTTAGCTCCATGGGCCACAACCCTAATTCATGTCCGAAGTATAACACCAAGTGCATCAATAATAAATAATTTATGAGGTGTAGGACAGAGGCTCTATTTTTTATTGCCATCAACCCAACATCAAGTTCCTTAAACGCATATGAGGCATAATCAAAAGGTCTAGAATTGTGATATTGAATATCTTCTATAATCACCATAGGTACAATTACCATATACTTTGGAAATTCCAATTCCCAATACCTGTCCTACCAAAAAATAGCTATACTTCATGTAAGGCTCGAAAAGATCTACATGAAATGGTGGTCCTTCATTGTCTTCCATTGGAATTTGTTTGCCACCATGCCTAATTCTATGCAGGGGTAATCTCCAACCCCTATAAATGGTGTCCATCCTTCTAAATTCATTCTCGAGCTCTTCACTTACAATTCTCTCATTGCACATCCCTTCTAACTTGAAAACCTCACTTATTGCATTTTTTGATAAATGTATCAATAGATTCCCAAATAGATCAGATATGGCCTTATGTTTCAGATTATAAAGACTAGCAAACAATTTTACCAATTCGACATCGACAAAAACATTAGAGCAAACCATTTTACCTAAATTGAGCTTCCATGGGTTACATACTGGCTCAAAATGATTCCTTTGGTAGTAATGGAAATTGAACAGTTCATAGCTTCTAATTGGGGTCCAAACATCTCCTATGAATTTTCATTTATAGTCTAATTTATCCACTTCAGCCCTAAGTTGTGCAGAGCATCTAGCTTTAGGTCCAGAACCGGGTTGCTGGTCTATGAGATCCTAGTTCAATTTTCGTTCGATGCCTTTTGGCTGAATTTTAGTTTTTTGCCTTTTTCCTTTTGATTGACCACTTTCCCCATGTTTTCTACCTTTTGATTTCTTTGAACTAGTGCTTTCCACTCTTTGAAATTTACAAGATTTTAGGGATGAAGAACTTAATGTACTTCACCTAAAATTCCAATTTGAACGAATGCCCCAATCCTCTACTTGTTCCTCTGCTCTCCCTTGCTGCTAATTCCAAGAAAAAATGATTTTAATTGAGCTTGCCTGGATTCAAAAAATATTTTATGTTTCATGTCACCATTAATTTCTTGTCTATGACATGAATGAAACAAGCTCTTCAAAATTCTTGCTATCACATCACGTAGCATATCAGAAAGACATTTTAAATCTTTGGCTGATCCTTCTATTCAAACATTTACCAACGTTCACACACCCGCTAAGACATCTTGTAGTTCCCCTGACACCTCAAGTCTCCCCAATAGTTTTATTTTTAATTTTTTATATCTCCATGACTCCCACTGAAGAAAACCTATTGCCATGACTTAACAAATCAGGCCAACAGTTCTTTGTCTCATCGAGATATTCTTTTTGTCAACTTAAATCGCTGAGGCAAGGTAATTGTCCTACCGATGGAATAATACTCACCATGACCTTCCTTAGATCTCCCTGCTGAGGCTTATCTTACCAATACATCTTTTTTTCAGCGAGACCACACACATTGTCTCTTTAACAATTTTTATCTCCATACATGTTGTCACGCCCAATCCTGTCGGTATAACACGGGAGGTCGGTAAGACTCCCCAAACTCTTCTTAGCAACATTGTCCCATCTACCGAATCCCTTTTTCTTTATCGGTGAGATCGGTGAATGTTTTAGGCTGCCTTTTGAAACTTCACCTTGATGACTCTACTCTGGCCGATACCTTTTCTTGTACTCCAAGCGATGAAATGTATACAAGGTTGATATGACCTCACCCTGTTATGTCGATAACCTTTGTCTTGTATTTATAAACTATGAACCCATGTTCTCCTAACATCTATCCTCATCAGTATGAAATTACTGATTTCTTGTCGATATACTGAAAGCGATTATTATCAGTGAGACCTACATTATCTTAAGCTGATATGTTTCATATATGAAATATTTAGGGGTAGATAAATTTTATGTGATCATATGATAAAAAATTGACCCGGACCTTGGTGAGTGTGTTATGTGAAGAATACTTTAGGACTCTTTGGGAAACTAATGAGCATGAATGGCCAATGAGATTCTTTTCAAAATTTTATAGTTCCAATAGGATGAAATGATGATAGTAATAAGGATCAAGTGTGTCGGTATATTTTCCATGTCTATATTTTTCCCCTCTTTGAAGCTATGCACTTGTTGCATTGGTTCAAAGAATAAACTATTGTGATCAAAGTTTAAAATTTCTCAATTTTTTCGAATGCCCCACAGCTGCCCCAGTGAAACGATTATGCTGCTATATTGCCCCCTTGAGAGAGGGGATGAAAATTTTGATTTTTTGGATAATCTCATGAAGAAAGAGGACAAGGTGCCCAACAGGTCCAAAAATGTCCCAAGATGCTAAAAAAATGCATTAAAATGCCAAAAAATGATGCAAAAAGGTCCCTGATTGGACAAAAATAGGATTGGGGGACCAAAACCATAACTAGATGGTCAAATTAGGTCGAAAATCTATAATTTGCAGTCTTAAATAAACCCTAAGGGGTTACTTTCAATATATTTGCTCACTTAGCCTTTCGAATTTTCTGCACTTTGAGCTCTGAGTCCCAATCAAGATGGTGCAATGATAGCTTCCTAGACACATGTCAGAGAGGGTACAAGTGCACTAGCGGCCAGCCGGCATAGGACCCATGTTATGTACCCTTATCTCATCTTTTATTTTTCTCGATTTACGTTTACTTAATAGGTTTTAGGTCAATTTTATGCTGAGCAGCACTATATAGCACCGTTGCAAATACTCAATCGACGTCGCGTGGTCCCAAATTACACCACATTTAAAAATAGCATCACCGCGAGCAAGTTAGAAGAATTAAGGTTTCATCCAAACTCACCCACATATGAAAATTGGACCGCGCAACAAGTTTGGAACTAGGGTTTTGACACAAAGCTAGTCACACATGCAAATTAGACTGTGCGGTGCACTTTGGAATTTAGAATTTGTCAAACTTCATTATAGTGATGCAGTTTAGAACTTTACAAACTGCACCACATTTGAAAACAACATCGCATTTGTTGTTTCAAATTGGAAAAGCCGATGCAAGAGGAAGAATTTTTATGACTTTGTGCAATGGTTTCCCTTGTGTAGGATGACCTCAACATACTTCACTTAAGGGGGGATAGATGGCTAGTGCTCAGAAGATTATAGGGTATGCACATGTACCTTCAGCATAAACATGGTATTCTTGGTCTTTGGTTCATTGTGTATGTTCCTCCTATTCAGACGCACTTGGGTATGATGACACCTTGGCCAAGCGATGGCACAATGAGACCTCCTCTTTCCATCTTCCTACCAACAAGGCCTTCATCACACTCGAGGATGTCTAGCACACCCTCTAATTTCCTATCCACAAAGCCATAGTGATTTGTGATCTCAATGCTAGTAGGAATGCCTAGTTTGATGTGATGGGTGTTGATGAGATCTATTTGTTCGATGGAAAAATTGACTTGGAGTGATACTAGGGTATAGCACCCAACTATAGGTTGATCATTGAAGCCATCATTTTCAGTCTTGTGGCACCAGATCGGTGGGGCTGATACTTCAGTCCAAGTTGGGGACTGGCATGGGAGCAGATGGTCATTCATCGAGAGTGCTTTGCTTGGGGGCCAGTGATGTTGGCTTCCCTATACCGAGATCTACATGAGTTTGCATACCTGGAAAATCGGGCTCTCAAGGCCAGATTTACATTGATACATATCTGGTAATGGGATCGAATTTGAGTGCTCCTTCTAGATGTCACCCTGATTGTTCTTGATATTGATGAACTCCTTGTCTGGAGGTATGGCAAGGCACAAATCCACTTACTTATACTAGCATAGGTGGCATCACTCATTGGTGACGGGCTCTTGATGAGATGGGAGAGTTCATTTGAAAGCCTTGGATGGACATAGGCCCATGCTATGATGATCTAGAGTAGTTGTTATTTGGTCAACAGGATAGATGGATGCAAGGCTGAGAGCATGCCATGATAGAGTGATACATTCCCGATAGGATGGCCTGACAGTTCGGCGAGATTTAGGATAGGTTGGATGATTAGTATGCAGCGATCTTCACCCATAGCACGAGAGAGACAACATGGGGCTATCCCATCTCGATAGCTGAGGTAGTGTCCTCATTCAGATAGCTAGATGTCAGGACGTGGCCATATGATCAGGGGCTGATAGATGCAGGAGTGAGCTAGACATATAGAGCTTGGTTTAGGCCTCCATTCAGATTGTTAGTTTCAAGTGTGACACTCCCACGGTGGAGGCCCAAAGGTAGATCAGTCGGCAGGGGTAGAGGTGACGGTGATAGGGATGGGGACAAAGGAGGAGGTGGACCATCTCCTCATCAGAAACCCCTTAAATATTAGGCACAACGCACACCTCCATGGGTAGGGATACAAGATGATGAACCTAGAGATGGGGACAAAGCAATCCCATAGTAGTAGCCACTAGGGCAGCCAGATCATAGAGATGCACTAATCCAGTAGTTGTAGGTTCAGATTCAGATATTGAGTGTGGAGAGAGATCAAGCTCAACAACAGGTTTTGATAGTCATTGCTGAGAGGGACCAAGCTCAATCCAAGAGGGATTAGGAGGTCGGCCGGAGGTGACACCTGGAGAGTATAGCCTCATCTACCTAGGGCCGGATAGTATCCTTGAGTGCATACCAGGAGGTGGTGAGAGAGGTCGAGTACTATCGGCAATACTATAGGCAAGTAGTTCCA
The DNA here is from genome assembly GCA_007115665.2 of Sequoiadendron giganteum. Lineage (NCBI taxonomy): Eukaryota > Viridiplantae > Streptophyta > Pinopsida > Cupressales > Cupressaceae > Sequoiadendron > Sequoiadendron giganteum. Next base: position 661,890,925 of record CM021101.1, on the reverse strand, counting down.
ACAGCAGGCTAGGTGCTAGACTTTTCATAGCATACCGAGATGAGGCCACCAAAGGATCATGGTGATAGGCCAGAGGGTGAGGGGCACAACCAGCAGGGCTAGCCCTTTGATCACAAGCAGTTTTCCTTTTTTTGATTCATGGGCTCCGATTATTACCCCTATTGTATCATGTATTTGGATGTACACTTGATCTGATTTTGTACCATGACAACCATATTATTTTGATGATATATATGAAATGGTGATGCTTATGAGATTCTCTATGATGTATGGTGTATGAATACATTTCTATTTTCTTATGTGGAATGAGATGTTTATGAAATGTTCTATGTTTATGCAATATGATGTCTGCTTCTACATGATGATTATGGATGCATTTCTTTTTGTACGTTTCTATGCATTTTGATGACAATTGTATGGATGTAATGCATGCTAATGATTATAATTTAAATGATATGTAAATTATTATGTAATGATAATGGATGCTAATCATTTCTATTATTTTCTCAATGATTCATGTAATGTATGGATGTAATGCAATGATTTCTTAAGATTCTTAGAATAAAAAATCTGTATTATTCCTCATAACTTGAGATGATGGTAGTGCGAGATGATCTGATGTGGTATGATCTATATGATATGATATGCATTTATGCTGATGATTTTATGGATGCAGGGTGGATGCATTAGCAATGTTTTGATTAACTATCATGCTACCATGTTAGTATGGAAAGAATATAGAAGAAAAGAGACCAAATCAAGTCATTGAGAGGATGATGATTTTCTTACCAAGTGCTAGGGTTTTCAAAGGGCCAATTACTTTATGTTTGATAAGACACACAGGTACAATGCATCAAGGTATAAAGAACTAGGATGGCATGGTACCTAGTGTGATAGACTTTGAATTGACAATCAGATAGGATTAATCTTGTTCAAGATGTAGTTCAGATATTCTAAACATCTAAGACCAAAACATAGAAAAGAAAGCCTTCCTATGTGGTAAAAAAGATACCTAAAACACCTTTCCTACAAACCAAAGAAAGCATGCATGACTGAGTTATTTTACAGGAGTATCCCACAAGAACATGAGATAAAAAAGATAATGATCATTTCCCCATTCCTTTCTCTCTAAACCTATTTTCTTTAGGCATCATCGAGAGGTCCTTGGAATGAGTGCAAAATAAGATAAGTCACAAAGACCAAGGAAAAAGTAAACAAACAAGCTAATGTTCTTCATACCGCTAGCCAAGGCTAAACTACTGTGAGATACCTCATGCTTATGTCCATCATGAGAAGGATACATCCTAGGACATTTTTTTATCAGAGTTTTGGTGAGACTGATTGGGTGATAAGCTATTGATACTCCTAGTTGATCAACTTGCTTGCTTACTGACCTAGACTTGAGACTTTGACAATTAGGGTGTTCACTTTGGAGCCTACTAGACTTGCTTCTGACTAACCTACCAAAGGATGAAGGTGATGATTGATTTATTAGGAATGAGAAAAATCACGAGTGAAAGCGAGATGAGATGGATGCACCATTTTGGGTTTTTTCAAATATTTGGATGTTTTTGAATTTTTGAAATGTTTTGAGGCTATTTTGATTTTCAGATTTTTCAAATTTTTGGTATTTTGATATGTTTTATAATTTTTTTTGGTATTTTCAAGATTTATGACAAATAGAATAACTTAAAGACCTATCCTAGGGGTATCAAGAGCTGATCCATAGATTAGCCTTGCCTACATTATACACGCAAAGACCACGTAGTTTGACTAATGACAAACTTGATGATGATAGACGGGCAAATGAATTGCCAAATTATTGTGATGGAAGCCTAAAGGACCAACCTAGGGTGTCTTGGGGGATGATCAAAGACCAATATTGCCTATGTTCAAGCTTAGAGATAATGTAGTTAGGACTGAATTTGGCTCAATGATGAATTTTTGAAGACTTTTGAGATTTTTCGATGTTTTAAATTTTTTGATTTTATAAATGTTTTTGGATTTTTTTGATGATATGGAAGATCACAAGAATATACATGAATCTGATATGATGCAGGTATAAGAAGATGCCCCCAACTTGATGTGATAGACTACTTCAATATAGGTGGGACAAACTAACCTTAGGAATATGCCAAGTAGTACTAGGGTGGGACATGATACAAGCACAATATCAAGCTATGGTCTAGTTGTGAATGGATGGTGGAAAGATAAATGAAATGTAATGGATAAATGAGTGTCTAAAATAAGACATGAAGATCTTGGTGGATGGAGAGTGCTTTATTTATGCTTGGTGCCTATTCGCCAGGTTTTCACCAAGGTACTTGCCCAAAGTGCCACCAAAGTTGTTTTCACTAGAGGATGATTTTTTTCTTTACTGTTTTCAATCCTTTTTCTGATTTTTTTGGATTTTTGTATTTTTGTATTTTATTTTTGTCACCAAGACGCTTGTTTATCTAGGTTTTCATCATGGTGACCATTTTTTCAGAACATTTTTCTAATTTTTTATATTTTTTGGTTTTATACCTTGCAAGTTTTTAAGCATAAATTTTTTTGAAATGACAGTTATTCAGGGGCTCCTATAGGGGCTCATCCTCTGGTGTTGATAACTGATATGCCCCTGATTTATAGATTTTTGTAATGATGAAAGGTCCCAACCAGTTGGGCTCAAATTTTCCTTTACTTTTTGGATTTGGCATGTTCTTCTAATTTTATTTTAGCACAAGTTCGCCCACTTGGAAGGTGTGTCTCTTGATCTTCTTGTTGTAGTTGTGCTTTAGGTAGTTCTAATAAACTTGCAGATGGTTGAGGGCATCCATGTGCCTTTCATATAATAACTCTAGCTCATTTAACCTTGAAAAAAATACTCCTCATCTGTAATGAGGTTTTGTAGTGATATCCTTAATGATGGGAGCTCAATATTGATTGGGAGGATGGCTTCTGATCCATAGACTAGAGAGAATGGGGTGGCATCCGTTGGTATGTAGATATTGGTGAGGTAGGCCCATAAGGTGGGATTTAGGTATAGGTGACAGTCACAACCAGATTCATTGACTGTTCTCATAAGGATTTTTAAGATAGTTTTATTAGTGGCTTCTACTTGACCATTTCCTTGGGGATAGTATGGAGTGGAAAAGAGATGTTGGATTTTGAATTTGTGGCATAGATCATAGACATCCTGATTCTTGAAAGGTGTCCCATTATCAGAGATAATGTATTCAGGGACACCGTATTGGAAAAATAGATAGTTCAGGATGAACTTGGATATATGTTTTCCAGTTATGTAGGTCATGGGAATTGATTCAACCCACTTGGTAAAGTACTTCATAATGGTGATGATGAATTTGTGGCCATTGGATGAGGTGGGTGTGATTTTTCCTATGAGATCAAGCCCCCACTACAAAAAGGGCCAAGGTGTAATAATATGATGAAGCACTTGAGCTAGTGTATGAATAATATCTCCATGATGCTGGCACTATAAACACTTTCTAAAAAAGTTGTGTGCCTCTCTTTCCATTTTTTGCCAGTAGTACCCAGTTCTCAACAACTTCTTGGCCAAGGTCATACCACTTGAGTGTGAACCGCAAGTGCCATTATGAACCTCAGTCAGAGCAGTTAGGGCTTCCTTCAAATTCAAGAAACACAATAGGGTTCCCTCAATGCTCCTACTATAAAGGGTTTCTCCTAGGACAAAAAATGTAAGGACCTTATGACAAATGATCGTTTAAGATTTGGGGTTATGTCAGCTAGGAGGACTCATATTCTTAAGTAGGTGTAGATGTCATAATACCAGAGATCATCAGGACCAACGTGTTCACACATATATTATGACTTTGGTACCTCAAATGCTGGTACAAGAAGTTACTCTACCAAGAATTCATGTTTTGAGACATTGCGAGGGATATCCATTAAGGATCCAATTGTTTCCAAGACATCGGCTACTATGTTGTTAGCTCGTAGTATCTTCTCAAAGGTGATATCGATGAATGAATCTTTGAGGATCTCTACTAACGTCTTGTATGGTGTTAGCTTATCATCCTTAGTTTGGTATTCTCCATTGACTTGGTTGATAATAAGTTGTGAATCTCCATAAACCTTTAGTGCCATGATCCTCCATTGTGCTGCAATCTTGAGACCTATGGTTAAAGCCTCGTACTCCACAATGTTGTTAGTGTAGGGGAATGCCAATTTATAGGATCTAGGTATACAATCCCCCTATGGGGTGATGAAGAAAATATTGGCTCCTTATCCATGTTGTGTGTATGAGCCATCAAAGTAGAGTTTCAAGTGATCGGTTGTGCTGACATTAAAGATGGATTCATCTGGAAACTCTGATATGAGTGAATTCTCTAAATAGATTGAAGCTTCTACCAGTCGGTCTATAATCGCCCACCCCTTGATATCGTTGTACTCTACATATTCAATATCATGACCCACTTGGTTGTTCATCCTATGAGAGTGGCCTTAGAGAGCAGATAATTTAGTGGATTTATCTTTGCAATCAACTTGATTTGATGAGCCAACATGTAGTGTTTGAATTTTTGGGCTACAAACACAATTGTTAGGCAAGATTTTTCTATTCATGTGTAATTGAGCTCATTCCCTACCATTGTCCTGCTGATGTAGTATATTGCTCTTTCTCTCTCATTTTCATCATGTTGAGCTAGTAAAGCACTGAGAGCTGTCATGGTTTTGTTGAAATATACAAGATTAATGGCTTTCTTGTAGTAGGTGGCATTAATACTAGTGGCGTGAGTAGATATTCTTTGATTTTACTAAATTATTGATAACACTTGTCATCCCACTTGTATGTTACTAGCTTGTGGAGCAGATGTGAATATGGGATATGTTTATCTGCTAGTTGTGCTATGAATCTGTGGATGGATTGGAGCCTTCCTTGTAGTCCTCTGAGTTGTTTTAGTGTCTTGGGTGCTTCCATTTTGAGGATCTCCTTGACCTTGGTGGGATCTAATTCTGTTCCTCTCATTGATATTATATATCTTAGGATTTTTCCTGATTCCACACCAAAAATGCATTTATTGGGGTTAAGTCTAACCTTGTATTTCTCCAATTTGTCAAAGATGGTACTTAGAGCTGCTATATGATCCTATATTTTCCATGACTTGGCCAATATATCATCCACATAATCTTCCACAGTTTTGTGAATCATGTCATGAAAAATTAGTGTCATGTCCCTTTGATATGTCACTCCTACATTCTTTAGCCCAAATGGCATCATGTTCTAGCAGTAGTTGCCCCATGGATAGGTAAAAATTTTCTTATGTTGGTCTTCCTTTGCTATCATAATAATCTGGTTGTACCTTGAGAATCCATCCATTAGTGATAGCATCTCGTGTGTGACTGTCATGTCCACTATCATATCAATTTTGGGTAGTGGAAAGTCATCCTTAGGACACGCTTTGTTTAGGTGTCTGAAATTAGTGCAAATACGGATGCCCCAATTTGGATTTGAAACTAGCACAAGATTGGACACCCATTCTAGATAATCAATTAAGCGTATAAAACCAGAATCCAAGAGTTTCTATAATTCAACCTTGACTAGCAAGGCTATTTGAGGGTGCATCTTTCTCAATTTTTGTCTCACTAGCTTTTCCCTTGGGTAGATAGCTAAATGATGAACCACGAATTTTGGATCGAGACCTGACATGTTGGCATAGGTCCATGTGAAGTTCACCTTTCTTTCTCTTAGGAATGCTGCTAAGAGTTGTTCTTCTTCTGATAGAAGTGACTCAAAATAGAAAGTGATGTGTGGTATCTCTTTCGTGCCCAGGTTGACAGGATTGCACTGTTCTGCTAAGACTGATGATTTCTCTTGATGAAATGCAGTAGGGGGGAGATTGTATCCTTCATCCTCCGATGCCTCAAAGAGGTTTTCACCATTGGATGCATCCTTTATTTTTACTATTTTATGGTTAGAGAGTGCCACAGTGTGGTTTTCACTCAATCACCCTAAGCTTATTCTCATTCTTTTTCTTTTGTGACCGAAGGACTCAATCATTTCCCCATAATAATATTGTGTGTCCAGTGTGATGTTGAATCCAAATTTATTATCTTTGTATGGTACTGTAACCCTTAACCCCATGAATTCTGAGAGTGCCTCATCATTTTTGAATGTGTCTAGAACCGGTGGTCCTCATTGGTCATAGTCGATGAGTTGTGGGTAAACTAATTCTATCTTGTGGGGTTGGTGGTGTAACTTGAAAGATGATGTACTAATCATGATTAAGGAAGAGTCCTCAAAAAGCATGGGAAGGACTTCTATGGTATCCTCATCATCACTACTACTATAAACCTCAGTTATGTCAAAGGTGAAATTATCTAGTAGCAGACCTATCGATATGGGTAGTTGAAGGGAAGTTGTTGATAACTGTGGAGAAAACCTAACTTTTCTACTAAGGGTACCTCTGCCACATATGGTTTTACTTGGAGGGGTACATCCAAGGCCAAGATTTCTCATTCATCTTTATACAATGATGGGTTCCAGTCATCCATCACTGTTCCTTCCAAGGATTTTATTTTTGTTGTAGCCCATACCAAGCATCATTTGCAATGCTCTGCTAGCTTCATCCATGGATAGGGTGGGTGTGGGTCTTTCATCTTGGTATAGTTAGCTTGAAATGTCTCTTTCATCCACATTTTCCTAACTTAGATCTCCCCAACAACAAAATCTAGAAGGGTTTACCCTAAAAGTGTAGGCAGGTGTTTCAACTAATTGAGGTCGTCCATGTGACCTAGGAAAATTGAGGTAACTCTCCTACAACAAAAGCACTTTTTCTCATTCTATAATCTCCACACCCATTATCTTGGATCATGAGCTTGATGTTGGATATATCAATAATGGAAGGTGTCTTTGTCACATAATTGGAGACAAGGTTAGATGGATCCACATATGGAGTGGAGGGGCCTTCATCGCTCTTTAGTACTTGGGGAACATTGTAAAACTTGGCTTCTAAGTTTTTGCAATAGGCAAATGGCTCTAGATCACCATGTATTTTGACCTCCTCATCCTAGCATGAAAATTTTACACATTGATGAAATTTTGAGGTGACCGCCTTCACTCCATAGATCCATGGGCATCCTATGAGGATGTTGTAGGGAAAATCAAGGTCGAGGACCTAACATATGGTTTCCATAGTAGCTAGCCCTACTTGGATTGGGATCTTAATAGTGCCTTGAGAAATTTTTTCCTAGTCATCATATGCTCTAATGGTAATGCCTTTATTTTTGTTGATGGATTCTCCTGATATTCCCAAGTTCTTTCTAAGTTTAAGCGAGAAAATATTGAGGCCCGCACCTCCATCCACCAAGACTCTTTTGAACTTTTTCTTATGAACCAAGACTTGAAGGTGAAGTGCATGGTTGCAAGATGGTTGGGTGGGGAAGTCTTGGTCAAAGAAAGTAAGGATATTTGGTGAAATGATGTTACCAACCATAGCCTAGAATTTTTCTATATCAAAGCAGAGATAGTGGATGCAACTAGTGCTTCATCAAGGATTTTCCTATGGGCAACGAAATTTTTCAATAATTCCATGATGGAGATTTGAGCGAGGGTTCTTTTTAGCTAGTGAATGATGTTATAATCATAGGGAATAAATTTCATATTTGAGATGGGGGTCTTAGATGGCTGTGATGTCCCTATAATATTAACCTTGTCGTCACGTGTGGTGACTCCACAATCAACGTTGGATCCTTTGATGCTAATGACAGTGACCATTTCATCTATGAATGTGATGACACCTTTGTATACAAGTTTTGCATTGGCATACTTTTGTTTCCCTTTATTGTTACCTTGGTTATTTCCCTGATTTTTTCCTTGATTATGATTAGGCACCAGATTCGTGTATATTTTAAGATCTTGATTTCCAGCGGGTTGTTCGACATTTATGATTTTTTCCTCAATAAGATCCTAGATGATATTTTATAATCTCATGAAATTTGTGGTTGTGTTCCCTTTGATTTTATGAAAATCACAAAGGAGATTTTCATTGTACCATGGTGGTTTTGTCATGGGTTCTGCATATTGCTCTGAATAGGAAATTTTGATAAGGCTCTCTTTAACCAATTTCTTCATTATAGATTCGATTGGCTCCCCAAGGGCTATGAACTCCTGCTTGGGAGGATAATTGTTTCAGGGTGGTGGTCCTCCTTGATTGTTTAGATTATTGATTTGATTGTTCAAAACCAATTGTTGTTGTGCCATCATATTATTTTGCACATTGTTGTGGTTGTGATTCTATGGTTGATGATGGGTTTGAGTATTTTTCTTGGGAGCACTAATGAAAACCTTAGCATTGACCACTCCATTGTTTGTGACATTTTTGTTCCTTGACCATGTGCGAGATTTATCATTATAATTGGTGGATGGATGATTATCTTGTTGTGTAGGAAATGAAGATGCACCCCCTCATGTACTAAGGGCTCTTTCGATATTGAGCGCTTTCGGGATCAATTGATCATATGTTGTAATGCATTTCATTTTTAAATAGAACACCAAGTTTTCATCTAGGTTGGCTATGACTGTGCAGACTTGTTGCTCTTTTTGTATGGTCCACTTGCTCTAATTGGCCTTGGATTGTCATCTTTGCAAGAAGGAGGCAAATAGCTCTCATTTTCTTTGTTTCAGCATTGATAGTTCCTCTAGACTAGCATCCATACCCATGTTGAATGCATAGGTTTTTATAAATGCATCCACAATTTCCTCGAATGTTTTGAGGCCTATGGGTAGGTGAGAGAACCATTCCATGGAAGGACTAGTAAGACTCTGAGGGAATAGTTACATTAGATATGTGTCATCATATGCAACTTCCATGAAATGCACTTGAAACTCCCTAACATGATTTTTAGGGTTTCCCATCCCATTATACTTATCAAATTTGGGGATTTCAAATCCCTTTGGGAATGGTATCATTGTAAGACTTCTATCAAAAGGATAGGGGCACAAATTGTCTGGCATTCTAGTTGTTTTTCCTGACTGAAGGTCTAGCACTTGTTGTGATAGAAGTTTGATATGTGTTACAACATCATTTTATGGATCAAGAGGTGGGATGAATGTGTTTTGAGGCATTCATAGTGTTTGATTGACAGGTGGGGTATTGATGGGGGTTTTCTAAAAACTCTATTGTGCTTTTGAGGCCTGTTGATATGTTTGCATTTGTTCCAACAACACTTGTTGTTGGTCCTGTTGTTGGTCCTGCTACTGTTGTTCCCACAAAGTTTTTTGTTGGTCTAGCTATTGTTGCATCAACAAAGCTTGTTGTTGGTCTAGCTATTGTTGTGCCAACAAATCTTGTTGTTGGTCTAGCTATTTTTGTGCCAACAAATCTTGGTTTTGGTCTACCTATTGTTGTGCCAAAAAATCTTCTTGTTGGTCTAGCTGTTGTTGTGCCAAAAATCTTGTTGTTTAACTTGTTTTTGTGCTTGAAAGTCTTGCAGGGCTTGTTGGTATGCTTGTTGTTAGATTTCTTGTAGCTATGCATGGTACTGTACTTGCACTTGTTGAGCCTATTGTTGGGCTTGATCCTGAGCCTGTACTTTTTGGGTTGCTTGTGCTACTTGCACAACTTGTGTGGCTTGTGCGGCTTGTGCAACTTGTGCAGTTTTTTGAGTAGCTAATTGCATTTGTGCTTGCTGTGCAGCTTGTTGATTTTTTTGAAGTACCCTTTGGTGAGTAGATTTTTGAATTGCTTGAATCATGGTGTTGAATGAGTTAGTCATGTGAATTTTGGTCAAATCGGTGGTGGATTGGGAATGGTGTTAACCATTGTGGTGATCGGAATGGTTGTGTTGGTGATTGGGATTTGAGTTGCGGATGGCGCAATCAAGATACTTGGTCCTTGGGAAACCATGCTTTGAGAGATTTGGGGAATGGTGGATGTGTTGACTATTGTGGTGGCTTGAATGGTTTTCATCTAATGTTATGATACTGATGGAAAAAGGAGGGTGTTTGATGTGATGCTTAGATTTCCTTGGTTTGAAAAATTAGCGACGGGTAGAGGGGGAAGACCCAACCCAAGAGGTGATATGGATGTGAGCGGTAATGGAGGGAATGGTGGTGTGTTCCCTTGGAAAGTTGATGATGAAGAAGGATCAATGACTCCCTCTATCCCGAATAACCCACCCTCTCCTTGTAAAATCATGGGGAGAGAAGTTTGTACATTCATCGGATAGATTGGCATCTCATGAAATGAGGATGAGTCTGCATGATTATGGAAAGTAAGTGTAACATACAGGTGTAATGAATTTATCGGGAGGGAGGTATGTGGTGTGGTTTTGATGTTTATCTCTCTATTGTTTACAAGGCAATGCTTTTGTAATTCATGAAAAATGGTGCTTCCCTTGTTAATAGTTGGCGAGGTTGAAGTGATTGTTGATATGACTTGGGGAATATCTTGAGTAATGTTTGAGAGTGATATTGGAGGTATTCTCACAAGAGGCCTTTCCATATTGGTACTCATGTCAATGTTAGAAGGCATTTTGGCCCCTTTTAATGCATGTATATATAGAGAGGGATTAAGTTTCAACATGGCATTGACGATTCTATGATTCTCAAGATTTTGAACCATTTCAATTATTTCCTCTTGCATCATTCCCAAGTCATCATTGGTGATGTCCTCTATATGACCCTCCTCTAGAGGGTTTTGTGGTGCTAGAGAGGAGATTTTTTGAGGGTTGCTTGATTCCACTAGATTCTTCTTGGGGGTAATTTGACTTAGGTCACTTGAAGTTGATATTTCTTTAGTGATTTCCATATTCTTCTTGTATTGGGATCTCGTTTGAACCATAAAATAGATCATTTGATCTTGATCTTTAGGCACAAAAGAGAAGAACTAGGAGAGTATAAGGATCATAAGTGATGATGGGGATGAATGATGAATGATGCGGGTAAGTGAAACTCTTGAAGAACTTTGGGGGGAGGAGATTCTAAAATTTTTAGGGCTTGAATTGATTTGATTTTGATAGTTTGACTAGGTGTGTTAAGCCAAACAAGATGATGATGAACTTGTAAACCCTAGGAAGTTGTGTTATCCTAGAGCTAACTAGTTTGAGAGGGTGATTTGACTAAGTGTGTTAAGCCAAATGGAGTGATTTTGAACTTGTAAACCTTAGGAAGTTGTGTTATCCTAGAGGTATATTTTCTCAAGAGGGTTGCTAATTTGACTAGGTGTATTAAGTCTAACAAGGTGATGATTTTTCCTATAAGTTTAGCATGAATGATGTTTCAAATTTCTCAAGAGTTTTTTGGTGAGATGAGATTTTCTTTTGATGATAGAGAGATGGATGAGAGTGATGATTTTGATCCTATACTTGGCCTAGAAAAGACTCTTATAAACCTTGGTATTGAAGAACATGCCATACTTCTAAGTGAGAAAAGTAAACTTTTGAAAAAGAGTTGAATTTTGTTGATAATAGAACTCATACAAAATTGGGTTGTTCTTTGAGGCCTTCTTGTAGAAATTATATACCAATCTTTCTCTAACTTCAAAAATCATTTCAAGATTCTCTTCACAAGCTTTTCGACTAAGCTTCTTAAACCTTGATTTTTTGGATTTTGATTTTATGGGAAATCATTTGAGAGAGCACATGTGTGAGGTCCAATTTGTCCTTATCTTTGTTTAATGAGTTCCTTTTATCAAAAGCACTTTCTTGATTATGATTTCAAACTAAATGTCTATACCTTAATTCCTTTTCATTCGACAAGGTCCATTATGTGAAAATCAAGGTTTCAAGAGCATAGTTTCCTAGGTTGACTTTAGTGAAAACAAATGATGATTAAACCCATGCACTTAGAAACCTCTAAGGATATAATCCCTAGGGCAAGAAAGAGCACTTAGATTTTTCAAAGGATATTTGTTTCCTCCAAAGGGTTTGAAAGTTGAAGCTTTTTGTGAATGTTAATTTTCAAATGTTTTGAGGACCAAGCAATGTATTTTTTTATTCCAAGCACATGTACAACCCTAGGATGAAGAGACAATATTTTGCTGGGTTCCCACTTGGATAAATCCAGTTGCACATATTCAGTGTGGATGATTAGATGCTTCACCACATAGGCTCCCTCTTATAATGCACTCATTTCTCAGGTCAATCAAGCATCAGTACCCATGAATCTTCCATGGCATACTATTCATCTCTACAATAGAACCACATTTATATGTGGGGTGGACTCAAAGGAAATTACCTTTTGCACCAACAAAATAGTTAAGGATTTGGCCTTTGCTAAACAAGGGTTTTATTTCGGACTTTCCATTCGTAGGAGTTGACCCATGCGGCAAGAGACCATTGTTGCCCTTCTCATCGGAGCCAATCACGTGATACTAGCTTTTGGTCTAGTATCCACTTTTATAGCCTAACTCGAAATACACTTGTCTTTAGTGTGTTACCGGTTGGGTCATTCCCTTGGGTGAGTACTTTTTCCCACAAGGCAGGCCCACTAAGATAAAGAAAAGTGAGCAAACATATTCGTAGTTCAATCAACCTTTATTTAGAAACAAAGGGAGAACACACATAATATGCTTACTCACACTCACAAGATGTTTTGTTCAATTTTAAACCCAAAATGAAATGTGGAGGTAATTTTTTTACTCAACTTAAGACCACTAAAAGATCTTTTGATTCTCAAGATCGTCGTGAGGCATAAGAGAAGCGCATACATCTTTTTGATGATATTATTTTGAGTAAACAATTACAAAACAAAACAATACTAGTTCATTTTAATCCCACAAAGAAAATGTGGAATTTTCCTTGTTCAATTGTTAAACCTTAAACCAAATCTAGTAAATTGTTTCTAAGGTTCTTTTTAAGCCGTTTGTTTGCAAACTTTGAAAGAAAATTTGTATTGTACTTTTTAGAGCCCAAAAGGAAATTTATTTTTCCTAAAGCATAAAAGATGACAAATTTCTTAGAAATCTAGTGGTGCAATATAGCACCACATGTTGACTGAGCGCAATGCTCTACAACAGACAAAGAGCGGAAAGGCAATGCTATATTGGAATGTGGCATAGTTTGGAGTGCGACACAGTTCACAAATTTGAAATTTCTGGGTGGGAAAGGAAGTGTCGTGGAGTTTGAGTTTGGAGCAGTGCAATATAGCACCGTTGGACTGATAGTGGTGCAATATGGCACCACCGGTCTATAAGCAGTGTAATTTCCTGCAAGCACAAAAAAATGTCAAAAGCCACAAATTTTTTTGAAAAACATGATGCATTTCTCCAACTCAGCCCTCCTTCTAGTGCCAAAATGTGAACCCCAATCCTATACCTGCACAAAGACAACAAAAAAACACATAGTTAGGTTCATATGCAAGATAAAACAAGGATTCCCCATGAAATCCATTTGTAATGCTCAAAATAGAAAAAATGAAGAATAAGACAAAAAAAAATGAAATCCTAATTAAGCAAGGAAAACCCTTGATCCCATGGGGGAATTGGTGCCAATTGGTGTGTCAAAATTGGACCTTTCCCAACTCCTTTGTTTCAATGTTGATTATTTGATGAGTGATATGATGGAGCCTCAAAATTTTTAGTTTTTTAGTTCCATTAAATTTTTTGCCACATTACTTGTCTGTCTTGCTATTCTAGAGAAGCCTAGGGTTGGGGTTTTATTTTTTCCTTCATGAAATCCTAATGTTCTATCTTGAACCCTAGGTTGGATTTATTTTGTCATTATCTTTTTGAGAGAGGTTTTAAAATCACTTATGACCCATTAACTCATCTAGGTCATGCCCTTTTTAATAAATTGTGTTAAATATTTCACCTCGACTTTTTTATTTCCTAAGTCTAGGTTGGCCCATGCCACATGCTTTAAAAACAACCTTATACCATTGTTTTTCTTCGGCTTAGGCAATGTCCCCTTTCCCCTATTAATAACTATCTTATTTTGTAGGGAAATTATTTTAATGATCGTCGATCATCCTATAGTTGATCCTGACCGTTCCCCGCAATCTCATGATGACATCACCATTGGGCTTCAACTGATCATGATATCATGGGCAAGCGCCACACGCCTCAGCTGGGGATGCTGAAAAGGGATTATTAAAGTGTTTAATATTTGTATCGGGTTTTAATACAACAAAAGGTGGGTTACTAAAATAGTTGTGAGATGCACGTGCTTGAGATCGATAGTGGTGTTTTAATCTTGATGAAAATTTGCTCAATGGTTATATTTGGTGCTGCTAACTACTATGAGTGAACACGATCATCGATGGTGGGAATTAATGGTTTCCCACCATCGCATGATTCAAAGATGTAGGGTGATTTATGATAGTGATATACCGGTGGGCACCACGTGTATCCCTTTGGAGTTGCGTATTGTGGTGGACCCTCGACGCTAACATGGAGATTATATTAGCCCTTTTGAAGTTGGTCATTTGATGATCTAACAAAAACAAGAGATCAACGACTAAGGTTTGAATTTGCATCAAATGCAATTGGAGCCATTGGCGCGACATGCAAATGGGATTTAATGGTGGATGAGATGTCTACTAGCTAAATTCAATCGACATAAAGTATTTGATTTCATTTTATCTTCACCACAAAAGAATTCAAGTGTTTTCAAGGTGGTTCAAAGCCAAAGATAAAGTTTTTCAATCAATCACAATGAAAGTTTGGTTCTCTACAAGGTGCGAAATCCTGTGAGTTCTTTTATGTATCATTGTTTTAATTTGACTATAAATCTTGTGAGAGGTTGTGGTGTATAGGTTAGGCAGTTTCTGATTATTATTATAGGGTTACTAGTTCATTTGAATTGTTAGAAATTGCATAAGTGTGTTTTAATTTTGCTTTCTGGGTAGCCTTAATGTATTCAAGAATTTGAATTATAAGAAAGCCCTAGTTGTTTGAGATGGCACCACCGAAGCAACACTCTGGCCATTTTGATTACATGCAGAGAAATTTATATGATGAATTTTTTTATCATCTCCCATTATCAACAAATGATAGAAGGAGGAGTTTGATTTTAATGAATGGAAAAACCCTAGGTGAGGGACTAGTATGCAAAGACTATAATATTGCGAATGCTAGGGTTCCAATGATAGGTCTCAAAAATTTTAGACTTTGGTATGGACAAAGAAACCTACCCCACCACTTTTCAAATGGCTGGAGATATGACATGGGGAAACTAGAAACGTCGAATGTGTTTCCTAACATGGACCTACTCAGAGCAGTGGCAACATGTTATGACCCAGTTACAAGGGAAATTAGAGATAATGATGTTGGGATTCTGCTGAGCATAAGTGCAATTGAGATCCAATAGGTTTTTGACTTGAGTGAGCTTAGCTCATTCTTGGTCCAAATTGATTTTGAGGAGATGAAGCAGGAATATGCGAGGTCAAAGCCTCTTTTCAGGTCAAATTTACTTCCTCCTTACCTGGCCAGGGCAGGAAGTTCAATAATTATTATTAGCCCAAATGACCAGGAGCCTTTCAGGCTGAACTGTTTTGCCAATCACCTTTTGGCAACATTTTATTCATTGTGCCAGATTTTGGGTTTCACCCCAAATATAGTAATGCCCATTGCATTAATGTTTATGGGGGCTCAAATTCAGCATCCCAACTTCTCCATGGTGTATGACTATGCATCTTTTCTGGTAGAAAAGATACATGATGGTTTGCTGAAGTTTCTTGTGGGGGATGTCAGCACTCCTTTCTTTTAATACTCCCTAATAATGCATATGTTCCTATACAGGAATGTCAAATTCTTCTCAGAGAAGATGGAGTTGAGGTAAGAGGTGAATGGAGAAAGGTTATCGGTACAGATGTGGAGTGCAGATTTATCTTACAACAGGGGAGGTGCTAGCTTTGTGCAGTTTCATAACTTCTTTGCCTCCAGAATCAAGGCTCGGTTGGTGGTGAATGTGCCAAGAGTTCCTGAGGATTTGCATGACTTCCTCTGACCGAAGGTGAGGAAGACTGATTTAAAGGTTTGCCACAATTGCAGTGATATCATCTTGTACCTCGTGAGCACTTTACTAAGGGTGTTTGGTTTCCAGGGATCTCCTCACATTATCCCATATGATGTACCACCAAGGATGGGATTTGTCGAGGTCATGGTGTAGCTAGGTTGTATTCATGAAGACAACCTAACAAGAAGAGGAAAAGGGACTTTGTTCCTTGATTATACTATTTTTTCAGATTTTGTCTTTTCCAAGGGAGGATGGGTCCACTTTGGAAGGTTTTTTGATATAATCATTTGAAGAGTGGATCTAGGAGGCAGCATGACTAGAAGGGATTCTTTTCCTTATTCAGGCAAAAAATTAAAGGTGGAAAATTTGTACATGAATTAAACTTTCCTGAGGACCTAATCAGGAATGAATTTGACCTAAATAGGCAAGAATTAAATAAGGATAAATGGATTCCCTATGAGAAGATGCTAGCCATGGTGCATAAAATGGAACCAAAATATGATCCATTAATGGAGTTTACTCCATTCTACAAGAGAATTGATTTCTTGTTGGACAATTTTAAAGAAATCATGGGAACCTTGAGGACCAAGAAGGTCAACTTGGAAATGGATTTTGGAGTTCAGAGACTAGAGGTGAAGCCTAAGGAAACAAGGCCAACCTATCAACCCCTAGTTGACAAACCTCTATACAAGAGAAAGAGGAATGACATCAGTGAAGAGGATGAGTGGAATAAGAAGGGAAAACAAATAATGCAAGCATCATCACAGCCAGGTTCGAGGATCAAAATGCCTAGAGGGATAAGGATTGTGGATATAAATTCACCATCAAGAGATGATCATGTAGTGCTACCATTAGAGCCAAGCCCTAAGAGGCAAAGGATTGAGGAAACACAAGAAGCTCTGATGGATGAAATAATTGTGATTGATCAAGACATGCAGGTTGGTATCCCTTCCCCTCCTAGATCAACACAATTGGTGTTATCTAATATGGATATCAAGGGGAAGTGTGTACAAGATGTTAGGATGGAGGCCTGGAAGGAATTCTTAGATGATGATGCCTTTGTGAAGACTCATGTTTTCTTGTAGCTGATTTGGAGGATGAGACTAGAGGAATACCAGGATAAGTGCAAGAGAAGGAGAGAATCAAGACCTGACATGTCTGAGCAGGAGAATGATGATGAGGTCAAGGCCAAACTCATGGAGGAATTCAATAAAATCACTCCTGAGGATGGTAGGAGACTTGTGTCTCAGGCTGGTGTCCTAATTTTTCCTGAGTGGGACATAGCTGATATTGTAGCATTCAATGCTATCCTATAGTCCAAGAATCCTATGAAAAATAGTGAAGAAGAGGTTAAGGCATATTTGCATGATTTTTCCTTGAGTGAGGAGTATGAAACTCTAGCCATATGGGCATTGGTACCCTAGGGAAGAAAACCTAATGTATCTGATATTAGTCCAAACCTAAGGGGAGGGCTAATTATCAAGAGAGATTCTAAAACTTCAACAACAGAAGCTACAAGCCTATGGTAAATGTGGCTAAATTGGCCTAGAAGATAGTCAAAAGGGAAGAGGCTGAAACAAAGAGTCTGTTGGAGAAGTACAACATAATAATAGGGGAGTATAGTAGTATGTAGCAAAGGAATGTTCAGTTGCAATCTAAAGTAGATAGATTGAAATATGGATAGGTAGGAGAATCCTTGAGTGCTCCTAATATCAGGGCATTACCTCCTACTTCAGGATCCGTCCCCCCTAGTACTCCAATTGTTTCTACTCCACAATCCCCCATCCAGACAACTCCTCTCAGTCCTACACCAGGGCCAGTCGAAGAATAAGTTGAGTATTCTATGGATCCCACCAAGAAGAAAATGTTGAATAGGATCACAAAATTACAGGCTGCCTTAAAGGAAAGTGAGTATGGTGCTACTGCCAAACAAAATGAGGTGGTGGACACAGTTTTTAGGCATTTAAATGAGAGGGTGGATGTTAGATTACCATCTATACATTCTTTGTATTCTTTATTTTTGGATGAAATAAAAAACATAAATAGGGACCAGGAAATAGTTTTTCCTCTAGTTGAGAAGTGGATCCCTAGGGCCAATGACTTAGATATTATGTTTAAGGCTTCTAGGTTTGATATAGAATATAGGCCCCAGTCATTGAAGCCTACTAAAAAAAAATTAAAATCATTGAAGGGATTGTAGGCCCTACCTAATGATTTGAGTAGAAGAATTAGGGAGCTGGTAAAGAGCTTTGATGACTAGAGTGACACATTTTTGCCAGACATCACTGATGCACAACAAAATGTTAAAATATTTCAGCAGTGGCAGGAAAGGGCAAAGGAATGTATTCATGCACAAATCAATTTGAGTTGTGATGATTCTGATTATGACTTGTTGGTAAGTAGCATGGACAAAATAATTAATACCAACACATTCTTAGAGTCTTTTGAAAGAGAGGCCAATCAAGTTGTAGTGAAGTATACACCTTATAATATTAAGGTAAATGAGGTGGTGAATTTTTACTGGCCAATGGATGAAGAGTATCAGAAATGGGTGGACGAGTACTTAAACAAGGAAGAGTAAAGTGGTGTCTACTACCAGCAACTAACACCTCAGTGGTTATGGTTATAGCTAATTATGGTTTTATCTCCATGGTAGTTTTTGGTGTAGGTTTTGAGGTTTGGCCAATGCAGTGGCTATCCCCTACTTATTGGGATCAATAGGAAGATGCTCTAGGACTTGGCGATTGTAATCATATTTCTGAAATGTCACAGAGTGGTCCAATTGACCAGTGACATGTGTATATTTTTGGACCAATGCTTGTTTTCTCCTTCATTCTCTATAAGAAGGATTTCAAGGCCAAAAATAAGGGTTGGCAAGTTAGATATTTTGAGGTTGAGTCTAGGCATAGTTATAGAGAAAGTTTTAATGCCTTATTGTTTCATTGTAAATGCAATTTAGGTTTTGTGTCATTCTATAGTCAAGTTTTGAGTTTATGGAGATTTGATGTTTCATAATAGTACTAACATTTGAGTTATAATGATTCATTTCAATCTCATGTCTCTCCTTTGTATAAGTGTATCATAATTTTGAATAATATAATCAAGGGTTATTGCATGCATCTCACTGTTGTGGTGTGTATGACTTCTATTTTGGCTTTAATTAAAATTCTTGATTGGAGTTATAGATGGATATGTTTATAGATGGATATCCTAAGAAGTGTTGGGTTAGGATATAAATTGATGATGTTGTAAGGAAATTGTTGTCAGAGATCTTAAATTCTATGCATTTGAACCTATCATGGAATTTTAAATGTTTGTGAACTTGACTCCCCAATGGTATATGGTACTGGTCTAAATCGTATGTGTTTGTGAGGTTCTGTGTCTGTTTGTCTCTGCTTAGAGCTTGCTACCAAATTGCAGATTAAATGACTACCTCAAGTTGTGAAATATTGTTGTAATCATCTCATGCTCCAAGTAGCTGGTATTATTGATGAAAAGCCAATTCAATTCAGTATTATCCTATTTTGTTGAGCTATTAAATGGGATTATATGGAAATTGTTAATGATTGTTTATAAGTTCGGTGCAGAGATTATAAACACATTATAGGGACCACCCTCCTAGGTTTTGCAGAGCCCGAAGTGTAGGTTGTTTATTGTTAATATCCTCGTCAATTGTTCTAGGTCCTTCGAGCTACCCTCAATTAGAATTTGAAATTATATAGGTAGAATAGAAGATAAACCTGGTTATAGTAAAAAAAAATTAACAAAATGGTGACTCTACTAGAGACTTAGTTTGAATATTTCTTGTCAGTGGGTTGGTTATCCATTTTGGATAGAGTTATCATAATATTTCTGTGATTGGAAGATTGGGCTCGTGGATTTGCCTTTCTTTTATCTAATTCGTCTGTTGTCCAAAAATTGTGAATAGCTCGTGAAGAGAATTCGTACATTGTTAGTACAAGAAAATTCTAAAGGTCTTTAAATTCCCACCAAGTGTTCTTGAACAGTTGGTTTTCCCAAAATAATTGGGTGATGGCTCTGAAGTCTCTACACCAGTGTGCATTTCATTTAAAGATTTAAAACAAATTAAAATATTTTTGGACAAGCGAGGAGATATAAAGAACACCAAGTCATTTGTAAAGAATCACCCAGAACAAAAATTTGAAGGTGAACTTCCTAAGATGAAGAAGAAGGATTGGATAAAGAAGAAACCATAAACTAGCAATGCTTCTCCCATGCCACAGATTCAGGTACACCAAGGTACAAGTAAATCTCTACAACCTATCCTTGAGACTTTTGAACATATAGCTAGACATTCTAAGTCAGATAGCTGTAGATTTTTTGATGCATTATTTAATACACTTGTTCAAGAGGATGTAGCCTGTCATAATAAAGGGCCTGTTAGCATCCAATATACTAAGAGAAGAAGTAGGAGTAGAACTCAAATCCATCATAGAGAATGCACCAGTGATGTGCCTCCTCTTGCTGCTGCTGAAGATGATGGAACCCCTTTATTATTTAGGCAAGAAGAAGTAAACTTGATAGACTTAAGTGAAACATCAAGTTTTGACATGAGTTTGCCTAACCCTAATGATATTTTTGGGGATATTAGTTCTTTAAGACGAGAGATCCAAAAGAAAGTTGAGCTTAAGATAAAAAGGGAAAAGGAAACAAAATGGATGCATGTTGTTATTGAAAGGGATAGATTAATTAGACAACTGGCAGCCATGAAACTCCTAAACTAAAGTAGATCGGACCCAGAAGAGGAGGGTCCTATTGTACAACAAATTTTTGATAAGGAGGTGAAGTCAGTGTCTAAAGTCAGTCCTATAGGCCAAGCTAAAGTCAAATCAAAGCCTGTAGACCCAAAACCCTTGAACCCTATTAAACCCCAATCAAGTAATCCAGATCCTAAACCTATTTTGGATAAGGGAAAACAAAAGGCTGAAGGGATCAAGATAAATGAGAGGGTGGTTTCTCACCATCCGAAGCAAGATCCTCTTTCACATGTGTCATCACAAATAGAGTCTGCCTTGGAAAAGGTTAGGAGGGAAGGGGAAGCTCTAGTAAAAGAACTAAAGAGGACTAAAATTGAGGCTACAAATGCATAAAAGAGAAGGAAAATAATTTTCCTAAGAATGTCAAGTGTGGATGAAGTTGCACAAGCTACAACTTCATCAGGTCACCAAGAGGTTTTGAAAAATTATCCTAAACCTAGTCTAGAAAATACTAGGAATAACTCCAGCCCAAAAATTCAGGCAACCAAGTTTGTAAATCTACATCAAGATGGTCCTAAAACTCATAATACAAGGTCTAGTGACGACTCTCAGAAAATTGATGGACTATTTTAGAGAAAACCTATACAATTGGAAATATATAGGTATTTATTCTTCGATGGTATTCCAGGTTTCCCAAATCCCATCCTTGATGAGTTAAGGGAAAAGATGAACAAGTTCACTCAAAATAATGCTTTTTCAGCTGAGGAACATTTCAAAGCCTTCATGGATATGTTGAATGACTATGAAGTAGAACATGAGGATGTAATGATGAAATTTTTTGTCTAATCTTTGATTGAAGATGCAAGAGATTGGTACAGAGGTCTACCAGATGCTAGTATTGGTTCATGGGAAGAGTTTGAAAAGTGCTCCAAAGAACAATATGGTGATAAGACTAATGCTAGTTTCATGTTAAATTAATTCAATACCATTAAGAAGTCAGTTAATGAGCCTACAACAAAGTTTAACCTAAGATTTTAAAAGGCAATGTACAAGTTGTTTTAGGTGATGAGACTTGATGAAAATATTTTTCTAACTACTTATTTCAATGCTTTTGATGCTAAAATGGCATATCTCCTTAGAGATAAATACCCTCTAACCATCAGGGATTATTTTAGAGCAGCTATTAGTATTAAAAGCAATAGGAAAGGTTCTAGAAAATATGGTAGGAGGCAAGAGCCTACTCTTTTGAAGAATCCTAGGGATAAAACTGAGAATGTCTCTATTGTAGGCCATAAGGATAATGAGAAATGGGATAAGGTTCTTAGCACTTTGAAAGATATAAAATATATTGTTGATAAGCAAGAGAAGGGTCTTGGAAATGATAATCAGCAATATAATAAAAATGACAAACCTCCTATACTACAAAATTATCCCTAGAATATAAATTGGAAGGATGGAAAACCAATACTACTAGCTCAGAAGCCTAAAAATGATCAGCAGACACTAGATCCTTTGCAGAATCATTCTGTAAATTTGGTACAAGATAGACCATGGTGTGAGGTGTGTGTGCACCCACATGATCAGAATTATTGTGGCATTGCCCAACTGCTTGAAGATGAAAAAACAAAAGAAGAAGATAGTCATGAGAAGACCCGTGATTTTGAGCAAAATCATGTTGATTGTTGTATGGCCCGGTCATATATTGATGAAGTTGAGTGTTCTTCTAATGAGGAATTTCAAGATGTTTCCACATGATCAGAATTATTGTGGCATTTCCCAGCTGTTTGAAGCTGAAAAAAAAAAAAAAGATAGTCATGAGCAAACCCTTGATTTTGAGAAAAATCATGTTGATTGTTGTATGGCTGGTCATATATTGATGAAGTTGAGTGTTCTTCTGATGAGGAATTGCAAGAGGTTTATGTGAATAATTAATGGAAGAAAAGTGAAATCTATCATCAACAAGTTTTTTTTGATGAGGAAGGCGAGTTTGACAATCATGCCTGCAATATGGAGCAGGTTGAAGATCTAGTGTCTCTAAGGAGACCATCAGAATACGAGATCTCACAATGGCTACTAAGATGAAAAGTACATTACAGCTAAGAAATAGAACTATGGGTGGTGAGCAGGGCAAGCCTATTGACCTTTTCATTAAGGAACAAAAAGATAAAAACAAGGGTGTTAAAGAAGATAGCAAAAATGATGTTGTAAAACTCAAGGAGGTAAAGAATGACAAGATATGGGTGAAAAGGACTAAGATCCAAAATATTGGTGAAGATGTTACTCCTTTGTTGGTAAAGACCAAAGTGATTACCAAGTCTATTGAATCTGATCCAAAAGAAAAGAAAAAGAAGCTTGAAGGAAAACATAAATTGGAGAAAAAAGAAACTAATGAAGGTATGATTCCTAACCTACCTAAGTACACACCCTTAGAAATTTTTCAATTATTGTCCCAAGTTAAATTTATTGTACCTTGGCTAGAGATGATGATAATAGATGAGCATAAATAAAAAAGAATAGCCTTGATTACTGGAATTCCTAGTAGTAAAATTGAACAAGGAGATTGTAAAGAAGCCAAGGAAAAGGAAGAAATAAAAGAGAAAGAAGCGGAGGGAATTGTGACACAAATTCCCCCTGTGTATCTAGGGAATTCTATCAATATGTTCCTTGAGAACATAACTCCCTTTTTCCTGAGTGTTGATATAAATTGTAAGACTCTGAGAAATTGTATGATAGACTCATGAGAATCAAATAATGTTATGCTAGTCAAGATTATGGAAGCAACGGGCTTAACAATAGATACTACTTAGGGTAAATGCTATGCATTAGATTCAAGAGAAGTGCCAGTTATTGGGACTATAAAATAATTTCCTTATAAATTGATCCAATACCCTAATAAGGTTTTGGCTATGACTATCCTAGTTGCAGACATCCCTCCTCATTTTGGGATGCTCTTGTCTAGGAAATGGAGTGCATCAATGGGAGGTAACATGCAATGTGATTTTTCATTTGCTACTTTTTACATTGATGGAAAGGATGTCAAGATTCAAAGAGAGTCCAAGGTGCCTCATATGCTTGAGCACAATCCGACTGAGAATCTAACATGTTTTACTCATTGTGGCATAAATGAATTGAGGGCTGAGGAATCCCCTAGTGACTATGATAAACCTATTGCACCAATTGATACCGAAGTGGAACATATGTCTAAATCTAATGATTTGTGGACTATGTATTTTGATGGTGCAAGTTCAAAGGAAGTATTTGGTGCAAGTGTGTTGCTAAGGTCTCTGAGTGCAAAGACATTTAGATTTTCTTTCACTCTATTATTTGAGTGCACCAACAATGTGGCCGAGTATGGAGCCTTGTTATTGGGGCTTAGATTGGCTCAAAAACATGGGATCAAGAAGCTCAAGGTAATTGGAGATTATGAGCTTGTGATTTCCCAAGTCAGGTCCATATATGTGTCAAAGAATAAAAGGCTGAAATAGTATAGAAATGTTGTTTGGGATGAATTAGAGAACTTTGATGCTTTTGGTATAGATTGGATGGAGAGAGGCCACAATAAGGTGGCAGATTTGCTAGCAAATATTGCATTAAGACCAGATGACATGACTTATGATGGGATTTCAAAGGTTGAAGTGAAAACCAGACCATTTGTTTCTCATAATATCAAGAACTGGAAAGTTTTTGACAGTGATGATGATATATTGAGATTCTTAAGTTGTGTGGATGAATATGAAAGTCAAGAAATTGACTTTGGAGCTATTTTTGACAAAACTGATGGTAAGGATACTATGTTTGGGAATGAAGTTATTCAGTTAAAAACTAGCACAATTCCTAAAGGTTTAGTTGTTCTTGAAAGAGTGTTTGACAACCAGGATAGGATGAAGGATAATTGTGTTGCTTCCCATCCTAATGACTTGGAGAAAATAAACCTTGGAACAAATGAATCACCAAAAAAGGTGTATATTGGAAATAAATTACCACCAAAGGTGAGAAGGATGTTGATTGATTTATTAAGAAAATTCAGACATGTGTTTGCTTGGTCTTATGATGATCTTAAGGCTTATAGGTAGGATTTGTTTCAACATGAAATTCCTTTAAGTAGTGATGCTAAGCCTTTTAGGCAAAATAAAATACCTATTAATCCTACCTTAGCCCCAAAATGCAAGAAGAACTAATGAAGTTAAGAGATGTAGAGATCACAAACCAATTAGACACTCATCTTGGGTCTCAAATTTGGTGCCTGTGAGAAAGAAAAATGGAGACATCTAGTTATGTGTGGATTTCATAAATTTGAATATGTCTTCATTAAAATATAATTACCCATTACCAAATATGGAAGCCATGTTGTAGAGGGTGACAGGCTATGAGTTAATGTCTATGATGGATGGGTTTTTTGGCTATAACTAAGTCATGGTTAAGGAGTCTGAACAATTTAAGACAACTTTCACTACACCTTGGGGAGCTTATGTATATGTAAGAATGCCTTTTGGTTTTAAAAATGCAGGGGATACTTTCTAGAGAGCCATGGATGTGGCATTCTCTGATTTTATTAACTTGTTTTTGGTGATTTATCAAGATGATTTAATAGCATATTCCAAGAAAGAAGATGACCATTGTGAATATTTAGAGAAAGTGTTATGTAGGGCATTGGAATATGGTATTTCCTTAAATCCAAAGAAGTGTGATTTTGGAGTAAAGGAAGGGAAGTTGTTGGGACATATTGTTTCTAAGGATGGGGTCAAGATTGATCTAGAGAGGGTAATTGCAATAGATAGGTTCCCACAACCCCGAAATGTTAAAGGAATACAGTCTTTCTTTGGATAGATCAATTTCTTAAGAAGGTTCATTACAAATTTTGCTGAGATAGTTTGCCCTATTTCTAAGATGCTTAAGAAAGAGGCCAAGGTTGAATGGGAAGAAGAGTTAGTACAAGCTTTCCAGGTTATTAAGAAATCTATAAAGGAAGCTCATGTGTTAAGAAGCCCTGATTTTTCCAAACCCTTATAAATTTTCTCATTTTCTTCATTCCACATGATTGCGGCTGTGTTATTACAAAATAATGCTAAGGGTTTTGAATAGCCTATAGCCTTTTTCAGAAAATCCTTGCAGGCTGTAGAGCTTAAATATAACATAAATGAAAAATAGGCATATGCACTAGTAAAAGTAGTAAAAGCTTTTAGGACATATTTGATGGGAGCCACCATGATTGCCTATGTACCCAGTGTTGTTGTGAAGGACATTTTTACACAACAAGAAGTGTTAGGAAGAAGATGTAGATGGATGAATAGGATCCAAGAATTCAACATTGAAATCTAGATTACCAATCTGGTAAGAGGACAAGGATTGGCCAAACTTATGGCCCAAAGTAATCTAGAAGCAAATCAAATAAATTTGCTTGAAGAAGAGGATAGATCACACATATGTGACATGGAACATTTTGATTGGTGCAAAGGTGTGATCTATTACTTGCAAAATATGGAATCTCCTAATGATTTCAATAAAAATGAAAAGACGACATTGAAGTTACATGCTATCAAGTATGTTATCCTAATAGGAAAGCTCTGGTGAAGAAATGGAGAAGGTGTTATGTTAAAATGTGTAGACCAAAATTGAGCACAAGAACTCTTGAATGGCATGCATAGTGGAGTTTGTGGAGGGAATTATATGGCCAAAACTACTGCACACAAAGTAATGAGGGTTGAGTTTTGGTGGCCTACTATTTTTAAGGATGCACACCAATTAGTGAAGACATGTGATGCTTGTCATTGTTTCTCTGGTAAGTTGAAATTCTCTCGTAACTTACCTTTAAAACCATTTGCAATACAATCTCCATTCCAACAATGGGG
Organism: Sequoiadendron giganteum; assembly: GCA_007115665.2. Classification (NCBI taxonomy): domain Eukaryota; kingdom Viridiplantae; phylum Streptophyta; class Pinopsida; order Cupressales; family Cupressaceae; genus Sequoiadendron; species Sequoiadendron giganteum. Next base: position 661,864,443 of record CM021101.1, on the reverse strand, counting down.
TATTGATTTTGTAGGAGAGATAGAATGTAAATCAAGTGGGGGACATTCATGGATATTGGTGGCCACTGATTACTTTACCAAATGGGTGGAAGTGATTCCAACAAAGAAATCAACTAATAAGGTGGTTATTGACTTCTTAATGAATAATATAGTGACTAGATTCAGATGTCCAGAGAAGATTGTGTTAGATAATGCAATGTGTTTCAGGTCTAAAGAATATATGGAGTTCTATGAGAAGCATGTAATCCAAGTCTCTTACTCATCACCTCACCACCCACAAGGAAATGGACTAGCAGAATCAAGTGATAAAAGCTTGATGAAGATTATCAAGAGAATCCTAGATCAAAATAAGAAGGCATGGGATTCTAAGTTGAAATTAGCAGTCTAGGCAGATAGGGTAACTATGAAGAAGGAAATATGTTATGCCCCATTTGATTTAGTCTATGGGATAAATCCAAGGTTTCCCTAGAATAACTTGATGGAGATGTATGATAATGAAATAGACGATGAAATGTAGTTGAGAGTGGAAGCTCTCATATAATTAGATGAGACCAGGAGGGAAGCTCAGATGAAAAATTCTAAATTAAAGTTGCAGGTGAAGAATTTGTATGACAAGAAGACAACTCAAAGGAGTTTCCAAAATGGAGATATAGTTTTGATGTGGAATGTCAGGTTGGAAGACAAAGGAAAACATGGTAAATTTCATTCAGTCTGGTTGGGTCCATTCCTGGTGAATAATAAGTGGGGGGAAGATTCATATTTCCTCCAAGAAATGATAGGTGATATTCTTGAATTGCCAATTCATGGACAATTCTTGAAGTCATACTTCAGCTGAAGTATTGTTTTCCATGAACAGTAGTTTAGGTTTGTATATATATTAGTTGTAGGTTTCCTTTTGGTTGGATTGTCTTGTCTGGATAATCCTCTTTTTTGGTTGTCTCTGCAACTAGTCTACTCTACCTGAGATTCTTTTATTCTCACTTCATTCTAGTGGAATGAACGTCCCCAACTGGAGCCGATGATGGAGCCTCAAAATTTTCATTTTTTTAGTTTCATTAAATTTTTTGTCACATTACTGGTCTATCTTGCTATTTTGGAGAAGCCTGGGGTTGGGGTTTTATTTTTCCTTCATGAAATTCTAATGTTCTATCTTAAACCCTAGGTTGGATCTATTTTGTCGTTACCTTTTTGAGAGAGGTTTTAAAATGACTTATGTCCCATTAACTCATCTAGTTTGAGCCCCTTTTAATAAAATTGTGTTAAATATTTCAACTCAAATTTTTTATTTCCTAAGTCTAGGTCAGCACATGCCCCATGCTTTAAGAACAACCTTATGCTGTTGTCAGCCTAGGCTATGTCCCCTTTCCCCTTTTAATAATTATCTTATTTTGCAGGGAAAGTATTTTAATGACCGTCGATGATCCTATGATTGATCCAGACCATTCCTTGCAATCTTGTGATGACATCACCACTGAGCTTCAACTAATTGTGATATCATGGCGAGAGCCACGTGCCTCAACTGTCGATGTCGAAAAGGGATTAATAAAGTGTTTAATATTTGTATCGGGTTTTAATACGTTAAAAGGTGGGTTACTAAAAGAGTTGTGAGATGCATGTGCTTGAGATCAATGGCAGTGTTTTAATCTTGATGAAAAGTTGCTCGACATTTATGTTTGGTGTTGCTGACTGTTGTGAGTGAACACGATCGTCGATGGTGAGAATCAACGGTTGCCTACCATCGCGTGATCCAAAGATGTAGGGTGTTTTGTGATTGCGATATCATGGGTAGGCACCACATGTATCCTTTGGAGCTGCGTATTGTGGTGGGCCCTTGACGCTAACATGGAGACTATATCAACCTTTTTGAAGGTGGTCATTTGATGATCTAACAAAAACAAGAGATCGACGACTGAGGTTTAAATTCGCATCAAATGTGATTGGAGCCATTGGCGCGGCATGCAAATGGGATTTCTACTAGCTAAATTCAATCGACATAAAGTATTTGATTTTATTCTATCTTCACCACAAAAGCATTCAAGTTTTTTCAAGGCAGTTCAGAGCCAGAGATAAAGTTTTTCAAACAATCACAACAAAATTTTGGTTCTATGCAAGATGTGAAATCCCGTAAGTTATTTTGTGTATCAGTGTTTTAATTTGACTATAAATCTTGTGAAAGACTATTGTGTATGGTTTAGGAGGTTGTTGATTATTGTTATATGGTTACTGGTTCGTTTGAATTGTTAGAAATTGCATAAGTGTGTTGTAGTTTGGCTTTCTGGGTAACCCTAGTTTATTCAAGAATTTAAATTATAAGAAAGCCCTAGTTATTTGAGATGGCACCACCAAAGAAGCACTCTGGCCATATTGATTACATGTAGAGAAATTTATATGATGACTTTCTAGATCAGCTCCCATTATCAACAAATGACAGAAGGAGGGGTTTGATTTTAATGAATGGAAAAACCATAGGTGAGGGACTAGTATGCAAAAACTATAATATTGCAGATGCTAGGGTTCCAATGATAGGTCTTGAAATGTTTAGACTTTTGTATTGAAAAAGAAACCTACACCATCCCTTTTCAAATAGCTAGAGATATGACATGGGGAAACTAGTAGTGTCGAATGTGTTTCCTGACGTGGACCTACTTAGAGTAGTGGCGGCATGTTATGACCTAGTTACAAGGGTAATTAGAGATAATGATGGTGGGATTCTTCTGAGCATAAGTGCAATTGAGATCTAGTAGGTTTTTAAATTGAGTGAGCTTAGCTCATTCTTGGTCCAAATTGATTTTGAGGAGATGAAGCAGGAATATGTGAGGTCAAAGCCTCTTTTGAGGTCAAATTTAATTCCTCCTCACATGGCTAGGGTAGGCAGTTCAACAATTATTATCGGCCCAAATGACTAGGAGCCTTTTAGGCTGAGTTGTTTTGCCAATCACTTTTTGGAAATATTTTATTCAATCTGCTAGATTTTGGGTTTCATCCCAAATACAGTAATGCCCATTGCATACATGTTTATGGGGGTTCAAATTCAGCATCCCAACTTCTCCATGGTGTATGACTATGCATCTTTTCTAGTAGAAAAGATACATTATGGTTTTCTGAAGTTGCTTGTGGGGATTTTAGCACTCCTTTCTTTTGGTACTCCCTGATAATGAATATGTTCCTATATAGGAATTTTGACTTCTTCTCATAGAATATGGAGTTGAGGCAAGAGGTGAATGGAGAAAGGTTACCAATACAAATGTGGAGTGCATATTTGTTTCACAACAGGGGAGGTGTCGACTTTGTGTAGTTTGATAATTGTTTTGCCTCTAGATTTAGGGCTCGGTTGGTGGTGAATGTGCTAAGATTTCCTAAGGATCTGGCACGACTTCCTCCGACCGAAGGTGAGCAAGCCTGATTTAAAGGTCTCTCACAATTGGGGTGATATCATCTTGTACCTCATGAGCATTTTCCTAAGGGTGTTTGATTTCTAGGGATCTCCTCACATTCTCCCATTTGATGTACCATAAAGGATGGTATTTTTTGAGGTCATGTGGCAGCTAGGTTGTATTCATGAAGACAACCTAACAGGAAGAGGACAAGGGACTTTATTCCTTGATTATACTATTGTTTCATATTTTGTCTTTTCCAAAGGAGGGTGGGTCCACTTTGGAAGGTTTTTTGATAACTATCATTTGAAGAGTGGATCTAGGAGGTATCATGACCCAAATGGATTCTTTTCCTTATTCAAGCAACAAATTAAAGGGGGAAAATTCATACATGAATTCAAATTTCTTGAGGACCTAATCAAGAATGAATTTGACTTAAATAGGTAGGAAATGAATAAGGAGAAATGGATTGCCTATGAGAAGATGCTATCCATGGTGCATAAAATGGAACCAAAATATGATCCATTAATGGAGTTTACTCCATTATACAAGAGAATTTCTTTCTTGTTGGACAATTTTAAAGAAATCATGGGAACCTTGAGGACCAAGAAGGTCAACTTGGAAATGGATTTTGGAGTGCAGAGACCAAAGGTGAGGCCTAAGGAAACAAGGCCAACCTATTAGCCCCCAATTGACAAACATCTATACAAGAGAAAGATGAATGACAACAATGAAGAGGATGAGGGGGATAAGAAGGGAAAAAAAATAATGCAAGCATCATCATAGCTAGGTCTAAGGATCAGAGTGCCTGGAGGGATAAGATTTGTGGATTTAGATTCATCATCAAGAGGTGATCTTGTAGTGCTACCATTAGAGCCAAGCCCTAAGAGGCAAAGGATTGAGGAAACACATGAGGCTCTAAAGGATAACGTAATTGTGACTGATTAAGACATGCAGGTTGGTATCCCCTCCCATCCTAGATCAACACAATTGGTGTTATCTTATATGGATATCAAAGGGCAGTGTGTACAAGATGCTAGGATGGAGGCCTGCAAGGCATTCTTAGATGATGATGCCTTTATGAAGAATCATGTTTTCTTGTAGCTGATTTGGAGAATGAAACTGGAGGAATACCAAGATAAGTGCAAGAGAAGGAGAGAATCAAGACCTGATAGGTTTGAGCAGGAGAATGATGATGAGGTCAAGGCCAAACTCATGGAGGAAGTCAAGAACATCACTCTCGAGGAAGGTAGGAGACCTGTGACTTAGGCTGGTGTCCTAATTTTGCCTAAGTGGGACATATTCAATGTTGTAGCTTTCAATGCTATCCTATAGTCCAAGCATCCTATGCAAAACACTGAAGAAAAAGTTAAAGAAGCTTTGCATGATTTTTTCTTCAGTGAGGAGTATGAAACTTTGGCCATATGGGCATTGGCACCCCAAGGAAGAAAACCTAATGTAGCTAATATTATTCCAAACCTAAGGGGAGGGCTAATTATCAAGAGAGCTTCTGAAAATTAAACAATAGAAGCTAGAATACTGATGGTAAATATGACCAAATTGGCCCAGAAGACAACCGAAAGAGAAGAGGTTGAAAAGAAGAATCTGATGGAGAAGTATAGCATAATAATTGGGGAGTATAGTAGGATGCAACAAAGGAATGTTGAGCTACAATCTGAAGTAGGTAGGTTGAAATATGGACAAGTAGGAGAATCCTCTAGTGCTCCTACTATCAGGGCATTACCTCCTACTTTAGGGTTAGTCTACCCTACTACTATATTTGTTTCTACTCTAGGATCCCCATCTAGACACCTGATCTCAGTCCTACACTAGGGCCAGTCGAAGAAGAAGTTGAGTATTCTATGGATCGCACCAAGAGGAAAATGTTGAATAAGATCACAGAATTATAGGCTACCTTAAAGGCAAGTGAGGATGGTGCTACAGCCAAACAAAATGAGGTGGTGGAAACAGTTTTGAGGCATTTAAATGAGAGGGTGAATGGTAGATTACCATCTATACATTCTTTGTAATCTTTATTTTTGGATGAAATAAAAAATATAAATAGGGACCGGGAAATAGTTTTGCCTCTGTCTGAGAAGTGGATCCCTAGGGCCAATGACTTAGATATTATGTTTAAGGCTTCTAGGTTTGATGTAGACAATAAGCCCCATTCATTGAAGCCTACTCAAAATTTAGTGAAATCATTGAAGGGATTCCAATCCCTACCTGATGATTTGAGTAGAATAATTAGGAAGCTGGCAAAGAGCCTTGATGACTGGAGTGACACATTTTTGCCAGACATCACTGATGCACAAGGGAATGTTAAAACATTGCAGGAGTGGCAGGAAAGGGCAGAGGAAGTTATTAATTCATAAATCAAATTTATTTGTGATTATTTTTTATTATGACTTGTTGGTAAATAGCATGGACAAAATAATTAATACCAACACATTCTTAGAGTCTTTTGAAAGAGAGGCCAATCAATTTGCAATGAAGTATACACCTTATAATATTAAGGTAAATGAGGTGGTGAATTTTGACTTGCCAATGGATGAAGAGTATCAGAAATGGGTGGATAAGTACTTAACCGAGGAAGAGTAAAGTGGTGTCTACTACTGGCAACTAACAACTCTATGGTTATGGTTATAATTGAATAAGGTTTTGTCTCCATGGTAGTTTTCGGTGCAGGTTTTGAGGTTTGTCCAGTGCAGTGGCTATCCCCTAATGAGTGGGATCAACAAGAAGATGCTCCAGGACTTGGCGATTGTAATCATAGTTTTGAAATGTCACAGAGTGGTCCAATTGACCAGTGACATGTGTATATTTCTGGCCCAATGCTTGTTTTCTCCTTCATTCTCTATAAGAAGGATTTCAAGGCTAGAAATAAGGGTTGACAAGTTAGATATTTTGAGGTCGAGTCTAGGAATAGTTGCAGAGCAAGTTGTAATGCCTGATTGTTTTAGTCTAAATGTAATTTAGGTTTTGTGTCATTCTATAGTCAGGTTTTGATTTTATGAAGGTTTGATGTTTCATAATAGTACTAGCATTTGAGTTATAATGATTCATTTCAAGCTCATGTCTCTCCTTTATATAAGCGTATTATAATTTTGAATAATATAATCAAGGGTTATTGCATGCATCTCACTATTGTGGTGTGTATGACTTCCTTTATGGCTTTAATTCAAAGAATTAATTAAAATGATTCACTGGATTTATAGATGGATATGTCTATAAATGGATTTGGTAAGAAGTGTTGGGTTAGGATATAAATTTATGATGTTGTAAGGAAATTGTTGTCAAAGATCTTATATGCTATGTGTTTGAACTTGTCATGGAATTTTAAATGTTTGTGAACTTGACTCCCCAATGGTATATGGCACTGGTCTAAATTGTATATGTTTGTGAGGTTTTGTTTCTATTTTTCTTTGCTTAGAGCTTGCTACCAAATTGTAAATTAAATGACTATCTCAAGTTGTGAAATATTGTTGTAATCATCTCATGCTCCAATTAGCTGGTATTATTGATGAAAATCCAATTCAATTCAGTATTGACCTATCCAATGTTGAGCCTAAAATGTAGGAGGTTTATTGTTAAAATCCTTGTCAGTTGGCTCAGGTCCTTCAAGCTACCCTCGATTAGAACTGGCAATTATATAGGTAGAATAGAAGATAAACCTTGTTACAGTAAAAAAACACCAACATGATCCACCTTGATGAAGATTCAATCAAGCTCCATGATGAAAAATAGACATAACCTAGCTAAGAATTTGAGGAAATCAATGAAACTAGATATGCTTGAGGATGAAGTTGAGTATAGTAAGTTTACTCAAATTGTGGATGATAGAATGAGAGGAAGAGTCTCTCATTTATATATTTCCAAATTGGAAAAAAGAGTGAAATTGAGCAATGTGGGATCATTCAACATCCAATGGGCAAGTGCCACTTGTCAAGATGTGAATGGTTGAAGGTTGTGCACATTTTGGTCAATGTGCATGATAAATGCCATTAGGTAGAATTTGAAATTGAGGAAATGACATGTCAAAGGGAAAAATAAATGAAATAAATGCCACTTGGCTCAATGCACAAGGAGATGTAAGAGGAGTGAATGCTTTGTTGGAAGGACAAATCCACTTGGATTTTGAATTCAAATTTGAAGGAATATTCCTCCTTTATTCCATGTTGAGAGAAAATAGGCAATTTAATAAATCAAAGTAATTGATTTATTGTGCAAGTTGCATTCTCTAGAGGATGTGACATGGATTAAGATTAAATTAATCAAATTTTGATTAATTTAATGAAGAATTTAGGAGGTGTGACAATTTAGAATTAAATTTGATTTAAATCAGAATTGAGAGGAAAGGTTTAATTAAATAAATATTTTTATTTATTTAACCAAAGGGGATAATGTTAGATTAAATCAAATAATGTTTAATTTATTCAATTTAATTAGAGGACTTTAGGGATTTAATCAAATAAGATGAATTATTTAATTAAAGAGGGATTGAGGATTAATTAAATTAAATTGATTAATTTAATCAATAAGGGAAAAAGACCTAATTAAATAAATAATGATTTATCTAATTAAATAGATGAAAAAGTGATGATAAGCTCAGAGTATGATTTAGGATGAAGCGATGTTAGTAATCAGGATCAAGTGTGTCGATATATTTTCCATGTCTACACATTATAATTCATTTATTGGGTCATGTTATAATGATGAAATTTATAATTGCATAACTTTCAAAATAGTAAATTTGGTATAGTTACTTGCATGATTTTTTCTGAATTCAAGATATACAAGATAAAACATACTTAGATTATGCTTGTAGATTATTTCGATTTATTATCATGAAAGGATTGGAAAATGAAACCTTCTAGAAACTAGATTGAAATCTTGCAAGATTTTGTTTATAAGGGAAGTATGTTATCTTATGTATGTGGAGGGTTACCTTCCGAGACAGAAACCAAAAAATGGGTTACCAGAGAGTATAGATTTTTCTTTTACAAAAATCTATGATTTTGTAGCTATATGCAACATATGCTTGGCCAGGTTTTTGTCTTTCATTATGTTGAATGGTCTGATTTTTATTCTGTAACTCTCTTCCATTTCCTAACATTAATCTTGCATGTTCTAAATATAGATAGAAATGTTTGTAGTTATGGTAGACATGCACCAGATTCCGCCTTGCATATCATTTTCTCTTACTAAGTATTCTATGCAGGGTTAGGTATTCTTTGAGTTAGGAAGAATCATGGGGAAGAATAGCTTTGTGGCTGGGTGGAAAAGTGCTTGAACCATGTTCTCTTCCACTAGATGTGGTGAGAATTGAAGAGGAATCACATGGAATTCCATCTTTTGATTATTAAACTTTGTACCTAAACATGTAATCTTTAGTTGACTAAGTGGCAATGTTAGCCTAAGTCAAACTATCTATATTGACAATTTGACATTTGTAAATGCATATCAGTTATTTTTGGACATATTGTGGTATGATAGAAAATAGCTATTCGATTTAGGTCTTTAATTTAATATTCATAATAACATAATTGAATTATTTGTATTATTTGAGAATGACAAATTAAAAAATTCCCATGGTGACATTATTGCATGAAGGTCCTAGGAAAGTGCATGGAAAAGATCTTTGTGTATCTAATGTTATTGATGTTTCTTAACAAAGTGATAGGAATCATGTTCTATAGTAGGAGAATAGTATCCTATTTGCATGAGCTTTTTGAATAGGGTAGGACTAGAAAAGTGAGCTCCACATATATTGTCATGTACCTTGTGTAAATCCATTTGTACTTCCTTTGAATTGATACATCTAAGGAGGGTGCTATCTGGGCTATGGTGATAAAGGGTATCCCCAATGATGACATATATGGAGTCTTGTTGGATAAAGTTCTTGTGTTGGTTAGAGGAAAAGTCAAGAAGGATAATTTTTTCATGTACACAATTTTAGAAGTATTTATACCAGGGAGAATCAAGACCAAAAATTTCACACATGAGCTTAGATTCAGGGACATCGAATGTAGGGACCAATATTTGTTCCACCAATAACTCATAGTATGACACATTGTTAGGTATATCCAAGAGAGACCCTATGCTATCCATTGCATTAGTTTCTTTGTTCTAGATTATTGGGATCTACTCAAAGATAATGACATTTAAATACTACATGAAACTATCAACCATTCTCTTGTAGGGTGTGAGATTTTCATCTTTTGTGTCATAGTCATCATTAAAATTATAGATAACCAATAGGGAGTCACCGTGGACTTGAAGGTTCTTGATTTTCTATTAGATAGCCATTTAGAGTCTCGATAGCAATCCTTTATACTCAACCATTTTATTGGTGCAATGAAATTATATTTTGTATGACTTAGGTATCTAGTCCCCTTGTGGTGTGACAAAGAGAATACTCGCTCCTGAACCATGATTTATGTAAGATCCATTAGAGTATAGCTTCCATGTTGTGGAGGTATCTATCATGAAGATGGAATCATTAGGAAAATTAGATATTAATGGATGATATGCTATTGTTGGGGCATATGCATGTTGATTATCTATTAATTTTCCTTTCATTTCTTTACAATCAACATATTCTATATCGAATTTGCTCAATATCATTACCCACTTTGCTAACCATCCTATTAGAGTTTCTTTACTAAGTAGGTATTTTAATGGGTATATATTTGCAACCAATTTTTTTTGATGATTCAACATGTAATGCTAGAGATTTTGAGTGGTAAAGACAACATCAAGGCATTCTCTTTCAATAGGATTGTAATTAAGCTCATACCCCACAAGTGTACAATTGATATAATATATAGCCTATTCTTTTCCATCATTATAATTTTGTGCTAGTAAGGCCCAATACTGATGAAGTTACTAATATGTATATTATTAGGTATCTACCATCAATAGGAGGCATAAGAACTAGAGGAGATAGATAATAGTCCAAGAATTTGTTGGAATGCCTCTTGATAGTGATTGGTCCATATGAATGGGACTCCTTTACAAAGAAAGTGCTGAAATGGTTGACATTTATCTACTAATTGAGCTATGAACCTTCAAATAGATTACAATCTTCCTTTTAGGATACGTAGTTTAATTTTATTTGTTGGTGGAGGCATATCCATGATGGCTTTTACTTTTTCAGGATCAACCTCAATACCTCTACGAGAGACAATGTATCCTAAGAATTTGTTGGATTACACCCCAAAAAGCACACTTTTTCAGATTTAGTTTGACCTTGTATTATTATAACAATTTGAAAACCTTATTCAATAATACCAAGTGACTGTCACTTGATAATTATTTTTCTAACAATTCATCAACATAGTCCTCCATGAACGTATGCATGTAGTCAAAAAACTATATGTTCATAGCTCTTTGATATGTTGTGCCAACGTTCTTAAGACCAAATGGCATGATGTTCCAATAATAAGTAACCCAAGCACAAGTGAAAGATATTTTATGTTGATCCTCAGGGGCAATTTTAATTTGATTATATCATAAAAAGACCATCCATAAGTGATATAATTTCATATCATGTTGTCAAGTCTACTATGATGTCAATATTGGGTAACAGGAAATCATCTTTAGGACAAGCCTTATTTAAGTCTCTAAAGTCTATGCAAACTCTGATTCCACCAGCTAGTTTTGTTATGGGAACAAGATTTTATATCCATTCCGCATAGTCCATCAGAATAATGAAACCAACGTCAAGCAATTTTTTCAACTCTACTTTCACTAAAAGTACAATTTGGGGGTGCATTTTTCTCAACTTTTGTTTGAGCAGTTTTTAATTTGGGAACAATGGTAAATGGTGTAGAACTAGCTCAGAATCCAACCCAAGCATTTCAGTGTATGACCAAGAAATTTTTATCTATCTTTCTAAAAATAAAGTGGTAAATTATGGTTTCTTTGTGACTGTCAAGGATGTTGAAAAATGAATGATTCTAGGATTATCATCACTGCCTAGATTGATTTCTTTTGAATTTTCTATGGGAAATGGAGATCTCTCTTGACTTATGGGGACCATGTCCAACCTTCCATCCTTGGGTGCCTCAAGGAAGTTTTCACCCTTGGATATGTACTTTATTTCTATTTTTTCTTTGTCTAAAGGTTCCTTTTAGTTTTCACCTATAAACCTATTCTTTTTTATTTTTTCACTTTTGCTACTAGAGGGTGGAGTAAACTCCTCGAAGTATGTTACTTTATCAATTTCCATGATAAATCCAACCTTATGGTCCCCACTTATAATTATTTCTCAAAGTCCCATGAACTCATATATTGCTTCATCATTCTTGAATATGTCCAAACTCAAAGGTCCTTGTTGATCCCAATTTGTTAGTTGTGGGTGGACAAGGAGTAAGTCATCATCAGTATCATTATAGCTCAAGGAATAAGTGTATATGATAAAAATGGAAGTATCATGTGGATCCAAAAAGGTTTTCATCTAGGCAGGGCCACTCATAGGTTTGGTTTGGGACAAGGATAGGTCAAGCTCTCAAAAGGTTTCATCTAGGTCATAATCACTAGAGGTGCAAGAATGCCATTCCCACTCATTGGAGTCTATTTTAGTATGATATTCCTCATGTGTCTCAATTTTATTATAATTCTTAATTTTTTCATCCAAATATAACTTAGTACGAGGAGGACACTCCTTTGGTGGCACATGTACCCTAGCCCTATTTTTTTTGGAAACTTAGGAGGCAATAAAGGTTTTTTTATTTCATGTTTTTTCAAACCAACACCGCTATGTCCATCATAACCTTTTGCTTCATGATTTTGAACCCTTTTAAATATTTCTCAACTAGCTATTTTGTGGCCTTGGTTGCTTCTTCATCCTTGTAAATCCATGTAGAAACATCCTCACCTATAGTGTATTTTCTTAGCTCACCCCACTTAGTGAATGTGGTAAGAGGATTACAAATGACAATATTAGGTTCATTCTTGATAGGTTAAGGCTTCACATAAGATTTTGGTGATGCAAGAATATTCCCAACACAAAACAAGTTCTCCATATTGTATTCTCCACAACTCATGTCATGGATATGGACCTTAGGTTTGGAAGGTGCAGTACATGGAATGGAAGATTTAGCTAGTGAAGAGGGATCAATGTAATGTGATGAGGAAAAGGAAGAAGCTTCCCAATTGATAGATACTTGATGTTTAGTGGTCCCTTTCAAATTACTACAATATTGGAAGGGATCGATATTTCCAAAAAGAGTGATTTTGGTGACATTATATGGAAACTTAAGGCATTTTTGGTATGTGGAGGGAACAACCCTCATGTCATGAATCCATGGGCGACCAAGGAGAAGGTTATATGGTAGGTCCATAAACAAGACTTGGAATATTATGTTTTGAATAGCAATCCCAACCCTCACAAGAAATGTGATTATACCTTTGGATGAATACTCAACATCGTCATAAGCCTTGATAGTGATTTTGTTAGACATATCTATAAAAGCTTCAAATAATCCCAACGTTATGACAAATTTTAAGGTGCATATATTAGGACCTATTCCATCATCTACCAAGGCTCTTATGATTTTTTATATTTATCAACATATACCTCAAGTGTAATGGTTCATTATGATTTCCTTGCTGTGCAGGAAGATCTTGCTCAAAAATTGTGGCATGATGGGTTGTAGCTAAGTATCCTACCATGGATTGAAATTGGTTAACATTTTGATTGGTGGGAATAGTTGTATCTCATAAATATTTTTCAAAAATAGCTTTATGCTCAGGGGATATGTGAAGCAACTCAAAATATGGATATTTGCATTGGATTCTTTCCTAGATGATCTAGGAGGTTGTATTGACATTTTGGTTGCATATTAGAAGCAGCCCCTTGTAAGGTCATTTTAGCTCTTCGGGTGTGACAATACATTTTGGATTTTCTTGATGGTAATGGTAGAGAAATTTTCATCAAAGGCTCAAGTGTTATTAATGGTACACTCATAGGAGATTCTCGTATAATTGGTATTGGTGTTTGTATTGTTCCTTGAATTGGAGGGTTTTCTTCCTTAGATTGTTTAGGACCATATTTGTGGTTTGATCTTGACTTGGTGTTGCAATGTTTTGTGTAGAAATACCTTTGAGGTGAATGGTGAGGTGAACCTTGTTAACCACTTTAGCATCAACTACCCCATCATAGGTGACATTTTTGTTTCTAGACCAAAATTTTCCTTTGTCACTAGGATTGTTTTGGTTTTATTTCAAGATCTTGACCAATCCTTTTCCAACAAGAGATTTATCAATGGATACTCCCTTTTCAATGACATCCTAAAATGTGTTGTAACAATGGATTTGAATCTGGTGCATTAATTATGTGTTGAGGTTTTCTATGAAGATGGGAACCAATTATTTTTCTGGTATATGACAAGGACATTTACTAGCCATACTTCACCATCTTTGAAAGAACAATATAAGTGACTCCCCTTCTTTTCATTTGGTTGTGAATAGTTTTTCAAGGGTCATGTCACTTTCAATGTTATAGTAAAAGTGTGCAATTAATTTTTCAGCTAGTTCATTCTATGTTCTTATCCCATGAGAAAGGCATGCAAACCACTGTAGAGCCTATCCCAAAAGGCTATGTGGGAATAATCTCATTAAGTAGGCTCAAAAGTGATATCCATACAAGTAGTGTTAAAATCTCACAATTGTTTTATTGGTTCTCCCTTTCCCTTGTATTTTTTTAAGTCTTGCACATTAAAGTGTGGGGGAAAAAGTGGCATGTATATGCTTCTATCAAAGGGATAAGGACATAGTTCCTTCATTGAGTATGTTTTCTTTGTTTTTCTCACTTGAATGTTTTCCATTTTTTGTTGCATTTCTTGCATTTGTTGCATAAAATTTTACATGGGTGATGGTGGTATGTTTGGTTGAATTTCCATAAAAAGGATGGTGTTGTTGTCAAGTGTGTTGAGATAATTGTGCGCTAAAGGATTTTGGTTTTCAAAGTTGGATGAGAATGTTGGGTTTGGGTTGATGATTTTTTGAGAAGGAATTTGACTACCTTGTTGCAAGTGATATGTAAACATGGTATTGGTATTGGTATTGGTATTATGTTTGGGTGTAGTTTGATTGGTGTGTTGGTGGTGTGGTATGAAGTTGAGGTTGGGTTGACATGTTGTTGTGATCGAGCTTGGTTGGTGTTTAGGTTTGACCCAAAAGACATGTTTATGTTGGGTGTAGTGTTGGTAATTTGGGTTGGCACTCTAGATGTGGCAATGTGAATCCTTCCTGTCTAGTTTGGTGGGTTTGGATTTTGGTTTATGTTTGTGTTGGTTGATGGTACAATATTTTGGGTGGATGTTGTGGAAAATGGAATTGCAAAAGTCATACCCATGGAGCTAGAGGATGATCCAAACGGTCTAGAAAATGTAGGACTTGGACCTTGAGATGTTGAATGTGTTATTTTAGTCCCAAATTATGGAGTAGGGGGTATGCTAACATGTCTTGTGTTATGTGTAGTTCCCCCAAGTGGCATACTAGCGTGCATTTTTTGTGAGGATGGATGAAATTTTGAAAATGTGTTATTACCTTAACTTTGAGTTTGTTTTATGTTCTTCCCTATACAATTGTGGAAGTGTCAAAAACAAAGGGGAGCTTGGCACCATTTTGAGAAAGTGCTAGGAAATACTTTTTAGGATCTTCCTTGACCATCTCTTCTATGACACGCACTATCTTAGGATCTTGGGAAGCTTGTTCGATCTCTTCGGGTGTTAGACTATGGTTAACCTCATTCAACATAAGATTTGAAAATGGATTTGGAATTTCATCTTGTGATGTTTGAGGTTGTTTTAAAGATGAACCAAAGTTCATGTTGCTAGTTGGATTTGTTGGAAGTGTG
The DNA here is from genome assembly GCA_007115665.2 of Sequoiadendron giganteum. Taxonomy (NCBI): domain Eukaryota; kingdom Viridiplantae; phylum Streptophyta; class Pinopsida; order Cupressales; family Cupressaceae; genus Sequoiadendron; species Sequoiadendron giganteum. The sequence goes on along the minus strand of CM021101.1, from coordinate 661,849,203 downwards.
AAATTTTGGCAATTTCATTCACCCTTCATGATTATTAGCCTCCCAAAAGGTTCATAATACGAACACAAAAATCCTCACATAGCATCTTTTACCTAAATCCAACTAAAATTTTGTCATAAAGATTCATAAGATTCATGTAGCATTAAAACTTTAACATATGAAAATATCAGCATAAGTTGATGAAGGTCTCATCAATGAAAATATACACATCCTCAATATATCGATAGGAAATCAGAAGGGTCACACCGATTAAATTATATACCAAAATAATACGGGTTTGTATTTCTTATCGATAGCACAAAAGGTATCAGCATGATGATGAAAAGCCATATCAAGCTAAGTTACCTTTTGCCGATTGGAGAAAATGAAGTCTATCGGAGAGATTTCAAAACACTAGTTGAAGTGCTATTGGTCTTGCTGATAAAGCAAAGGGAGGACTCACTCGGTAAGAAAAATGATGCCGGGGAGAGTTTAGAAAGTCTTACCGACCCCTCGGTTACACCGAAAAAACTAAGCATACAAAGATAAAGGATATCAGGAAGATGATGCGCATTGTCTTGCTAAAAAATAGGTGTATCGGAGAGACATGTCACCACGGAGAGATCTAAGAGACATCACGACGAATATTTTTTATTAGCAGAACAATTTTTTTTCTTGGCGACATAAGTTAACAAAGAAAACATCTCGGTAAGACAAAAGGCTTTCGGACTAAGGTGAAGAATCACTGGCCCGATTCATTAAGTCTAGGTAATAGTTGCTTCGGCAAAGTTCATGGTGATATAAAAGGAAAAAGGAAAGAAACTATCAGGGAGACTTGTGATGTCGAAGAAATTGTAGGACGTCTTAGTGGATGGGTGAACATTGAACAGGTGAATCAGCCAGAGATTTGAAATGTCTTGCTGATATGAGCCCTGATGTGACAGTGAGAATCTTGAAAAAACTTGTAGCATTCATGTCTCAATAAAGACATTAATGACACCACAAAGCATAGAAGATTTTGCATATCAGGGTATGATCAATTGAAATCAATGTTTCATAGAATTCAAATCGAAGGAGAAAAAAGGAACTAGTAGAGTAATTAAGGCATTCACCTGGCTTGAATTTGCAAGAAAGTTACAGTAATTTTCTCATCCTCTTAAAATTCATAAAATTTTGAATTATGGAAGGCACTGGTTCAAGAAAACTAAAGGGAAGAAAACCCGGGGAGGGTAGCCAATCAAAAGAAAAAAGAAGAAGACTGAGTTGCAACTAGAAGGTACTGAAAGGAAGCTAAATAAAGACCTTATAGACCAGTTACATGGTTCTGGACCTAGAGCTAGGTGCTCTGCATAGTTCAAAGGGAAAGTTGACAAATGGGACGATAAATGAAAATTTATAGGGGATGTTTGGACTCCGATTAGGGGCTATGATTTATTCAATTTCCATTATCACAGGAGAAATCACTTTGAACCGGTGTGCATTCCATGGAGGCTCAATTTAGGGAAATTGGTGTGCCCTAATTTTTTTGTTGAACTGGTAAAAATGTTGGTTGGACACTATGACTCGAAAAACAAAGCTATATGTGATTTATAAGGGAATTCGTTGATACATGTATCTGAGAATGCAATTGCTAAGGTTTTTCAGGATGGAGGGAATATGTAGTGAGAAAGTAGTAAGTGAGGAGCTCGATAGTGATTTCAAAAGGATGGACACCATTTATGAAGGGTGGAGGTTACCTCTGCACAAAATTAGGTGTCATGGAAAGCCTACTCCAATGGAAGACAATGAGGGGCCACCCTTTCATGTAGATCTCTTCGAACCTTACCTAAAATATAGTTACTACTCAATGGGACAAGTATTAGGGATGGAGGTACCTGAGCATATGGTGGTTGTGCCTATGGTGATTACTGCAGACATCCAGTATCACAATTCTAGATCATTTGACTATGTTGCACATGTTTTTAAGGAGTTGGATGTAGGTTTGATGGCAATAAAGAGTGGTTCTTATGTTCTCCATCTTAGAAATTACTCATTTTTGATGCACTTAGTGTTGTATTTTTGACAAGAGTTGGGTTTATGGCCCCAGGAGCTGAGGATTTCACAATCCGACAAGGAAGGTAGGCCATTGCCTATTCAATTATGGACTATTTTTTGGAACAGTAGGTTTTCCAATTCAAATCTCCTACATTTTGAAGAATTCTTTGTGAAACCCTTGTATAGATTTTTCAACCATCCTTGTGATTATTCTTTATCTGAAGAGGTAAAAAGGTTTCTTAGGCCTAGAGATTACAATGGACCAATTAACCACAACTGGGGGGATTGGTATTTCTTAGAGAATGCCACAATGATTAGGGTTTATGGCTTTGAGGACACACCTTTCATTCTACCCAGAACTATCCTGGATAGAATTGCATACCTAGAAATTGTTAGGCAAATGGATTACTCCAGTGTTATAAAATTAATTTCATATGGGAAACAGGCCTTTATGCCCACTAAATTATGTTTTAGTGATTTCACTATATTAGCCAAGGAAGGTTATGATTTGATTCTGGATAAGTTGTTGCATTATAACATGAGAAGAGCACCAGTGAGAAAGAACTTTGATCCAGAAGGGTATATCCACTCTGCCAGACAAAAAATAAATTTTGGAGGGTACCATCATGTGCCTTATAGATCTGATGACATAATCAGAAACTTGGAGGTAGAGGAAGCTGAAATTGTGATTGAAAAACATGATCAGGAGTTGGTGGATGTTGAGTTGTTATCCTCCATTAAGGGGATATCAGAAATAGACAAGCCACAAGGCTCATCTTGGAAAGTTTCAAGAATGAAGACTCAGGACTATGCCTATGTTTCCAGAGAAACAGATGTTGAAGAGACCATGGATGTAGATACAAGACATGAAGACTATAGGTCTTTCATATCAAATGATGAATTTATGAAGACCTCAAAATTTAAGAAATTTTTATATAAGCAAAAAGGGAAAGAGATAAGGGGACAAGTTGACAATGTCACTCCAAGAAATGAGGATCAATTGTTAAAAAGATGAAAGGATGAGGTAGACAAGGAGGTGATTAACATGAACCCTGAAAAGGGAAGGAAGATGCTAGAAAAGGCAGGTGTTATGATTTTTCCAGGTTTGGATCTGAATTCTACATTAGTTTTTGATAGTTTCTTAAAAGATAACAATGCTACCCACAAGCTCAGCATAGAGAAGGTGATAGAGGTATACATAGGATCAAGATACAATCTTGATGATGAAACATTGATGATTTGGTCCTTGTATCCTTCTCACAAGAAATCAATTTTTATTGATACTAAAAAGGCATTCGGACATGTCATGACCTTGAATGCTGGGGAGGTTGATCCTATAGCAACTGCTGCTATTGGGATAAATACAACCAGGTTGTATAAAGCCCAAATCCAAGCATTGATAAAGGAAAGGTAGATGTATAAAACCAATAATGAGAGGATGTTGAGAGAGAATGAATGCTTGAAAGACTTGGTAGGTGATGTAACAAAACCAACAACAATTCTCACCCAAGGTGAGAGTTCACAGAAAAGGGACCATTGGGAAGGATCAACTACATACTCTCAAGAGAAAATAGATGCAATTGCTGCAATAATCAAAGGAAGGTAAGACGTCCTAACCACTTGGTTAAATAAGCTCTAGGGAAAACATTCACAATTTGTGGATGCAATAAAGGAACACAGGAGAGTGGATAGCAGAATCCAAGAAAAAATCAAGGAATTAGAGCAAAAGGATGATCCTAGTAGTACAAAGATTGAAAATGCTAATTTTATCATGGATAGGCACGAGGATTTCTTTGAGGAGTTACAAGGAGCTTTGCAGGGATTGATAGAGGTTGTCGAAGATAGATTGACAAATTTATGTGATGATGAAGGGAAAATGAAGGATGCGACTATGTAGAAAAGTGAGTGTGAAACAATACTCCAACAGATGTTGAAGACAACCACTATGGAGGATGTGACATTGGATGAAGCATGTGAGAAAAATGAGGGAATGATAATGATGGAGATTGTGATTTGTGATGTGTTGGGAGATGCTGATACTCATGAGCGCCAGGATTATACAAAGCATATGTCTGCAGTCCATTTGTGGCTTAAGAAAAATTAGTTAAATAGTGAATTTGTTAAACTTTCTATGCTTTAGACTTTTTGAAAAGGCATGTCCTTTTGCAAACTAATGTATAAATATCCATTATTGGATAAATTTATGAACACTAGAAATAGATTTAAAATAGGATATATTGTTGTAAACATTATATTTTCATAAATGATGACATTTGAGGAGGCTATGCTGCATGTATGAATTTCAAGGAAGATAATGAAAAATTGGTAGTTTCGTGATTTCATCCTAGCATCAATTGTTTGTCGGATTCTTGTGATTATCTAATTATCTCCAATCTCATGTTTCTTGATTGTTTAAATTGAAGTATCAAGTATATTTTTGGTTTATCAATACACATTTGTTGTTTCTGTGTGATTTGGTTCATTGGATTCTTTAAAGAATAATTAAAATTCCTTTAAATCAATTACAGTAATCAGGGAATGTCCTTTGGATTAGTAAGAAGAACCAGATAGTTAGATTTGATATTCTGCCTCAAGTAGGGTTTATCAATTACACTCTTCCATGTTTATACCAGTTGTAAACTCATAGTTATATGCCAAACAATTAGAGGACCTTCTAGATAGAAATCATTTATTAAAAGCTTTCATTTGACTTTGTTTTACCCAATAAGGCACTGGTCTCCCCTTTTTTACATTACACTAGTTTTATTCATTTCATTTGACATCTCTTAATTGAACATATTAATTCATACCTTGATATTGCACCTACAATTTATACCAAAGTAGCATCATATCTTTCCACTGTTGAATTTCCATTTGTGGATAGTTAGATTAGTAGGAAACATAAATTCAAAATCTATGTTGCTCATATAGGTGCACCCACCTAGGTTTAGCAGATCCTTAAGAGTAGAGGGTTCAACCATATTGGTTGGCCTTGTTAGTTGACCAATAACGTAGTGAGAGTGTGGCAACCTCTCATGGTTTATTCAAACCAGCATTTTTGAGACCCAACAGGATTAACATAGGGGTCATATGAGAAATCCATGTCTTTGTGTTTCCTTTATGACCTAGTGAAGACCATGTAAGATTTTGTGACCTTGGGATTTTGAGACTTTTGGAATGAATGTGACTAAATATGGAGATGCAAACTAAGGAGAATAGAATATGATAATGACACTTTACTATGTTTTTGGGATTTTCAGAATATAATAATGAAAGATGGGGAATGCAACTATGACTCTATTTTGTATGCAAAGTGGTAATAAGAATATGACTATTCTTATGCTTAGATATCCAATGCAATATGGTAATGAGACTAATACTATGACTATTCTTGGATTTTGACACGCAATCTTGAACCTCAAAATAGGAAGCTAAGAAAACTATGATGAACCAAAGTAACAAATCTATATGTCAAGAACTTAGGAGGACAAGAACCAAGATGATGATGATGGTGATTAGATAAAGGTGAGCCTAAACTAGAAACATGAAATGTAAGACCAACCTAAGGATGAGATAGATAAACTATGATAAGGTCATGACACCTGAATATGAAATTATGGTTTGCCCAAAAATATGACAAGCCTCCTAAACTTAAGACTCAAAGATGTTGATGGAATGAGGTGTGATATGGTGTATGAACACTAGGACTATGAAATCCAACCTATGATGAAATGCAAAGAAAGGATTAATTGAACCTAAACAAGTCTTAGGTCTGAGTGTACAAAAACTATCTATAAGGAAACTAGAAGTTGGATGTATAGATATTTCCCCCAAAAAAATGAAACTATTACATGTAGTGTTTCAAGCCATAGATGTGGTGCAAAGCTAGTCTATTATAGTGCAAGACGTGCACATAAAAATGCAACATTCTAGATTCCTACATGGTTTCTAACAGATGCAATATTATGATTGACAATTGTGATTTTCCATGTAGCAATTGTGGTGTTCTAGTTTTTTTACCCTAATTTGATGTTTTCAAGGTTTTTTTCCATTTTTGGCAAGTTCATATTTTATCATAAAACTTATAAAACACTTCAAAAGAAGATTTTCCTAATTTTGACTCTTTGACTTCTTGGTAAGTGAGTAAGTTTGCAATTTATCTTCTACAAAACTTGCTTTGCCTTGGTTCACAAATAATACAAACAAGCACAACTTAGCTAGTATTAATAGGGTTATCTACTAAAATTGGGATTACCTCACCCCCAAAAGAGTAATTTTAAATCCATTAATGAGAAGTGGGTGAAGCTAGAGTATGCTAAGGTCATGTACCACCTTGACAATTCTCACCTTGAAATAAGTAACTCCAAACAAGGAACTGTACCACCTCAACCAAAAATCAGACGTGGTAAGTAACTTATCGAGATTATGCTATCCTAATGCACCAATAATTGTAGATGACTAAAATAGGTCTTAGGCTTCTAAAAAAATGGTTCATAGTAGGGGACTTCCATGATCACCAGTTTTATATTGTCAAACATGAGACACTAAAGCCTCTAGTCAATCCCAATATGGTCTATACATCTACATATGAAATAACATGTGTGGTATACATCATGGCATTGTGCTACTAACTTTCACCTTCACACCTTTAATATAGCCCATTGGGAAATGTGCTTGAGGTCAAACCCTTGGGTGATGAAATCCTAAGGAAGGCCTCCTACTAAAATAAAAATGCATTCATATGTGTTTCTCATTCACCCAAGATTGATTGAAGCATAAGGGGACAGGATATGCACACACCAATATGAGATTTAATAGAATGTGGAAGTGCACAAGACACAAAAGACATTTTTTCTTTTAAGCACAAATTCTAAATCTTCCTAATTTGAAATTGCAAACACACAATGCAACCCTGCAAAAAAATAGATTAATATTTTTATAGAAAAGGGTCTTCTCCCAAATATTTCCACACAAATTTAAATAATATATTAGTAACCAAAAAAACTATGCCCTAATGAATGCAAAAATTAGAAAATGGAAATCTAGAATTTATGCCCTATTTTTGTCATGACAATCAGTTGTGGTGTATAGAGGCTAAGATGCAGCATATGGATCAAACCTCAATTTTTTGTCTAAACAAAGTTCACAATTGAAAACCCACTATCCACTATGTGAACAAAATACTCATGAGGGCTAGTGAAAATATGCTATTCACTAGGTGAGCCCCAAAGGATGAGAAACACACACTAGGTATACAAGGTGTGTACTCATTAAAAAAGGGTGGCACATGGGTGAAGCCATCACAAAACAAATTTACCCATAAGTTGGTTCCAAAATGATCAATGCTAAAATGAAATAATGCTAATAAAATAATTCTAATGAAATAATGCTAATAAAATAATGCCACTGAAATAATTCCAATGCATGCCCCCACTTTAAAGAAATTACTAAACACCATGATGTGAGAAATTACTTTAAAGTAGAAAATGATAAATTCTAATTGTTAAAATGGCCATAAGAGCTTATTTGGAAAGCCTTATGCAAATGATATGTTTTCAAATAAAGCTACATCATGAAGAGGGGTTTCCCAAAACTAAAATTACAAAAGTAACACCTAGGGGATCTATGGATTAGGTGTCATTGTATGCCTTTATTTCATTGACATAATAGAGATCAATGTCATCATCATCCCCCAAATACTCATATAACAATGAGAACAATGGAATAATGAGACATAGGGAGTGAAAGAAAATAAGAACTTTTAGGTCAACATGGAAGAGACCTAAATGTCTCAATGCTTTGCATCATCCCCAAAAGGAAAAAAAAAGGACAAAACAAAAGATAATGTTTATGACATATAGAAGAACACAAATACAAATAGAAGAATGTCATGATAGGTTTGATTCCTTTGTATCCTTGCACCAACAAAGTAACAAGGGTCATCCAAAGAAAGCTCACAAAAATAAAGGAATTCCAAGAAGCATGATACAAGGGATCAAATTATATACATGAAATCACAAATAACATGAAAATAAAACAAAGAAAAGACTAGTAGGTCTTTTGCATCCCAATCTTGCTCATCGTATATGGAAGGCGGATAACTAGATAAAGGCACAACAACAAGTGTGATGCTAGGAAAATCACCATGTTCAACACATGGTGATTCACTCTTGTTAGGAGGATCATCATGGTTTTCCCAGTATAAGTTCATGGAAAAGGAAAATAAAAAAATTCAAATCATTATGCACTTCCTTATCAATCTTTACAATCTCATCATCATCATCCAAACTAATCATAACAGAAGGTCTAATGAAAATATCCATTGTATGTTATTTATTAAATTGTGGAAAAGGTGGAGAATCATAATACTTTTTTGAGTTATATTTTGATCTTTTTTTTGGGTTGGGACATGTGCAAGATCATAATGATCCAAAAAGTGGCAATAAGAAAAAATCGTGTTTTTACTTTGCCAAAATCAAGATTTTTTTTTTGAATTTTTGTATGTGTTGGGTAAAATATGAATTTGATTTGGTAGTACCAAACCAAAATGGATATCCATTTCGAAAAATTAATTTTCATCAATTTAAGCAAACAAAATGGATATCTGTTTTCTCAAAACAGATATTCGTTTTGAAAATCCCAAATACCACACTTCAGTAAAATGGGCATAACTTTTGCGTTATTAATCAAAGCTTTGATTTTTTATAGGCATTAGAAAGGTGATTAAGAGGTATACACAATGGATAAGATTATTATGATGGATTCAGAAATTTTCTTAATTATAATCATTTTAAGTTCCTCCTGAAGTTATAAAAATTTAAAAGCTCATAATTCTTGCATACAAAGTCCTTTTTTCATGTTTTTTTTGCAATAATCATCCTAAATGACTTGAAACATTAAAGAAGTAATCAATAATGAAAAAAATGTATTTTTTACTAAGGAGAGTAAAAATTTGCATAAATCATCATAGAAGGACTCCTTGTTGTCTTTGATTTTATGTTCACCTTTGCCTAAGCTAAACTAGGAGAATATATATATCTCTCCATCTATCTATTTAGTGATCTCCCCCTATCTCCCCCTCTCCTTCATTTATTATCTCTACCTATCTCTCCACTTTTACCTTACTCTTCCTTTATCTATATCTCTCCTCTCTCTCCCTCTCTACCTAGCTCTCTCCCTTTGTCTCTCCCTCTATCTTTCATAGGTTATATGTATCTCTACATATCTCTCCCTCTTTTTATCTATATCTCTCCCTATCTCCCTATATCTATATCACTCCATATTTATCTCTCTCTATGTCTCTCCCTCCCTGTATCTATTTATATAATCTTCCTTTTCATCAAGTTATCTCCAAATATCTCTCACACTAATATACACACAGACCCTACTTGTCCCTCCCTATATATATTTTTCTATTTCCCTCTCTCCATATATATCTCCCTATCTCTATTACTTGTATCTATCACCTCCTTTCTCTCTCAATATTTCCCCCTCTATCTGTATCTCTCTATCTCTCTCTTTGTATCTATCTATATCACATCATCTCTACCTTTTTCTCTTATTCATTATGTCTCTCTTTATCCCTTTATATCCATATATTTATCTACCTCTATCTCCCTATCTCTCTATATCTCTCCATATCCCTCTCTATCTGTCTATATCTCCCTCTTTCATTATCTCTCCCTCTTTCCCTCTCCCACTATATATTGATATATCTCTTCCCCTCTTATTCTCTCTCCTTTTCTCTACCTCTATCTCTCTATATACACCCTCTCTATCTATCTCCCACTCTCCCTCCCTCCTCTATCTCTCCCATATCTATCTCTTCCTCTTTATCTTGATCTCTATCTCTATTTCTATCTCTATCACTTTATCATGCCATATATATCTTTCTATCTCCATATTCCTCTATATACCTCTATATCTTCATATCTTTTAATAACTTCCCATCTCTATATATGTGCATCTCTCCCTTTACCTCTATTTATCCATATATTATCTCCCTCTCCCTCTATCTTCCTCTCAACCTTTCTATAGAGAGAGAGGGTGAGTTGAGATAGAGAGAAGTAGAGAAGGAAGGTTAAAGAGGTATAAAGGGGAGAGGAGAGAGGTTTAGGGAGGTATCTAAATTGATATACATGGGGAAAGAGGGATGGATGGGGTGAGAAGTGTGTAGAGAGATCTAGAGAGGGATGGAGGAAGTGAGAGGTAGAGATAGATATCTAGGGTGGGAGAGATATAGGAAAAGGTAGATAGGAAGAGAGGAGGATGGAGATGGGGGATAAAGAGAAGTTAAGTTAGTGAGAGGGAGAGGTAAGGTGGGAGGGATAGAGGGAGAGGTAGTTAGGGAGACGGTGGGTGAGGGGATATATAGGGAAGTATAGAGGGAAAGAGAGAGAGAGAGAGAGAGAGAGAGAGAGAGAGAGAGAGAGAGAGAGAGAGAGAGAGAGAGAGAGAGAGGAAAAGTGGGAGGGGTAGAGTGAGATGTAGGGAGAGAAAGTGAGGGGACGTACGGAGTATTAGATAGGGAAGAAGATAGAGAGGTATATAGAGAGGGAGAGGGAGATATATAAAAGGAGAGAGGGAGGGAGGGAAGGAGGGGTAGGTAATGAGAGAGGTAGGGTGGGAGGGATAGAGGGAGAAGTAGGTAGAGAGATAGGTATATACAAGAGAGGGTGAAAAGAGATATAGAGAGAAATCAAAAGGGAGAGAGGGGGAATGAGGAAGGGATAGAGTGAAAGGTAGGTATAAATAAATAGAGATGGGAGATAAAGAGAATTAGAGAGGGAGGGAATAAGGGAGAGGTAGAGATAGAGATGTAGGGTGGGATGGATATAGGGAGAGGTAGGTAGAAAAATATGAATATGTAGATGGTAGATAACGAGAAGTGGAGACAAACATAGAGATAGGTAATGTGGTCACCTCCTATCTATCTACCTATATCTTCCTCTATCCCTCTAACCTTACCTCTCTCTCACTCTTTGTTTCTACTTCTCTTTATCTCCCATAAAAATCTTCATCCCCATCTAACTAAGTCTCCATATATCCCTCCCACCCTACTATTGGACTTTCTGTTGCACCAAAAGATTGACCTTTCAATGCCTGATACAAGCATCAGTTAAGATCCACAGGAGGCGGTTAAACCATGTCGTGAGCCTGAAGGAAAATTCTGGTGGTTAGTCCAAAAATCCCTCCCTTAGTGTCACCTAAGGGGTTGAAACCTGTGACAAGCTTTGATACCAATTGTTGGCCTTGTGGTTGTACCAAAAGATCAACCTTTCAATGCTTGATACAAGCATCAGTTAAGATCCATGAGAGGTGGTTAAACCATGTCACAAACCCAAAGGGAGATGATGGTAGTTATTCCAACACCTACCTCACCTATCTCTACCTTTCCCATCCTCCCTCCCACTCTAATTCTCTCTATATCCCCTTTTCACTTCTCTCTACCAAGCTCTCACTCCATCCATCCTTGATTCCCCCTCTCTCACTTTATAAATCTCTTTATATCTCTCCTCTCTATCTCTCTCTCACCTTCCCTCTCTACTTATTTCTATACACCACTCACCATATCTCTCTACCTAATTATCCCTCTATCCCTCCCTGAATTCTCATTACCTACCTCTCCTTAAATAGGTAGAGTTATTGGAGATAGAGAGAAGTAAAGATGGATGGAGTTAATGATAAATACGTAGATAGAAGAGAGATAAGAGAGATATAGAGAGATATATAAAGGGAGATACATAAGGAAAGAAGTAGGGATGGAGTGAGAAGTACATAGAGAGAGAGCCAAAGAGGGATGGAGGAAGGGAGAGTTAGAGATAGAGAGATAGGGTAGAAGTGATATATGCAAAGGTAGGTAGAAAGAGAGGAGGATGGAGATGGGGGATAAAGATAAGTAAATATATATAGAGAGAGAGGGAAATGTAGGGTGGGAAGGATAGAGGGAGAGTTAGGTAGAGAGAGGGAGGTTGAGGTGATATATAGGGAAGTATAGAGGGAAGGGGAGAGAGAGGTAAGGTGGGAGGGGTAGAGTGAGATGTAGGGAGAAGTAGAGAGGGAAGCAGAGGGAGAGGGAGAGGGAGAGGGAGAGGGAGAGAGTGACAAGGAGAGAGAGAGAGAGAGAGAGAGAGAGGGTAGGAGGGATAGAGGGAGAATTAGATAGAGAGAGGGCCGAGTGGGAAGGTGAGAGAGGTATATAGGAAAGAGAGGATGAAGAGAGATATAGAGAGACATATAAAGGGAGAGAGGGGGAATGAGGAAGGGATTGAGTGAGGTTCAGGTAGAAATAAATAGAGAGGGTAGATAAAGTGAAGTAGAGAGGGAAGGAGGAAGGCAAAGGTAGAGATAGAGAGATATGGTGGGTGGAATATAGGGAGATGTTGATAGATAAAGATGAAGATATAGATCAAAGATAAAGATAAATAGAGACATAGATAGAGAGGAAATTTGGTCACCCTTCATATCTTTACCTATCTCTCTCTATATCCCTTGAACCTTACCTCTTTCTCTTTGTTTCTACTTCTCTTCATCTCCCATTTACATCTTCCTCTATGTACATCTACCTCTCTATCTATACATCTCCCTTCATCCCTCCCTCTCTACTTATCTCTATCACCCCTCTTTGTTTATCTCTACCAACCTCTCACTCTATCCCCCCGTCATTCTCCCTTCTCCCTTTAGATATCTCTATATATCTCTCTTCACACTCTCTCTCCTCTCTACCTCTCTCTCACCTTCCCTCTCTAGTTCTTTCTCTCTCCACTCACCCACTCTCTCTACCTACTTATCCCTCTATCCCTCCCAACCTAATATCTCATTATCTAACACTCCCTTCCTCTCCCTCTCCCTCTCCCTCTCCCTCTCCCTCTCTACCTACCTCTCACTCTATCCCTCCCACCTAACTTCTCTCCCCTTCCCTTTGTACTTATCTATATATCCCCTCACCCTCCCTTTCTCTGCCTACATATCCTTCCATCCCTCCCACCTTACCTCTCTCTACCTGTACTTCTCTTTATCTCCCATCTTTATCTTCTTCTCTATCTACCTGCCTCTCCATATATCCATCCCACCTTACCTCTCTATCTCTAAATTTCCCTTCCTCCCTTCCTCTCTACTTCTCTCTATATCTCTCTTTACTTACCCATCACTCCATCCCTCCCTCATTCCCCCTCTCTATCCCTTTAGATATCTCTATATCTCTTATCTCTCTCTCTTCTCTACTTCTCTTACCTTCCCTCTCTACTTCCTTCTATATTCCTCTCAAATTCCCTCTCTACGCACATAGGAGTGATATGGAGAGAGAAGGAGAGAGGGATAAAGAGAGGGAGAGCTATCTATAGATAGATATGACTTGGGAAAGATAGACGAAAAGAGAAACAAAGAGAGATAGGGAGAGGGAGAGAGGGGGATAGAGTGTGGGGGGGGATAATAGATAAATATATAAAGAGGGAGAGCGAAAAAATAAATACAAAAAGTGCACTCATATATTGAAAATTTGGAACTATCAATGATGTATTAAATATGAAAATAGAACCCTAATGTGGTTGCTAAGGATGGGTAGGGTAATTAAAATTGATCTCACAATCAATATAATAGAGAAATATTTAACAATATGAAATTAATGAATAATTGAGCATGCGATGAGTTTCAAATGTAAAATTGAGATATAAATATCATTAAAGTATAGATATAAGAAACCCTATTATGAATAAGAAACCATAGAAGAAGACTAGGTTGTATAGAATTTATTGGTTTTACTAAAATAAAAAGAGGTATAAAGAGGGACAAAGAGAGGAAATTGAGGGAGAGGTAGAAAGAGGTCTAGAGCTTGGGAGAGAGAGAGATGGAGAGAGATAGGGAGGTGGGAGGGGGGAGAGGTAGGTATAGAGAGAGTGAGAGGTGAGAGGGAGAGATATAAAGAGATAGCTAAAGGGATAGGGAGAGATTTGATATTGAGTTATGTAGAGAGGGAAGGATAGAGGGAAAGTTGGTAGAGAGATAAGTGTAGGGAGAAAGAGAGATGGAAGTAAGGATGGAGAGAGAGGTAGATAGATAGGTCTAGAGATCAAGGAGAGAGAGTGAGAAAGATAGGTCTAAAGAGGGACAAAGAGAGAAGGAAGGATGGAGGGAGGGAGAAGTAGATAGTTAAGTCTAGAGTTGAATAGATTGATAGGGAGAGGTCTAAAGTGGTAAAAAGAGAGGGAGGGAGGGAGGGAGGGAGAAGAAAGTGGAGGGATAGGCCCATATATTAAGGGGAGACATGGTGAAATATAGAGAGGTAGAGAGAGGGACAAAGAGATATTATGAATTGTGAAGATTTGTTCATCTCCTTACTATGAAAAATATAAATATTTCATTATTGATTATTTTTTCTAATTTTTCAAGTATTTTGAGATGATTTGTTAGTGTGAATGGGGTTATTTCCTAGCTAGATATTAGTGAGAACCTATTCACATCATTAATAAGTTTACTTAGGAGTTAGTTTCCTAGGTGGCATTCTAGAAACTAGTATTTAATGGGACCATATATCTCATTAATAAGCATGTAGTTATCTAGGCACTTAATATTTCTCTCATGCATTTAAAACTATACATTAGGCATTTAATGTTTGCAGCCAAGGTTGTTATCCAACCTCCTCTCACGTTGCCTATTTAAGGAAGGCTCTTGTACATTTGTAAATAATTTGATGAGTTCTATCTCAATATATTGAAGATCATCATTTAATCAAGTTCTCTTCTTGCTCATGCTGCAACACTTCTTATTCATGTTGATAATATTCTTTGTGGTTGATCCTTTGAAGTGTGGCCAGCTTCATTTGGGTTATTGTTCATATTTCCAACATGGTATCAGAGCTTAGGCTAGAAGATTCATCTCATATTAGGAAGTTGAGTTGAGGAGATCATCAAAGGTTTCATGAAGGGCTAGATGTTCCTATCCAAGGGACAACTAATTTCTAAGGCACTTTACATTAGATTTGACCTTGTTGTTGTGTTCAGAACTTTCAAAAAATTAAAGGATCACCTACCCATTCTTTGAAATTAGACTTCACCATATGGAGGCCATCAAACATTTTTTGTAGTGATATTATAAGGGCATCATATAGATCATACAAGTTGTAGGAAAATTTTTACTCCCCCTTGTTGCAGAAAAAATCCATGATTTGGTCAGCATCATATAAAATACTTCAAATTCTGAGGTAAATTTATTTTGGTGATTTTTCAAAAAGATCGGGTCCCACTATCTTAAATTTGAAGGCCAATTGACTATCATGGAAGCCCCATCATGTCTTAATTAGGCAATTTTCTTAAAATCACCATAACTTTTGACTCCGATATTACATTTTGGCAAACAAGATATCATTGGAAAGATGGTTCTAAAAACTATCTAGTGATGTTAGAATTTGTATCAGATTATATTTCTATAATATTTTATCATATCTTGAAGTCAGTACTTCCTTTCGGACTCCCAAGCTTGTTATCTTTTCACCAGTTTGTCAGATTTTGGAGATTCCAATGGCATTGTGAAAGTGATTCAGAGCTCTATAATTTTATCCATATAATTTTCTCATATTCAGCCCTAGGTATATTCTATTGAGTTCTTACAATTTGTGGCATTTACTTGATAAACTGGACATACTACAATTTTTAGAAAGTATATTTGTATTGGGAGGCTTCATTTTCAGTTGTCCATCATATTTGGGAGTTTCTAATTGACATTGAAGGTCAATGTCTTTGTAATTTTTGAGATCATTCATAGTTTGTTATGGGGTTTTCATTTTATCCTTCTGTTATTATGTTGGGAAGGTGAAATTATAAGAAATGGAGAGATTGCATCATAAACCATCTTAAATCACTTGAGTTGTTTCCACATTTGTATGGTTTAATTCTCTCTCCTAATAAAGGTATCCAAAAAAATTCTTGGAGTTTCTAAATGTATAATGTTTTAGGTTATTGCAATTCATGTTGATGATGAAGTTTTGAAAGGTATTGATCATTGTGATTTTTCTAATAATATTTGGCCTAATATTTGAGAATATATGGAGATCCTAATACTCCACCATTCCCCAATGATCATGATTCAAAATTTCATGTGCCTCTTAATTCTTCAAACAATATACCCTATGATGATAATTCTATGTAGGAGCTTACATATTTAGAATTCTTTGAATCTTCATATGGGGATGTCAAGGGTTCCTCATATTCTTCTTCTCCATTAGAGGTAGTTGATGTACCTTCACCTTCAGTGATTCTTTGTCTAGGTTCATTAATTTAGGCTTATGTCATTCCTATTCATCAAGACATATTCAATTTTCCACACTTCAGATTAGGATGGCTTTGTTTCAAGTACTGTAGACTTGGCTACTTCTACAAGTTTTGAGGACATTCTTCAAGGGATATCTCTCCTCTATGCATATTCTACTTTGGAGGGTTTTCTTGAGTCTCCACATTCCATTGTTTCGACCTTGATTAGGGATCCTAATCTTGGTGAGATCCCCTTGGAGGCACTTGAATCCTTTTCAGAGATTTCATATATGAGGCTTCTTATCTCCCATTCCTTCATGGAGTTTTAGTTTCTTCAACATCTACCATAGGATTTTCTTCTTTCTATTAGGAGACATGTGTTTGGCATCACGAGAAACTCTTTTGGCTTCAGAATTCTTTCATTGGTTTTGATGACACTTCATTTTCGGGGGTAATCTAGTCTCCATATATTCCCTCAATGGAGGGATCATTGTATTGTCTTTCGATCTTGTTTAACATCAGTTTCCACATAGTCTTTGTTTGTTACCTTCTTCATTGATTAGGAATGTACCTGATTTGATTGTGGCATCTTCATCTTCCTTGGGCAAGGAGACACATGAGTATTTTTCAAAGACATCATCATCACAAAAATCCATCCTTTCTTCAATTCCTATCCGAAATGGGAAGCATCCTTGCATTTTTACTTGGTTTTGTTTCTTCCAAAAAGGAGACAAATTGTTTTTCGACATTAGATCAAGTTTTGTCTTCAAGCACTTACCCTTTTTGTAGGTGATTACACATTGTGGGGGGGCTATATATTCTCTCTATTTCCCTCATATGGGGGGGCTATTGATTATTGTAATCTTGTGATGGATGTAGCTCTTGGTGGTATTAATGTTGAGACGTCCATCATCACTTCCATTACTTGTTCATGATATATATTTTGCATTATATCTCATTTTTGGAGAGGAGTTTTTTCCCATGGGGATTTATCCATTTCTCCATTTGTAAGAGATTTAATTTTCATTCATACATGGATACCTACCATGGCCTAGTAGATGGGACCCATCTTCATATTACATCATTTGCATCATAACTACACTCCCAAGTTGCAATTATGGGGGTGTTAGTGTACATGGGGTTACTTCCTAACTATATATTAGTGAAGACCTATTCATATCATTAATAAGTTTAATTAGGAGTTAGTTTCCTAGGTGGCATTCTAGAAACTAGTATTTAATGGGACCATATCTCAATAATAAACATATAGTTATCTAGGAATTTAATATTTCTCTCATTAATTTAACACTATGCATTAGGCATTTAAATTTTATAACTAAAGTTGTTATCGAACATCCTCTCACCTTGCCTATATAAGGAAAGCTCTTGTAAATTTGTAAATCATCTCATGAGTTCTATCTCAATATATTCAAGATCATCATTTGATAAAGCCCTCTTCTTTCTCATGCTACAAAAATTTTGTATTCATGTGGATGGTATTCTTCATTGTTGATCCTTTGAAGTGTGGCCAACTTCATTTGGGTTATTGTTCATATTTCAAAAAAAAATCATGAAAAGGAGACTTTGCATGCGAAAGTAGTGAGCATTTGATGTTTCAAAAATGAAATATGAAGTTCAAATGATTATAATTTTTTTTTTGTAAAATATAGAAAAACTGTCTATTCCATTGTGTAGATCTCTTAATCAAATTTCCAACGCCTATAAAATATCAAAATTTTGATAGGAAACACAAATTTATGCCCATTTTACTAAGGCGTTTTTAGGTCTTCAAAATAGATATCCATTTCAAAATAGATATCCACTTAAAAATAGATATTTGTTTCAAACAAATATCCATCTTGAAGACCTAAGAATAGGTACCCTTTTTTCAAAATGGATATCTATTTTTTCTAAAAAAATCTATAGCCTTGGAATTTCCCTTAGCTTTTCCTTGGTTTTTGGCTTTGCAGTGTCATACCTAGAAAGTTAATTGTAAAAATGTGTTTATAAATTTACATTTTTCCCAGAGTTCTCCCTTGTGGCTAGTGACTTTTTTTATTTGAATTTGATGAAACAAAAAGGGTTTATTGAGAAATTTGTTAGCTTTCCAACAATATAATATATGTCTTATTTTGAATTTAATAGATAATTATTATTAATTTTCTACATTCATTATGTCTAAATTCCTAATTCATAGGATGATTGAAAAAAATCTATAATTTTCAAATGATTTCACATTTTTCAAATCCAAAAGATGCACCACATTCTATGCTTCCCATACTATAGGATAAAAAAATTGAAATTCATAAATTTTTTACTAAGTTATGGTGGTCAAACACACAA
This sequence comes from Sequoiadendron giganteum, assembly GCA_007115665.2. Lineage (NCBI taxonomy): Eukaryota > Viridiplantae > Streptophyta > Pinopsida > Cupressales > Cupressaceae > Sequoiadendron > Sequoiadendron giganteum. Next base: position 661,830,604 of record CM021101.1, on the reverse strand, counting down.
GTTCTAATAAAAAATTCATAACTAATTATTTACTTGGAAAAAAGTTACAAAAAAAATGTGGTACATCAGGGCATGTGTCCTCTACTTATATTGAAAGTTTCAAGAAATATATTTTTTATTGTACTTAGGTTGGTCAGACATACACCTTATTTTTATGGGTATGTGCAGGATCATCATGGAAAAAATAGGCCCTTAAGTGGCAATAAAAAGGCAGAAAATCAGAGTTAGACAATTTGACATAAAAATTTGAATAAGTTATCTATATTATTTCAAAAAAATGTAAAAATAGAATCTGTAGAAAATTTAATGTAGTTTCTAAAATACTAGACCTTTATTTAAAAAGAAAAATCTATTTGGTGAAAATTTGAAATTTCAATGCAGTAGTATTTAAATTTCAGGGTAAAAATAAGAAGTAGGTGTCTGTCTGACCACCCTAACAACAATAAAATGATAATATTTTTTTATGATATTTTATATATAAATAGAGGATTCATGTCCCGATGTGATGCAGATTTTTTTATAATTTTTTTCCAACTAAATAATTGATTGTGAAGTTTTTATTACAACTTTTAAAAAATATAAAATCTCGTCTGTCTAACCACCTTAACTTGGTAAAAAATTCATGAAATTCAATTTATTTTGTTAATCCTATAGTATGCAAAGCATAGAATGTGACACATGTTTCATATTCAAAAAAAGTGATACCGCTTGAAATTTATAGATGTTTTTCAATCAACCTATTAATCAGGACTTTATTCGTAATTCTAATAAAAATGAATAATAATTATTTATTAAATTCAAAGTAAAGCATAATTTATATTGGTGGAAAGCTGAGAATCTCCTCTAAAAACCCTTTTCATTTCATTACTTTTGGGTAAAAAAAAAGTCATCAGCCACATGGGTCATCATATGGCTTACATATCGCCACTTTTTGGCCCATCATGATCCTGCACATACCCTTATTTTTTCCTGAAAAATTTAGCACTACTACATTGAAATTTCAAATTTTTACCCAATAGATTTTTTTATTTCAAAAAGAGGACTAGTAGCTTAGAAATTACATTCAATTTTCTACAAATTTTGTTCTTACATATTTTTCAAATTATATTAATAACCTATTCAATTTTTTATGTCAAGTTGGCTAACTTTGTTTTTCTAAATTTTCATTCTCACTTAGGGACCTAGTTTGGATCCCCATGATTCTGCATTGACCTATTGATATTTTCTTTTAATTGATGAGAAATAGCATGACGTTTACACCTATGCTCTTTAGCATTTTAGTTTCTTCTAGCATAGTATTCAAGTTGTGATGGTGTAGGAGCGGGTTTATCAAGCATTGGTTTCTTTTCTTCCACCAAAGGAGGAACAAAAGGAACCATCAAAGGTTGGTTAACCAATTTATATGTAGGTTTATAAACATTTTTTATTTTATGAGGAACTAAAGGATTTATATGATTATCTCTTGGTCTTTTTTAGGAAATGGGTGGACAAATTGTGATAGACTTGTCTTGGTTACATGGAAGGGTTTTTGGCTCAATCATAAGTTCATCAATGATAGGTTGGGAAGGTATAACATTCATGGACTCGAGAATATTGCTAAGGGATAATTATTATGTGTGCTTTGCTTTGAACTTTTGATAAGATTTTAAAAATAAGTCCTCACAAGGCTTGATAGGCTCCATGGGTTTAGGCCAAAATAAATCCAATGAAAAGTTCTCATTGAAACACAAAAGATTAAACCCACTATGATATATGTAAATATTTCATTACCAAATGGAAACTTCAAGAATTTATGAATAAGTTGTTGAACATCCAAAATATTGAGAGGGGAGGGGGGTGAATCAGTATTCCATAAAACCACAATAAAATCCATCTAATCATTATCACAAATCTGAACCACCAAGAAGGAACATAAGAACAAATCAATGTAACCATACACATAAACACCAAGATTTTACGTGGAAAACCCAGAAAGGGAAGAAAACCCAGAAAGGGAAAAACCATGGTGAGGGTTAACTCACAATATATTATATCCAAATACAAAATATTCCAGGGTTCACTACCAAGACTCCATATCCTTAAAAAGGCTCACTTCTTGAGCACAAAATATGGCTAACCACCAAAATACAAAGATAGTGGCTCACTACCAAAAGGTTAAACTAATGGAATACACCTTCAATGTGTAGGGTATAGTTCCAATGAAGCTCAGAATATGAAGTGTTTTCTCAGATACAAATCACTCAAAAAATCTACACTGATCCACAAATGATAAATAATTTAGGCTCAGACCTTTCTTCCCCACACACACACACACACACCACTCTTCACACTCCTTTTCTCTCATTCCTCAAAAAATCTTATATATACAAGTATATCTTACTCATCAATTAGGTTGGCCTAATTAGATGAAAACAAAATAACTAAAACTCTCTTTGTTTGCACCATCAATAATTTAAACATTTAATCCATGTAGTGCATTATATCAAGTCGGCTAACATCCATAAAACATAGCTAGTATCCATAATGTATTTCATATGATAAGTTGGCCAAGACTAGAACACAATTCTCTAGATCAAGGAAAAAACCTCAAAGAAAAAACCTTTTGTCCATCTAAGAACACATTAATTTTCCATCATACCATCAACATAGAGACTATCAACAAAACCGAAACATAAGAATGTTCACCTTAATAAAATGCGGAGTCTCCCACACAATATTTCAAGCATAGAACAATAGTAAAATATAGATTTGAACTCTTTCAAAGATAAAAAAAAATCTCACAACAAAAAATGTCTAAAGATATAGGATACAAATTTATAAATGCTTCATGATAACATAGTTAATATATTAGAATCATATCAAATCTTGTAGTGAATTTCAAACTCAAACACCAACACACTGATTCATCAAAAAAGAATATTACCAGTAAAGAACAACTTCTGGTAAACCGAGTAGACTTCCCATATAGTTATCACCATGTTGGCATCAATAACAACATAGGTACAACCAAAAAAACCATCCATACTTCATGCTCATTTTGCAAGGCTCCATAATCCAATCAATCTCCCCCTTTGGCATTGATGGCAACATGCATGATAAAAACATTTTCCAATATATTGCAATTGAATATTCTAAATGCCCCCTTATCAAAAATATTTTTCACAAAAATGTTTCTCTCTTTTAACCTCTATCTCTTCATCTCTCTATCTCTCCCCCTTTGAGATCAATATAAAAGGATGGGGTTTGGTATGTATGTATACATGCATGAAAATGTAACCAAAATTATATGAAAACTAGATTGAGTTTACCTAAAGAAGAACCTATGAGACTCTCCAGGATGAACTTCCATGACGCTTTTCATTCTTCCCATGAACCTTTTTCACTTATAAGAGTCTTGTGTAATAGCTCAAGATTAGTTAAGGACTCTATACCATTTGCTAGAGTATTGGGACTAAGATTAATCTCTAATAATTCACCAATATAGACAAGAGAACTAGAAACATAAGTGTGCCTGAGTTTAATCATGTCTCTAAGTGCCAAAAAATTTCTTGATAGCATCTATCCTTTGATCTTATAGAGAAAATAGTTTTTCTTGAAGCTACATAATATAGGAAAACCTCTAATTATCTTTTCCTTCTGCTAACTTGTATGTATCTTCCCAAGTGCTCATCTGAGATTCACTCATCCTTATCTTATTTCTCATATCAAGTGTACTACCAGACCAATCTAGATAAAAATAAATGAGTTCTTGTGCCTCTTCTTCACAAGCATGTACACTCTCCAACTCTTTCATCACTCGACTATGTGAATATGCACATTTTTTCTTGATATCTTCTAAATTTCCTTTATCAGACCTAATTCCAACATGCACTTCAAGTCCACAGATGTAGACCTTCAAAGAATCAATCATTCCATGAAGATTCTCCACAAAAAAAAAGATGAATCAAAATTAGCACTAGGAATAACCTTCTACAATTCTTTCAAAGTTCTTTGAATACTTATTATTTTATGCTCATGTTGAGATCTCTCAAACTCACTTCCTTCTACAACTTCTTTCTTAACAACACTCTTCCTTTTCTTTCCTATTTCGGTTACACTACTGAAGGTACCTTCTATACTGAGATTCTTATGGATTTCCAAAATAATTTTAGCATAATTATCAACTTTAGCCTCTAAAAATTCATAATCTAATTATGATATCCAAACCAACCTTGATTCAACTACTTCCATGTTACAAAAATCTATAGACACAAGAAAATTGATGTTTTTGAAGTACCTTTCAACAACACTTACTAGAATTGTAAACCTTCTACTCATCCTCATATGAAATGTTTGAAATAATGAGGCAAGGGAGGTCTCTTGTGCATCTGAGCTACCAAGATTTATCATGAATTTCTTGATTTGATTGTCAATAGGCTCTGTATTTGACCATTCTATCCTTTCTATTACCGGTAGTTCTCTCAAAAAGTAGAAAACTAAACAGAAAACCAAATTTCTATAGCATAATATATTCTTCTTACTCTTCTTGATTTCCTTTAAATTCTTCAAAAGATGTATACAAAGTAATTCACACAAGTCATAATACATACCTCTTTTAACCATATAAACAACAATATGTCTATCATTAGTAGAAACTATAAGGTCATTGCTAGGAATACAAACTTTGTGACCGAAGACCATAGAAGAATACCTTATTACTGGATCCATAATTGATCTCAAATCAATCTCTTTCCCCTCAATATTCACATCGGTAATCTCAATTGTCTCTTTCTCATCCATAATCTTCCATTTGGGAACTGGTCCAAAGGAATACAAACCAGTTACATCTTTGATTACTTCTCTAGTAATCAAATATGTCTCATCAATTCACAAATATTGATCGTGATTTTTTCTCAAAACAATTCAAATATACTTCTCAAATTCAAATAAAGTTACTTTCCTCCAAACATGCGAATTCTTCTCAACTAACACTTTGTAGGCATCAACGCTCTCTTCCAATTCATTATTCCATAACATTCTCAACTGAACTGATGACATTTTTTCTATCTTATTGTAAACAAATGCATATATATATTTTGTGGGAAACACTCTCAGAGGGATGTGATAGAACACACCAATAGACTCTTCTAACACATTCATCAAACATCTCTTCAAATTAACTTGCACTCTAACTGCACTATTCATAACCTTTGAATTATCTATAGCAACAAAAATGAAATATTGTGCAAACATGAATACCTTTGTAAATTCCAATAAGGAATGTATAGATATCTTGCTTCCAGAGCTCACTTCGAAGCTGCTTGATTTCTTCTTCAAACCCTAAAACTTTAAATTTCTCTCTAAGCTTCTTTTGCATGCTTCTTTGAAAATACATAAGCCTCTTGAATTATCTGAATTTATTCCTTTCATTCCAAATATTTTTCAATAAATGCTTCAACTTGTAGGTATATTACCTTGAAAATTATGTACGCCTCCATTCTCTCAAATTATGCGAACTTCATCCTTCACACATGCGACTGAGAAAATTCCTTAATTTCATTACAACATTAAATATACTTATTTCATTATGTGATATAAGTATCAATGAGGGTGTTTAATAGGTTTTCTAATAATTTCTCCCCCTTATCCACTACTTGACTTAAAAATTGATGGGAGTATATGAACTAGAGGTCGGCATAGATAATGCTGATGATTTTGAATTTTGCTTGAATTCTCCTTCCTTTCTCCAAATCTTTTTCATTTCCTTTCTTGCTTCTTCTAGATTAATTATTTGATCATTCTTCTTCACCAGGTAATTATTTTTCCTTCTTCTATAATTATTAACAAGGTGTTCTAGATTGTTGTACTTACAAAATACAACATTCCTCCTTCCATATTTTCTTTTATCCAGCTTATCTTCACATAGATTAACTTTATATTAAATCTTCTTCAACTTAAGAAATTTGTCGAAGAATGATAAAGAATCATTCATTTTACTTTTGTAGTCCTTTCCCTTATGACCAATTCTTGCATGAATAACAAACAACATTGAAAGATAAATACATTTTAGCATCATATTATTTGAAAGGATTTCTTCTAGAGTTCCTTCTTAGATCCTTGATTCATCCATCTTTGCACCGAGTCTTCTTACTAGTAAATTTCTTTGATTTGGAGCTTTGACCTTTCTCAAACCCTAAACCACTCTTATCCATTACCAGTTTTTGAGAGGTAATCAAGTTATCAAGCATTTTCGAGCTTATCTTAAATTTTTCTTCAAAACTTCTTGCCTTTTCCATATCATATCTCAAGATTTTTTATTTTTCCTCAAGCTTTATGTATTCATCCATCTTCCTCTGAATTCCATTTTCCCAACATTCTTCAATTATTTTCTTCTCATCTAATTTTTTCAATAGACTGAAGATAATTTCATTTGCCTTAACCAATAGATCATATGCTTCAACACTTTTAATTTGCATATTTTCAATATACTCATTCGCTTTCATCAAATTTTCCTTCAAATCTTCTATTTCTTCTGAATATCCGGCAAAGATCATTTTTGGAGGAAAAAGTTTCTTTTACTAACATTTTGGGACCTTCCTCAAGTTGTTAGGATTCTTCGAATGAACCAAGCTCTAATATCAATTGTTGAACATCTAGAATACTAAGGGGATGAATCAATATTCCATAAAACCAAAATAAAATCCATCTAATCATTATCACAAATCTCACTAAACTAGTAAGAAGGAACATAAGAACAAATTAATGCAACCATTCTAATAATTATCACAAATCTAACTGAACTAGTAAGAAGGAACATAAGAAAAAATGAAAGCAATCATACACATGAACACCAATATTTTTACATGGAAAACCATGAAAGGGGAAAGCCACAATGAGGTTTAACTCACAACATATTATATCCCGATACAAAATATTATAGGGCTCACTATCAAGACTTGCTGTCCTTAAATAGGATCATTGCCTGATTACAAAATATGGCTGACTATGAAGATACAAATATAGTGGCTCACTGCCAAAAGGTTAAACTGATGGAATACAACTTCAATGTGTAGGGTAAAATTCCAATGAAGCTCAGAATATGAAGTGTTGCCTCACATAGAAATCGCTCAACAAATTTGCACTGATCCACAACTGATAAAGCATTTAGGCTCAAACCTTTCTTCCACACACACACACACCACTCTTCATGCTTCTCTTCTCTCATTCCTCAAAAAATATTATATATATACAAGTATATCTTATTCATCAATTAGGTCAGCCTAATTAGATGAAAACAAAATAATCCAAAATCTCTTTTTCAGCACCATGTATAATTTAAACATTTAATCCATGTAGTGCATTATACCAAGTTAGATAAAATACATAAAACATAGCTAGTATCCATAATGCATTGCATACACTAAGTCAGCCAAGACTAGAACACAATTCTCCAAACCAACAAATAAACCTCTAAGAAAACACCTTTCAGATCTAAGAATAGATTAATTTCCCATCATACCACCAACGTAGAGACTCTAAAAAAAAATGCAACATAAGAATGTTCACCTTAATAAAATGTGAAGTCTCCCACACAATATGCCAAGCACAGAACACCAGTAAAATAAAAAGTTGAACTTTGTCAGAGATAAATTTCTGCTCACAACCAAAAATGTATCAAGATATAGGATATAGTTGTCTGAATGAGTCATGATAACATGGTTAAGATATTAGAGTCATATCAAATCTTGTAGTGAATTCCAGACTCAAATACCAATACATTGATCCATCACAAAAGAGTATTGCTGGAAGAGAACAACTTTTGGTAAACCAAGTACACTTCCCATATAGTTATCACCATGTTGACATCAATGACAACATAGGGACAACCAACAAAACCATCCATACTTCATTCTCATGTTTCAAGGCTCCATAATTCCAACATAACTAATGGGACAAAATCCATGGAGCATATCCATGGGTATCCTAGATACGTATCAAACTGGTCTAAAAATAGGATGATGGAGAGTGTTACATTTAATTGTTTCTATCCAACTTTCAATGGGAAAGTGTTTGAACCTATCATATGGAAAAAAAAACCATCATGTGTTTTGATCCATTCTTTTGATTGTTCATAAGAATCTTGGTAAAGTTCATGCACAAAAAAAAATTCCTCATTGATCACATTCTCTACACATAGGGGATCAATTAATATCCCATTAGTAGGTTTGTCATTGATTCTTTTGGCTATGTAAAGAGGACCATTGGGTGCATATTTAATTATATCATTTTATGAGAAAGAAAGGTTAAGAGATAGTTTGGTTTTTCCTTTATGAAGTCAAATGTCAATTTATCCAATCATAGCATCTATATCATATCCATTATCACTCTTATTATCATCAATTATATCTTGTATGTTTTCAACATTCATCTCATCATTCTTGTTATCACTAGATTTTACAAATGAGATAGAATGGTTCGGAATGTGATCAGTAAAGATTTGTAAATTTTGGTTAGGTGGGGCGATATACTTATTTCCTTAATCATTAACACCACCCAACTAGATGTGATTAGAATCAATGAGGTCTTGGAATATATGTAAATAAGACATCTACATTGTTTTGTATCATGTCTAGCTTGTCGATGATATTGACAAAAGGAATTGGGATTATGGTTCAGAGGTAAAGGATTAGTGGTATCAAGATATCTAATGGGAGGTAAGGTAATTAGGTTCTTACCTAAGAGTTGCAACATAATCGAATGGAGGGTATTAGGTAATGAGGTAAATTTCATATTCTTATCCCGATATTGGTATGGATTTTATTTTTTTATGACAGCCACTTGAGAGTCAACATGTTGATTTGTTCGAGGTGGATTTATTTGTATAAAGATCTTTTTTTTTCTTGAATGGTAGGAAGTTGTTATGAGGTACAGATTTTTATTTTTTAGGATAGTTGGAAGAAGTTTCACTTCATGATGCTAACCAAATTTTGATAGTCATAGAGATTCATGCACAAATGGGTGAAGGAGGGGAATTTCATCATCCCAATCTTATCTTGAATCTTTGTGTACAAGTTCTCAATGAACATTATTTTAAGATCGGCGTTGAGAATCTTAATGTTGATTTGTAAGTAAATCAATTGATAATGTGTTATGAAATTAGTGACCTTTTCATCATGCTTTTGTTTACATTGCATTAAATTGGGTAAGGTCACCTTGGGACCAATGTGCACTTGGAAATGGTTAAGGAAGGAATCAGAAAGCTCATTGAATGAATGAATTGAGTTATTCGGTAAAGAGAAAAACCATTCCAATTTTGTATCTTTCAAGGACCTAGGAAAAAGATTAGCCAAGAGCTTGTCTTAAAAAATGATGTTAGTACATAAGGTTGTGTATGTCGAGAAATGGTTGCTAGGATCTCCTTTACCACCATATTTATCAAATCTAGGTATCTATATGCCTAGTGGAATTTTTGATCTCAATATCTCTAATGATAATGGGTTTCATTTGACATATTCTGAAGGTTGGCCATTTTGTTTTTTGTTCAATGTGGAAATTTTTTGTTGGAGGGGTGATTTTTTTTGCAAAATTTGGTTGAGGATAGAATCATTGGTTGTGTTTTTAAATGAGGTGAATATGGTGGAGGTATATATGTGTTGGGAGAAAAATTGAATTACAAGTTTGTGTGAGGTGATGGGTTAGGAGATATGATGCTTGAATTCACAAAGCTATAAGGATTCTCAGTTGAAATACCTAAAGTTTGATTGATGTTGATAGTTGGTTTCCTTGTTGTAGTAATAGTTGAATTAGTGTATGTAGGAATAGAGGTTGTGGTTGAGGGGGGAAATTTTATTTCCTCCTTGACTTTAAATGTATGCAAAAGTGTTAACACAACTATTCAATGTAGGAACATGATTATCAATAATGTGAGCTAGGCTATGTATAATTTTTATTCCTTGTTCATTATCAAGAATTTTCCTCATGTTATCTATGGTAGGAACTACAATATAGACAATATATTTAGAACTCACAAAGTCTTGTAATATTTCTAAGGCTTCATCCATTTTTTTTAGCTTCTCTTGAGGGACATCAACAACAATGGTTTCAACATAAGTAGGATTGGAAGCCATAGGACACGTGATTTTAGGGATGGATTCCAACATGGGTTGACTGTTAAATACCTGATATACTGAGAGGGGGGGTCAATCGGTATATACTTAAACTTATTAAACAAATACCATCCAATTAATCCAATGCATATGATAATTATGACAAGTAGAAGCATTAACTGAACATGAAGCACATAACACAAGAGACACCAAGATTTTTACATGGAAAACCCAAAATGGGAAGAACCATGGTGAGGATTAACTCACAATATATTATAACCAGTTATAAGATATTACAAAAATGGTGGCTCACTATCCAAAAATGGAGGTTCACTACCTACAAAATTTGTAGAAAAAAAATGGCTAACCGCGAGAGATTGAACTAATGAAAGTACACTAGTGTAGATTCATTTCCTTTGTAGCACAAGAAATTCACATGCCAGCAGATCACTCTTCGTTCTTTTCACTTCGACACAAAATCTACTAACATTCACATAATTCATCTCTTACACTTATTTTCAAAAACATCTTATATATATCTGATTGTCCATAGGTAACAATTAGGTTGGATTGCAAAACTTACTCAAAAACAATTCAACCATGTGGCACACGACAACATGTTGGCATGGATTACACAAAAAAAATTAATTCATTTCATCTTGAACCGCTTGTTAGGTCGGCTAGGAATAGATCTAATGGATAAAATGTAATCAACAAGATGATACTGATGGCGACCATAAGCATCTGTATGCATGAAATCCTATCCATGCATGCTTTTATCAATAAATAACCATTTCCCAAAATCTAAAGTAGCAACAAATATCGGAGCATAAATATGGACAAAAATTCTAGATGATGATTCTGCATTATCGGTTCAGAATACCAGATTACTATGACTTTGAACTTGTAGTTGCAACTCATATATTATGGTGACATCAATGAAAAGAAAAGAAAATATATCAAGGGATGTTATCTTCTTCATTCTTCCAACAATCTCCCCCTTTTTCATTGATGGAAACATGTGCCAAAATAATTTCCAGACTTCCTATGTACAAAGTATACTCTATTTCTCTTTTATTTCTCCCCATTTGACATCAAGGACAAAGGTCAACAAAACATCATAAAACCAATATGTACATAGGGTCTGGAATGTACAGTACGGAGAATCAAACTACTGAACTCCCCTTGAGGAGTTTATCCCAAGCAATGTAAAATAGAAAAAAAAATTACCCAGAAGAGGGGGCACTCTGAAGTTCCCATAGAATTCCTTGCCAAGCTGCTTTGCCATTCTCCCAACTCTACCTAGCAAAGATCAACATTTTTTTCAAAGACTCTAAAGTAGTAAAAATTTCTTCAGCTTCATCTAGAGTATCTGGGGTCAGATTGATCTTATCCAAATTTTCAACACTAGCCAAAGCATTGGCTACCGGAGCATACTCTATTCTTACATTGTCATCAAGCAAGCCAAATTTTATGATTATGCCTTCCTTCTGCTTCCTTAGCATGGAAAAATTTTCTATGTACGTAGAAATAACATTCCAACCCAATTTGTCTTTGTCCATGGATACATTGTAGGTACTGGAGATAGTAGTCAACTGGGAATCAATGGAGTCCATGAGGTATTTTATACATTGTGTGGCATCATGCCACCTTATGCAATACCCAAACATAGAGTTAGCTTCATATTCACAATTATTTATAGTTTCAAGGCTCTTTTCTACATTGTTATGTGAGAGAGCACTTTCTTCATGAAGGATCAATAGCCTTTTCTCATTCATTTTCTCTTATGCATCCTTTTTTTTTTCTCAACAAGTATTGTGGCATTCTCCTTGAAGGAGTCCAATAAGAGCTTCAAGTTTTCAATTGGAGCAAAAAATTGATTAATTGGAAGCTACAGGAGTTCTAGAGGAATTACTAGTTGGAATCTAATCTGGTTAGATAGCAGTCCCTTTAAGACATCATCACCAAAGGTGGATTCTCTGATGGAATTTTATGATTCCACAACCTATTGAGCTACTTCATTTCTTCCAGCAATATCATCTAATTCCTTATTTTTATCTCCTTTCTCAACATTTTCCTCTTTTGTTCTCTTTTCTTCCATCTCCTTCTCTTCTATCTTTTCTTCTTATTTTTCATTTCCTTTCTTCTCTTCTTCTTCATGTTTATCTTTTCAAGGTGTACCAGAGGGGTAACATTATAAAATTCTACATCAACATTTTCTTCAACCTATTTTTCATTTTTTGGAGCCTCATTAGCAACATTAATTTTGGGTAGGACATCTGTGCTACCTGATTCTAGAAGGGTATTGAATTCATTCATTTCCAGAGGTACATTATCATCAAAAACACCAGAAGGAGGTAATTCCATAACTTTTTTAGATTTTTCTTTTCTAGATTTAGGTGTCGAACCAGATTCACCAATCATTCCATACTTTGCTGTTGTAATCCTGATAGTAAATATTATTTCCTTCCTTTTCCCTTTGATTTCCTTCTTGTCTTTGGTCATCAGAGTATTAAATCTTCTCTTCACCCTGAACGAATTAGCACAATTCTGCTTCAAAGTTTCTAGATAACCTGGAGACAGAGAGGATGCAATTTCTTTATATTCTTTATTTCTTATTTTCTCTTCTAGCGCAACTGTCTTTGCTCTTCTCTCCATCAGAGTTTCCCACAATTTTTTAGTTACATAACTCCTAATATTATCCCACTTAGCTTCCAATATAATGACATATTTGATGATAGCCATTATTATGGTTTCCTTATCTTCTTTTCCTACTAAATCATACACTTTTGCTAAATATTTCACCATATTTTCTTGATTTACAAAATTATTCACCCAAACATCCTTTTTGAGAGGGGAACTAGGTCTTACCAAAGAGGCGTTTTGTTCTTCTTGGTCCAATGAAACTTCTTCTGCAACATTGGCTTTATTTGCATCAGTTTCATTATCACTAACATTTTGTTCATCAACATCCTTTGAGGGTGACACATAATGAACTTTCTTCTTTACAACATTGCTTTCTTGTGATGCACCTTCACTAGAGGAAACACTCACCCTTCTCTTTCTTGTCAATTTTGCAGCTGGTTTTTCTTCCTCTTCCTCCTGATCATCAGTGACACTCATATTTTTCTCCCCAGTAGGATTTTCTTTTCTTCCTCATTTAACAGGGGCTACCAGAGGAACACCTTTTCTTTTTCTTGATCTGGTAGTAGGTCCGAAATGGGTCGAGGCTTTGCCTTTGTCAGCAGTGTTGGGCTTAATCTTCACTACAAATGATCCAGAAGCTGGTATTGAAGGATGGATCCTACTAGATCTCCTTACACTAGGTGATTCTTAAGACTTTTGTCCTCCAAGAGCTCTTCCCTAAGCTATCTCTTCATCTATGAAACCAGATTTTTTGAGTATTTAAGCCACATTTTTCTTCATTGTATATTTTTTGTGTTCCAAATGGACTTCCATGGATTTCTCTACATAAGTTCCAATCTGAGGCTCATTCAGATCTTTAGGACTCTTCAACAATAGTTGCACATACCCTACAATTTCTTCTTTTGTGATCTCATATCCCAGGGTTTGAATCCAAATGGTCTAAGGTTCAACCACTTCTATCATACACTCATCAAAAGACACATGATATATAATGTCATTCTTATAATTTTAAACAATCTTTCTCAGAATTTTGTCTCTCTCATTCATATTTTTCTTGAATACTAAAAATAATTTGATCAAGGCATTTGTTGCCTTGTTCACATCACCCAACTTACGCATGTGATCAAAAATCTGATGGGCAATAGGTCAAGATAGGTCCCAAAACACTATTTCAGATTTTCCTCAAAGAATTTTGAGAAAATAGAATAATAGGAAAACAATCAGAGAACCAAACTTGAAAGGATACTTCATCTCCTTCAACATTCTCAGGTTCTCAAACAAATATGGTCCGAGAAGCTCACATAGAACATAATTTGCACCATTTACTGTCATGTCATAACCAGTATAAATTGTTGTGGAAGACACAAAATTCTCTTTTTTGGTGACATATATTTTATGACCAATCATTATGGATGCATAATTCACAACTGGATTAGTGATAGGATTGATTTTGAGATCCCTCTTGTCATAAGTTGCACCAGTGAAATTCATCACCGCTTCATTTTTCACTACTTTTAGCATAAGCACTAGACCGATGCCATAGAGTCTGGTGATGGATTTGACTGCTTCCTTACTTATCAAGTGCAGTTCATGGGTCCACAAGAACTGATCATGCATTCTATTGAGAAATAGTTTGACATACTAATCATCCACTGTAGAATAGAAATTTGGAAATTTGTTCCAACGATCCAAATTCTTTATTACAAGATTTGAGTACTCGGGTTTTACAATAAAATTATCTCCAGTAAGATCATTTAGCCACATGTCAATCAATTTTATGTGATTGAACTCTTCAATCTTAACCCTAATGTATATTCTTTTTTCCTTTGTTAGCATGATGCCATGAGGCACTGAAGAGAAAGCACCCATAGGGTCATCTTCAAAAATCTTCATCCGGTATTTCTTGTAAGAGGGTCTAGGTCTTTCTATTGTATTTAGGACTATAGGAGTTGGAATTTTCTATATTCTAAGCTTTTAAAGGATTCAAGAAATAAATTTCACAAGCTCATAGTAGCATAGAATCAAAAAATACCTTGTTCTTTGCAAATAGTTAAAACTAGGGTTTGCACCAATCACACTTCAATTCACTCCAAATTGTTCTAAATCATTCTTTTCCTTCTTCAAATTCATAAGTGATCGAAACTCCTTTATGATTTCGCTTTATAGATTAATGTGATGCCCTAATTTGCATTTAATGCACTTCAAATTCGAAAAGTTGACAAAACTTTTCATCTACACTAAAAAACCCTAATATGATCTACAAATGAGCATACATACTCCTTTTCTTCTGGGTTATTGTTCAAAACCTCTTCCTTTCCATCTCTTATAACATCACCTTGTGGTAGGAACTGACATGCCCGAAAATAGGGGGTTCAAAATATTTTCCTCTAAAGCTCCCCTAAGACCATGCTAGGTCTAGTTCCTAGAGGAATTATCTGCACCAACTGAGGGAATAGATGCATCAGAAGATTTTGATTCTTCTTTCTTTTCCTAAATCTTGCCCATTTCTTTCTTAACTTCCTCTTTGTCAACCTTCTTCACAGGTTCATTCTTCTTTACCGAAGCAGATTATTTTCCCTTTTTACTTTTGTATACCTTTGAGATATGTCTCAATTTTTTGCAATTATAACAGACAATATTTCTTTGATTCAATTGACTTCCATTAATCCAAGATCTATATTGATTCACTTTATGCCCATATTTATTACAAGTATATCAATAATCAACAAAGGGTTGATTTAATCTTCCTCCATTAAACTAGTTCATTATTTGAGTTCTACATTCACTAGCTTTATGTCTAAACTTATTACAGGCATAGCATTGTCTAGGGAAAGAACAAGAGAATTGATTCATCCTAATTTTTCATTCAATTTCCTTATGACCAAGCTTGTTACATGAAAAACAAGAGCCATTGAAAGATGGGTACCTTTGTGCATTTGGTTGTGAGACAAGTGGTTTCCTTCCTAGATTTCTTTTATGCTTCCCATTACTTTGATTCTTTTGATCATTTACCGCTTTTGAGCTTTCACCTATTTCTAATCCCTATCCACCTTTGTCTTTAGAGGTTTTTTGTCCTACAATCAATTCATCAAGCCTGGTAGATATTGTCTTCAAACTATCTTCATAGACTTTTGTCTTTTCTAGTTCTACTCTCAGATTTACCACCTCTTGTCCAAGCCTGAAACATTCATCAGACTTGTTCTTTATTTGTGCATTCAAACACTCTTCAATCCTCTTCTTTTCTTCCACTTGCATCTTTAGTCCGGTAATATCTTAATTTTCTTGTTTTAGTTTGTCACTAAGTTCTTTATGTCTCTTTGAATTTCTTTAGTTTCTCCTTCAACTTTTGGACACATTCATTTGCTTCATCAAGATTCTCTTTCAAATCTCTATTCTCATTTTTAGCTTTGTCAAGATCATCAAGGGTAGTATAGAGTTCTACATTATCACCCATTTGTTCAATCTCCAGAATCTCCCTCAATTTGTTATACTTCTCTAGAGGAACCAAGCTCTGAAAACAGTTGTTAATTACTCGATATACTGAGAGGGGGTGAATCTATATATACTTAAACTTATCAAGAACAAATACCATCCAATTAATCCAATGTATATGATAATTATGACAAGAAGAAGCATGAACTGAACATGAAGCACATAACACAAGAGACACCAATATTTTTATGTGAAAACCTAAAATGGGAAGAACCACAGCGAGGATTAACTCATAATATAGTATAACCAGTTATAAGATATTACAAAAATGGTGATTCATTGACATGACTCACTGTCCAAAAATAGAGGCTCATTGCCTACAAAATTTGTAGAAATAAAATGGCTAACTACAAGAGATTCAATTGATGAAAGTACACCACTAGTGTAGATTCAGTTCCTTTGTAGCACAAGAAATTTGCATGCTAGCAAATCACTCTTCACTCTTTTTGCTTCCACACAAAATCTACTAACATTCACATATAACTTCATCTCTTACACTTATCTTCCAAAACATCTTATATATATATATATATATATATATTATTGTCTATAGGTAACAATTAGGTCGGCTTTAAAAACTTCCTCAAAACAATTTAACTTTGTGGCACACAACATGTCGACATGGATTACACAAACAAAATTTAATCCATTACATCTTGAACCACTTGTTAGGTCATCCAATAATAGATCTAATGGCTAAAAGGTAATAAAAAGGATGATAATGGTTGTGACCACAAGCATTCATAGGCATGAAATCCCATCCATGAATGCTTTTATCAATCAACAACCATTTCCCAAAATCTGAAGTAGCAAAAATTACCAAACAAGAAATTCAAAGCAAAATACCAAATGATGATTTTACATTACCGGTTCAGAATACCAAATTACTATTTCAATATTGTAGTTGCAACTCATATATTATGGTGAAATCAATGAAAAAAAAAAAAAACTATATCAAGGAATGTGATCTTCTTCATTCTTCCAACATTGACTAGTAGTGAAAGAGCATGAAAACCCAAGATCCATAGCTAATGTACCAACACGAGATTCCATAAGTCTTAAAATATGTCTCACTGAAGTATTGGCAATAGGACACCAGGTTGTAATACTCGTAACAGTTTCACTTAACCAAAAGTGTACTAAAAATAAGAAAACCCAAGAAAAGATTATGCAATTTTTAGATCTAGCATATGAGATTTATTGATTTTGCAATACAAATGATGTCTTTTGAATGAAAATTTTACTTTTGAATAATGCACCCAAGATGAACCCTTGGATTTTTCTAATATTACTCATACTTTGGGTGTAATATCTTCCTTGGGTTGTGCTCAGTCCCATTCCTCATCCACCTTTTCTAAGGAACAATTTGCACCTTCTTCTTCTAACTATTGCATAGGCACCAACCAAGCCTCTTATAGTACTCAACTATTTCATTCTCCTTCTCTTTTGAAACAAAAGGGTCTTGATTCTTTGAGTTTTGACAAAGGGGATACAAACTTGGAGGATTTTCCTTCTCAAAATAATGCCACCAAAGGCATTGTGGACTTGAATGTTTGGTCTTCTAATACTATGGATTTGCATTCTAGCACCAAGTGTTCAGCCCTGGTTACCCAAGCTAATGACACCATTCCTCCAGTCAACAACTTTGTCTAACAGAATAACAAAATCTCTTATTATGAGGATCTTTTTAATGGTTCAAATGATGAGTTAATGAATTTTGTGAATGAAGCAATGTTAAAAGTTGTAGAAGGCCTTATTGAAGAAATCACCGATGAAGTCCTGACAGAATCTACCCTTGAGCTCAATTCTCTTAACCTTCCAATTTCACAATCAACTTCAAAAAGAAAATTAGATTTTTCTAAGGATAGTCCTGTTTACCCCATGCCATCTCTTCTTCCATAGCTCTAGATTCCTTCTCTTCCACCCTGATTTCCCAATCAAATTCGGATGTCAAAGCTCTCATCACACCTAAGAGCAAGTGAGGGCATAAATCCCTCAAGGAGAGAACTGATTTGGAAATAGATGTTGGCTTCCAATTGACTTTGGAAATGAACCTTCATTCATCTGCAAAGAAGGGTGTAGATAGGGGTCCCTCCCCTCAGACCCTTCAAGTTTCTTAGTATGATTCTACTATGGGGTGAAAAACTTTAGAAAGAAATTTGAGAATTAGGAGAGATGTTATCTCTCCTCGAGCACAATGAGGATTATATCTTGGAATGTTAGGGGCTTAAACACCCCTAACAATGATGCTTAATAAGAATCAACTTTATGGAACTTTCTCAAATATCATTCTCCTACAGGAAAGAAAATTATCTCTTCATTCTACTTCAAAAAAATTTTTATTTTGGAAAAATTGAGGCCTTTCTACTTCTTCAGCTCATGGAGCCTTGAGAGGCCTTGTGATTCTATGGAATAAAAAATCTATAAAAGTGGATCAACTTGAATCTTCGTCTAACTAAATTAAGGAGAATGCTACCTGTTTCAGAAAAAATATCTCCTTTTGGATTCTAAATGTATATAGCCCTTGCTCCACCACAGGGAAGAGATGTCTTTGGAAACATCTATCTTTTTTTCTTCATGAAAGGGAATAATGATCTCAAAGATCTTACTGGGGACTTCAATTCCATCATAAATCTTTCTAAAAAGAATGGAGTAATAATACCTTCAACATCAGCTATGGAGGGTTTCAATAATTTTATTGTGGGCAATAAGTTATATTATTGTCCTTTCAAAAATGGCAAGTTCATCTGGACAAATAAATGAAAATATTTTTCTCAATTTGTTGAAAAACTTGATCGTTTACTATTATTGAATAATTGGTTAAATGCTTCTTGGGATTTTACTTTGATTATTCATACCCTACCTGGGTCTAATCACTTCCCAATTTCTCTCTCAATATTTGGTGTTAGGGATGTGCTTAAAAGACCCTTTAAACTAGAGGCAATGTGGTTTAGAGATACTAATTTAATCAATCTAGTTAAGGACCGGTGGAAAAATTGTCCTTTTATTGAAGGAACAAGGATGTTTTAGCTTAGTAAGAAACTCCAACATTTGAAAAATAAATTAAGGATTGGAACAAGAATCATTTTTAAAATATTTTTTTCAAAGAAATTGAGTGTTGAATTAGAATTATCTAATATTTATGAGGTGGTAATTAAATCAGGCATGGATAATACCCTCTATAATAGAGAAAATGAATTAAAAGTTGAACTTGAAGAGATTCTTGCTCGTGAAGAAAGCTATTGGAGACAAAAGTCTAGGGAGACATGGTTAAATGAGGGGGATAAAAATACAAAAAAAATTCATGCATTAGCCAAATTAAGATGAAAATAAAATAAAATTATCTCCATTCAATCCTCTTCAGGTGAGCTTCTTTGCACAAAAAATGAAATTGGATTAGAAGTAGTAAATTTCCTTAAGAAGATCTTATTTCTAGCTACAAATCATAAACAATTTGAGAATAATGTGATAATAGATAATGTTTCATCATTAATCTCTAAGGAAAATAATAATTTTTTGATGGCTAAATTTTCTTTGGAAGAAATGAAAAAATTTATTTTTTCAATGGAAGCTGAAAAGGCCCCAAGCCTAGATGGCTTTCCTATCCCTTTCTTTCAAAAATATTGATATTTTGTGGGTCATGCTATTCTTTCACAATTGGAAGAGTCAAGGAGGAACAAAAATATTTTAAAGGAGTTAAATGTGACCTTCCTTTCTCTTATCCCAAAAAATGTTGATCCTTCCTCCTTTAATGAATTTTGACCAATAGCCCTTTGCAACTCAATTTACAATATATTTACCAAATTTATTGCATCTAGACTTGCAAAGTTTTTTCCTTCAATCATTTAAGAAAAACAGGGGGGATTTGTTACTAGAAAAGATACTTTTGAAGGTGATATTTTGACTCATGAGGTGCTTCATTCAATCATGATAGATAAATCCCTTGCTATTGTTCTTAAACTAGATATGCTAAAAGCATACGATAGAGTAAATTGGGATTTCATGATGGCCATCCTTAAAAAAATTGGCCTTAGTTCTGGTTGGCGTAAATGGATTCTTTCTTGCATCTATGGAGCTAGATTTTTGGTTATAGTGAATGACACTCCTCATGGCTTCTTTCCTCTAACACAAAGTCTGAGATAAGGGGATCCTTTGTCTCCCTCACTATTTATCCTCATGGTGGAAGGATTGAGTAGATCTATCATTGTAGCTTGAAATCTAGGTATTTGGAAAGGTATAATTGTTCAACCTTCTCCCTTTCCAATTTCTCATTCTCTTTTTTCAAACAAAACTTTCCTTCTAGTCAGACTACCATGGAAGAGCCAGGAGTAATAAAAAATATTGTATCTAGTTATTACTTGCATTCATGCCAATATTACAATACTGAAAAATCAAAAATCTTTTTCTTAAATGTTAGTTCCATAGTTAAATCCTAGATTTTAAATTTTTTGAGATTTAAATGTGATTCCCTTCCATGTAAATATCTGGGTATTCCCTTTTTCTCAGGGAAAGAAAAACATGATTTTTGGGACAAAATAATTTCTATAATCTTCAACAGAATTTCACTTTGGAAATCAAAATGGCTAACCTTTGCTAGGAAATTGGTATTGCTCAAATATGTTTTATATTCTCTCATAGTTTAATTAATGTCGGTTTTGAAACTTCCAAAAGGAAAAGTTAGTACCCTTTAGAATATTTTCAAATATTTTCTTTGGTCACAAAATATCTCTTCAAAACATAAATTGTCTCTTGTTGCATGGGAATCTATTTGTAATCCTAAATCTCAAGGTGGAGTAGGCTTGCATGACATCTTTCTTAAAAATAAAGCTTTGTGTGCTAAACTTGTTTGGAAAATCTACTCAAAATGTGAAACCAAATGGTGTCAAATTATGCAACATAAATATTTAGATTCTCTTGAATGAGAGAGGATCTTTACTCAAAAAAATTTGCCACAAGGTTCCAAGATTTGAAATTTCATTGCCTCTTGCAGATCTATTATTCTTCCTCACCTTTCTTGGGTTATTAATAATGGTGAGAAGGCCCTTTTCTGGGAAGATGCTTGGAATGGCCATAAACCTATTAGGTCTCTTGGAAATTGGGAACATATTGAACCTCTTCTTAAAGCTCACTAGGGTAACAAAGTAAGATATTACTTAGAGATTGATCCGTCTAACCCAAATCTAGTTAAATGGGGGGATTTTGAATCTTTATAGGTTCCTCATTTTGAAAAGTATTCTTTACAAATTTTTTTTTTGAAAAGATAGATTTTTCTTTTAGATAAACTAGATGATATTATTCATCTAAAATCCAAATCTTTTCAATACAGTGTAAAAGAAAGATATAATTCATTGGTTAGCAAAAATGATAGACAATCCTTATCCTTTTAGACTTTTTTGATGTTCACATGTTCTTCCAAAAGTGGGTGCCTTTGCTTGGATTTCTATCAAAGACATAATTCTAATAGGCATGATACTGGACAAATTGGGAATCACACCTTTATTTGCTTGTGTTTATTGTGGGAATGCTTTTGAATCTATCGATCACCTCCTAATTGGATGTGACTTCACAAACCATTGTTGGAATAGGGTTATGAATAAAATTGGTTGGTATAGCCCTCTTCCTAATTCCATTATGTGCCTCTTCAATAGTTGGCCTTCTCTTTTTCCTTCTTCAACTTTCTCCTACATTTGGGAAATTACCCCCTCTATAGTCATCTAGAATATTTGGCTTGAAAGAAACAATAAAATTTTTAGAAAGAAAGCCTCCACTTTGCTCCAAGTCCTGCATAAAATTGAGATCTCCATCTTTGAGATGACAACAACTATTGTTTTCAAGACCAAATATTCAAAAGGAATATATTCATCTTGGGATGCATTCATTCTGAATAATTGGCCATTGATTAAACTTCCTAGAATAGGATCTATTTAAACCAAGGCCCCTATAGCGAACACAAATTCTATAACATGGATCCCCCTCCTAGAAACTTTGTAAAATTAAATTTTGACCAGGCCTCGAGAGGTAATCTGAGCAAGTCAGGCATAACTGCAATATTAAGGGATTGGCATGGGGATTTTATTGGTGATTTTTGTGAACTGGTCCTTGATTGCACCAAATGTTGAGTTTAATGCATTGAGAGTTGGTCTCATTCTAGCTAAGAAACTTTCCATTTCTTCTCTTTATATTGAAGGTGATTCAATGGTTGTAATTTTAGCTTTAAAGAGAAGAAGCTCTAATTCATGGCACCTGGATTATATTCTTCCCTTCATTCTACAACAACTTGAGGTTTTTCCAAGTATTTATATTTCCCATTGCTATAGACAAGCGAATTTGTATGTTGATACCCTTGAAAATAAGGAAATTGGTGAAGCTTTTTCTTATAAAGAATATTTGGCTGAGGAATGTGTTCAATTATTTAACAATAAATAATGTTAATTCGGTTCTTGTTCCCATTTTTAGCATTTTCAAATTTCAAATAGGGTTTTATCTAATCAGTAGGGACATATTTTTTCTGTCATATCACACATGACCTATTACATGCTTCTTGGGACTTATTTCATGTCATTTGTTCACACATGACCTGTTTCATGCTTCTTGGGAATTGTTTCGTGATATTTTCCTTCACCATGGCTATTCATGTTGGGACATGCTTCTCTTGTGCCTTTTGTTTTCCATGATGGTTGTTCATGCAAAGGGTACAATTATTTATAATTATTTTTGACAATCTAGGCTTCTTTTTCTCGCATTTAACATCCTGGATCTAATGTTTTGTCTTGGCGACAACTATATTTGGTACATGCTTTTGTTTTCACACTTTCTTACCTGATTGCACATCTTTTTTCTCGTGTGATTTTATGCCACTTATAAAATTTTGAGTTGAAACCTATTCCCCCTTCCTCAACTGTGTCTGCCACAATGGACTCATTCCTTTTTGTTCTGTGGGGATTTTACTGTACTCCTTTTGTAATCGACATTAATTCCCTTGCTTTATTTTATGTTGGGTTTGCTCTGCCAAGTGTATGGAATATTTTCCCTTCTCTTTTATCATTCTATGTAAACCTCTATTTAATATTAATAAAATATTTTCAATGGTTATGCCACTTTTATTTAAAAAAATAAAAAAAACTACAAAAAACTACCACTTCTAAAACTGAAACTAAGATCTAAAAAAAAAAAATAGACACAGACAAATTTATCATCAAAAATTTGGAAAATTACCTATACAAGTACAGGTTCACCCAAGGGCTAATGGGAAATTACCTATACAAGTACAGGTTCGCCCAAGGGCTAATGGGTCTTTGTACAGGGGTTTGAAAAATTAAATTTTGAGTTTATGATTCAATGTTTAAGTTTCATGTTTCAGGTTGCGAATAGATTCTTTCAATTACAAATTTCCAAAATTTGATGATAAAATTCACATGCAATTTGATGGAAAAAAATACAAAAAAAATGACCTTTGAGATGCAATTTTGATGAATTTTTTTGATGTAAATGACTGAAAGGCACCCTTATGCAGAATACTATGTAAGATATATCCAATATTTATGAAAATATTTCTAGATTTTTGTGAATTAAAATGATGCAAAAATACAATTTTGAAACCTAAATGAAATGAAAATGAACTAACGTAAATCATATATCTAACGTTTTAGAGAATTCCAAATCATAATTTATGATGTATAATGTCAGGTTCACCAAAATGGAATGGAAGGGAAAAGGGGGAGGCAATTAATTCAATCAATGTGGGATGAAATGGCCTAGGATTCAAATACACCTTTTCCCAATTTCATTAGAAAGAAAGAAGGTCACAAAGGGATAGGATTGACTTTCAAACTTTGAGGTGAGTCAACACTATTTTGGACCTTTGGATCTATACTTTCTTATGATAGAAATGACTAAATTGCAATGTTTTGGAATAATTTAAAATGCATTAACTAAATGAATTATATGACCTAATACTTGAAATGCATAATTCTATGATTATAGAAATGAAAAAAAATAAAATTACAAGTAGATCTGAGAAGGGAAGATTGGTGTGCACCTATGATAAAAAGTGGGTTTTAGGGCCTCTAGAAAGACTATTTCACCCTAGGGTGAATGGGTCCTAGTGCAGGGGTGAAAAATTAGTTTTTGCAGTCCTCTGATCCCAGATCTAAGTTTTCAATTCCTCCAATTTTGACTATCAGAAATATGGAAATAAAATTTGTAGGTAAGTTTTTGTAGCTTGACAATAGTGATGACAACTTATGCAACTTTACAAAATGTATCCTTAGGTCAAATTTCAGTTCGTATAAACCTATACATCTGCACATACAAAGAGAAGAAAAAATAATTGTTTTGGGTGAATGGGGGTTTCCCTTAGTTAAACCCCATGTTTGGTAATTAAACCTTGATAATGAAAAAATGAAGGAATTGATGAATGAATAATTTCTTGTTACAACTCACCTAACCCTTAATGGCTTCCCTTAGAGGACTGAAGTCAAACAAATCACTCTAAGGATTAGATCTTGCATAAATTGGCTTGAATGCCTGAAACCTACATCACAATGTTAGCTCCAAAACATGACATAAACACACATGAGTTTTGACATGATTAAATGATCTTGATTGCAACTATAGATGGCTAATAAATCCTCTCTTCAATATTCTTGACAATAATATTTTCTCATACAAAGGTTTCCTTAATGCTAGATCATGTTGCTTAGATTTGAATTGATAAAATAACTATGTATTTATAGGTTTTTATCTAATTTCTCAAAAATTAGAATCCAAAAGTTGACACTTGAAAAATAAATTTAATATTTATAGGTGTTTATCTAATTTCTCAAAAATTAGAATCCAAAATTTGATGCTTGAAACTTAAATTTAATCATTGAAATGTTGCCAAAAACATATTAAAAATTGGGTCCTATAACTTAAAGGGGACCCATTCACCCTTGGGAAAAGGAGTCATAGGACCTAAGTCTAGGACACTCAATTTCCAAGGTCTTTTAATTAATGTTGAAAATTGTTTAATATAGGTTTCCCTTTTAGAAAATGAGAATAATAATGCTTTGAAATGCATAATTTGGTCAATTAGAGGCTTAATTAAGTCCTATTAATTAAGGGGATGCAAACATAGTGTGAAATTTTAAAGGTATACAATTTTCTACACTACAACAATAGTCTAAAGAGATTCACTCTAATAAATATCCACTAAATTTTCTTGACATCTCTCGTATAGTCTGGTTCTTTCTTTTTGCAACTCCATTTTTCTATAGAGTTTTAGGGATAGAAACCCACATCCATATCCCATGCTCTTCATAGAATCTCTCATACTTCTCAGCAGTGAATTATCCACCTCTATTTGATCTCAACACTTTTACTTTTCTTCTAGTTTTATTCTCTACTAATGCCTTGAATACTTTGAACTTTTCAAATCCTTTTGACTTCTCCTTTATAAATGTAGTCCAAGTCATCCTAGTATAATCATTAATGAAAATTATGAAATACTCATATCCTTGTAGACTTTTTGTCCTTATAGGTCCACACATATTTCTATGAATCAAATCTATTGTCTTTGATGTAGTGTACTCCTTAGCAAGACACTTACTTCTTATTTGCTTCCTTTCATGACATGGCTTACTATTTATTGATTGAGGCTTCTTAATATTTGGTATATCCTAGACCATTCCTCTTGAACTAATCTTTACAATATCATAAAAATTCTTATGTTGTAACCTTCTGTTCCAAAGCCAACTTTCTTCTCTCTACATAGTGAGACAAATTTCTCCATTCAGGTCACTTAGATTGTATATATCACTATCTTTCCTAATTCATTCTACAATCAGTTCACCGGTGCTTATTTCTTTGATTTCACAAAATCCAGCACTAAAAGATAGCTTATAACACTTATCAAAAAAATTACTGACACTTAGAATATTATGCTTTAAACCTTCAACATACAAAACATCATGTGTCTTTTTTCTACCAACATCAAGAATCAAAGTACCCTTACCAAAAATATTGGCAATTGAATTATTTTCAAGAGTAGTAGAACCACCTTCAAATTTCTTGAATTTCGTGAACTTACTTTTATCTCCAATAATGTAGCTAGAACAACTACTATATATGATCCACAAGTTCTTCTCCTTCTAAGCATGTAGAGAAATTTGAGAAATCATTGAGTTTTCTAATTTTTTTCTTACAGAACCTTCTTCTAGACTTTTTCCAACTCATGACTTCTACTTTTTAATCATTTTCTTCCACTTTTCGATGGAGGACTCACAATATTGCTTCTAAATTTCCTTGCAATATATCCAATTTTTTTATATTTGTACAAAATGATATTAAAATTGTAGAGGGTGCAAATGCATTGTTGTTGACAAAGTTATTTCTTCTTACCAAATATTTTATACAATCCATAGCCTTGCGACCAAAATTATTGAAATTAAAAAAATAACCAAAGAGAATAATTGAACCTACTGTTGTACTCTTGTCTTTCAAATCTTCTAAAGGAATAATTATGTGTCATGCTTTCATCACTTTCCATGGTTCTTTTAGACTTTGAACTTCTATATTCTATCACATCTTGACTTTCCTTAGTAGACTTCATAGTCTGTTTTATCACCTTGTTCTTCTGATCATTAAAACCTATTTCAGTTTTGACATGCAGAGCTCTCTAACTTCCCAATATCTGATCTAGGGTTTCAATAATCTTACCGAAATTCATCTATAGTTGTTGATTCACTTTCTCAAGATCTTTCTTATTGTCACAATTTAAGCTTCCAACTTCTCACAATATTTGTTTCTTGCTAGCAACTTTTCTATCAAAACTTCTTCAATCCTTTTGGCTTCTTCCATCTAGATAGATTCACATCAATAATCATCTTTTCTTCTTTCTTCAAATATTATGATACCTCTTCTTGAACCTTTACTTCTTCTATAATTATATTCTTCAACCTTTTGATATCTTTTCTAGCATAGATCAATTCTTCCACAAGATCTATTTCATCTTCGTTATTTCTAGAATCTATTTTTGTAGTCCTTCAGTAGTCTCAAAATCCATGAACACAACTTTATCTCTTTCCTTTCCAGAGATATCTTCATCTTCTTCTTCAATAGGATATTCCTCTTCTTCATTACTGTAGAAACTCTTATGTTTACTTTGACCTTTGAACCTTCTCTAAAATTATTTATTTCCATTATTTTATCAAAAATATTGTTAGAATCTATATGGAGACACTTAGCCATAAAGTGTCCTACTTCACCACAATTAAAACACTTGAAAGGTAACTTTCCTTTGTAATTATTGGAACCTCTTTGTAGTGTCCTCATAAAATTTTCCTCTTTCTGATCTGATACAATATTAGAATCTTGATCAACTTGCTTCTTAGATACTCTAAATACACCCTCTTTCCTTATTTAATATTTACTTTTAAATATCATCTCAAATGCAGTTATAATTCCATGTAGTTCAATAAAATTTAAAGAATTCATATTTTTAGCTTGTTCAATAGAAAATATTTTAGAATCAAATCTTCTAGGGAGAGATCCGGGTACCTTTTTCGCAATTTTTTTCTCTTCTTGTTTCTCACCAAGACCTCAAATAGAGTTGAAAAATTCATCAACCTAAAGCAATAATGTAGTAATATTCTCTTCTTCTTCCATCTTCATACCTTCAAACTGAGCTCTATAAGTTTGTATCGTTTCCTCTTTTCCTTTGTCATCAGCTTCATAAATGATATGCAATTTATCCCATATATCCTTTTGTTGCAAGTATGGATGTGTTTGGTGGTGTTGTTATTAATGTTGTCATTGATTTCAACAAGGTTCAGAGTGATTGCAAGTGGTACATGTATAGTTGAGATACTATAGAAGTGTTGAGAGTACATGGAGCTATATTTATAATGTTGCAGATGTGTTGTTGCCAAGTGCTTTTGAGAAAATTAATAAATGATGAAGATGGCGTTGAGTGTGTGTTATGAGTATTCTCCAGTAATGTGCTCAGAATTTCTTTTGTGTTGATCCTATACCTATGCAGATCTAGGATAGTATTCATGAGATTCAATGGATAATATACGCTTATTTTAGCTTATGGGTCGATGAAGAGTGAAATATGTGTTCACCGATGTGTGAACCCATTTGGAAAAACTATTTGTCTATGGACTGAGAAATATTTTTTTGCTCTGCAGTATTTTGGTAGTTCATTTAAGATCTCGTGGATCTAGAAGAAGGTTAATCCTAATGTCTCATGTGTTCTGGAAAACATTCTTTTGGTTTGGTGCTTTGGAAGGATTTTTCTAGAGCTAATATGTGTTGCTGCTCAGTCTGGTTGGACTATTGAAGAGTGTTCTGTGTATGAAGTTTGTTGCAGTTTTTGCAGATGTTCTTGAAGGTTTCTTAGATATGTTAAAGTGTCTGGTGAAGAATTTTTGTTGATCCACGTGTGATCAACTTTCTATATATGTGTGTACTTCAAATTTCATTGGTGTTTACATGTTACATAGATATTATGCAATGATTAAGGAAGCATGTGATTTATCCAAGATGTTGTTTGGGTCCTAATTAAATATATAATTTTTCCTCTCTCATTCTTATCCATCACGGGAATGTTGAGTAGCCAACCTAATTTGAATTTTTATAATGAAGGATGTATAGTCGACCTTGGATAAATTTTATAGGGTTAAAGATGGTATAAAAGAAAGACAAGATATTGCAAATTAAAAGTATATGTGTGAAGTGTGTGAAAAAGTGCAAAAAATAGAGTGTTTAAGAGTGAATCAAGCCAATAGTAATTTGATGTGTTAGATTCCTAAAAGCAATGAGTTGATGGTGTTTGCAATCCTTTGATCAAGTTGCAAATGCGTGGAACCTATTATTGTGGATTTCTTATTTGTCCTTTTTTTTGTAGGAAGTGAGCCTCCTTCTGGATAGTGAGTCCTATCTGTATGAAGTGAGCCTTTGTATTTGGATAGTGAGTTATTTCTAGGTAGTGAGCCTTTGTATCTGGTATTGCATTACTACTATATTGTGAGTTAATTCTCATCGTGGTTTTCCCTCATTGGGTTTTCCACATAAATCTGGTGTCTTTGGTGTTTGTTTTTTGTTATCTACATTTCATGTTTACAATTAATAAAAAATTAAGTTAAAGGGGAATTAATTAAAGTTAGAAGTTAAAGTAATTTGGTACAATCAATTCACCCCCCCTCTTAGTTGTCTTATGCATTTCAACAATTGGTATCAAAGCTTTGGTTCCTTAGAGAAGAGCTTAACCGCTTGAGGTAGATCAAATGGAGCACAAGTTGCAAATCCCTATATTTGATGGAGTTGATTACAATGAATGGAAAGTACAGATGAGAGGTTTTCTTATCTCTCTCAAGTTCAAGACTTGGAAAGCTTTAGAGACAAAATATGTTGAACCGGCTAGTGGTCCTTCCTTTGTAGATGAGATTTCATCCTATGAGGAGAATGAAAAAGAAAGGTATGCTACCTTCAATGCTTTATCTAAACCCGAATGGACAAAATCTATTTCTTTAGGCACTGCTTATGAAGTATGGGAAAAGCTGAAAGATATCTATGAAGGAAATGATAGAGTAAAATAATCAATAAATCTAACAGCTAAGCACAGATTGGATAATTTGAAAATGGAAGAAGGTGAAGACATTGCAAGCTATTATCAGAGAGTTGAACTTGCAACAAATGAAATCAAGAATCAAGGTGGTACAATGAAATATGAAGATATAATAGAGAAGCTCTTGATGACATTACAGGAGAATTACAGTGACAAGGTCTCTGCTATTGAAGGATCATATGATCGAAAGACATTTACTAAAGAGTAACTATTTGGC
The DNA here is from genome assembly GCA_007115665.2 of Sequoiadendron giganteum. Classification (NCBI taxonomy): domain Eukaryota; kingdom Viridiplantae; phylum Streptophyta; class Pinopsida; order Cupressales; family Cupressaceae; genus Sequoiadendron; species Sequoiadendron giganteum. The sequence goes on along the minus strand of CM021101.1, from coordinate 661,800,555 downwards.
TCCTTGAGTGCATTTGAGATGATGGGTTTTGGAAAAGAAAAGGAGAAAGTTGAAACAACCTTTAAAGAAATTAAGATAAGAGATGATTTAAATAGTGATGGCTCAGAAGAGTTGGAAGAAAAATTTACAAGTAAATTGAAGAAAGGTACTACAAATGTATGTTACATTTTAAATGTTTCAGTTGTAGAAATATTGGTCACTATGCTTCAAGATGTCCAAATAGAGCTACACACAAGAAGAATAGAGATAACAATAATAATAAAAAAAAAGGATAGAAATTTCAAGAAATTGTATTATGTTAGAGAAGATGCAAGAATTTATGATGATGAGTCTGATTTTGAGGAGGATAAAGATGAATGCTTGTTTCTAGCCTTGGAAATTAAATCTATGTCTACTAACCATGGAAGATGTGCAAGGGAATCTAGTTTGGAGAATAAGAAGAATAAGATGGAAAGTAATCTGGTTACTTCCTTTCATGTTAGATAGGATGAAGACTATTGGGTAATTGAAAGTGGATGTTCAAATTATATGACCAGAGACAAAATTAAGCTCACTAAACTTGAAAAGTATGGAGGATTAGTTATGTTTGGAGATGATTCTGGTGCTAAGATTTTTGGAAAAGGAACAATTAGTCTTGATGGAAAACATAGTACTAATGATTTTTATTATGTTTAGGGCTTGATGCATAATATTTTGAGTGTTGGGAAAATGTGGAGCAAAGGATTTAAGCTTATGTTTCAGGATAATACTTTTGAGATTAGAAAAGGGTCCACAACTGCGGTAGCAGTAGGAAGAAGAACTCATGGAAACACTTATCAGCTTAAGAGTTGTGATGGTCAATGCTTTGTTTCTCAGATTAATAAAAGTTGGCTATGGAACTAGAGGATGGAACATGTAAATTTTAACAATACGATCATGATCAGTTCAAGAGAAGTTGTTATAGATCTTCCTATAGTCTATTGGGTCTCAAAAATGCAGGTTTGAACCACGAGAGGTTGCCAAGCTCTCACAATGCTATCGGCCAACGTACAAGGCCAATTGATACAATTGAACCTTCTTCTCTTTAGGTTTTGCTAGACCAAGGTGGGTAAACCTATGTGAATGATGCATATTGAAATGTGTTTCCTGATTGAGCAATCTATCCACAGTGGCAAAATGGAAGTGAATAGATGAAAATCACTACAACTACTCCTAATCCTATTGCACAAAAGAAAGGATTTGAAAAAAAGTTGTTTGATATGAAATTTTACTTCTAGGTTGAGGCAAATCAATGCCTTCTACCCACATGGGAAATGGAGTCAAAAATCATGAATTATGTGTGTTTCCTTCTCTGGCTTAACTCTAGTTGTTAGGCACTTTGAAAATTCTATGACTGAAATAAAACCTCAATAAATTTATGACTTGCATAAATTGTGTTGGGATGTTTCTCTATCAGGTTCTACTTCAACAATCCAAAAGAAATCCTTAAATCACTATGACTTATTAAAAGATTTTAATTCTGACTTGCAGACACCAGTTAATTAAATCACACAAAATGAGAGTGCATTTTGATAAATCAGAGATATACTTGATATGCTGATTTAAATGATTAAGAGACCTCAAGTTGGAGACAACCAAAATAAAGAATATGAATTTTATACATCACAACAATTGAACACCAAAAATAAAATCACCAATTATAAACATTTATCTCCATTAATTCTGCTTCAGGACAAGCTTTGTACATTATTTGCATTCCCAGTCCATTTTCTAGAAAAAATCTAACCACCAACTATTCTTCCTCTCTTGTTAACTGATTTTCCAATACATTTATATAGTAAATCCCAAGGGTTGTGACCCTTCAGTTTATTTTACCTCCATTTGAATATTCCATGGCATAAATTAAAATATTTGATTAATTTGCCTTATCAGCAAATCAAATATTTTTTTTTTACATTATTCATCTTTAACACTTCGCTTTATATTGTTGTGAAGTCCCTTTTATACTTACTTCTCTACTATAGTCAACCTATTGACCGAATGCAGTATAGTGGTCTTTGACTTTGATTGTCTTCTCTTCCTCTACCACACTACTGCACCCTTTGGTTTGCTCACCTACGGTATATCAGTGACTGACATCAACTGTTAACTATGCCTTTACCACTTCCCTATCACTTAACCGTGGGCTCCCTTTTGACCCCCTACGGTATGGCAGTTAGCATCTATTGTGATCTCTACTCCGTCCACCGCGTTATCGCGACCTCCTCTCTGCCTTACCATGGTATCGCAGTATGATTGCTATCCACTTCCCTCACCATCTATCATCGTTCACCGCACCATCATGGTCTCCATTCTAACTGGCAACGATACCATGGTAGCCATTCTACAAACTACTAACCGCTCAACCACCGGCTTCCCTTCTACCACCCATGGTATCATGGTATCCATCTTTTCCTCTTCCTCTTTTATTGTCTTATGTTCACTGTAGTCACTGTGGTTTGTGATATGACCCTCTGCAGTGCCGCGGTGGGGTCTCTTTAACCGCTGCCTGGCCGGTAACTTACTACCCACCTCTATCTGCCAGTGACTTGACTGACTATTTATCGCACCACCACAGTTAGGTTGATGACTGCGCATGGTATAGAGGTGGCTTTTTGATGCCCACCAGACTTACCCTTCACTGTACAACTGTAGATTGTTTGATAGCTACCCGCGATAAAATGGAAAGATAGAAATTTCAAAGGATTTAAGGTAGCGGTATAAAATATAAAATGTTTTAGAATTTTGGATGGGGAAAAATATATTTTTATAGAAAAATAGGCTAATGATGGGATTTAAATGGAGAAAAACTTAGGATTTTAATAGAAAATTTTGGTTCTAAAAGAATCACAAAGCCTACCAATTCTGTTTGCAGAAGTTGTCAGATTGGAAAACAAACAAGATGCAGTTTTAAAGGAAAATAACAATCATCTATCATAATGCTAGAATTGATTCATAAAGACCTTTATAGTCCTATAAGAACATGAAGCCTTAATGGTGACAAGTATTTTATTTTTTTGATTAATGACTACTCTAGAATGACAAGGGTTACTTTCCTTAGAGAGAAAGCTCAAGCTCTAGATAGATTCAAAGTGTTCAAAGCAAGAGTAGAAAATGAAGTAAACCCGAGAATCAAATGTTTAAGGTCTAATAGAGGTGGAGAATTCACTTTTGGTGAGTTTAATAAATTTTGTGAAGAGCATCATATAAAGAGACATTATTTTCTTGCTAGAACCCCTCACCATAATGGAGTTGTGGAAAGGAAGAACTGAACTATTCAAGAGGCTGCTAGAATATGACAAAAGAAGAAATTTTCCCAATGTATATTGGAGAGAATCAATCCACACTGTTGTTTATATTCTTAACAAAGTTCAAATTAGAGGTAACAACACAAAGACTCCTTATGATCTATGGACTAGTAATAATCCTACTATTAAATACTTTAAGGTGTTTGGAAGCAGATGTTACATTAAAAGAGATGATGAGAATCTTGGAAATTTTGATGCAAGATGTGATGAAGGTATTTTTCTTTGATATTCAACCAACAACAAAGCATATAGATGCTTCAATAAAAGACTGGGGAAAATAGTAGAAAGTGCAAATGTAAAATTTTATGAATCCATGCATAGACCAGTTGAAATAAGTGAAGTTTAACTAGATGATCCTATCCGTGGAAAAATACAAGAAGAAGAAAAGGAAGAGAAAGAACAAAGTGATGAAGAGGAGATTTCAGAACCTGCTCTTAAGACTCCTAAATATGTTCAAAAGAATCATCTAGAGGAATAAATAATTGGATACATAAGTGAAGGTTTAAAGACACGAAGCAAAGTAGTTGAGGTAAATTTTTGTTTACTTTCTAAGATAGAACCTAAGACTATGAGTGAGGCATGCAAAGATGAGAGTTGGGTTAGAGAAATGAAAGAGGAATCACAACAGATAGAGAATAATTAGACATGGGAACTAGTCTCTAGACCAACAAACAAAAATCTGATTGGTTCAAAATGGGTATTCAGGAATAATTTGAATGAGGACGGTGAAGTGGTAAGAAATAAAGAAAGACTTGTATGTAGAGGTTATTCACAAGTTGAAGGAATATATTTTGATGAGACTTTTTCCTTGGTGGAAAGAATGGAAGCTATTCGTATGTTCATGGTATTTTCTGCTCATAAAAATTTCAAAATATACTAGATGGATGTCAAGTTTGCATTCCTAAATGGAGAATTAGAAGAAGAGGTGTACATGGAACAACCAAAAGGATTTCAGTTATCAGAAAAAATGGACATGGTCTAGGAAAATTGAAAAAGGCACTATATGGACTTAAATAGGCTCCTAGAGCATGGTATGCAAGGTTGGACAAATATTTCAAACAATAAGGATTCAACAAAGGCTCTACAAACATAAGTCTCTATTTCAAAGTTGAGAAAAACAAAATGTTGATAGTTGTGGTGTATGTTGATGATATTATCTTTGGTGGAAATGAAGGAATGTGCAAGAAATTTGTAGAGGAGATGAAAAAAGAGTTTGAGATGTCTATGATTGGTGAGTTGAATCTCTTCCTTGGACTTCAAGTGAATCAAACTGATAAGGGGATATTCATTTCACAATCTATGTATGATAAGGAATTGTTGAAGAAGTTTGGAATGGATGATTCCAAACCGATCTATACCCCTATGGTAACCGGATCCAAACTAAGTAAGGATGATGAATCTTCTAAAGTTGATCAGAGCATGTACAGATCTATGATTGGTGGACTTCTATATCTTAATACTACTAGACCTAATATCATTCATGTAGTATGTTTGGTTACAAGATTTCAAGCATAACCTAAAGAGATACATGTTACAGCTATGAAGAGGATATTCAAATACTTAAAGGGAACTCTAGATTATGGTCTCTGGTATTCTAAGGATAATGATTTCACCTTGAATGGTTACACTAATGCAAATTGGGTTGGTTGTGTATATGACTGGAAGAGTACAAGTGGTGGTGCATTCTTTCTTGGAGGAAGATTGGTCTCATGGTTGAGTAAGAAATAGGATTCAGTTTATTTGTCCACTGCAGAAGCTGAGTATATTGTAGTAGCATCTTGTTGTACATAGGTACTTTGGATGAAGAAAACATTGAAGGATATAGGTGTGATATGTGATGAGTCTATCCCTATCTTTTGTGACAATACAAGTGCAATAAACATTTCAAATAATCTGGTGATGCATTCTAGGACAAAGCATATATCTATTAGGTATCATTTCTTGAGGGAGAAAGTGTTGAAGAATGAAGTCAGACTTGAATATGTATTTAGTAAGGAACATATTGCTGACATATTCACTAAGGCTCTTTTGAAGGATGCTTTTGAGTATCTCAAGGGGAAGTTAAGGGTTACTTCCCCTCCTTCCTTGAACTAGGTTTAGATGGAGGTGCATCAGTCCAATGGATCTACATATTCTTCATTTGTCTAGACTGCTGATTAAGGTCTACTCCTCAGAGGGAGTAGAGAAATTTTCATTGTTGCAAAATGAGATGTGGGTGCACTCCTAGGGGGATGACCAGAGCTTTATATGGCAGATATTTCAGGCTAAACTTTTCCTTTCCGTTTATGTCAAAGGGGGAGAGAGTATCATGTGAATAAGCCTATTTCAATCTAGGGAGATAGTGTCATACAAAGAATTTGAAAGGAGAAGAGAGTGTAGAAATTCTTGTGTAGGTTGTCTAATCTGGAAAATAAAGAGAAGAAGAAGCAGGAGAGTATGTATGTTGTCTTTGATGGTTTTTCACATCATGTGCTACAATCAATGACAAAGGGGGAGATTGTTGCAAGTATGGATGTGTTTGGTGGTATTTTCATTAATGTTGTCATTGATGTCAACATAGTTTAGAGTGATTACAGGTGGTACATGTATAGATGAGATACTATAGAAGTGTTGAGATTACATGGAGATATATTTATAATTTTGTAGATGTGTTGTTGCCAATTTCTTTTGAGAAAATTAAGAAATAATGAAGATAGTGTTGAGTGTGTGTTCTGAGTATGCTATGATAATGTGCTCTTCATTTCTTCTATGATGATCCTATGCTTGTACGGATCTGGGTAGTGTTCATGAAACTCAATGGATAATATATCTTGATTTTTAGCTTCTGGGTTGATGGAGAGTGAAAGATGTGTTCACCAGTGTGTGAACCAATTTGGAAAAACTATTTGTCTATGGACTGGGAGAGATATTTCTACTTTGCAATCTTCTAGTGGTTCATTTTAGATCTTGCAAATTTGGAAGAAGGTTAATCCTGATGTCTCCTATCTTTTAGAAAATGTTCTTTTGGTTTGATTCTCTAAAAGGCTTGTTCCAGAGCTACTATGTGTTTCTGCTCAGTCTGGTTGGACTATTGAAGAGTGTTTTGTGTATGAATTTTTTTGCAGTTGTTGTGGATGTTCTAGAAGGTTTCTAAGAGATGTTCAAGTGTCTGGTGAAGTTTGTTGGGTGATCCACATGTGATCATCTTGTTGTATATGTGCATACTTCAAAGTTCATTGGTGTTTTCATTAGGTTTGGTAGACTTGGTGTTTACACATTACATAGAGATTATGCATCGATTAAGAAAGTGTTTGATTGATCCAAGATGTTGTTAGGGTCCTAATTAAATATGCAATTGATCCTCTCTCATTCCTTATCCACCATGAGAATGTTGAGTAGCTGACCTAATTTAAATTTGTAAAATGAAGGATGTATAGCCAATCTTGGAGAAATTTTCTAAGGTTGAAGATGGTATAAAAGCAAGATAAGATATTGCAAATTTAAAGTAGATGTGTGAAGTGTGCAAACAAGTGTGTCAAAGCGAATCAAGGCAGTAGTAATTTGATGTGTTAGATTCCTAAAAGTAGTGATCTGATGGTGTCTGCAATCCTTTGATCAGCTACAAATGTTTGGAACCTATTGTGGTGGATTTCTTATTTATCCTTTTATTTGTAGGCAGTGAGACTCCTTCTGGAAAGTGAGTCCTATTTGTAGGTAGTGAGCCTTTGTATCTAGAAAATGATTCCTTTCTGGGTAGTGAGCCCTTTGGCAGTGAGTCTTTGTATCTAGTATTGCATTACTAATATATTGTGAGTTATTCCTCACCATGTTTTTTCCCTCATTAGGTTTTCCACGTTGGTTCAAGAGCACCAAGTTGCTTTCAAGCCTCCATGAGGCCATTTGTAAATAGTTGCTCTAATTTTTGTACTAGGTCTTATAATAAGCTTTATCAAACCATTTTATAGGTTTTTGAGTCTTAGGAAGTCATATTTGAAGTCATTTTTGAAATAATGTTTAAATTTGTTCCATATTGTAAAAATTGTAAAAGTTGCTCAAGAAAGTTGTCAAGCAACCTGTCAAAAGTGTCATTAAGGTGTTTTGTCAATAAACTAATTAAAATGTGGTTGAAAATAGTTGGTTTTGGTTGTAAATGTATAATTACACCCTCCAAAACTCGAATTGGGGGGTTGGAGACATTATTTTTGAAGTTTGATGAATGGCAACCTCAAATTTTGTGTACATTTTATGTTCTTTACATTGTTTATAGGCTGAAGTTGTGCATTGTACGACATGGTATGGATAGAAATAATGGAGTATAATATATGTATGGAAGGATCTCTATTTCTAGTTTCCAATTATTTTTTTCTCATTATATTTTATTGAGTTTTGTGTAAGATATGACTATTTTGGTGAGACTACCTATTCTAACAATATTTTACAGAATTTACAGTCTAAAAAATGTGATGGTACAGACTGTAAAGTCTATATTTTGGATCTGAAACTAATTTAATTTCTTTTATATTTGAATCTAGTTTCATTTTATTCAAGTCTCATCAAAATTCATTAATGTTTGAATTAGTTATGACCATTTTTATGAGGGCAGGTTTGAACACTGCCTAGGGTTTGCAGTTTTGCGAAAAATGCAATAAATTTATTTTCCACCATTGGATCTTCATAAAACTTGGGAAGGAAGTTTGTAATTATGTTATCTTCAATATCACTGAAGGGATTGGCTTTATTATAAATATTTTTGAAGTTATAAATGGTAGTTCGGTGCATTGAATTGTGGGTTGCCATGAGAGTGTTTTCAATGTGATCTAGAATACACTTAATCATTGTTTGAGATGAATAATTTTATGAAAATTTTCAAGTGAATGGCTTGTTGAATAGTGAATCCCCTTTATTTGCATTAGTTTGGTATCAGAGCCTAAAGATTCTCTAGGAAATTTGTTTGTGGTTTGTGAGTGTGGTTGTTTGTAGGTTGAGGAAGGAACCCGATTGCCTAGGTGAGGAAAGGTGAAGTGGAAGCAAGGAGAGACTTTCTTATGAAGATGGAATTTTTAAAGAGATTTTGGCAGGATGAGAATTCATGAAGGAAGAAGGAAAGAGAGGAAAAGGAAATTATAAATAAGGAAAGACAAAAGGAAAGACAAATAGAGTTTGAGAAAGCCATGGAAAAGATAAGCCAAAGGTTGGAAAGATTCGCCAAAGAACACCGACTTCTTAAGGAAGCACAAAAGAGTTGGAATATATCAATGTCAAAGAGGTTAAGATGGCCTCTAAATAATATTATGAAGAAGCAAAAAAAATAGAAGAATGCAACAAATGAGACAGAGGTAAATTCTGAATCTACTATTCAAATTCAGCAAGATAAGTTACAAGTTGAGATGCACGATATTTTGATTGTGTTTAAAGATGAACAAACTTCTTTGTTGGTTAATGAACATGTTGATGTTGAGATTAATGATGTGGTTGTTTCTGGTACTCAAGTATTTGATTTAATTTTTATTGATGACCAAGTCGAGAAGGTTGTTTATGTTACTAATAACCTTGGTATTGATACTAAAGTTCATGATGATAAAGTTGTTGATAACATTGATGTTGATATTCATGATCAAGTTAAAGTTGATAATAAGGTTGTTAATAAAGATGTTGCTGATCTATTTTATAATGAGGTATATGAAGGTTTGCAAGAGTATGATGTAGATTATATATGGTACTCTAATGATAAGAATGAAGATATAGATGATGCTGCTGAGGTTTATACACAAGAAATGGAGTTTTGGAGCCTAGATGTTGAGAAGATGATGGAGAAGAGATGGTATAAGAAGAAGAGGAATAAAAAACCATGGGTTAAGATGAAGATACAAGTGTTTGTGATTGCAGGTGATAGTGAAGATTCATTTCTTTTTGTAGGTGCTTTATTTTATGCTAACTCAGGGGTCTTGAGTTTTTTCTTCAAGGGGTGTATGGTGCAGGAGCACCAAGTTGCTTTCAAGCCTCCATGAGACCATTTGTAAATAGTTGTTTTATTTTATGTATTGGGTCTTATAATAAGGTTCATCAAACAATTTTATAGGTGTTTGAGTCTTAGGAAGTCATTTTTCAAATAATTTTTAAAGTGTTTCATATTGTAAAAATTGTAAAAGTTGCTCAAGAAAGTTGTCAAGCAACTTGTCAAAAGTGTCATTAAGGTGTTTTGTCAACAAAATAATTAAAAGGTGGTTAAAAATAGTTGGTTTTGGTTGGAAATTTATAATTACATCCTCCAAAACTCGAATTAGGGGGTTGGAGACATTATTTTTGAAGTTTGATGAATGACAACCTCAAATTTTGTTTGCATTCTCTATTCTTTACATTGTTTATAAGCTGAAGTTATGCATTGTACGGCCTGGTATGGATACAAATAATCGAGTATCATATATGGATGGAAGAATATTTTTTCTAGTTTCCAATTATTTTTGTCTCATTAAATTTTATTGAGTTTTGTGGAAGATATGACTATTTTGGTGAGACTACCTATTCTAACAATATTTTGCAGAATTTACAGTCCACAAAATGTGATGGTACAGATTGCAAAGTCTATATATTGGATCTGAAATGAGTTTAATTTTTTTATATGTGAATCTACTTTCATTTTATTCAAGACTCATAAAAATTCATTAAGTTTTGAATAAGTTATGACCATTTTTGTAAGGGCGGGTTTGAACACTGCCTAGGGTTTGCAGTTTTTGGAAAAATGCAAAAAATTTATTTTCCACCATTGGATCTTCATAAAAATTGGAAAGGAAGTCTTTAATTATTTTATGTTCAAGATTACCAAAGTGATTGGCTTTGTCATGTTTTTTGTGGAAGTTATAAATGGTAGTTCGATGCATTGAATTGTGGGTTGCCATGAGAGTGTTTTCAATGTGATCTAGAATTCACTTAATCATTGTTTGAGATGAATAATTTTATGAAAGTTTTAAAGTGAATGGATTATTGAGATGTGAATCCTCTTGCTCTGCATTAGTTTGGTATCAGATCCTGAAGATGATCTAGGAAATTTTTTTGTGGTTTGTGAGTGGTTGTTTGCAGGTTGAGGAAGGAACCTGATTGCCTAGGTGAGGAAAGGTGAAGTGGAAGCAAGCAGAGACTTTCTCTTGAAGATGAAATTTTTAAAGGGATGCTGGTAGGCTGAGGATTCATTTCAGAATAAGGAAAAGACAGGAGAAAGAAATGAGAATGAAGGTAAGACAGAAGGCAAGACAAATAGAGTTTGAGAAAGCCGTGGAAAAGATAAGCCAAAGGTTGGAAAGATAGGCCAAAAAATACCAACTTCTTAAGGAAGCACAAAGGAGTTGGAATATATCAATTCCAAAGGGGTTAAGATGGCCTCTAAAGAATATTATGAAGAAGCAAAGAAAATAGAAGAAGGCAACAAAAGAGACAAAGGTAAATTCTGAATCTACTGTTCAAATTGAGAAAGATAAGTTACAAGTTGAGATGCATGATATTTTGATTGTGTTTGAAGATGAACAAACTTCTTTGTTGGTTAATGAACATGTTGATGTTGAGATTATTGATGTGGTTGTTTTTGGTACTTAATTAATTGATGTAATTGTTTTTGATGAACAAGTTGAGAAGGTTTTTGATGTTACTAATAACCTTGGTATTGATACTAAAGTTGATGATGATAAAGTTGTTGATAACATTGATGTTGATATTCATGATCAAGTTAATGTTGATAATAAGGGTGTTAATAAAGATGTTGCAGATCTATTTTCTAATGAGGTATATGAAGGTTTTTTGGAGTATGATATAGGTTATATATGTTACTCTAATGATAAGAATGAAGATATAGATGATGCTACTAAGGTTTATACACAAGAAATGGAGTTTTGGAGCCTAGATATTGAGAAGATGATGGAGAAGAGATGGTATAAAAAGAAGAGGAAGAAAAAACCATCGGTTAAGATGAAGATACAAGTGTTTGTGATTGCAGGTGATAGTGAAGATTCATTTCTTTTTTCAGGTGCTTTATTTTATGCTAACTCAGGGGACTTGAGTTTTTTCTTGAAGGGGTGTATGTTGCAGGAGCACCAAGTTGCTTTCAAGCCTCCATGAGACCATTTGTAAATAGTTGCTTTATTTTATGTATTAGGTCTTATAATAATGTTTATCAAACCATTTTATATGTGTTTGAGTCTTAGGAAGTCTTATTTGAAGTCATTTTTTAAATAATGTTTAAATTTGTTCCATATTGTAAAAATTATAAAAGTTTCTCAAGAAAGTTGTCAAGCAACTTGTCAAAAGTGTCATTAAGGTGTTTTTTCAACAAACTAATTAAAAGGTGGTTGAAAATAGTTGGTTTTGGTTGGAAATTTATAATTACACCCTCCAAAAATCGAATTGGGGTGTTGGAGACATTAGTTTTGAAGTTTGATGAATGGCAATCTCAAATTTTGTGTGCATTTTTTGTTCTTTACATTGTTTATAGGCTGAAGTTGTGCATTGTATGGCCTATAATGGATAAAAATAATGGATTATCATATATGGATGGAAAGATCTATGTTGTGAGTTTCCAATTATTTTTGTCTCATTAAATTTTATTGAGTTTTGTGGAAGATATGACTATTTTGGTGAGACTGTCTATTCTAACAATATTCTGCAGAATTTACAATCTAAAAAATGTGATGGTACAGATTGTAAAGTCTATATTTTGGATCTGAAACTAATATAATTTTGTGTCTATGTGAATCTAATTTAATTTTCTGCAAGTATCATCAAACTTCATTAAGTTTTGAATAAGTTATGACCATTTTTGTGAGGGAAGGTTTGAACACTACCTAGGGTTTGTAGTTTTGGGGAAAATGCAATAAATTTATTTTCCACCATTGGATCTTCATAAAAATTAGAAAGGAAGTCTGTAATTATGTTATATTCAAGCTTACTGAAGTGATTGTCTTTATGATTTTTTTTGTGTAAGTTATAAATGGTAGTTCAGTGAATTGAATTGTGGGTTGCCGTGAGAGTGTTTTCAATGTGATCTAGAATGCACTTAGTCATTGTTTGAGATGAATAATTTTATGAAATTTTTCAAGTGAATGGATAGTTGAGTTGTGAATCCTTTTGCTTTGCATCAATTTGGTATCAGAGCCTGAAGATGCTCTTGGAAATTTGTTTGTGGTTTGTGAGTGTGGTTGTTTGCAGGTTGAGGAAGGAACCTGATTGCCTAGGTGAGGAAAGGTGAAGTGGAAGCAAGGAGATACTTGCTTGTGAAGATGGGATTTTTAAAGAGATGTTGACAGGCTGAGGATTCACGAAGGAAGAAGGAAAGAGGAAAATGAAATCAGAAAGAAGGAAAGATAGAAGGCAAGGCAAATAGAGTTTGAGAAAGCCATGGAAAAGATAAGCCAAAGGTTGCAAAGATTGGCCAAAGAACACCAAATTCTTAAGGAAGCACAAAGGAGTTTGAATATATCAATGTCAAAGAGGTTAATATGGCCTCTAAAGAATATTATGAAGAAGAAAAGAAAATAGAAGAAGGTAGGAAATGAGACAGAGGTAAACTTTGAATCTACTATTCAAGTTGAGCAAGATAAGTTACAAGTTGAGATGCATGATATTTTGATTGTGTTTGAAGATGAACAAACTTCTTTGTTGGTTAATGAACATGTTGATGTTGAGTTTTATAATGTGGTTGTTTTTGGTACTCAAGTAATTGATTTAATTTTTGTTGATGAACAAGTTAAGAAGGTTGTTGATGTTACTGGTAACCTTGGTATTGATACTAAAGTTGATGATGATAAAGTTGTTGATAACATTGATGTTGATATTCATGATCAAGTTAATGTTGATAATAAGGTTGTTAATAAAGATGTTGTAGATCTATTTGCTAATGAGGTATATGAAGGTTTACAAGAGTATGATGCAGGTTATATATGGTACTCTAATGATAAGAATGAAGATATAGATGATGCTACTGAGGTTTATACACAAGAAATGGAGTTTTGGAGCCTAGATGTTGAGAAGATGATGGAGAAGAGATGGTATAAGAAGAAGAGGAAGAAAAAACCATGAATTAAGATGAAGATACAAGTGTTTGTGATTGCAGGTGATAGTGAAGATTCATTTCTTTTTGTAGGTGCTTTATTTTATGCTAACTCAGGGGACTTGAGTTTTTTCTTCAAGGGGTGTATGGTGCAGGAGCACCAAGTTGCCTTCAAGCCTCCATGAAGTCATTTGTAAATAGTTTCTTTATTTTATATATTGGGTCTTATAATAAGGTTTATCAAAAAAATTTATAGGTGATTGGGTCTTAGGAAGTCATATTTGAAGTCATTTTTAAAATAATGTTTAAATTTGTTCCATATTGTAAAAATTGTAAAAGTTGCTCAAGAAAGTTGTCAAGCAACTTGTCAAAAGTATCATTAAGGTGTTTTGTCAACAAACTAATTAAAAGGTAGTTGAAATAGTTGTTTTTGGTTGGAAATTTATAATTACACTCTCCAAAATTCGAATTGGGGGGTTGAAGACATTATTTTTGAAGTTTGATGAATGGCAATCTCAAATTTTGTGTGCATTTTCTATTTTTTACATTGTTTATAGGTTGAAGTTGTGCATTGTATGGCCTGGAATGGATAAAAATAATGGAGTATCATATATAGATGGAAAGATATTATTTGCTAGTTTCCAATTATTTTTCTCTCATTAAATGTTATTGAATTTTGTTGAAGATATGACTATTTTGGTGAGACTGTCTATTCTAACAATATTCTGCAGAATTTACAATCTAAAAAATGTGATGGTATAGATTGTAAAGTCTATATTTTGGATCTAATACCAATATAATTTTGTGTCTTTATGAATCTAATTCAATTTTCTTCAAGTATCATCAAACTTCATTAAGTTTTGAATAAGTTATGACCATTTTTGTGAGGGAAGGTTTGAACACTACCTAGGGTTTGTAGTTTTGGGAAAAATGCAATAAATTTATTTTCCACCATTAGATCTTCATAAAAATTAGCAAGGAAGTCTGGAATTATGTTATATTCAAGCTTACTGAAATGATTTTTTTTGTGTAATTTATAAATGGTAGTTCGGTGAATTGAATTGTGGGTTGCCGTGAGAGTGTTTTCAATGTGATCCAGAATGCACTTAGTCATTGTTTGAGATGAATAATTTTATGAAAGTTTTCAAGTGAATGGATAGTTGAGTTGTGAATCCTCTTACTCTGCATCAGTTTGGTATCATAACTTGAAGATGCTCTTGGAAATTTGTTTGTGGTTTATGAGTGTGGTTGTTTGCAAGTTCAGGAAGGAACCCAATTGCCTAGGTGAGGAAAGGTGAAGTGGAAGAAAGGAGAGAATTTCTTGTGAAGATGGAATTTTTAAAGAGATGTTGGCAGGTTGAGGATTCACGAAGGAAGAAGGAAAGAGAGGAAAAGGAAATGAGAAAGAAGGAAAGACAAAAGACAAGACGAATAGAATATGACAAAGCCATGGAAAAGATAAGCCAAAGGTTGGAAAGATTGGCAAAAGAACACCAACTTATTAAGGAAGCACAAAGGAGTTGGAATATATCAATGTCAAAGAGGTTAAGATGGCCGCTAAAGAATATTATGAAGAGGCAAAGAAAATAGAAGAAGGAAACAATTGAGACAAAGGTAAATTCAAAATCTACTATTCAAGTTGAGCAAGATAAGTTACAAGTTGAGATGCATGATATTTTGATTGTGTTTGAAGATGAACAAACTTCTTTGTTGGTTAATGAACATGTTGATGTTGAGATTAATGATGTGGTTGTTTTTGGTACTCAATTAGTTGATGTAATTTTTGTTGATGAAAAAGTTGAGAAGGTTGTTGATGTTACTAATAACCTTGGTATTGATACTAAAGTTGATGATGATAAAGTTGTTGATAACATTGATGTTGATATTCATGATCAAGTTAATGTTGATAATAAGGTTGTTAATAAAGATGTTGCAGGTCTATTTGCTAATGAGGTATATGAAGGTTTGCAAGAGTATTATGTAGGTTAGATATGGTACTCTAATGATAAGAATGAAGATATAGATGATGCTACTGAGGTTTATACACAAGAAATGGAGTTTTGGAGCCTAGATGTTGAGAAGATGATGGAGAAGAGATGGTATAAGAAGAAGAGGAAGACAAAACCATGGGTTAAGATGAAGATACAAGTATTTGTGATTGCAAGTGATAGTGAAGATTCATTTCTTTTTACAGGTGCTTTATTTTTATGCTAACTTAGGGGACTTGAGTTTTTTCTTGAAGGGGTGTATGGTGCAGGAACACGAAGTTGCTTTCAAGCCTCCATGAGGCCATTTGTAAATAGTTGATTTATTTTATGTATTGGTTCTTATAATAAGGTTTATCAAACCATTTTATAGGTGTTTGAGTCTTAGCATATTTGAAGTCATTTTTCAAATAATGTTTAAAGTTGTTCCATATTGTAAAAATTGTAAAAGTTGCTCAAGAAAGTTGTCAAGCAACTTGTCAAAAGTGTCATTAAGGTGTTTTTTCAACAAAATAATTTAAAGGTGGTTGAAAATAGTTTTTTTTGGTTGGAAATTTATAATTACACCCTCCAAAACTCGAATTGGGGGGTTGGAGACATTAGTTTTGAAGTTTGATGAATGACAACCTCAAATTTTGTTTGCATTCTCTGTTCTTTACATTGCTTATAGGCTGAAGTTGTGCATTGTACAGCCTAGTATGGATACAAATAATGGAGTATCATATATGGATGAAAATATCTATGTTGCTAGTTTCCAATTATTTTTGTCTCTTTAAAGTTTATTGAGTTTTGTGGAAGATATGACTATTTTGGTGAGACTGCCTATTCTAACAATATTTTGCAGAATTTATAGTGTAAAAAATGTGATGGTATAGATTGTAAAGTTTATATTTGGGATTTGAAACCAATTTAATTTTGTTTCTATGTTAATATAGTTTAATTTTCTTCAAGTCTCATCAAAATTCATTAGGTTTTGAATAAGTTATGACCATTTTTGTGAGGGCTTGTTTGAATACTGCCTAGGGTTTGCAGTTTTGGGAAAAATGTAATAAATTTATTTTTCACCATTGGATATTCATAAAAATTGGAAAGGAAGTCTGTAATTATGTTATCTTCAAGCTCACTGAAGTGATTGAATTTATGATATTTTTTGTAGAAGTTATAAATGGTAGTTCGGTGCATTTAATTGTGGGTTGCCATGAGAGTGTTTTCAATGTGATCTAGAATGCAGTTAATCATTGTTTGAGATGAATAATTTTATGAAATTTTTCAAGTGAATGGATTGTTGAGTTGTGAATCCTCTTTCTCTACATCACACGTAAATCTGGTGTCTCTATTGTTTTATTTCTGTTATCTCCATTTCATTTGTACACTTAATAACATATTAAGTTAAAATGGAATTAATTAAGGTTATAAGTTAAAGTAATTTGTACAATTGATTCACCCCCCCTTTCAGTTGTCTTGTGCATTTCAACACCTTTTTTTTTCACTGCATCACTTTCACAAATTTAGAAGTAGTCAATTCACATAAATTAACATTCCTTGCCTTACCATTCAGTTTACAAGCCCTCTTTCCAACTTGATCCTTAGGATGTTTTTCAGGATGCTCATATCCTTCTACTACTAACATCCAATTGTCCATTCTTAAAGCCATCTAATAGGTATGCATCCTAACTTTCCAAAATGCAAAATTTGATCCATCAAATTGAGTTGTGCTTTATTTCAAGAGAATCCTTCTTGTGCCATCTTGAATCTACATTAAGTTGTTAAGCTTAAGGAACTTATCTCTAATACCAATTGAAGGGCACACAATCTACTAAGAGAGGGGGTGAATCAGTAGATCTAATCAATTCAAAATTCTCAATTCAACTTTGATTATCAAATCATACAATTTTAACTTTTGCTACAATTATTAGAATGTATGATTCCACTCAACAAATCCCACATGAGAAACTAAAAAATAAAAGCTTAAATCACACACATGAACACAAAATATATGTGGAAATCCAAGATGGGAAAAAATGATAGTGAGAATAGCTGCTTGGATCTACTACCAAAAATCCAACCTCACAATGCAAAAATATACAAGTGAATTTTGCACATTAGAGTAGGCACCAACCTACCAGAGGCAAAAATCTCCTATTGTGTTTGTAGGAACCAACATACCAAAGGAACTAATACCCAAATGAAAAAATACAATAGGTAGAAAACCAATCCTATCATATTACAATCATAAATCTTACAGATCTTCAATGTAACACAACACATGCTAGATTTATAGCTAACACTCTTCCTCACTGCATATGATCAATTGATACTGGCACACTCTTTTTCTTCACACTTTCTCTTGAATTTGCACCAATGAACAACTCTTCTTCCCACAGGTGTAGTTCTAATTCATAAATCCATTCTTGGATACTATATTTCATGTCCCTTTTTTAGTAAAAGTAGCAAGTTATTATTTTTAGTAAGCTGGTTATCCAAAAAAATAGTAAGTCAAGAATTATGAATAAACCAGAAAAGTTTATATTTCAAATTGATTGGGGAAAAATTGATTAAGTGATAAAAATTAAATATTTTTGCAAGGTTGTTAATTTCCCCAAAGTTCCATTGGTTTTTGGAAGAGCATATTTGTCTAAAAAAGAAGATTTAATTGTTGCTGACAATAGTTGTCATAAAAGCAAATATTTTTGGGAAATTACTAACTTCATGGAGGCCAATTTGGAAAAGAAGTTGCAAAATCATGAAATTCAAGATACATTTATTTTTGGCATGGATTTTTAGTGCCCAAGAAGCTTCATGAAGAAGGAAACACATATAAAATATAATTTCTTGCTTTTAGGATGCATTCATGCTTGTTTTCACTATTCACAAGTTGTGGCTCTCCTACAAAGGTTGATAAACCATTCTAGGGATAATCTCTAATCCTAGAAAAACAAGGAGATTTGGAATGAAGGACAATGGCTCTGAGGGTCTATAGTTGTGACTTCACACAGGAGTTGCATTGGTGCTGAAAGATGGCTTTTATGTGGATTTTTGGTTAAGTTATTTGGTAGGGTTTGTGTTTTGGAGTGCTCATATTTTGGAATAGGTTTAGATTTATGTTTTTATCAGTTTAGTATTTGTTTTATCAGAGTTTATTCATGTATTTATTCTACCCAAACTCTATTTAGAGTGCTGGTGATTTTGTAATAGAAGATACATTATTTTGGTTGCAATTTGTGGGTTTGTTTGCCCTTTCTCATTGTGTAAATTGCAGCAAGGTTTTGGGTTGTTGTTTGCTGCTGTCATGAGCAGAAAAATAATGTATTAAACTTGTGATAATATCAGAAATTTGTGATTTTTCCCTTGTAAAAATGTTTTATGTTAAATTTGAAGAATATAGTTGATTTTTCATTGCACCCGATTTCTCTTTTTATGGGTTTTTGAGAAAATCTTTAATGGAAGATTACAAATGTTTATGAGGGATATTGCAGTGGTATCTAAGCCATGATCTTGAAATATTGAGGTTTTTATCATATTTTTCATAAAGGAAGAGGAGTTAAAATATGGCTGATCACATGGAAGATTTGGCTAGAGATTTTGTAGCCATCAAAGAAACATTTATTAATCAAGATGAAGGATTTAGAAATTTAGTCCCATACAATGATTATATCACCTAGATACAAAAAATGGTGGCCATAAAGAGTCTAAAAAATATTCAAATTTAGGTGGAAAATATCTCGAGAGAAAAGTCATTAAATCTTCAACTCCTAATTTTGATGTATCAAACAATATCTCAGTCAAAGAATGGTTGTTTGAGATGCAGGACTATTACTATTCTAGTTCCATGGAGGAGAGATTTTTCATTCAATATGCAATCCTGCACCTTGAAGGAGATTCTCATGATTGGTGGTACCAAGGTATAAACACCCAATTCCACATTCAGGTAGATTCTTTTGAAGATTTTTTCCAAATTTTGATTGATAGATTTGAACAAAAGGTTGAAAGGGAGCAGATAGGTGTAGAAGATTTCATAGCAAGAGATTCTAATGCAGTGATTATTTTTAAGAATGATGTGTGTGTGATAAATTATCAGAATGACTCTTTGGACATGCAATAAATTGCTACTAATAATGTGGTGCATGAGGAAATTGAGATGGTGATAAAAAAACTTGAGACACAAATTCAAGGTATGGAAGAGATGGTGATGATGCAACATAAAGAAAAATCAGAATTGCAAGAGGAACAAATGGAAGCCTTGAATCCTAAATTGGATTCATTTGTCAAATATTTTGAGACTAATGTCTACCTTGATGTATTTTGTGGAGCTGAAATTGATGATGGGTTCTCTAAGGTTCTTTTAGAAAATGGAAATGAAAGAGGAAAAGGTTATGATATCTCCAATTTAGTTTTTAATGTTGATTCATATCATTTCATTGATGAGATTACAAGTGGATTTGAGTTTTCCTTCCCAACCAAGCCTATGGAGAAAGAAGTTGATGAAGATTTCAGCCTTAGGAAGTTGGAGAATGACACTTCCAAAGAGGTTACCACTCATGAGGAGCACAATGACTACTTATATTTTGATCAAATAAATCAACCCTCTTTCACATGGGATCCAATTGTGTTAGCATATAATTTTTATGAGGATCTATCTTGGGATGAATTCACCTTCCATTCCAATGCCAGTTTTCATTCATCATACAATGAGGATGGCATTGAGGGAGCTAATATTGCTAGACCTGTATGTTAATGATATTGATCACAATTCTGATTTATTGTTTATTGATGTTGATTTTAAGAAAACACATAGGAGATTTTATTTTGAAAAAAAGATATAGCAACTTTGATTTTGAGAAAAAACATACAAGATATGATAATGAGCATAGGCACAGTAGCCTTGTTGATGTGGATCATCAACCCAATGCTACATATTTTGATAAAGTTGATCAAAGGTATGTCTATGAGGTTTGGGATAGCCATGATGAGGTTTATGATAGGTATGAACAAGAATTTCATTCTTGCATACATTATAAAAATAGTGCATTAGATTGACAAAAAAATTGACATGCATGAGGGAAGTTGTAGAAGACAATTATTGGTGACTATTGAAAATGAAATGAAAATTTCATCTAGATTGCCTATGCCAGTTTACAAACAATAGAGGAAACACATGCATGTAGGAAGCATCATTCAAAATTTACCAAGGGATCAAAGTGAGCTTAATATTGCCTATGCTGATTTTTAAACAATGGAGTAAAAATAGGTAATGGATGAGTAAGATTGCATCAAGTAGGAGCATGACATGGAACATTCTGATAGTTGGAGTTTGGACCAACAAGAGGATGGATGCGATATTTATATTTTTTATAATCCTTTATTTGAGATGGATGCTAAATTGACTCATGATAATCCTTTGTTTGAGCTGGGTTATGATCTTGTTTGAGTTGGGTTATGATGGATGGACTTGTCAACCCTGCAGCAGAACCCAACTTGTGAAGACATCATTTCATGAGTAGTTCATTGTAGAGCATAGGAAATTTTTTGGGATCTCAATGTAATTGTGGGAATTCATGAAACTTGATGAAATAAATCTCAAAGTTTTGAAAGATGGATTCATAAGCTATGATGATAAATTTTCTATTAGTTATGATTTGGAAGAATTAATAAATCCTATGGTTCATGAAAGACTTGTGTTGGAGATAGATCGCTTTGAAAGGAGACTCTTTTTATTTTGGTACTATGAGATTGAGGGGTCACTAAAATGGGCATTTCAAAGGATGGTGATAGATGACTTTTTCAAAAAGATTGGTTTAGCGTATGTGTAGGATCATGATGGATCAGAAAGTGGTGATATGTAAGTGATATGATGAAACGAAAAAGGTTTTTAAAGGAGATTCTTAGCTTTCCACCAATATAAATTATGCTTTACTTTGAATTTAATAAATAATTATTATTCATTTTCTTTTTGAATTACTACTAAAGTCCTGATTGATAGGTTGATTGAAAAACATCTATAGCTTTCAAATGGTATCATATTTTTTGAATCTAAAACATACCTCACATTCTATGCTTTTCATACTGTAGGATTAAAAAAATAAAATTTAATTTCATGAATTTTTGACCAAGTTAAGGTGGTTAGACATACAAGTTTTTATATTTTTTAAAAGGTGTAATAAAAAATTCATAATCACTTATTTACTTGGAAACAAATTACAAAAAAATATGCATCACATCGGGACATGAGTCTTCTACTTATATCTAAAATATTATAATAAAATATTATCATTTTATTGTGGTTAGGGTGGTGAGATAGACACCTACTTCTTATTTTTTCCCTAAAATTTAAGTACTGGTGCATTGAAATTTCAATTTTTTACCAAATAGGTTTAAAAAAAAAAACCTAGTAGTTTATAAAATACATTCAATTTGCTATAGATTCTATTCTTACATATTTTTGAAATAATATAGATAACTTATTCAAATTTTTATGTCAAGTTTCCTAACTCTAATTTTCTAAATTTTCATCGCCACTTAAGGGCCTATTTTTTCCATGATGATCCTGCACATCCCCTTCATGGAATTTTCTTATTTCTCATAGAGGTCAAAATATTTACCTCATGTTATATTTTTTTGAGGATACATTTTTCTCTAAGATTCTCCAAGTATTTCTGAAGGAAGTCAAGTATATGCCAATGAATGATTCTAGAGAGTTAATCATCTTCCTAC
The DNA here is from genome assembly GCA_007115665.2 of Sequoiadendron giganteum. Taxonomy (NCBI): domain Eukaryota; kingdom Viridiplantae; phylum Streptophyta; class Pinopsida; order Cupressales; family Cupressaceae; genus Sequoiadendron; species Sequoiadendron giganteum. Next base: position 661,778,521 of record CM021101.1, on the reverse strand, counting down.
AAGATAAGTTGTTGTTTATAATTTGGGTTTTTAGAGTGGAGTGGAATTATTATTGCTGCTATACAACCACTCTACTGCTGAATTTTGGATCCCATAAACAAACCCAAGATGCTGAAAAATTACTTCTCTCAGATTGAGGTAATGTTTGGGTCTTTGGTTATGCATTTTCATGATATGAATCTCAATACTGTAGAGGTGAATGGAAGAAATTTTCCAAAGGGGTGTTTTTTTGTGGTAGAAAATTCAATGGTTGTTATAAAAGTCCTATTATTAGTAAAAATCAAATTCATAGAATTATCAATTGTATCAGAAGTCTCAAGTACAAGTTGCTTATTGATAGTGCATTTCTTTCTAGAGAATCTAGGAACTATTTATCATGTAGAGAGGATTTTTTGGAAGTGTTTCATGGTGGAGACATTCAATAACATCATTAAATCACTTGATTTAGTAGAAGATGCAATAATATTATTTTCTACTAAAACTTTGAATATTTATTGAGTTATCAATGTATGCTAGCTAGAGGACTTAAGGAGTTCATAGATTACCATCAGAAGGGCTTGTGGTTTGCAATATAAATATTTAGATTTTGGTGGGGTTTGGATTTTTATTATGTGATTTCATTCTTTGACCCTCTCATGTTCTAATATTTCTCCAAAACAGATCCTAAAGTTACAATAAACAACCTTCTAGCAACAACAAAGTTTGAAGAATTTTGTGATGTATCCTGCAAGGAATGTCCCCATAACTCCAAGGTTAAAGAGGTGATCGATTTCAAGTTGTATATTCACTTTAATAAAGGGTTTATTTTCTACTTAAATCCTCTTATAGACTACAACAACCATATTTATATATTTAGGAAAGATTGCATGAGATTCTGGTCTAGTTTCCTTAGTGACAGTGCACATACAAAGTTCCAAAAAGGAATTAAAAAGAGAAGGTTATTGATTCAAAAATATCGAAGGAATAATACAAGGCCTCAAGTGATATGGAATAATAAGTTTCACAATTAATACAATATTCATAATATTCTAGAGAAAATGTATTCTTTCTTAAAACATTTTAGCTTGCTTGAGAGGAAGATGCAATTTTACACAAGCATAGGATCTCACTCTATTTTGTAGAATGAAATGTTTGGTCATTTTAGAAAGCACTATTTTGGAGCATAATTGTTGCAATTTTTTGAGGACAAGAAATTATTGGAAGGGAGGAATTGTTTGTCCCTTTTTTAGAATTTTCTAAAAATAGCAAGTTACTATTTTTAGTAAGCCACTTATCCAAAAATAGTAAGTCAAGATTTATGAATAAACTAGAAAAAATTATATTTTGATTGGGGAAAAATGATTTAATGATAAAAATTAAATATTGTTGCAAGGTTGTTAATTTCCTCAAAGTGCCATTGGTTTTTGGAAGACTGTATTTGTCTAAAAAAAATGATTCAATTGCTTTTGACAATAGTTGTCATAAATTTTTATTTTTTTGGGAAATGGCTAATTTCATGGAGGCCAATTCGGAAAAGGAGTTACAAAATCATGAAAATAAAGATTCATTTAATTTTGGCATGGATTTTTGGTACCCAAAAAGCTTCATGAAGAAGACAACACATATAAAATGCAATTTATTGCTTTTTGGATCCATTCATGCTTGTTTTCTCTATTCAGAAGTTGTGTCTCTCCTACAAAGGTTGATAAAAAATTGTACAGATAATATCTAAGGCTGAAAAACCAAGGAGATTTGGACTCAAGGAAAGTGGCTTTGATGGTCTACAGGCTTGAAAATTGTAGAGATAATATCTAAGGCTGAAAAACCAAGGAGATTTGGACTCAAGGAAAGTGGCTCTGATGGTCTATAGGCTTGAATTCACATAGGAGTTGCATTGGCGCTGAAAGATGGCTTTTATGTAGATTTTTGGTTGAGTTGTTTGGCAGGGTTTGTAACATCCCGCTACGCAACCCCAAAGGTTAAGAGCCAAAAGAGGACGAAATAATTTTTTTTTTACAAGAAAGATTAACATACACAAAAAATAATTACCGATTTGATAAAACACAACAAACATGGCCAAATATAACCTAAATGACATCCCAAAGGAGAGGACTAATTCACCCTCTAGAGAAAATCCAAACAGGAGCAAACCGGTTAGCTTCAGAAGTTTGCTCTGAAACTTGCTGCTCTGCTTCAGAACCTATTGCTCCGAAACTACTATTCTGGAGCCCGATGCTTCAGAACTACTATTCTTGCAGCCTAATGCTCCGAAACCTACTAATCTTGGAGCCTAATGCTCCATAACTTACTATTCCTGGATCCCGATGCTCCGAAACTTGTGATGCAACTCACAAGACAACAATGGAAGGCATTGTTGTAAGGTAACTTAAGCAAATTTAAATGTAAAGGAGATACACATATGTAGTTCAAGTTTTGCATAAAAATTAGGGAAAAAAGGTCAATAATAAACATCATAATACAAGGGATTCCGATACCAACACCAGAACCCGTAAATCAAATATAAAACATCACATTTCTTCTCATTTAATTTATGATTACATTCTCTCTCAAGAGAGTACAATGTGCATAAAGTAAATGGTAAGAATACAACAACATTTTCATGAACACGATACAATATCCAATAAGATATATATGCAAGGAATGTTCATGAGTATAATATGATAAACAAATACAAGAGAGAGAGAGAGATCCAATCCAACTGGTACTCCAAAACCTGTATGCTCGTCCTCAATGGTGGTGGCAACACCTCCCTACCATGTGGACTCTGGAGAGACCACCCCACCATGCTCAGAGGTAGTCACAAGGCCCAAGAAAAATCAACAAGACAGGGGTAACATAACGCCAACACTCACATCAGACATGGAGCAAACTAAAATACCAAGCATGAGGTGAAGGACACAACATGGAAATTCTCATACAATACATGTCGGGTACTACTCTTGACTACAAGATACAAGAGTACAAGAGTGCAAGACTGATGAAGTGTCACCATGTGTGCTCAAAGGGATGGCACCACACGGAGTCAATTTACACCCCTCATATAGACAAGGAACTCAATCATACCTAGATCAACTCTCTACAAGCAAATAACTCAACGCCCTACACACGAATAGGCCACCTCGAGTGCATCCTTAGCTTTTTCAAGCGCTCAAGGCCAGGCACGAGGACTCATTTTCTTACATTATTTTACTCCACCTCGTTTAACCAAACAAGTTACCCAAAACAAAAATGAAACAATGAAAACAAATCCATCAAACAATCACTAAAACCATATAGACAAGCAAGCTAACATCGTTGTAAGAGAAGCCACTGGACAGCTGAAAACCATAAGGAAATGAAGGCATAGAATTTTCATTAAAATAGAAAGTGCCCAGATTAAAATTCTAACCTTGACCCAAATCATATTTTGGTGTTTCAAGTTGAAATGCACCTTTAATTTTTAATTTTAGAATAGAAATGAGGTGTTGTTCTAGAAAACACCATTTAGCCAAGTTGGGCAAGATTTGACATGAAAATTGAAAGTGCCCAAAATTCATATCAAATAAAGACCTAGTTGAGATATGAGCATTTCAAAACATAATGCACTATTATTTTACAAATTTATGGCCAAGAACATGGTGTTGTTCAAAAACATCATTTGGCCATGTTTGACAAAAAATCATACAAAAATGAAAGTGTCCGGATTCAAAATCGGACAATAACCCATTTGAGATATGAGTGTTTCTAATTGGAAAACATTCTTAATTTCCATTTATGTCAAGTGGTGGAAGAGAAGAAAAGAAAAATGTTTTCCAGCAAATAGGCAAAAAATCAAAATAAATAAATAAACCCAGAAATCAAATTTTTCCTTTGACCCAATTTGGATTTAATCATTTCAGGTTGAATTCCATCTTTGTTTCCAATTTTATGGCAAGATAATTAAATCTATTTAAAAAAACAATCATAGGTGAAGAACCAAGCTGGAAATGTGAAATCAAGTTTGGTATAAGAAAACTACGGAATAACAAACCAAATCCCACACAAACATTATTCAAGCCACCCAACATTCACACCAATTGAAAAGAGGAATAAATCTGTCATAGGGAAATACAAAATTTACCATTTCTAAGCTAAATTGCATTCAATACCACCAAAAATTCAAGGGTTTCAAGCACCATAGAAAAATACTTCAATGTTGCTCAAAAATTGTAGTGGAAGAATGGTCTGAATATGAGGCACGACTGGGTTCCAAAATAGGACAATAAGGGAAAAATAGCATGCTCCATCCAACAATCAGGTGCCCACAATTTATTCTCCACAAAATCTCCACAAATCTGCTGCCCAAATCTTGGGGTTTTCTCCTCTTTCCTCCAAGCAGAAAATTGCTTCATCTTCCCAAAAGATTAATCCCCAAACAAAGTTTAAAACAAAGAATAAATATCAAAAAACTAAGCTGCCCCATTTTTATTTTTTTATTTTTTCATATTTTATATTTTATCCCAAAACAATAAAATGAAATAAGACATTTTAATAAACAAGCTATTTACTCTCTCTCCAATTAATTAATTTAAAAACTCTTCATATCCAAATTCACAATAACACAAACAAATAATTTAAATCCAATATTAGAATACATAAGACTCCCCAAAAGATTAAATAAAATTATGAGGGCTCACAAAATGGATTAATAAAATCATTTAAAATTACTCAATAAGAATAAATTATTCTCTCAAATGATCAATAAAAATCAATTAAAATGACATATTTAAGCCCTCATGAATATAACCATTCAAATCTCCCATCAATAAATGCTATAGAATACCATAATTGAAACCACAAAAATATGGCAATGAAAACACATCATAAACTAACAACCAAAATATATAGCCACATAAAAAAAATCATGAAAACCAAGACAAAATACCTCAACGAGACATACTGGTAAACCACATATGGTCGAAGGGTGCGCCGAACATATGACTGAAAGGTGCTTCAGACATTACCGTTAGGTAACCAGATGGTATGACATCAACTCAGAAACATTGCACTAATAAAATACAGTGGGCTAGGGTAGGGGAAATTTGGCATGTATGACTACCTCCAGTTACCACCATTGGGGAATAAGAGTATGCTTAGGCCTGTGAATCTAGGCGGAGTCGATACTCTGTACCTGCATCACTCCAATACACGTCAAGGTACATATGCATATAACATATATCATAGAACTGAAACATATCAATCATCAGGAAGAGGGTCATGATACCGTAAGTCTCTTAGATACGAGCGTTATGACAACATCACTTTCCTATCCCTAATCATACAAAATCAATGATAAGATTATATAAACATATAAGCATGTAATCCAACATAATGATTGATTATGGTAACCTATCGCATAATCATCAATGCCCAATTTCATCATGATAATATTTATAATACTAAATCAAAATTAAAATACTATCTTACCTAGTCTGGAGTTAGAGAGGTTTTACATCATCCCTCTCTAAGATTTGACCTACTCCTGGAAGTCATGTAAGCTCAATATGTAGCCATGTCACACATTAGTACTCAAAATCTAAAAATAAGCATTATAAGGTTATACTTCATTCCGACGATGAGAAATGTAATATACATCATTCACCATTGAATGGAATAGAAGGGACATCTTTTTTAGCTTTCACATTTCTGAGAATTATTATCAATATATTGACATATAACTTACTTATAAAATCTCAACATGAAATTAAAATAGCATGGTTAATCTTGCTAACATCACATGTATGCCAATTCTCAAAGTAAGCATTTATTTGAACATCCACATTCATTCAAGGATAGGTTAAAATAAACATTGATTTCCACTAAGAATAGGGTTAAAAAGATGCATAAGATCTCAATTCTCTCCAAAACATCATTGTTTGCAACAATATTTTTTTTCCACATATTTCCAATCTCACACATTAGAACACACTTTGCATCATTTTCAACAAAGTATAACAATTTACACTTTCTAAAGAATAATAAGCCAATTTTGAACTTTTCATATGTAACCATATCCAATATGAAACATGCATTTATAGATATATACATATTTACATCACTGAGAATCACATCACAAGGCTACACAAGGGTCCATCTAGACACTGGTAAGCAGCATACTAAGCCATGATACATAATCCATGAGCCAAAAGCCAATATCCATCTCACATAATCCATACCTCACACTCGGTGACTTGATGGTGTTAGGCCAAACGCACATGGTGAGACCATCCAAATAAGACCACAATGACATATCTCTTGTATAAGGTGGTTAGCCTCCAAGAGATAGTCATCACACATAGGTGGGTAGTGGGTTCTAGCTATATAATAGCCTCACATACCCCCATCCTCAAGGTTCCCTGCATCTACTTCCTCATATACTCTCAACCAAGTCTGGCTCTCCCGTACTCGATGAGGAATCACATTACAACACAAGACTGACATTTGAAAACAACAAGTAGGAACTAGTTTAGCCACCAAAGATCATAAATAAATATCAAATAAAGATTCAATTTCAGCATTAAAGCAAGAAATGTGCACAATTTCAACACTAAACCAAATGTAACCACGAGAGTTACATGCAAATGAAGATCACAAGCATGGCTAAACCATCACAAGAAAATATAAATAAAGTGTCAGCCTTCACAATCAATATAAGATCATCAATAACCATAAAAAAGTCCAAAATCTTTGAAATTGCACTCTACAACACTATGTGACTAGATACTATCCACCAAATGAGGAAGGAGGGAACAACATCTAACTATCACAATAGATCCTCATGTGGTGTAGAGAGAGCATGCCAACCACATGACATGAGGTGTACTCCTCGGCTACACCTCGCATCGCGTCGTCACGCAGCATGGACTAGCCAAGTGGCCCACGCACTCCTTGGCTGCCCGCATGGGATGTGCACCTTGGCCCCATCCTGCATTGCGTCTTAGCATGTAATGGCCATACACCAGTCAGAGAAGGCACGTATTGGTCGTATATCCCATGATAGTGTGTATGTGCCTCTGCAGGAGTAGGCACATGAAAAAAACACCCCACATAGCGATACCTCATGGAGAAGGCACACGCAGGTACTCACCATAGCCAGAGGTATATATGGCTAGGACATACCCATATGCTAACTGACCCAAACACTGTCGAAAGCAAGCATGAGTGTCCCTCTACAAGTGTATGAGGCCCCATTAAGCTCATCACACAAGTAGGCTATCATAACACAATCTAATAGTGCACCTTCATGTGTCTATGCATGTGGCATCATATCCATTGCATCATGTCGAAACATGTGCAGATACGGTATATATAATGCATATATGAGTATAAAAATATGGGGCTACTCGAGCCTCACCTCTCATGTGGACGAGGTTGAATCACTAATGCCAGCTCACCTCCCCTACAAGCGGCCAGGCAATGCCAGCTCAACGTCCCTGTGAATGGCCAGACAATACTAGCAAATCAATACTGATATACTCAAAACTGGGGAATAGGATACCACATATGGATCAAGTACCTTGATCCATCATAAGGGGAAGTAGTGAGTACTTTCCTCGGGATCGGTTGAGTTGAGATTACTCTGCGTCACAACATGCACACGCTACACACCCCACCCAAGGAACTTTGTGGCTGCTACTACCCCTTCATGGACTGAGGGACTAGAGAACCGAAAGAAGAGAATCTATGAAACTAACTTTTGGCTACTCTTGTATATATATAAATTTCAACCACATGTGGGTTGTCCCTCAATCAGGTAACAAAATACAAGCAAACATAATGGTATGGTTAATCCCATACCTAAAATACAACATATCCTCATGAATGGGTACACAATATCACCATCCATGGCACACAATGCAAGTACAAGGTATTCACAACACTCAACCAATGCACAGTTACTGGTTTATCACATTTATAGGGGGTTTACATATACATACTTGATTTCCATTACTTTTCAAAAGATCACATACCATAAGTACATTTATTTTCATAACCAATGTGATTCCCTTTACAAAATCATATCATCCATGGATGGGTACCCTATACCACAATCCCACGGGAACACAACTCAAGCACATGATATTCACAATACTCAACATGAGCACTAATATAGGATGTCACATAATAGGGAATACCTTTTTCCAATTCTTCTTACCAAAATAAAAAAATTATCCACTTCTAATTATGCAAGATCAAACAAACTTCCCTAGAATCATGTACTCCCAACATCCATACAATCTTCTATTTCCAAGAAAATAGTATCATTAAACATAATTTTACAATTACAACCTTTATCTCATACAATATATCACAGTGCCACATGGAGTAAATCAACAATGCCATAATAATTATCACCTTCACAATTAAGCGGTAAATCACCTTACCACACGCATATGTTAACCACATTTATTTCTTATACACCGTGCAATATCATTATAATTTTTTACTCAAGACAAGGTATGCAATATTATCACTTCATCTTACATTAATAATTTGCATTCATCATTAACTTTGAAATGGCTTCACTATTCCATTTTCTCTAAACTTTTACTCAATGCAATATGATTTTCTATTCATATTCATACATGGTTCATGATTATGAATGCAACTTGGGGACTTAGGTCCTTTATCCAAGGTTTGATCTAATAAAACAAATCTTCATGAATGCATAAACATTTTCTCATAAAAGATAGCATACAATGGATTTCAATACACCACACTCAAGGTAAGCATCTTCGTTAAACCAATGATAAGAGAGAGAAAAAGAGGGAGAAATTCACAATTCTAACACATACACGAATGCAAACATGGTTTCATCATCACATAATCACTTCCAAATATGCATCAATCATAAGAGAGCATGCAGTAATCTCTAACAACATGATCATTCATTTTCTATTACCATATTTTATAATCTCAATGCAATATGACATGCAAAACCAACTCCAAAACCACATGGGGTCAATCTAGCAATCACTAGCACTAAGAGGTAAATCACAAGAAGAGAATACACACAAAGACAACATCTTGGCACCCTCACCATCAAACAAACCTTCCAACAACAAGAACTAAGAAACCAAGCAAGGGTAATTTTAGGCAACACATGTCACCTGCAACCTACCTTCATGCTAAGGTCCAACATGCCCACCCACAACAAAGGATTAAGGAAAGCAATCAATCTCAACCTCGAGAGACTCTCAACCAAGGGAGTCACTTCAATCTCGAAAGGTAAGGGAAGGCCTAGGAGACATCATTCCTCCACAACACAAGCCAAGGTTGGGAAACTCAACCCTCTAAAATGTCATACTAAGGCACTCAAGGCAAGTGGTCCTATGTCTATCTCACCACCACAAGCACTTGCAAAACACATATCAAGCACATTGCAACCACATGGGGTACAACCACACTCTGGAACCATTCAAGATCCACAACCCTTTACACAACAAAAGGACCACACATCAAGAAGGAGACCAATTAGAATACACTTCTTGGTAGGCTCAAGGGTCTAACTAACCCTCACAAAAGCATTCCTCAACAAGACATGCAAGGATAGGAAACAACAAAACTTGTTGTCATCCACCACACACAACATACCAAATAGGTATCAACCATAAGCAGGGATCTCAGTGCTTCAACATGGGCTCTACCTCTAACTTTGCCTCTAGCTCTACCTCTAGGGCATCTTAAGGAAACAAGGAACACATCAAAATAGATCATCACAAAGACAATCTATACACCATAATAAGACATGAAATCTAATCAACAAGACTATGAAAACAATAGCATAAGCTCACACCACACATGCCAAACACAACATAACATAGAAGGCTCATGTACACTAGAGCTCCTAGTGTATGAACATGTGCTTTGATACCAGATGTAACATCCCGCTACACAACCCCGAAGGTTAAGAGCCAAAAGAGGATGAAATAATTATTTTTTTACAAGAAAGATTAACATACACAAAAAATAATTACCTATTTGATAAAACAAAACAAACATGGCCAAATATAACCTAAATGACATCCCAAAGAAGAGGACTAATTCACCCTCCAGAGAAAATCCAAACAGGAGCAAACCGGTTAGCTTCAGAAGTTGCTGCTCTGCTTCAGAACTTGTTGCTCTGAAACTACTGTTCTGGAGCCCGATGCTCTGAAACCTGCTGATCGTAGAGCCTAATGCTCCAGAACCTACTGTTCCTAGAGACTGATGCTTCAGAACTTGTGATGCAACTCACAAGACAACAACGAAAGGAATTGTTGCACTTGAACTTATGCAGATCTAAATGTAAAGGAGATACACATATGTAGTTCAAGTTTTGCATAAAAATTAGGGAAAGAAAGCCAATAATAAACATCATAATACAAGGGATTTCAATACCAACATCAAAACCTGTAAATCAAATATAAAACATCACATTTCTTCTCATTTAATTTATGATTACATTTTCTCTCAAGAGAGTACAATGTGCATAAAGGAAAAAGTAAGAATACAACAACATTTTCATGAACACGATACAATATCCAATAAGATATATATGCAAGGCATGTTCATGAGTATAATATGATAAAAAAATACAAGAGAGAGAGAGAGAGAGATAGATCCACTCCAACCAGTACTCCAAAATTTTTACGTCAGTCCCTAATGGTGGTGGCAATGCCTCCTTACCATGTGGACTCTAGAGAGACCACCCCACCGTGGTCGGAGGTAGTCACAAGGCCCAAGCAAAATCAACAAGACAGGGGTAACATAAGGCCAACACTCACATCAGACATGGAGAAAACTAAAATACCAAGCACGAGGCCAAGGACACAACATGGAAATTCTCATACAATACATGTCGAGTACTACTCCTAACTACAAGATACAAGAGAACAAGAGTGCAAGATGGATGGAGTGTCGCCATGTGTGCTCAAAGGGATGGCACCACACGGAGTCAAATACACCCCTCATATAGACAAGGAACTCAATCATACCTAGATCAACACTCTGTAGGTGGATAACTCAACGCCTTATAGACGGATAGGCCACCTCGAGTGCATCCTTAGCTTTTACAAGTGCTCAAGGCCATGCACGAGGACTCATTTTCTTACATTGTTTTACTCCACCTCGTTTAACCAAATGAGGGACCCAAAATACAAATGAAACAATGAAAAAAAATCCATCAAACAATCACTAAAACCATATAGACAACCAAGCTAACATCGTTGTAAGAGAAGCCACTGGACAACTGAAAACCATAAGGAAATGAAGGCATAGAATTTTCATTAAAATAGAAAGTGCCAAGATTAAAATTATAACATTGACCCAGATCATATTTCAGTTTTTCAATTTGGAATGCACCTTTAAGTTTTGATTTTAGAACAAAAACGAGGTGCAATTCTGGAAAACGCCATTTAGCCAAGTTGGGCAAGATTTGACATAAAAATTGAAAGTGCCCAAAATTCAGATCGGACAAAGACCCAGTTGAGATATGAGCATTTCAAAACATAATACACTATTATTTTATAAATTTATGGCCAAGAATAGGGTGTTGTTCAAAAACGTCATTCAGCCACGTTTGACAAAAATTCATTAAAACATGAAAGTGTCCGGATTGAAAATTGGACAACAACTCATTTGAGATATGAGTGTTTCTACCTAGAATACATTTTTAATTTCCATTTATGTCAAGTGGTGGAAGAGAATAAAAGAAAAATATTTTTCAGCAAATGGGCAAAACATCAAAATAAATAAATAAACCCAGAAATCAGATTTTTCCTTTGACCCAATTTGGATTTAATCATTTTAGGTTGAATTCCATCTTTGTCTCCAAGTTTATGGCATGAGAATTAGATCTATTTAAAAAAAAAATCATAGGCGAAGAACCAAGTTGGAAATGTGAAATCAAGTTTGCCATAAGAAAACTACAGAATAACAAACCAAATCCCACACAAACATTATTCAACCCACCCAACATTCACACCAATTTAAAAGAGGAATAAATCTTCCATAAGGAAATACAAAATTTACCATTTCTAAGCTAAATTGCATTAAATACCACCAAAAATTTGAGGGTTTCAAGCACCATAGAAAAATATCTCAATACTTGCTCAAAAATTGTAGTGGAAGAATGGTCTGAATATGAGGCATGATTGGTTTCCAAAATAGGACAGCAAGGGCAAAATAGCATGCTCCATCCAACAATCAGGTGCCCACAATTTATTCTCCACAAAATCTCCACAAATTTGCTGCCTGAATCTTGGAGTTTTCTCCTCTTTCCTCCAAACAGCAAATTGCTTCATCTTCCCAAAAGATTAATCCCCAAACAAAGTTTAAAACAAAGAATAAATATCAAAAAACCAAGCTACCCCATTTCCTTTTTTTTTCATATTTTATATTTTCTCCCTAAACAATAAAATGAAATAAGACATTTTAATAAACAAGCTATTAACTCTCTCTCCAATTAATAAATTTAAAAACTCTTCATATCCAAATTCACAATAACACACAAAAAAATAATTTAAATCAAATATTAGAATACATAAGGCTCCCCAAAAGATTAAATAAAATTATGAGGGCTCACAAAATGGATTAATAAAATCATTTAAAATTACTCAATGAGAATAAATAATTCTCTCAAATGATCAATTAAAATTAATTAAAATGACATATTTAAGCCCTCATGAATATAACCATTCAAATCTCCCATCAATAAATGCTATAGAATGCCATAATTGTAACCACGAAAATATGTCAATGATTTAACACATCATAACACTGACAACCAAAATATATATCCACATAAAAAACATCATGAAAACCAAGACAAAATACCTCAACAAGACATACTGGTAAACCACATATGACCGAAGGGTGCACTGAACATACGGCTGAAAGGTGCTCCAAACATTACTAGTAGATAACCGGATGGTATGACATCAACTCGGAAACACTGCACTAATAAAATACAGTGGGCTAGGGTAGAGGACATTTGGCCTGTATGACTACCTCCAATTACCACCATCAGGGAATAAGAGTATGCTCAGGCCTATGAATCCAGATGGAGTTGATACTCAATACCTGCATCACTCCAATACACGTCAAGGTACATGTGCATATAACATATATCATAGAACTGAAACACATCAATCATCAGGAAGAGGGTCATGATATCGTAAGCCTCTCAGATACGAGTGTTACGACATCATCCCCTTTCCTATCCCTAATCATACAAAATCAATGATAAGATTATATAAACATATAAGCATGTAATCCAACATAATGATTAATTATGGTAACCTATTGCATAATCATCAATGCCTAATTTCATCATGATAACATTTATAATACTAAATCAAAATTAAAATTCTATCTTACCCAGTCTAGAGTTAGAGAGGTGTTACAGGGTTTGTGTTTTAGAGTGCTCGGATTTTGGAATAGTTTTAGATTGCTATTGTTATCAGTTGGGTAGTTGTTTTATCAAATTTTATTCATGTATTTATTCTACCCAGACTTTATTTAAAGTGCTGGTGATTTTGTAATAGAAGATACAACATTTTGGTTGCAATTTGTGGGTTTGTTTGCCCTTTCTCATTGTGCAAATTGCAGCAGGGTTTTGGGTTGTTGTTTTTTATTTTCATGAACAAAAAAATAATGTATTAAAATTGGAATAATAGCATCAAGTTGTGATTTTTCCCTTGGAGCAATGTTCTATGTCAAATTTGAAGAATATAGTTGATTTTTCATTGCACCCGATTTCTCTTTTTATGGGTTTTTAAGAAAATATTTAATGATAGATTAATTTTTTTTACGAGGGATATTACACTATATACAATGTATATGAACATTTGAAATATATGCATGACATTACATTAACATTGTTCAATGTCAGCTAGGGATCTACAAATAGCCAAGATGACATAAGGTGGACCTAAATTCAAATTACATGAAGCGTGTAGCAAGTCAATCCAAAATCAAATTTCTTGCCACCAATATAACATGATGTCATGTGTTACCATATGAGTCTTCACTAGGTCCTATCCTAACACCACAAAGAATATTTTCATTATATATGCTACTAGCTATTATTGCACACACCTTGAACTTCAACTAGTTGATAGATAGGAAAAGAGAGCCTTTTCTCACTTCAAAATTCTTGCATGCCGAACATCTCCTCCAAAAACTTAAGAATATGATAGAACTAGTGTGGGCATACTATCCTTCCAAACTGTAGAGACAAACTGCATATCTGAAAGAAATGGTGACCACATTTGTATTGCCAGAGAAATATCATTGCCCAAAAGATCCTTGTATAGAATTCTAGACCAACACAGTCATAGTGACTGAATAATCTACATAGTATATTAAGCATCCAATACACACCATCTCCCATAAAGGTAGTCACATCTCAATAAAACTTGATTTAGTGATATGATTGATAAGACAACTTCTTCATGATTAACACCTCCAGATACACAACATGCTTCTGAAACTTTAAGTCAAAGGAAATATAATCATAATTCTAGTATTTCTACAATATTTTTCATTCTTGACATCAATGACATTTTTGACAACCTTAACACCCTTTGGCATCAATTACAATCTATGTTCAACACTTATTTCTAATAACAAAGATGAATGCCAAAAATTTTAAAGTTCAAATTTAAATAAAATTTCTTCCTCATACTAGCTACATTGATCCAACTTAGTGCATGTTAGTGTTGATTTATGTTTTATAAATTGTATTTAAATACATTTATTTTTTTATGACTTAGGAGCAATTAAAAGAAAATTCAGAATATGAAAAGGAAATAAAACTCATAGAGCTTTAAGGATAACCAATTGCATATTGTCCACTTGTGATGTTATCTTAGCTACCATTGCACAAATTATTTTTATATTTGATCTTTCATTTAGAGCCATACACTTAGTATTCTAGGGGTTAGACTAAAGAGAGAATAAATTTCATAACTAAGTAGTTTCCTCAAAGGTGTTTGTAAAAGTAATAGTCCTTGCACAAATTCATATATCAAAAAATAAAAATGAAAATATTTTAGTCAATTTTTTAAAAAAAGAATTAAACTTCAAACATCAAATCAATTCTATATACATGGATATGAGTTCCAAATTGATGGATTTAAATTTGAAAAAAACATGACTAGTTTGTAGATTTTGAGACACTTTCATCACATCAATTCCTAGAATTCAATAAGATCGTGATCAATTATATGTGTTGAATCACATAATGAATTTCTTAATTGGCATGCAATATTTTTCAAGATAAATCTCAAGAGAGGATATCACAATATTATGATTTAATAATGAGATTAATAAAAGACAACATTTAAAACAATAGAAGGATTGGATGATGACTCATGATCTCATTTGG
This sequence comes from Sequoiadendron giganteum, assembly GCA_007115665.2. NCBI lineage: Eukaryota > Viridiplantae > Streptophyta > Pinopsida > Cupressales > Cupressaceae > Sequoiadendron > Sequoiadendron giganteum. Next base: position 661,763,133 of record CM021101.1, on the reverse strand, counting down.
GCTTATGAACTAGAAGCATGTTGATGACTTTGATGAATGAGGTTCTAAATTTATTTCTTAAGAGTTTTTGGTTATATTTACTAACACATTGTTTGTTTAATAATATGGTAGATGAGCATCTTGAACATAGATGTTAGCATAGTTGGTGAGAGAATACTTTTATTTTAACATGAATAAATGCACATTCATGTAGAAGGAACTTACAAATTAGGGTTTATAATATCATTAGTAGGATTGAAGGTGAATTCATATAACGTTCTCACAATAATTAAGTAGATAGAGTGAAGAAACATGCTGAAGGCTAATATTTTTTATCGATTATCAAGTTTCTACCAAATATTTATTAGGATCTTTAAGGGTAGGTTTGAGTGGATTTTTTTATTGAAAACAATTTCATACTCTTGAAAATAATAGTTTTGACCTAGTCTAAAGCAAACCCTTAATCACAAGGAAAGTTCATTTGAGAATGGTAGGTGCATATATCCTATTATCAAGAGCAATGTTTCTCATAAAAAATACAAACCTTAGTATAAATAAGTCCTTAATAACTTTTTGTTTATTAATTTAAATGTATCATTTCATTTATTATTTAATTTTAATCTTATTAATTGTATATTATTATATTATTAGTTAAATCTTGATTTATACTAAGATGTTTTTCATGAATAAGTGTCTTTCTTAATAAGTATATTATTATATTATTAGTCAAATATTGATTTCTACTAAGTCCACTTTTATGGATAAGTATCTTTATTAATAATTATAAAATAATATTTTAAATTAGAAATGGGGGAAAAAAATAGCACCTCCAAAATCCAATCGTGACTAGTTATTTAATAATCAAGCTATAATTAATGGAGAACGCATCATAACCAGGAAAGGCAGTTTTATGTGCTAAACAACTCAACCTCGGACGCAACAATTTATTTAATTTCTAGAAGATTTCTTAACTGGTTAGCAAGTGGTTTATATGGGCCCACATATGAGTGGTCGAAAAAACAGTGCTAAAAATAGCATCTCTACTGCAAGCTACGATTTTCCACCATCCGAATGCCTCCACTTGAGCTGTCAAATGTCTCTTTTCCAACTCAATCTCTCCCAAATACAATCGCATGGCAAAGTCATTGCCCATGGCGCTCTGCAAAGTCACTCCCATATTCCCCGCATACAACCCGGGCAGAATGCACTCGAATCCTGCAACCCCTTTCTCTCTTGTCAAAACGTGAAATTTGGATCCGAATCCTGACCCTCCCACTGCGGGCCCTCCCATAAACGCAGGAATACGTAAGTTTCTTAACATTGGGTCAACAAGATCCACGGAGCTAATGTCAAAAGGAAACACCTTGTTTAGCACAATCCCTTTGCAATCCGAAGATCTAAGTGGGCACTGTAATACGAGGACCACAGCTTCTGAAAGGAGAGGATGGCGTTTCAATTCCTCGGTGGCCACCAACACGCATCCCTCTTCTATGTTGTTTATCTCATGCGCCCACTCTGCACTATTAAAAGTCCTCGGCCTCTGCTTCTGACGAGTAACCACCCTGGAATTTGCATTCACCAGGCGAGCTCTGAAGGTGCGCCAATCCTCCTCCTCGAGCTGCTGCTCTCCCGATGTAACCCGTGAATAATTAAAGCCCTCGATTTTACCAAAACTACCGTACTTTCTCGGAGAGAAATTCTCAGGACCTCCGTCACGTTTGGGTGGTAAATCCATGCACATTCTGATGCCCACACGCTCTCTGCTCCTCCGTCTCGACACTACAACTGCATGACATGAGTGCAAGGTGAGTGGATATTATCTATGACGGCTCTTATAATTAAACATCAAACGGTTTAATCAACGTACTGATATAACCAATGAACGCACTGATTGTCTTACTCATTCTTCAACAGTTGTTACATTTAGTCTAAATAATCTGAGAAAAGATGAAGGGTTGCTTACATCTTGCACAGTCGCTCACTTTGTAGATTGCTGAACGTCGCCTGCCATAATTGCCTGGGCCGGACATGATCGCCTTCATACTATTTCTCTGAATCTGCTGATAGCTGGGCGTCAAGTGAGCCATTCGGTTCCTGCAATTTGACAAACAGATGACTCAAACGATTTTCTCGAGAGTTTTACCTTCGTTGAGGTGCCTTTGATATATAAGAACCCGTTGGCAATAGAGGGTATAGAGAACACAGATTTGACCAAACAACCCGCGTGCGGACTTCATGCAGCAAAACGTGCGGTGAATCGCAATCATGACGAGAAAAAGGATAAGTACAACCGGCATTTCTCCTGGACCGATCGAAAACGCCATAAAACAGAACCCAAAAAAAGCTGAAATAATTTAAATTCCTATTTTAATTGCGCAATAGGATGATGATCTTAAGAAGTTGAGGCTAAGCAAGAATATTTAATAAAATTCACAAAGAAACCCATCCTTTTCTGTAATTAAATTATACGAAACACCGGACATTTTCGCCCGTGTCAATCTTTCTTGTCACCAATGAATGCTAAATACAACAGACAAGTCGACCTTTCAATCTCGAAGAATGGCGAATAGAGAGGTTCAATTAAATATTATATTAGTAATTTAGTGCACATCACCTATTTGATTGTAGGGCTACATGTTTTAAAATATAGGAACATTTATGAAGTTGAATGGTTGTAAATGAGTTTATTATCGATTATGTTTTCTTGAGTGCAATGTTTCAATATTATAAGAGATGAGGTTGAGATCATACCCCAGATAATTTTGGAAAATAGACACCCCTCAGTCTGTGGCTCTCCGACAAAGAGGTTTAAACTTGAGGATAACATTGGTAAAATTGATACCCTTCTATCCTTGACTCTCAAGGAGATAGATTTCAACCTAAAATCTTTATTCTAATAAGAATTAACTCAAATATTATGCGCATATAATATAAAACCTTAAAAAAATCAATTTAATCCCTTATTTTTTTTAATATTCCTTTACAAATACAAAAAAAAGTTGGGATAATAAATTTGCATTTTTCGCTTGCTATATTCAAATTAACTTAATCAAAAAGAGCCTCCATAATCCATTAACTAGATTTAAATATGTGAATCTATGTTGCGTGAGAAAATATCCATTTTATTTTTTTTCGTTAAGTCTCTTATTTTGTGTAAAATGTTTCACCATTTTTTTCTTTTGAAAGATAATATCATCATGTCATTCATCTCTAAAGGGCCTTTAAATCATTTAGATAAGAAAAATGGATTGTTAAAATGTGTGGTGTTGGAAATTGTATACCTTTTACAATTTCACATTTTGTTTGGGTCCCTTATTTATTGGACTTAATTAAGCTTCTAACTTGCCAAATTATGCATTCCAAAACCTTATTTATCTCGTTTTCTGAAAGAGAAACCAACATTTTATTTATTGCAATTAATATTTTAATCACATTAGAGAATGAATGTTTTGGGCTTATTTTTTAAATATGTTTTTGACAATATTTTAATGATTCAAATTCAATATGCAATTGTCAGCTTTTGGAATCTAATTTTTGGGAAATTAGATAAACACCTATAAATACATAGTCTTTTTATTAATTCAAATCTAACAAGATCTAACACACTTTATGAGAGAAATTCAAGAGCAAATATTATTGTCAAGAGTGTTTACGAGCATATTTATCAGTCATTTGTTGCAACATTCAAGGTCCTAACATCATGTCCAATCTTATGTGTGTTCATGTCATCTTGTGAAAGCTAATATCCATTGTTGATCCTAAAGCATCCAACCATTTTCAAGTGTCCAAATCCATTAAGAAAAGAAATATCAAGTCCTTGGAGTGATGTGTTTGTCTTCAATCCTCTAAGGGAAGCCATTAAAGGTTTGGTGAGTTTTAGCAAGAAAGTGTTTATTCATCATTTCCTTTTTCATTGTCATTATTTTTCTATCAAGGTTTAATTACCATACATGGAGTTTGACTAAGGGAGACCCCTGTTCAAACATAACATTTTTTTCCCTCTTTGTATTTGTAGATTACAGGTTGAAGAAGGAATGAAGATCTTGAAGATAAATTTTGCATTATTGCATAAGTTGTCATCATTGTTGTTAAGTCATGGAAAATCATATTCAAAATTTATTTCTAGCTTTTCAATAATGGAACCTATGCAAAACAGAAGCCAAGATCTTTCCTCAGAGGACTGTAAAAATAATTTTCAGAAGCCCTAACCAAGACCCATTCACCCTAGGGTGACCTATCCTTTAGTACATCTCAAAACCTACTTTTGGTGACTAGTACATGTGTCCTTACCCTTCTTTGATCTACCTGAAAACTAAGGTTTCCATTTCTATACTTTTATGAATTTTCATTTCATGTTCTAGGGTTTATTGTGCATTTAGTTTAAAAGTATTTCATATCATTTCAATTTGGTTTGAAATCTATCCTATTGTCTTAAGGATTTAGATCTAGGTCCGATTGACTCACCTTTGAGGTTAAAATTCAATCTCTACTCTTTTTGATCTCATTCCTAATTAAATGAATTTGGGAGAGGAATAAATAGATAAAATACCCCTTATTCATTAAGGAACCCCTTCCCCCACATTTCATTTTGGTGAACTCGATATTATACATCACACTTTTCTAATTTGGAGATTTTTGAAACTGTAGATCTAGGTTTTGCATGATCTTATTTTGCATTTTATTTAGGGTTACATACTACATGTTTGCATCATTTAAAATCATAAAAATTTAAATATATTACATAATTTTTGCATAGAAGCTTGCATTAAAGTGTGTTTCATTCATTTAGATCAACATTTCATTCAAAAATGCATTAAAAAAACTTGTCATTTTATTCATACATTGTAATTTAAATTACATTTGCATTTATCATATTTTTGGAAAAAATATCACTAAATATACTATTTGTTGTTAAGAATAGTGAGCTTAAATATTAGGTTAAAAATTCAAATTTAAATTTTTTAGACCTCTATTCTAGGACAAGTTTTCCCTAGGGAAAACTTGTCCCGGTATAAGTGATTTTCTAAATTTTTGCACACTACTTTGTCTCTATTTATCAGTTTATTTTAGCCTATAGATCTCTATTTCAATTTTAGAGATTGCATACTCAGTAGGTGTTTGCATCTAGTTTAATTGGTGAAAGATAGTTCATTGTTTTAAATTAAAATTGGCATTCAAAAGTAATGATTTTTGGGTTTTTACATCTAAAATCAATCAATTATCCTATTTCAGATCTAAAAAAATCATTATATTCTTTAATACTTGCATTGTGCTTCCTATTTTGGTTGTTTAATATCTTTATTTAGTGTCTTTTATCCATTTTAGGTACACTTTTGGTTTGGTTAAACTTGCACGAGTATCACAAATTGGTGTCCTACAGCTAATACTTTAGTGTGACATAATTCAAGACTCATGGCATCCCATACTAGTACATTAGGTGTGGATCTTGGGTTTTCCAACTCTTTTATTCATAGTGTTGACACTAGTCAACCCATCTTGGACTCCATCCCTGATGTCACATGTCCTATGACCACTACTTCTAATGATGTTGAAAACATTGTTGCTTATGTATTTGAAGAGAACTTGCAAAAAATGGATAAAGCCTTAGAGAAATTTCAAGACTATGTAAGTATAAAATATATTGTTGGTACTATCATTCCTATCATAGATAACATGACGAGACTGCTTGATAATGAACTAGAAATAAAGATTGTGGATAGCCTAGCCCACATTATTGGTAATCGCATTCCTATAATGGCTAGTTGTGCTCAAAATTTGGGATACACTCAAAGTTAAGGAGGAAATCAAATTCCCCCCCTACAATCATAGCTTCCATTCCTACATATACCAATCCAACTATTACCACAACTATGTAACCAATCAACAATATCACTTCAACTTTGATTATTTCCACTAGGAATCCTTTTAGCTTTGTGAATTTAAACATCATATCTCCTAACTGTCAGCCTCTCACAAAATTTTAATTTAGTTGTCCACCCAACACATATACACCTCCACCATATTCCCCTCCATCTAAAAACACAACCAATAATTTTGTTATAAACCAACTTTTGCAAAATGTCACTTCCCTTCAACAACAAATAACAACATTGAACTGAAACCAAATTGGACAACTTTCACAATTTTTCAAACAAAACCCATTGTCATTGGAGATATTCAGAGCACAAATTCCACAAGTGGTGCAGTCATGGATGGAGGGTTTAGAAAGAACAGTCCAAGCAATGCAACTTAGAGTTAATACAGAGGAAATAACACAAGGAACTAATATGCAAATATGATTCTTTATTGAATTGGAAATCTTACATGCAACATATGCCTCATGGGTGAATTACTAGGGCTTACAAGCCTATCACAAGGGCATTCAACATTACAACTAGCCAAAGGCCTTATTACATTCCCTCAAGGGGTTTATGTGAAAATCTAAGTATCAATCTATCTCTAACTAAATGAATTATGATCTACAATGAACTACAATGATCTTAAATATGCTTCTCAAGCTCCACCAAATGTCCACATCAACCACAAGGGTTTATAACCCGAAGAATGAACAAGTGTGAAAGTCAGCATCCAAACATGAGAATATAATCCTTTATAAAATGAAATAACTTGTGAATCTCCAAGATAGGTCCCAATGAAACCAAGACTCTTGTATGATGTACCAATAGGATCCACATGATCTAGAATAGGTCCACACAAAGAAATATAGAGTAGGTTGTCCCCAAATTCTTTGACTGGTAATTACTATACAATGAAATTTTGAGAGCGATAACTTTCAGTAGAAAAATTTAAATGATGTGAAATTTGGGTATGTTATAGATGTGTATGTGTAGATGTTATATCCTAATCCATGAGCTGAGAAATGATAATGCAATAAAATGTGGAGTTAAATACTGAAACTTCTACTGAATGCAATGTAAGAAAATAAATATTTTTGGTTGATACATGATTGCTTTACAACCAGGGATGCTCTTGCATCAGACACTTGAGGTAGGAAGAAAAGTGAGTCCCTCACTTTCTAGGGCTAAGAGGGAAATGCAAACTATCCACCTCAACCTGAGAAATCCATGATGAATCCTCCACTAGTTTGCCTTTCCACTTCACTAGACACTCTTTGTATTGCTTACATTCCTAGTGATCCTTCCGGTTTCAATATCCAAAATCTACCCAATATCCGTTGGTTCTTGATGTGGCAATTTCTCCTTCAAACCCACTTCATCACTACTACCACTTGAATATCCTCTATGATACTCATAAATGTCTACAACATTAAAAATAGGTGATATAGCCAATGTCTCCGGTAACTCTACTTCATATGCATTTCCAAAATTAAATTTCCTTAGAATCTTAAATGATCCAAACTTTCTCATCTTCAACTTATTGTAGGTTCCCACTAGAAATCTCTCCTTCCTCAAATATACCATCACTTCATCTCCAACAAAAAATTCCTTATATTTTTGGTGCTCATATACCTTCTCCTTATACTTATTGTTCATACCTTCCAAATGCTTCCGAACCTAATTATGAAATGACTTCATGAAATTTGCAAATTCTTCTACCTCTGCACTCCTCTTATTCTCCATACCGATGTCTCTTAACTTTGGAACTCCTCTAGGATGTACTCCTAACACAATATCAAATGGTATCTTCCTTGTAGTCTAGTTCATTGAATTATTGTATGCAACCTCTGCCTGTGGTAAAATTGTATCCCAACTTCCTGCCTTATCTCCAGCCAAACATCTTAATAGGTCCTAAAATTATATGAAATTTTAGAGGAGGGGGATCAGATGCTCAAGACGTGAAGTCACATAGGTCCTAGAATAATCAACTACCCCCATCTACCTCACACTAAGGATTGGTTAAGGTAGGTTTAATGCCTTACGAGGGTGAAAATGAAGGAAAAATGATATTTCACTATCCTTATATCAACCCGAGAGATTTAGGGAACTAGATGAGCCAATTCCCAATCCAAAATTGAGACCCTGATAGCTCTTTGCCACAAGACCCTGTTGTGGAACATGAATGCCAGGATGGTACGTTGGTGTCTCGGTTGAGCACTGGTGCTCGTACGAATAAAGAGTATCAAATAAAGTTAAGAATAATAGAGTTTTAGCTAATCTACTTGGTAAATATGATTTTAAGAAGTAATGAAAAATTATAAATAAATAAATAGCTAAGACAACAAGAAAAATACTTTAAATTAAAAAGAGAGGTTGACAAGAGTGAAAGGTGGTAGAAAATTGAACTCACGATTGGTCCAGCCTCCTGGAGGCTCCACATGAATTCCAAACCTACACAAAACAGAATGGGAAAATTTTTTGGGGCTATTTCAGGACTTGCCACAATCAAACCCCCATTTCAGTGTTCCCTTCTCCACAGACAGCCAATATAGCTACAAGATAGAAAATGTGATAAAGAAAGTATGGAAAGAAAGTGCAACCAAGCAATGGTAACAACACTATGGTATGAAATCAAATGAAAATGATAAAGGAAATGGATATCACCTCCCAAACAAGGTGCCCTCAAGCATGCAAAGGAAGATGCAAGCTTACAAGCTTGTACATGCCACCATTTCTGCAGCAACGTGAGTAGAAAATATAGTAGAGTAACATCTTGGAGCTTCAAAAATGATGGAGAGTGCTATGAAAAAGCTCAAAAAGTGTGTAGAAATGTGAAGTGAGAGTGAAGAAGCTTGAAGAAAATTGAATTGAATGAATAAGAGTGTTTTAGCATGGATAGAGGCCCAAAAGAGCCGTTTGAGGTCGGTCAAGGGCACAAGGGTGTTACTCATCACTGTCAATGAAGAAGTGTAATGCGTTAGCATATTCTAGAGGTGGGAATCTGGTTAGGATGACAACGTCCTACGTAGATGTTCACGCATCGCGCTAGCATCCCCGAAAAAAATTCCCCCACCGTCACTAAAAATAGCCACGAAATGGGTGGAAGTGGAAAAGCATTGTAGGGTTTAATTTTTCTATGGTGAGGGAATGCAAACAGGGAATTCGCAAGGGGCAAAAATTCAATCCATTACATTTTCCCCCACTTTAGCGAGCATATGTACTACTAGATGTGAGGTAAAGTAGATTGATAGAGTTTAGAAATGTATACCAGAATCATTGAGGAAGTAGACTACAATCTAACCCACCCAAAAGAACAAGAAGAGAACCTGGCTTCATAGGTCCTCAGACCCAAGGAGAGTTAAATAGTTGTGCCTCACATCTGTAGACCTACGAAAGGTGGAAAAAGGCTTTGTAGGTCCTTAGAGCTACAAAGTTGAACAAAGAGATCCCACAGGATGTAAGTGCTTCATAGGTCCTCAAAATTGCAAAGGTGGTGCCCTTTAGGTGCTCAGTTATGAAGGAATTTAGATGTAAGAGGATCCAAAGAGTTTGATTGAAAAGTAGCTTTACAAGTGCATGTACAAAGCAACATGTTAATCCACAGACAAAACATGTTAGATATCAAAAAGAAGCCACATAGGCAAGCAAGTAGATAGTCACATAGAAAGTAAACAATTGAAGGAAGAGATTTAAAAGGGTCACTTAGGAACCCTTCAAAAGAAAAAGGAATCCGCTCAAGGGATGCTCTATTCGAAAGTGATAGCATTTTTTATAAGAGACAAAAAAAATTCCAATGATTCTAGCATCAAGGATTGCTTCTGAAAGATTCATTTTATCAAGGAATTAAAATGAAAGAATGCTCCATTGCAAGGGCAAGTACAAATTCTATCTTACAAATCCATGGTGAAAGAAAAATTCACATAGGAGTCCATGTTTAAGAATGCAATTTTTGAAAAAAACTATTATTTTCAAGAAAGGATTCGTTGGCCATCGAATACATCTTTTGAAAATCAAAGCAGTATGATATCCCCCCCTTAGGATGGTGTGTGCTAAGCACAAAGGCACACGACATCCTAAGGATTGAAAATAAAGAATGAAAGTGATGTTGTGGCCCACAAAACATGATGAGATGTACCATGATAATGTTGTCACACATGTGAGGGACAACACATACACACCACAACATCACAAAGCAAGTAAAGAAGAGAGAAAGATAAAAGTAGAGATGAATAAATCTAGAGATAGGGGGATATGGAAATTGAGGGTCAGATTTTCTCATATACATAGATAGGTAACATGCAGTGTATGTGTGAATAATCACGAATCCTAGGAATTCTCATATATGAAGAAAGGGACATGAAGAAAAAATTAAAAATAAAAATTGGGTCAACATGGAAGTGAGGCCTAAATTTCCCCAACACTTTGCATTATCCCCAATTTTCAAAAATAAAAAATACAAGAGAAGAATGATGTGAGAAATAGAGGAATTTTTCTAACACAAAAACACTCTTGTATCCAAGCACCTATGAGGGTGCCAAGGATCATCCAAGAACACATAACACAAGCACAGGGGAACACAAAACACGCACACAAAATCTAATCTAGAGATAAAGAAGAGGCACCCCCCAGTCCTCATCAACCAAGAGGTCATCATTTTCCCAATCTAGATCACTGTAAGTGGAGGGAAAATGAGCTTGCAAGGGTGGAATATCAATGGGGGTACCCTTCAAACCTTTTTAAATAAGAGCTAAGAAAGAAGTCCCTTCAAGGTCTTCTCCACTAAAGAAAGAAGTCCATGTTGAAGAATGCAATTTTTGAAAAAATCTAATATTTTCAAGAAAGGATTTGTTGGCCACTGAATGCATCTTCTGAAAATCAAAGCAGTATGATACCCCTCCTTAGGATGGTGTGTGCTAAGCACAAAGGCACACGACATCCTAAGGATTGAAAATAAAGAATGAAAGTGATGTTGTGGCCCACAAAACATGACGAGATGTACCACGATAATGTTGTCACACATGTGAGGGACAAAACATACACACCACAACATCACAAAGCAAGCAAAGAAGATAGAAAGATAAAAGCAAAGATGAATAAATCTAGAGACAGGGGGATATGGGAATTGAGGGTCAAATTTTCTCATATACATAGATAGGTAACATGCAGTGTACGTGTGAATAATCATGAATCCTAGGAATTCTCATATATGAAGAAAGGGACATGAAGAAAAAATAAAAAATAAAAATTGGGTCAACATGGAAGTGATGCCTAAATTCCCCCAACAGTTTGCATTATCCCCAATTTTCAAAAATAAAAAATACAAGAGAAGAATGATGTGAGAAATAGAGGAATTTTTCTAACACAAAAACACTCTTGTATCCAAGCACCTACGAGGGTACCAAGGGTCATCCAAGAACACATAACACAAGAACAAGGGAACAAAAAACACACACAAAAAATCTAATCTATAGATAAAGAAGAGGCACCCCCCAGTCCTCATCAACCAAGAGGTCATCATTTTCCCAATCTAGATCACTATAAGCGGAGGGAAAATGAGCTTGCAAGGGTGGAATATCAAGGGGGGTACCCTTCAAGCCTTTTTCAATAAGAGCCAAGAAAGAAGTACCTTCAAGGTCTTCTCCACTCAACTCTTATGAGGTGAATGTCATCAATCTCACATAGATCACTGATAGGGCTGATACATTATCTAAAATGTTGAACATGCACTTTATAGTAGTGACATGCATCACCTCAAAAGGTGATGGAGGCGACACACAAGATCCACTTCTAGGCTCACCAAAACATCCAGGAGTAGTGATGAATGCTGGGGATGCCAAGGCTACCTCCATCAGTAGGATGATGCAATCCAACATAGAACTAACCTCTGAAGAAGGCGAGCCCTTCTTCCAACCCCCAATGCTAGCGGAGTCATCCTCCATCTTTTGCTTAATTTTGGGATGTGAAATCCCCACAGATGAAGAGGAAAAAACTGCAACACACACCACTGAGGTATTTGACATGTCCATGGGTTTTGAAAAGGGTGGGATTCCTAGAAGGGACATCAAAAGAGGGGGCTCAACTGAAAGAGCAATGAATACCTACACCCTCTTCAAGTGAGGATCGTTCACACTTGCAGAGGGAGCTAGAAGAAAGACTGTGGTAGAGGGAACTAAAGTAGAAGGGGTGGAAGAGGAGGACATAGTAGAAGATGCTGAAGAAGGAGCTACTAGTTCCCCTTCCTTCTTCTGTAAGGCAACCTGCTTGATGGTCAGAGCCTTCCTCTGATGCTTTCACTCATGCACAAGGCGGTTTCTACATCTCTAAGAGCTAGACGCTATAGCCTGATAAGGGACGAAGGACTCCTATTCAACCATCTAAGTACCCATCATAGTCATTTTTGGCAAAGGGAGGGACTCGTAGATAGGAATAGGAGGGAGAGATGGATAGGTAGATGGGACAACCGTGGGGGGAGAAAACTCAAGCACCTTAGTGGCGGGCCTCTTCCCATTTACTACCTTAGAGGTAGGAGTATTAGGAGGCCGCAAAGCTTGAGACACAGAAGCTACTCCATGGGGACCCTTCCCTTTACCATACAAAATGAGCCAAGGCACCATGAGTAAGACACAAAGTTCAAATGCTTGATGATTTTCCTTTCACCAAGAAGGCACCATTGGACTCCCCAAAAGACACATAGGGGTGGAAGTCAAAGGTGTCAAAGATAGATGGGAGCAAGAGGTAGGTGGAACAACAAAGGAAGAGGAAGAAGAGCCCTAGGTAGACTTTTCCTCCATTTTTTGGGCAGCAGAGGCAGCCTCATGCTATGCCATCATGGAAGCTCTATGTGAAATGACATAGGGAGAAGGATGGTATCTCACCTTTGGTGCTATACTCCCACTCTTCTACTTCACATAAGTTCGATACAATAGGTCTATCCTAGGAGGAAGTAGACCAACAGGGGTAGGCGAGAAATGATCAAGTGAGTAGCTCCCATGTTTAATCATCAATTTGTAACCTGTGTTGTGGACTACATGCACAAAAACTTCATAGGAAAACTTCAAGCACTTTTAGAATACTGAAGGAATTGCATTACTGGAAACTAGTCATAGAATGCCTAGTTTCACTCTGAATAACTCGGACCTTAGGATAATATCAAAGAGTGCATTCATAGTCTTAGGCCCAAACAATACTAAAAAGGTGATACAAGTGATGGGAGGGATGAAAACCCCATCATGTGTACATGTATAGTGCTTCTAGACTCATCATATCCATCCTTATGTAAAAAATTTATTAACATGATCTCCTCTGTGATGACATTCAACTAGCATGTAGGGTCAATGAGAATGCCAATTATGGTGTTCCTATTGATACATACAAGAATATACAAAGGGGATGGTTCTCTATTAGAGTTCATCAACAAATCGTACAAGGTGAATGTTATAGCAGGAGATCCGCTAACAAGTTGTGCAGATGGGATGGGTAGATATAGGAAGGAGGCCATCTCTTACATACACTAGACAAGACTTTCACCAAATCCCCCAAGAGTTCAACAATTAGATGGTGACCTATTCAAGTTTTTTCTCTGCAACGCTTATGAAACCTTCCAACTACACCACTAGGCGTCATAGGTTGGGTTACAAAGCTATGCGCCCTACAACACACACACCCAAAACACTCCTAGAACATGAGGGAAGAGTCTTTCAACACTATCAAATAGAACTAGAATAGTTCACGTCAAGTTCACCAAAATGTAGAAGGGGACCAAATGCTCAGGACCATAGGTCACAGAGGGCCTAGAATGATCAATTTCCTTGATCTACCTCACACTAAGGACTAGTTAAGGCAGGTTTAATGTATTAGGAGTGTGAAAAGGGAGGAAAAATGATATGTTGAACTATCCTTCTATCAACCTAAGAGATTTAGGGAACTAGATGAGCCCATTCTCGAGTCAAAACTGGGACCGTGGTAGCTCTTTGCAAAAGAAGCCCAATGTGAAAGACAAATGAGAACATGGTGTCTTGGTGTCTTGGTCAGGAATGAGCATCTGTATGGACAAAGAGTATGGAATACAATTAATACTAATAGAGTTTTAGCTAACCTACCTAGTGTAGAGAAGGGGGATTCACTACTCACGAGTTCTCTTCATTCAAAGAGCCTCATGGGGTGAACTTCCCTAAACTATCCCAAGGAACAACATCGAGAGTTTCAAAATCTGAAAGAGTAGGTCATAGAGATTTTATGGACAAACAGGAAAGCTCTCAGCTAAAGAAAAACAATGTGGAATATGAATGATAGTGCAACGCGTTGTCATCCCAAAGGCACACTGGCATCTCGTACGGACCAGAAAGGGAGAATGTCATAGAAAATAGCTTAGTGGCTACTAGCAATCTAATTGCTAAGAACATCTAGAATGTAGGAAAATGATAGAAAGTGATAAAGCTAAAATAAAGTGAAATAGATAAAGACAAGGAGAAGAAAGGAAATTCTTACAACCACACAAGTGATGAAGCCTCCACCACGTGAATGTCTTCAAAACTTGCATGTATAATATTTAGAGAAATTATTGGGGATGTATAGAGGTTTTCCTCAGTCAAAGAACCATTTTGGTGTTCCCTCCTCCATGAACATATAAATAGAAAAGGATAAAACTTGTGTGGTGAAAGTAAAACCTGCTCAGGTGTAGAACCTGCACCACCAAGTATGAGTGATAAAAGAAATCCCCACTCAAGGAGGAGAACCTGTATCACAAAAGAGGTGATAAAAGAAATCCCCACTCAAGGAGGATAACCTATATCAAAAAATGAGGATTCAACTAAGAGGGGATATGGAATCCCAAGATGCTTACAAGCATTAAATGGTGATGGAGCTACAAGAGCCAAAATTTTCAAAGAGTTGCAAAGAGAGCTTGAGAGTGCTTGAAGCTATTGTAACAGGCTATATTGAGTTGTGCAAACAAGGGAGAAATGCAAGAGCCAAGGTTGGAGAGAAGCTAGGAAGTAGAAGAGGAGCTAGGAGAACTTAGAGGAAGTAATGGAATTGAAAAGATCTCATTTAAGGAAGGAAAAGAAAATTCACAAGTCATTTTAGGGCGTCCCCAATAGTTACCAACAAAAAAATAAGGTGAAAAGTGGAAAACATGCTCGGAGGTGTTATTTTTAATGTTGAAATGTCATAGGATTCTAGCATGGCACGTGAACATTCATGCGGTGTGCTAGTGTCCAGACACACCACACTAGAAAATGACATGAATGGGAAAACCACAAAGTTTGATACAAAGCAGATGCATAAGGGTAGCTGTTGAAAAGGGGTGTTGGAGCATCCCGAGAAGGGGAAATGGCTGATGCAAGAGCTTAAATTATCCTACACAAGTGCTAAGGGGGTGGACACTATATAAAATAGAAGAATGTATGTGAAATTACGAGGGGTGCAATTTTATGACTATACATTTTTCCCCCACTTTAGCGGGCATATAAATCTACACTAATATGCATGCTAAAGGAAATATACTAAACATAAATAACATCATATGCCAAAAGGATACTATAGAGGAAGCAAAAAAATCTTCAAATCCAAGGGACCACCCCCCCTAGGTTGAAGACCTGCAAAAAAGATGCATTAGAAAAGAAAAATATGCACCAAAAAAAAGTGTTAGTGCCCAAAAAAGTAAAGGATCTGAGTCAACAAAGTGAAAGAGACCTTGATGTAAAAGTTTGTCTCAATAATATGTGTCATACCCAAATTAAGAAACTACACATACAAGAATTCTAAGATGAAGAAAGGAAGGGAATATACTCAAGATGAAGAAGATGCAGATCTTCAATTCGATATATACAAAAGAGAGATTTAAGAATGTAAGTGCCTCAAAAACCCGTAGACCTACAAGGAAGGTATCCTCCAAGATATCTCACATGAAGGAAATCAAGAAAAGCACATTATAGACCCATAGACATCCAAGGAAGGTATCCTCCAATATCTCTCACATGAAGGAAACTAAGAAAAGTTCCTTATAGACCCGCAAACCTACAAGGAAGGTCTCCTTCAAGATCTCTCACATGAAGGAAACCGAGAAAAGAAAACTCTGCAAAGTCAAAAAATGGCTTCACAGGCACACTCGTACACTTGTAAAGTGACATGTTTACCTATAAATAGAACATGTCAAGAAGTGGCCATTTAGGCAAGTAAGTAGATAGTCACGCAGACCGTCAACAAGTTGGAAAAATTTCGAAGGGGTCTCTCAGGAACCCTTCAAAAGAAAAGGGGTCGACTCAAGGGCTGCGTTGTTTGAAAAGAGAGGTCTAGTCAAGCTTCCCCCAAGCTAGATACCATTGAATTCATTTGAGATAAAAGATTTAAAAAGCAGTCCCTCGGGAACCCTTCAAGAGAAAAGGGGTCCGCTCATGGGACACATTATTCGAAAGGCATAAAGAAGAGAGGGGGTCCTTAAGAAGGATGCACATGTCTGGGACAAGCTATCATTGCCCCCAACATATAGGGGAGGAGAACCATGCAAGATACTTATAAAATGTAGGATAGAGGAAAACCTCAATATTACTTGTCATTTGAAGAAGAGACAGGTGCATCAGAAAAAAAAAAGAGTGATGGCACTTGAATCATGATTTTATTGTATTTTATCCTTCAAGGCCTTACAGTCACTAGTGGAATGTCCGAGCAGTCGATGGTATACATAGAAAGAATGTTTTTCTTTATCATGTTTATGAAATTTCTTACATGTAGGAGACATGTAGGAGAAGGAAGAGTGATTATGCAAGCTTTTAGAAGCTGAAAAAAATACGCTCTTGCTCAGATAAAGAATGAGTAGGAATCAACCCTTTCTCTTGTGGAGAAAAGTTAGACTACTCACAAGAAGAAGATACAAAGATAGAAGATAAAGGAGGATGGACTAGTCCATGAGAACGAGGTTGAGCGGACATCATGTCAACATTCAACTGTGGTTTCTTTTTAGATTGTTCATTCGAGCAACCGAGCCCCAAATTACGCTTATGAGGTAAAAATTCTATAGGGACCTGAATGCCTTGTTCATTACACCCACAACCTTTACGCTCATAGCCATATTTAGAGACAAGATTAAAGTCGAGGCCATAACGTGTTAGCAAATATTGAGAAGATGAAGGGTCTTCATAGAGATAATTGTTCCAACAATGGGGATCACACTCCTCTATGGGAGCATCATCATCCTTTTTAATAGGACTACCAACATTATCCTCTTTAGCAGAAGCGTAATCATCTTCCTCAGAAGGAGGATCAACACTAAGAACATTACAATCTGCATTCACATTATCCCACGATACAAAAGAACAATCATCTTTGATAGTAGGTTTGGATGATGTTATCAGAAGGTCTAAGAAGATTAAGTCAACTTTATATTCCCTAATGAAAGAATCCATAAAGTCTAAGGAACCCCAATCATCACCAAGACATGCATTCCTTTGAGAAGGAGGAGCAGACTTCATCAAGGTCAACCTTGACTGTGATTACTAAATTATTACAAATGAACTTAATAGATTTGTGTAAGCTAGATGAGACTGCACGCATAGTGTGAATCCATGATCTACCAAGAATAAGGTTATATGGTAACTTCTCTGACATAACATGTACTAGAGTGGGTACAGTAATGGGTCCAAGCTACGAAGGTAATACTATTGTACCTAGAGCTTGTCGACCAACATTATTGAATCCATGAATAACAACAAAAGAAGCATTAAGAGAAGATGAATCAATATTAATCTTAGGCAATAGATCAATGCTACATACATTGAGCACCAAACTAGTGTCAATGAGAGTACGTCTAATTCCAATCTTATTAATGTTAACTATAATCATTAAAGGGTCTGCTTGCTTATGTACTTCCAGAGGTAGGATTTCATGTGGATAGAATGTAATATTTGGCAAATCGACATGAAGATAATCTATCAATGCATCAACACCTCTCGACCTAGTGGAAGAATGCAAGAGGATCTTTTGCAAGGATTCTTGAATGATACCTTGATAAATCAGAGTAGACTGAAGCAAGTCCCATAGTGATATCTTAGCTAGAGTAACACTGACTTGCTTGACAAGATCATAATCACTAGGTGTTTTAGTTGTATGTTTAGGAGCTTGAAGAAGGCTTGGTTGTTTATTCATTATATTCTCATCAATATGGGCTACCGCTCTATAAGAGGGAGCCATAGAAGGATTAGGAGAGTCACTATCAAATGGAACACCATTAATAGAAAAAACCCTTTTAGGAGAAGGACTAGTTGGAGTCACATAAATGATTGGTCTCTTAGGCCTTTGAGGGGTAGCAGGGGCATAGATTGTATTTACAGAATCATCATAACTAGTATAATAATTATTTGAAGACATATTCTCTACATCGATCCAAATAGGATCAAATGTGGAAGGAGATTCATCATGCATTAATGGATAATCTCTAGGAGAGAGTGAATCAGAACAACTATGAGCTTCATCATTCACACATGCAACATCTCTAAAAGAGAGTGCATTGGAAGGTATAGGAGGTTCATCATTCACGAATGTGCCATCTCCAAAAGAGAGGGCATTGGAATGAAGAAAAGGTTCATCATTTACAAATGCATCATCTTTAGAAGAGAATGCATTGGAATGAAGAGAAGGTAGAGTAACATTCAAAAAGGTATCAATTATTTCATCCTCTTGCAATGAGATATCTTCTAAAGCAAGAGGACTGTCATTAAAAGGACCAAAGATACAAAGTGACATGGGAAAAACCAAGTCACTATCACATGAATTAAATGGAATATCATTAACATTTTGAGCAAAATTAGATACTGAACTAATAAAAGAAGATATTAAATTCATTTTGGATTTTTTCGGTATTTTCTATATTCTAGTAATTTGCATTTTCGGAGGTCTTCGGAGTGGAATTTGGGGTCAGAACTTGTGTCGGTCCTTAAAATTTGATAGTCAAAGGAATATTATTTTAGGGATTGAACTAGTTCTCTATGAGACCTTTCCAATGGTGCAAACAGTTTTGAATTTCAAGCACCGAGTCAAAAGTTATATCCCCTCCAAGTACAGGTAAATAAATTCCTAGTTTTTTGGTTCACGTTAGGTTCACCAAAATGTAGAGAAGGGGGATTCACTAATCATGAGTTATCTTCATTCAGAGAGCCTCACAGGGTGAAATTCCCTAAACTACCTCAAGGAACAATAATGAGAGTTTCAAAATCAGAAAGAGAAGGTCACAGAGATTTTCTAGATAGATAGGTAAGCTCTTGGCCAAAGGACGGAAACACATAATACGGATGATAGCGTAGCACACTGGAATCCCAAAGATAGAATTTAAGAATGTAAGCACCTCAAAAACCCATAGATCTACAAGGAAGGTATCCTCCAAGATATCTCACATGAAGGAAATCAAGAAAAGCGCATTATAGACCCTTTGACATGCAAGGAAGGTATCCTCCAATATCTCTCACACGAAGGAAACTGAGAAAAGTTCCTTATAGGCCCACAAACCTACAAGGAAGGTCTCCTTCAAGATCTCTCACATGAAGGAAACCAAGAAAAGAAAACTCTACAAAGTCAAAAAATGGCTTCATAGGCACACCCGCACACTTGTAAAGTGACATGTTTATCTCCAAATTGAACATGTCAAGAAGTGGCCATTTAGGCAAGTAAGCAGATAGTCATGCAGACCATCAACAAGTTTGAAAAATTTCAAAGGGGTCTCTCAGGAACCCTTTAAAAGAAAAGGGGTCGACTCAAGGGATGCGTCGTTTGAAAAGAGAGGTCTAGTCAAGCTGCCCTCAAGCTAGATACCATTGAATTCATTTGAGATAAAAGATTTAAAAAGCAGTCCCTCGGGAACCCTTCAAGAGAAAAGGGGCCCGCTCATGGGACACATCATTGGAAAGGCATAGAGAAGAGAGGGGGTCCTTAAGAAGGATGCACATCTCCAGGACAAGCTATCATTGCCCCCAACATATAGGGGAGGAGAACCATGCAAGATACTTATAAAATGTAGGATAGAGGAAAACCTCGATATTACTTGTCATTTGAAGAAGAGATAGGTGCATCAGAAAAAAAAAAGAGTGATGGCACTTGAATCATGAAGTTGTATTTTATCCTTCAAGGCCTTACATTCACTAGTGGAATGTCTGAGCACTCGATGGTATACATAGAAAGAATGTTTTTCTTTATCATGTTTATGAAATTTCTTACATGTAGGAGACATGTAGGAGAAGGAAGAGTGATTATGCAAGCTTTTAGAAGCTGCAAAAAATACGCTCTTGCTCAGATAAAGAATGAGGAGTAGAAAGCAACCCTTTCTCTTGTGGAGAAAAGTTAGACTACTCACAAGAAGAAGATACGAAGATGGAAGATAAAGGAGGATGGACTATGTCCATGAGAACGAGGTTGAGCGGACATCATGTCAACATTCAACTGTGGTTTCTTTTCAGATTGTTCATTCGAGCAACAAAGCCCCAAATTACGCTTGTGAGGTAAAAATTCTATAGGGACCTGAATGCCTTGTTCATTACACCCACAACGTTTACGCTCATAGCCATATTTAGAGACAAGATTAAAGTCGAGGCCATAACGTGTGAGCAAATCTTGAGAAGACGAAGGGTCTTCATAGAAATAATTGTTCCAACAATGGGCATCACACTCCTCTATGGGATCATCATCATCCTTTTTAATAGGACTACCAACATTATCCTCTTTAGCAGAAGTGTAATCATCTTCCTCAGAAGGAGGATCAACACTAAGAACATTACAATCTGTATTCACATTATCCTGTGATACAAAAGAACAATCATCTTTGATAGTAGGTTTGGATGATGTTATCAAAAGGTCTAAGCGGATTGAGTCAACTTTATATTCCCTAATGAAGGAATCCATAAAGTATAAGGAACCCCAATCATCACCAAGACATGCATTCCTTTAAGAAGGAGAAGGAGCAAACTTCATCAGGGTCAACCTTGACTGTGACTACTCAATTATTACAAATGAACTTAATAGATTTGTGTAAGGTAGACGAGACTGCACGCATAGTGTGAATCCATGATCTACCAAGAATAAGGTTATATGGTAACTTCTCTGACATAACATATACTAGAGTGGGTATAGTAATGGGTCAAAGCTACAAAGGTAATACTATTGTACCTAAAGCTTGTCAACCAACATTATTGAATCCATGAATAACAACAAAAGAAGCATTAAGAAAAGATGACTCCATATTAATCTTAGGCAATAGATCAATGCTACATACATTGAGCACCAAACCAGTGTCAATGAGAGTATGTCTAATTATAATGTTATTAATGTTAACTATAATCATTGAAGGGTCTGCTTGCTTATGTACTTCCAGAGGCAGGAGTTCATGTGGATAGAATGTAATATTTGGTGAATCCACATGAACATAATCTATCAATGCATCAACATCTATCGGCCTAGTGGAAGAATGCAAGAGGATCTTTTGCAAGGATTCTTGTATCATACCTTGATAAATCAGAGTAGAATGAAGCAAGTCCCATAGTGATATATTAGCTAGAGTAACACTGACTTGCTTGACAGGATCATAATCAGTAGGTGCCTTAGTTGTAGCTTTAGGAGCTTGAAGAAGGCTTGGTTGTTTATTCATTATATTCGCATCAATATGGGCTACCGCTCTGTAAGAGGGAGCCATAGAAGGATTAGGAGAGTCACTATCAAATGGAACACCATTAATAGAAAAAACCCTTTTAGGAGAAGGACTAGCTGGAGTCACATAAATGATTGGTCTCTTAGGCCTTTGAGTGGCAGCAGGGACATAGATTGTATTTACAGAATCATCACAACTAGTATAATAATTATTTGAAGACATATTCTCTACATCGATCCAAATAGGATCAAATGTGGAAGGAGATTCATCATGCACTAATGCATAATCTCTAGGAGATAGTGCATTAGAACAAATATGAGCTTCATCATTCACACATGCAACATCTCTAAAAGAGAGTGCATTAGAAGGTATAGGAGGTTCATCATTCATGAATGTGCCATCTCCAAAAGAGAGGGCATTGGAATGAAGAAAAGGTTCATCATTTACAAATGCATCATCTTTAGAAGAGAATGCATGGGAATGAAGAGAAGGTAGAGTAACATTCAAAAAGGTATCAATTATTTCATCTTCTTGCAATGAGATATCTTCTGAAGCAAGAGGATTGTCATTAAAAGGACCAAAGATACAAAGTGACATGGGAAAAGCCAAGTCACTATCACATGAATTAAATGGAATATCATTAAAATTTTCAACAAAATTAGATACTGAACTAATAAAAGAAGATATTAAATTCATTTTGGATTTTTTCAGTATTTTCTATGTTCTAGTAATTTGCATTTTCGGAGGTCTTCGGAGTGGAATTTGGGGTCAGAACTTGTGTCAGTCCTTCAAATTTGATAATCAAAGGAATATTATTTTAGGCATTGAACTAGTTCTCTATGAAACCTTTCCAATGGTGCAAACGGTTTTGAATTTCAAGCATCGAGTCAAAAGTTATACCCCCACCAAGTAGGGGTAAATAAATTCCTAGTTTTTTGGTTCACGTTAGGTTCACCAAAATGTAGAGAAGGGGGATTCGCTAATCATGAGTTATCTTCATTCAGAGGGCCTCATAGGGTGAACTTCCCTAAACTACCTCAAGGAACAATAATGAAAGTTTCAAAATCAGAAAGAAGGTCACAAAGATTTTTGAGACAGATAGGTGAGCTCTCAGCCAAAGGACGGAAACACGGAATACGGATGATAGTGTGGCACACTGAAATCTCAAAGATGCGTTGGCATCTCGTACGAACTAGAAAGTGAGAATTTCACAGAAAATAGCTTAGTGGCTAGTAGCATTCTGATATCTAAGAACTTCTAGAATGTAGGAAAATGGTAAAAAGTGATAAAGCTGAAATAAAGAGAAATAGATAAAGATAAGGAGAAGAAAGGAAATTATTACAACCACGCAAGTGATGAAGCCTCCAACATGTGAATGTCTTCAAAACCTACATGCATGATATTTGGAGAAAGTGTTGGGGTTGTATAGGGGTTTTCCTCAATCAAACCCTCTTTTTGGTGTTCCCACCTCAATGAACATCCAAATAGAAAAGGATAAAGTGTCTGGTGAAAGAAAAAATCGCTCAGGAGTAGAACTTGCACCACCATGTATGAGTGATAAAATAAATCCTCACTTGAGGAGGAGAACCCGCATCACAAAAGATGTGATAAAAGCAATCCCTGTTCAAGGAGGAGAACTCATATCACAAAGTGAGGATGAAATTAAGAGGGGATATGGAATCTCAAGATTCTCACAAGCATGAGATAAGGGTGATGGAGCTACAAGAACCAAAAGATGCAAAGAGTTGCAAAGAGAGCTTGAGAGTGCTTGAAGCTACTACAAAAAGTTCTATTGAGCTATGCAAACAAGGGAGAAATGCAAGAGCCAAGGTTGGAGAGAAGATAGGAATCATAAGAGGAGCTAGGAGAATATAGAGGAAGTAATGGAATTGAAAAAATCTCATTAAGGAAGGAAAAGAAGCTTCTCGATCCATTTTAGGACATCCCCAGTTGTTACCACCAACAAAACAAGGTGAAAAGTGGAAAAAATGCTTGAAGATGGTCATTTGAATGTTGAAATGTCATAGGATGCTAGCACGACATGTGAACGTCCATGCGACACACTAGTGTCTAGACATGTCATGCTACAAAATGACGTGAACAAGAAGAGCACAAATTTTGATGCAAAGTAGACACACAAGGGTAGCTACTAAAAAGGGGTGTTGGAGCATCTTGAGAATGGAAAAAAGGTTGATGTAGGGGCTTTAATGATCCTACACAAGTGCTAAGGGGGTGGACACTAAAGAAGATACAAGAATGTATGTGAAATTGTGAGGGTTGCAATTTTATGACTATAAACCTGGTAAATGTGATTTTCAACAATAACAAAAAATTGTAAATAACTAAATAGCTAAGAGAACAAGAATAATACTTTCACTTAAAAAGAGAGGTTGACAAGAGTGAAAGGTGGTAGAAAATTTAACTTACAATTGGTCCAACCTCCCGCAAGGTCCACACAAACTCAAAACCTACACACAACAGAATGAGAAAAATGTTGGGGTTGTTTCGAGGGTTGCCGCAATCAAACCCTTGTTTCAGTGTTCCCACCTCCACAAATAGCCAGAATAGCTATGAGTTGGAAAATTTGATAAAGAAAGTATGGAAATAAAGTGCAACCAATCAATGGTAACAACACTATGCTATGAAATTAAATGACAATGCTAAATAAAATGGATATCACCTCACAAACAAGGTGCCCTCAAGCACATGAAGGGAGATGTGATCTCACAAACCTATATGCGCCACCATTGTTGCAACAAAATGAGTAGAAAATATAGTAGAGTAAAATATTGGAGATTTAACAATGATGGAGAGTGTTATGAAAAATCTCAAGGAGTTTGTAGAAATGTGAAGTGAGAGTGAAGAAGCTTGAAGATGAGCGAATTGAATGAATGATATATTGTTTTACCATGGATAGAGGCCCAAAGGAGTCATTCAAGGTCATTCAAGGGTGTAGGGAAATTACTCTTTATCGCCAATGGAGAAGTGTAATGCCTCTATAGATTCAAGATGTGGGAATCTTGTCAAGATCGCAACATACTGTGTAGATGTCCATGCATCGTGCTGGCATCCATGACAAAAATTCCCCCATCAAGACTACAGACAACCACCAAGTGGGTGGAAGCATAATCAATGAAGTGAAAAAGAATTGTTGGGTTTAATTTTTCTAAGGTGAGGGAATTCAAATTAGGAACTTGCAAGGGGTGTAAATTCACTTCATTACAAAAATTCAGGGTTATATCTTCCCAAGGTCTCTCCAATACCATCAAAGGATTATATAGTCCAATATTTTGACTAATCCCTTTTGCAACTTGGCAGATTCTACAACTTTGAATATACTTCCTGACATCCTTATATATCTACAGCCAAAATAAATGTACACTCACCAAAGCTACTATATTAACCACTTCAAAATGTCCTACTAATCCTCCACTATGCTTTTCCTTGATCAAATTCTCCCTCATTTAAACCATCATAATACACAACCAATTCCCTTGAACAAAATATCTTCTTGAATGAAATAGTCCAACCATTGGCTTTAGTCTATCACTATTGGTTCTTTACATGCGAGCTCTGAGCTTCACCAAAATCTGAATCATCCTCACACATATGTTTCAATTCCTTAAATCCTAATACTTCCACCTTCATCTCTATTAGAAAATTCCTTCTTCTACTCAATGCATCTACAACTTTTTTGAATTACAACTCCTATGTTGCAACAAAAATGTATAACTCTACAAGAACTCAACCCATCTCATATATCTTTGATTTAACTTTGCTTAACAGTTCAAATACTACAAAGCTTAATGATCTATATACACCACAAATTCCCTTGACAATAAATAATGTCTCCAGTTCTTCAAGTCTTGCATTATGTCATAGAATTCTTGATCATAAATGAATATATTATTCTAGCATCATTCATCTTCTCAATGAAATAAGCTATAGGTCTTCCTTCTTGACTCATTGCTACTTGACTTGCATCACAATTCACTTGAAACACTTTGTGAATATTTGGTAATGCTAACACTGGTTTCTCTATCACCTTTTTCTTCAACAATTCAAAAAAAATTTGTGCTCCAAATGTCCACTTCTGATAGAAACTACCTAATTCATGTAATGATCTCACTTCTCTAATGTTTACTAGTGTAGGCCACTCAACAATTTCTCTTACTTCCTCAAGGTCCATCTTCAATCCTTCAGAAGAAATGAAAAATACCAATATATTACCTAGATGTCTCCATAAATCTACGCTTCTTGACATTAATTAGCACCTTCTCTTCTCTTAATCTCTATGGTATTTGTCGGATATCCCACAAATGTTATTCTCTAGTCTTAGTGAAAATTAGAATATCATCCAAGTAAAAAATGACAAACTTACCCAAGAATTTATTCAATACCTCATTCATCAATCTCATGAAAGTACTCGGTGCATTGGTCAACCCAAAAGACATCACTAACCACTCATAAAATCCTTCATTAGTCTTAAATGCATTCTTTCATTCATTTCCTTCTCTAATTATGATATGATGATATCCACTCTTTAGGTCAATCTTTGTGAAATACTTTTCTCCAATCAAAGTGTCCATAATGTCATCCATCCTTGGGAATGGAAATCTATACTTGATAGTGATCCTATTGATTTCTCTTGAATTCATACACATTCTCCATTCCCCATATTTCTTTGGTGTAACTAGAATAGGTACCACACATGGGCTCAAAATTTCTCTGATCAATCCTTTCCTCGACATCTCTTGTATCTATGAATTCAACTCTGCACTCTCTATTGGTGTCATTATATGTGTTGCCTTGTTTTGAAAACTTGCTCCCAATATTAGATCTATATAATGACTAATACTCTGGGCTAGTGGGAGTCCATCTTATACATTCTCTTATATGATGTCTCCATACTCTTTCAAAATCTTTGCTACTTCTTAATTCTTTGCGGTAGGGTTCTCTACCTCTCAACCATTACTTTTATTTAGAATTAATGGAAAGCGCATGTCTCATGCCTTATTCCATAAAGAAATTTCCCAAGAAATTTCCTTCCATCTACCAAACATAGTGTGGAAGTGTCACAAACTTTAGTCTTCTCCTCTTCCCCTAAAGGTATCAACTTGATTCTCTTTCCATTTGATGTCACACTATAAATCTTCCTTCTTCCATCATGAATGTATCTTATCATATTGCCACATGGTCTTCCTAATAGTAAATGGCATGCATCCATAGGCATAATATCACACAATACTTCATCCCTATATGACCAAATATGAAATTTCACTAGACATTGCTCATTCACCAATATCTTATGCTCATCTTGAATCCATGCTATCCTGCAAGGGTTTGTATATTTCAATATCTCCAATTTCAACTTGGTTTCCATCTCCTTTGAAACTAGATTATCAATACTACCACTATCAATGATAAGTTAAATAACTTTCCTTTGGACTTACATCTAGTTTTGAGCAGGCTCTTCCTTTGCACTGGTTCTTTAGTCACTTCCTCATGCATCAAAGCTCTCCTCATCACTAATGATTTTACTTTATCAAGTTTCCCAATTGAATTAGGCAACTCAATATGTTCTTTATCCACATTAGTTTCTCTTCTAGTATGCTCAGGTTTCTCACCAGTACTTCCTTGATG
Organism: Sequoiadendron giganteum; assembly: GCA_007115665.2. Lineage (NCBI taxonomy): Eukaryota > Viridiplantae > Streptophyta > Pinopsida > Cupressales > Cupressaceae > Sequoiadendron > Sequoiadendron giganteum. Next base: position 661,736,028 of record CM021101.1, on the reverse strand, counting down.
ACACTCAAATTATCTATGTCCTTCACCTACACACTTAAAAAAAGTTCCTCTAAATGGTCTTCTCTTAGATCTTCCTTCATCTCTCTAATATCCATCATTACGGTAAGAGTTATGACCTCCTCTATCACTTCAGTAGAAATTTTTGTCTTCTTTGCCTTTGCAGTATGAATTGGCATCCTTTTCTTCTCTTAATAGGGACTTATTTCTTTGGATTGGGGTTCATTCCTCTTGAATCTTCCTCTTTCACTTATTTACCTTTTCTCAAACTTATTTTTCAACTTTTCTTCCACTTTCAATGCAAAATGATATGCTTCCTCAACTGATGTCATCTTTACCATGCTCAATTCTTCTTGAATATTTGATCTTAGTCCATTGATATATCTTGCAACGTTTTCCTTGCTTGCTTCACTATGATCGGTTATGATTATCATCTTGTAGAATTATTTGGTGAATTCCTTCATAGATGTCTCATTTTGTCTCAATTTTTTTGGTCTTTTCAAAAATTCAAGCTTATAGTTAGTAGGTATGAATTGATTCTTCAATTTTGTCACCATTCTATCCCATTTGATGATTTTCTCTTTTTCTCTCCTATTTCTATCCAATTGAACTTATTTCCACAATAATGCACCATGACCTTTCAACTTTTTTTTCACAAATCTAACTCTTTCTAGATCTTCAATTTCTTCATATTCAAAGTATTATTCCATTTCATTGATCCAATCAATCAATTTCTTCAAGCTTCAAATTTCCAACATAATTTTGAATTTTAACTCTAGGTCATTTTCCAATATTTGAGATCACTTTCAACATCTTCACTTGATCTGATTCTTCTTCTTATTTTCCTAGGGATTCTTCAATTTGGTTCACAACATGATCTACTTCATCATCACTTTCATCCTCTTGCATAGGGTTTAGGCCTCTCCTTCTATCTTCTTCTACCGCATCTATTCAAAATCGCATCTTGTGCATCATTTCCAACATATCATCCATTCTTCAAGAAATATTTGTCATAAAAGGTTCTCTCCTAGGAAACATCTATCCCCTCGAATCTAGTGCAACAACCTCAATTTGGTGATTTGGCTATAGGGGTTTCAACTACCTCACAATTGGTGATTGATCCAAAAAACATGTAGTCTACGTCAGGTTAGTGATCTTTTCACCTCAAGGAATTCCTTCAAGACTCATAAACTCACTTTGATACCAATTGGTCTAGTCATGGATGGAGGGTTCAGATAGAATAGTCCAATCCATGCAACTTAGAGTCAACACCATGAAAATAACACAATGAGTTGATCTGAAAATATGATTCTTTATTGAATTGGAAATATTACATGAAACATATGCCTCATGGGTGAATAACCAAGGCTCACAAGCCCGCCACAAGGGCATTCAACATTACAACTTTCCAAAGGCCTTATTAGATTCCCCTGGGGGGTTTATACAAAAATCTAAGTATCAATCTATCTATAAATAAATGACTAATGATCTACAATGAATTACAACAATCTTAAATATGCTTCTCAAGCTCCAACAAAAGTTTGCATCAACCACAAGGGTTTATAACCTAAAGAATGATAAAGTGTGAATGTCGTCCTCCAAACATGAAAATATAATCCTTTATGAAATGAAATAGCTTGTAAATCTCTATGATAGGTCTCAATGAACCCAAGATTCTTGTATGGTGTACCAATAGGCTCCACATGATCTGGAATAGGTATACACTAAGAAATCTAGACCAAATCAGCCCCAAATTTTCTAACTAGTAATTACATCAAAAATCTGAGAGTGATAACTTTTAGTAGACAAACATAAATGATGTGAAATATTGGTATGTGATAGATGTCAATGGGTAGATGCTATATACTACTCCATGAGTTGAGAAACAATAATGTGGTAAAATGTGGAGCTAAATATTGAAACTGCTACTAAATACAATGCAAGAAAATAATTTTTTTTTTTTATACAAGATTGCTTTACAACTAGGGATGCTCCTACATCAACAAGGTGTAGAGATAACTATACTTGAGAAATATGGTGGTAAAGGAGATCCTAGCAAACATGTTTTAGCATATACAACCTTATGTAGTGACCTCATTTTTGAAGATAAACTCTTGGCTAAGCTTTTTCATATGTCATTAAAAGATACAACCTTAGAGAATGGTTTTGTTCCTTACCAAGTAATTCAATCCACTCATTTCATGAGCTTACTGATGCTTTTCTCATCCATTTCCAATTTTATATTGGCCCCAAAATGGCCCTACATAATTTGATGCAATGTAAACAAAATGCAGATGAAAAGGTTACTGATTTTATAGCACATTATCAACTGCTTTACTCACAAATCAACATTAAACTTCCCAATACTAATCTTCAAAGAGTATTCATTGAAAAAATTAATGAAAATCCAAGATAAGCTTGGGATGATGAAATTTCCCTCCTTTACACACTTATGCACAAATCTCCATGATTATCGGAACTCGCTTAATGAATGCAGAGGAATTTAACTACTTTGACTCATCCTAAAAAATCCAAAATCATGTCTCATAACAATTTTCAACCATTCAAGAAATAAAACAAGGGATTTATACAGATAAATCCACTTCAACCAACCAACCCTCTTGAAATTTAAGTGGGTGTCATAAAAACAAAAAATCCATCCCAATATCAGGATAGGAATAGGAAATTCACCCTATTTTCCAATACCTTCCATTCAATCATTTTGCAACCCTTGAGTGTTAGAAGAATGAGAATTTTTTCATTGATGTAGTTGTTGGAAACATGAGGATGTAGGATAAGCACAAAGGTATACTATTATGCATTACAATGTTTTCATTGATGTCAACAATGTACCTTGATATGGAGATCATGGTGCAGATCATTTTGGTTGGTTCTAACATGTTTTGGTATGTTTTTGGAAGATAATTTTTCAAGAAGGTTTGAACTATGAAGACAGTTGTGATGAAAAATGTATGTGTTTATACTAGTGTTTTTTGGTATAGAGCATCTATTTTTTGGGTCAGCACTAGTCCACAAATTAACATTTCACTCTATAGTTATATTATGTTTTCGTTGGCTGATAAAAGCATCTAATTCTAGAATTCCATCTAGTTTTTCCTTTGGTTTGAAAGTTATGAATTACAAAAGTTTGGCCTGGCAATTATAGTCATTTCCTATACAGTGCATATAAATTGGAGAGTATGCACTTCTCTGTAGATAGGATTTTGATTTTATGGATTTAAGGAGATGTTGATAGATGCCAATAGAGTGTGAATTCTAGATGAAATAGTATTTTGAGGTCCGCATGTCTGAATATAGGTATATTGCTAAAGAATTTTTGTATTAGGTCTTTTGTGGTGTTGATCTAATAGGTTTGAAGGTATGAGAAGGTTAAGTAAGTATTGTGGAATTATGTGGGAGCTATTATAGGGCCATGCTGACCTATTTTCATTTTTTTTAAGGATTGAATCTTGGTGTGAGGTGTGTGTTGAAGGATTTGAGCCGACAAGTCATATTTTGTATATTTTATATGATACATCTAATTAGGCCGACCTAATTGATGTTATGCTTGAAGTAGATATAAATCTAGATCATTTTTGGTGTTTTGATAGATGAAGAATATGCAAGTGATGTGAATGATATGAATTGAGTAAAAACATTGTGAATCTAAGTTGTGAATGTTGAGAAAAATATTAGAGTGATGTGAATGCTCAAGAAAGTAGAGTGTTAGATCAAAATCAAATGAAGTATGTAAAGTCAGTTTCTTGAACTTCTTTGGAACTATATCTCATGCATATGAAAGATGCAATTGTAACAGTTTAATCTAGGCTATGAGCCACAAAATTTCTTCTATCTCTTTTCTTTGTTTAGTGGATAGTGATTTCACTTGGATAGTCAGTCCACATGTAGTAAGAACTTCTATAAATATACTATAACTAGTTATAATATATTGTGAGCTAATCCTCGCCATGGTTTTTCCCATTTTGGGTTTCTACATAAAAATCTTGGTGTTCATGTGTTATGTGATGTTGTTGGATGTTTCATGCTTTCTTTCATTTAATACAATTGAATATTCTATATGGATTGGATGTTTAAATTTTTGAATGGTTTAAAAGAATATTGATTCACCCCCCCTCTCAATATTTTGGGTGTTCAACAATTGGTATCATATCTTGGTTCCTTGGAAGAAGCTTACCCAGTTGGGGAAGGTCTTGGAGGTTGAACACATGGTTGTTTGAAGACTATCTAATCCTCTGAAAGATATTCCCACTGTTGGATTCATAAAAGAATATTGCATGCTTGAAAAATATGGAGAACTCAAAGTTTCCCTTCAAGATCTTGAAAGGATTAATAGTGAAAATAGAAATATGAAAGAAAATGTCAAATAAGTAGATGAATGCATCAAAAAATTGAGAGAGAAAATCAAGAAGTTTAGAGAAAGGAATAAGGAAGTCAATGAACAATTGAAGCAAGAAAATAAACCTATCACCGGTCTAAAGGTGCAAGTTGAAGAAAAGAAAAGAAAAGAGTTGAGGAATGTTTGAATGCAATGGTCAAAAACAAAATCTGAGGAATGTACAAGGCTTGAACAAGAAGTTGTGAATCTAAGATCAAATCTAGAAAAAATAAAGAATCATGAAGAAAAATTCAAGGTGGGTTCTATCATGCTTGATGAAATTATTGTAAATCATAAAGCCTTTAAATATAAAGAAGGTTTAGGATTTGAGAAAGGTGAAATCTCAAAAGCAGATTAGACACCAAATATAGAAAATAATACCAATGAATCTAAGAAGACTAAAGATAAGAAGAACAATAATAACCAAATCCAGAATCATAGGAATGAAGCTAGAATACCACTAGTCAGACAACCAAATGCACAAAGGTACCCATATTTTAATGGTAATTGTTATTATTAAAATAGATTTGGACATAAGGCAATGGAATGTAGAAGTAGAATGAGTCAAAATATTCCACCTTTTTCTGGTCAATGCTTTACATGTAAGAAATTTTGTCATAGAGCTAATGAGTGTAGAACTAAAATGATGAATGGCTATAATAATGGTATAATGGTTTAATCTTTCAAATAATACTATTATATATGTTATGTATTTTGGCATAAATATAATCAATGTAGATCTAGAATAAATAGAAGAAATATTGCTCAGAAGAATGTCATATGCTACAATTCCAATAGACCTAGACACATTTCTAAGTTTTACAAAAGAAAAAAATATGAAGAAGGATAATCCAATGAAGAATAATGAAACAATACAAAATATTGATCTGAAGGAGATAAAGAAGGAGATGAATAAGATTTGGAAAAAGAAGGTTATATAGAGGCTAAGGATGAATCTATACCATCATCTAGTACACATGTTTTCTCCAGAGACTAAGTTGAGAGATTTGGCTTAGGGATAGCTATGGAAATATTTCATCCCTTGCCAAAGAAGAACTATTGATGCTTCAACATGAAGATATGTGATGTAGATCGACATCCTTGATCTATTGGTGAAAATCCTAGAAGAAAATATGATAATGCAAAAGTTTTTGAAGCATCTAAAGCTAATTGTTCATACAAATAAAGGGTTTAAGTAATTTATTGTTTGAAGCATTCAATGTGAAATTAGGTCAGATTATGAGGGTTATAAGGTGAATTTACTTAGCCAAATTCATTCACAATGAGCATTGAGAAGAAGTAGAGAAGTGAAGAAAGGATTTTGAGTGGTCAAGGTGATTTGTGATTTGGTTTGTTCAAACCCTAGTTTGACAAGTGAAAGAAAAGATATTTACAATATTAGTTTTTCAATAATTTCTTAGAGAACTCTTTTGAAAGTAGTTTGAATTCATTTTTTAATGGAAACACTAAGCATACTTGAGGTTACTGAGAAGCAACAACCCAAATTCAAGAAATATCCTACTAAATCTATAGAATATGACCTGTTAGGTGCATTTCCGCATGTTCCATATGGATTTTTTCCTACAAAAGATATAATTTTTTACATTCATGGCCAAATAGAGGAATATGATCATACTAAGCTAGGAGATGTGTGGGTGAAATAACTTACTAGAGATAAATTTTCCCTAAAACTAGAATACCAAAACCTAGTCATGAAGAAAATTAATGTATGGCAATGGTTTCCAATTTTTTTCTTTGATGATAAATGGGTTAGGATTACATTAAGCAAAATTCATGATAAATTTATCTGTACCAAAATGCTTGGGATGAACAACAAGGATGTGATTAAAAAGGTTATTGATCTATGCTCCACCGGACTTATTCTAGTACTAAAACCAATTAATAATGAGGTTGTAATGGAAACCATATGTGAAACTTATGACAAGAGGGCTCTAACGATAAACAATATTCGAAATATAGCTATGAACTATGCAACTATGTTGATAAGTTATAAGATTTACTTCACAAAAAGAGAAAACTATGTATTTTCCAGCACAATCAATGTTGCATATGAAATGGTGGAAAAAGGGTTGACTATGATCTTTGTGAGTTTCAAAGACAACAGTTAATGGAGAACTTGAAACAAACCAAGGAGAAGAAATATCCATTCAAGGATGGAACTTTAGTTGTATGTATACTTTTCTATTTCTTAAAGGAACTCCTTGGAACTAAAAGTGTGGAATGGTTACAAGGTAGACCCATTGCTCATCAGATTGGAGACTTTTTGAGAAGCCTTGGTAATATAGAGGAACAAGATGAGGCTCTTTTTATTTCTTTGTAGTCTTTTAAAAGAGGATGCATGGAAGATACATAATTCTTAGGAAAATGGTAGAGAGTTATTAGAATGATACACATTTTTGGTATTAATAGATGAGTGCATGATTGAAGTAGTAGAACCAAGGAAAATGTGCATCCTTGTGTTGGGATATGAGATCAATGAACAAGAGATTATCAGTTTGGCTAATATTTTGTTGAAGAATCCAAAAGATACCACTAAAACAAGGTATTCCACCTATGAATAAAAATCTATTGAGGTGCATATGAAGCAGAGAAAACCATAGATAAAGAAGAATGATGAAAAGATGGTAGAACAATTTCAAAAGGACATGGGCATCACAAAGGAGCAAGTGGAGAAAACAAGAGTAAGGGCTAGAGCTCCAGGAAACTCATTAGGCATAAGAAGATATGGTAAAATAGATAACACCCCTCCTTCTATTTAGAATTCCTCCAGGATTAAGTATCCTATTGGAGAAAAGAGAAAAAACAATTGAATGTCCTTTGGTAAAGGATAAATACTCTCCAATTGTGTAGAGGAAAATGCTTGAAAATAAGAAGACTACAATAGTGACACCACCTACAGGCCTTGCCAAGAAGAGAACAAAACAAAAGGTTGTAATAAAAAAAAAAATATAAGTGTAAACATTAAAGAGGGAGAAGAAGAAGTGGAGAAAGAAGGACCTTAGTTGGTCCAGAAGATAAAGGATGAGGCTTCACAAAGTGAAGTAGATTCTAAGAAAAAAAAAGGTAGATATAGTTAATATAGACGAGGAAGAAGAAAAAGAGAAAGTAAATAATGAATTTTTCATCAACATGAGAGAACAAAGGGGATAAGCAACCAAGAAAGTGTCTCTAGACAAGAAGAAAGAAAAAATAGATAGAAGAAGGCTTCGAATGAGAGAAAAAATAAAAAGAAAACACCATCAATCATCATACACACTCCCATGAAGTTAGAAGCACTATTCAATAATATTTTGCAACATAAAATGTTACCAAAGAATACAACCCTATACAGAGATGAAAATGAGGTGGATAAGGCCACCATTATTGAAGCAATCATTAAGTATATTATTGTTTTAGAAGTTGATATGAAAAACATTGAAAATTAAATTCCTACAAAGATATTGAATGTATTGGTGAAGAGAAGGAAAGAAGCAATTGAAGAAGAAGGAAAAATAGAAGAATACACATTAGAGAAAATTGGTGCTCCTATCTCAAAGGAAAGCATAGCCACATAGGTTGAGTTATATAGCACAAAGTTCAGGGTAAATAAAAGGGTAACTACCCTTATGGGTAGAGATAAGAGTGAGTTTTAAAGGCTTAAAAAGGAGAAAGTTGAAAAAATATAAAATATAGCACAAAAGTGTGGAATGACTTCAAAAGACACTACTCTAGAAGTCACTATAAGATAAGAAGCACAAGAAATTGATGCTCAACATTATCATGTAATATCTATGAAGGGTATACACAACAATGTTCTTCTAGATGTGGAAGAATTGACAAAAGAAGATGAAGAAAAAAAGAATGTTGAAGAAATTATCACCAGAGAATAAGCAGCAAAGGAGGATACCTCTCTTCCTCTAGTAATTGAAGAGAATGTTATTCCACTGAATAATACATATATTCCTACTGAGGAAGGAAATGTAAATAAGTTTGGTGAAGATGAGAATGTTGATGAAGACAAGGAAGATGAATAGGAAAATAATGAGAAGGATGATGAAGATAAGAGTGGAGATGCATCTAGAGATGCAAAAATAGAAGAAGAGACACTAGTTAACTTTGGAAAGAATGTGGAAAAGGACTTGAAGAAAAATATTATAGAGAATATAAAGGATCTTAGTGAATCCTTTGGCACCACTAGATGCTCCTTGAAGAATCTACTTAGTATGCAGCTCAAATTCTAACCTGTTCTATTAGAACAACTACTACAACTACCTATGCAATAGATAAATGTAGATCTTGATAAGATTTCCCCACTCCACAAGCTTCAATTGGGAGATGTATTCCATGCATCCTTCAAAAAGGAGATTATATAAACACATCAAAAGAGTGGAAAGTTGATGGAAGAAGTTGTGAAGGCACTATAAGAGGCTATACCTAGTGCAAGCATTGACATTCAATTTTTGGTATGAACAGCTTGAAGTTATTAATTAATACTTTCAAATAATATGCCCCAGTCTTAGAGGACAAGTTAAAAAGAAGATAAATGATAAGAAAATGTTGGAAATCATTGAGAAGTGTGCTCTTGGACACAAAAAGTTTCAAGAAAATTTAAAGAATGCATAAGCTTGTGTGGATGAGGAAAAGGCTCTATTCCAATATTGTATGAAGTTTCCTAGAGCCACAAAAAGCATAAAGAGTGAAATAGACTCCATTGGATCCAAGACCAATAATTCCTATAGTGCCTATGATATGACACTTGATCTAGTTGGAGACACACAAACTATTATTGAATATTTACATAAAATATTCTTCTAGTTGTAGGCCTGAAAGGAGAACATCATTTTGTAGTTTGGAGAGCTAAGGGTCTTGGTGAATTCCAAATTCATATATTTTTCAAGTTCCCTTTTGGGTGCTAACAAATATACATAGATAAATATGGTACCTAGCACTCTAGAAGAAGGAGAAAATATACTAATGGAAGTTGAAACATAAAGCAGACTGCTTGGGATGGCCAAGAAGACATGGGAAGAAGGAATATAGGCTTGGAAGACTCATGTGTAGAAGCTTCAAGGGTCAACTTCCTCAGGTTGACAACACTTCTATTATTTATGCTTTTTTTCAGTTTAAAATTATTTGTACATATGAGGAGTATATAGAGTGGTTTCCAACATAATTTTTTGGTTTTTCTCTAGTATATGACTTAGTGGTAGTCAGTTCAATCTTTTAGTTTGTACATGTGAATACATTTCTCAAGGGGAGATTCAATATATGTTAGAAAAGTTGTTGCATACACCCTTTTCCCTTGATGTCAAAGGGGGAGAATATTTTCGAGATTATTTGGCATGTTTCCATAAATGACAAAGGGAGAGATTGTTTGAAGAATGAGGATTTTATCATTGATGCATTTGTTGGAAACATGAGAATGTAGTATAAGCACAAGGTATACTATTATGCATTACAGTGTTGTCATTGATGTCAAAATTATATCTTGATATGGAGATCATGGTGTAGATCATTTTGGTTGGTTCTAACATGTTTTGGAAGTTTTGTGGAAGAAATGTTTTTACTAAGGTTTAATACATGAAGACATTTTTGATGAAAAATGACTAAGTTTTTTGGGTACAAAGAATCCATTTTTTGGGTCCAAGTTAGCACATGAATTAACATTTCACTATGTTGTTCTGGTATGTTTTTTTTGGCTAGTAGAAGTGTCTAATTATAAAAGTACATCCTATTTTCTCTTTTGGTTTGAAAGTTATGAATGACAAAAGTTCAGCCTAGCAATTATAGTCATTTCTTGTACAATTCATATAAATTAGAGAGTCCACACTTCTTGACCGATAGGATTTTGGTTTTTCAGATTTAAGGATATGTTGGCAGATGCCAATAGAGTGTGAATTCTATCTTGCATAGTATTTTGAGTTCCATGTGTCCGAATGTGGGTATATTGTTGAATAATTTTTGTGTTGGGTGTTTTGTAGTCTTGGCCTAATAGATTTGAAGGTATACAAAGGTTAAGTATTGAAAAATTATGTGGGAGCTATTATAGGTCCATACCAACCTATTTTATTTTTTTTAAATGATTTAATCTTGGCGCAAGGTGTGTGTGAAAGGATTTGAGCCAACAAGTCATATTTTTATATTATTTTTGATACATCTAATTAAGCTGACCTAATTGATGTTATGCTTGAAGGAGATATATAAGATAGATCACTTTTGGTGTTTTCATAAATAAAGAATATGTAGGTGATGCAGATGATATGAATTGAGTGAATACATTTTGAATCTAAGTTGTGAATATTGAGTAGAATATTAGAGTGATGTGAATGTAGAGGAAGTAGAGTGTTAGATCAAAATAAGATGAAGTGTGTAAAGTCAATTTATTGAACTTCATTGGAACTGTATCTCACGCATAAGGTAGATGCAATTGTAACAATTCAATCTAGGTTGTGAGAAACAAAATTTCTTCTATCTCTTTTCTTCTTTTAGTGGACAGTGAGTTAACTTGGATAGTGAGTCCACTTGCAGTGACCAATTCTATAAATATATTGTAACCGGTTATAATATATTGTGAGCTAATCCTCACTATGGTTTTTCCCATTTTAGGTTTGCCATGTAAAAATATTGGTGTTCATGTGTTATGTGATGTTGTTGGATGTTTCATGCTTTCTTTCATTTACTACAATTGAATATGTTATGTGGATTAGATGTTTAAATGTTTGAATGGTTTGAAAGAATAATGATTCGCCCCCTTCTCAATATTTTGGGTGTTCAACATTGAGAAAGAACCTAATCACCCTACCTCCCATTAGAACTCTTGATACCACTAATATTTTACCTGTGAACTATAATCCCAATCCCTTTTGTTAAAATGACCGACAAGTTGGACATGATACAAAAAGATGTAGCCATCTTAAACATATAGTGCAAGACCTCATTGATTCTAATCACATCTAGTTGGGTGGTGTTAATGGTCAAGGAAATAAATCAATCACTCCACCTAACCAAAATTTTAAAATATTTGCAAATCCAATGTCAAACCATTCTACCTTATTTGTAAAAGCTAGTGATAACAAGAATAATTTGATGAATGTTGACAACATACAAGATATAAATAATGATAATAATAGTAATAATGGAGACAATATAGATTCTATGATTGGATTCATTGACGTTCAACCTCCTAAGGGCTAGAACAACTTGTCTCTTGACATTGGTTTCTCAAACAATGATATAATTAAATATGGACCTGATGGTCCTCTTTACATTACTAGAAGAATCAATGAAAAGCCTACAAATGGGATATTAATTGATCTTGGATGTGTAGAGAATGTGATTGTAGACACATAAAAATGACCAAGGCCTATAAGCAACATTTTACCACCTTTCGTCCTAACATGATTATGACATTGTAATTATGTTTCTAACCCACATTCAATTATTAATTAAATAATTTATAATTATTTAATTAATTCATGATCTTTCATTCTGCATGATTATCAAATAAATAAATTTTATTTATTTATTTAATCTCACTAATTATCAAAGCCTTCTTATAATTAAATAAAGTCTCATTTATTTAATTAATCCTTATCATTAATGTCCTCTTGATTATTAAATAAATATATTTTAATATATTTATTTAATATGTCACTAATTCCTAAATCCTCTCGTAATTAAATAGATTCATTAATTTATTTAATTAATTAACTATCTCTTCTAAATTAAATAATAATTATTAATTATTTAATTTCCTTATGTTACATTTCCCTCTTTTTAAATAAAATAAGTTATTTAAAAATGACTTCACATTTGTTAACTGATTCTTCTTTTAGTAATTAATTTCAAAAATCAATTACTCATTATCTCACAAATCCATATTTTGAATTAATTTAATTCAAAATGGAAATATTCTTCTACAAATCAAGTAATTGCTAAAATTACTAATTTTCTAAAATTTCATCCTCTTATCTCTTGATTTTTACTAATTTCATCTCAAGGTCGCATTTATTCTCCACCATTGATTTAATTTCTTAAATTAAATCTTGTCCACACATTTGGGGATTGTTGCCCTAACTCTAATTGAGAGTTGTCACTTTGAATCATAACCATTGATTCTAGGGCATTTCTCAATCTCTCATCTTATCTGTTCGTTCAAGATTGCATTTTCTATAAAATGATAATCTTGTTCTCATTTTCGAGAGCTCTTATTATCTATTATTATTATCTTGAAATTCTTAGATTTTAGATTCCTTGTTTAATGTTATTTTATGGCATTCTAGCATTGACATTTTGGAAATTTATGCAATTAGGATTCATTTCTTTTGCATAGATTTTTTATACAAATCCTTCAAAGCTTTGTTTAGGGCTAGATATTTAGAGTTTGCTCACCTACACAATCTGAGGGCATTCATTATCACATCAAAGCCAAGGAAGTGCAATGGAAATCAGCCATGGAGTATAGAAATGGGTGAGACCTTTCTAGTTTCTTTCATTTTCTCATTATTTCTCCTTTGCATTCGATTGGTTGATGATTCTATTAATATGCATGTGTTACTAACCCAGTTTTGACCTTGCAGAAAATATACATCATTACATTGGTGAACCCGACACATTAACATGTTTTTGCAGGTTCTCGTATGACCTCATATTTTGTTTTGTAGGTACAGGAGTACGGAATGACACAACTACTAGCCTATGAGACGCAAGTGCTTTGTCGCACCACATTTGCACTCGTGAATGACGCACACGACCTATCGCAATGCATACGAGCTCGCAAACGATGCATTCTACATGATGCAACATATTTGACAGATCCCGAACTGCAAATCCAATACCGAGCCGCATCTGCTATTTCGCGCTGCAAATGACTGGTTATTCACATTCATAAATTATTTTATGGATCCGATACGACTGCGGAAATTTTTTTTATTGATGTATGGTGATTAAAATGAACCAATCCTAGGATAGGCACTTTGATCTGGAATTTATCAATCCTAGGATAGACACTTTAATTTGGAATTTATCAATCCTAGGATAGTCACCAAAATTTATTTTTTGATTAAAATGAATCCAATGCTTGTTGTGAAGCAACATCTTCACTTAGTGTAGAAAATCATCATTTGGATTTAAAACTGAACCACTTGTTTTCTATTATTGTTGGGTAATAGGTATATGAACTCCCCTTTACTGGGTGATCAAAAAACTAGACTTACCTATTTCATCTTTATGCATTTTATGTTTTATTAAATCCTTTAGAAGGTCTGCCATAGTGGGAAAAAGTACTCACCCTACAAGAACGACCTAAGTGGGAACAACCAAAGCCAAGTTTTCCAACCCACTATAATCAAAGGTGAATTTTGGGGAAACTCATATTCAACGGAAGTAAACAAGATAACCATCCCCAAATTCTTTGTTCTAAATATTGGGAGGTCTCCTGAGGGAGTTTATCTATTTCCACACCGAATGGAAACCTTTACTATGAACCATAGTGTAGAAAGCCATCCATGTCTGTATCCAGACATTATTTCAATCATAGTGCAAGGGGAGGAAAGAATTTTCCCCCAAGACACTCACCATATAATCGCCATAGATTGTTTGCTCAGGGGATCGAGAAATCTAACCTTGAGTACGCACCTAGAAAAGACAAAAACATGGGTGCCCTCTAGGGGGTGACACAACTATGTGAGTCGATGCAATTTTAAGATGTGGGTTGTGATTACTATCATGAACTTTTGACTATTAAGAGTGAGTCTTCTTGAAGTGTCTTTTTTTTCAAATACCAGTGAAAATAAAAAAGGGTCATGCTTGATTCTTGAACATACACTCAATGTTTTAGATTCTATGTCTTTCCAAACTCAATAAAATTCAAAAAACTGAACATCAACAATCTGGGTCCAAACTTGTCAAATCTGCAAAACTATTTTCTTTTTCCAAAAATTTGCTTCATGTGACGCAAGCACTCTATCAAACATCAATCACCATATTTTGAGCCACAATCGCTCTGCTGGGTCACATTTGAAACATCTTGAGCCACATTCGCTCTGATGAGCTGCAATTGAAACACCTTGAGCCGCATTAACTATACCACGCCGAATTTTCCAGTATCAAACCGCATTCGCTATACTAAGTCACATTTTCTAGTTCAAAAACCATATTCGTTAGTTTGAGATGCATTTTCTCTATCGTGTTGCATTCATTGCGACGTATTTGCGAAGAATTTCAAATCACCTTCTCACTATCAAAACTAAAAGTCCACAACTTGTCTTTAATTCCTTCAAGTCTTCCTTCACTGTCACAATTCAAAACCAGACACTGAATTGCTCAACTTCCCTTAAACATTGCATTTTAGTTACCATTTTTAGGATCACAATAGGGTTCCATTTCTAGTCCATTAGATTGCATTGGTAACTTCACTATCTCCTTAGGTACTTACTTTTGCAGATGTTAGGAGTAGATTCTTACCATTCATCATCAAAACTTTGCATTCAATAGTAGGTTATCATTGGACTCAATTACCTTTTTGTCGTTTAGTCAAAAATTTTGTGAATTATTTCCCACTCAATAGTCTAGTGGGGAAACTTCACTTTGTCCTCTTTTAGTCCTCTTATGGTCCATTGGTCTTGCAAACTTGAATCATTGCAAAAAATTTGTTTGCTCAAGTTTTCCTCCTTAGATCCCTCAATAGTAAGTACATATTAGGCTCCTTTAGTTACATATCATTTAGCATCTCCATTTTAGTATCACACCTTTTTCATTCACAAGTATTTAGCCTCATTTCGGTCTCACTTGCATTTCATAGCATTCCTTAAAAATCCAAAAAAAAAAACCAAAAATATAGTGTCATACTTAGATCATTCTCTCCATCATCCCAAAGTTGAGCAAAAATTTTATGGTTGAAACTAGATTATAGAAAAAGAAAAGACTCATGGATTCCTTTACACAAGACACCAACTTTCTTGATTTCACAACTGGCATGGATTCCTTCCCTAATGCTACGAACAATCCTTGTTATGACATGCAAAATTCCAACATCAATCCTTTCAATGAAATGAACATCCCACCATCTCCACCACATATTTTTGAACCATTTATCCAATGAGATCAAAATGGGGAAGTCTTTGAAGAAGACTTATTAGTTGCTGCCCAACACCTAGAAGTTGCTGCTTTTATGGAAGAAGTAGTCTTAAATGACTCTTCCAAATTCCTAGCTATGCTCCTTGACCAAGGGGCTAAGTTACCAAAAGGATTTCATCTTAACACTCTTATAGCAACATCTCCAAATCCCCCATCACACAATCCTTCCATGGGAGTCTCTTCACAAAATGTCATCAACACTATCAATGCTACTTCCCTTGGTCATACTACCACCACAACCAACACTACATCATAATCCACCCCCCAACAAACATCCACCATCCCTTCACAAAAAATGGGTGCAACCACCTCAAACCTCTTTGGAACTTCATCTAGTTCCATGAGTACATCAGCAAACCTATTATTAGGTTCTTCAAAATTTATGGCAACCAACTCATCCAACCCTTTTGGGAGAAATAAACGAAGATTTGGCATACAAGGCACCCAACCTAATTCCTCATAGGTTAATACCAACATTCCTGTGGGCCAAAACACCAACATTCCTCATGGCCACAATTTATTATTTGGGCAAGGAAATCAAGGCACTCAATCCTTCACTCCATTTGGCCATGAACAAGCTCAAAATCAACAAGGCCCTCCACCCTTCACTCCATTTGGGCATCAACAAGCTCAAAATAAACAAGGCCCTCAAATTCAATCCAACATGGCAGGATCTCACATCCCCAGTTATGCCTCTCAAGTTCATACACAATAGCACATCCCTCATCAAAACACTCATTTCCAACAACCGCATAATCAAAACACTCATTTTGCTCACCAACAACCAATTCCAAATCAACACATCTCATCACAATAGCTGGGGACTCAAGCTATCCCTATCACCAACATGTGTGATGCTACCAACAACCCCATGGTGGAAGCACTCACACTCCAACTCGTTGCTCTTCAAACGCAAGTGGAGACCTTGCAACAATCCAAAAAAAAGTCATACATGTCACATGACTTGTGTCCATATCCATTTGACACAACCTTGTATATGCCACCCTTTCCTCATGGATATGTGGTACCTCATTTTCCCAAGTACAAAGGAAAAACAAACCCCATTGAACACATAAGAGAATTCACCACTAGTTGCATGGACATTGCATATGAGAAAACTTATCTCATGAGACTTTTTTCTAGAAGTCTCACAGGTCATGCACTAGAATGGTTCTCGCTATTTCCTAAGGGAATCAAAACATGGGATGAATTAGCAAACAAGTTTGTTGAAAACTATGCCTATAACATTGACACAGATATTGACATTGCCTCCTTATGCATACTTACCCAAGAGGATGCAGGAGAGACTTTTATTCCATTCTTTCAAAGATGGAGAACCTTAGCAAGCAAATGTCTGGTAGAAATACCTAAAAAGGAGAAATTCACCATGTTTGTACAAACTCTCCTAGGACCGCTAAGGTATGGCTTACAAGTCCATTGTTTCATCACCTTTGTTGACCTTGTTGAAAAGGGTGTTCAACTTGAGAAAGCCTTGATTGCCAAAGGTGAATTAAAATATGGTGGAAAAACCATCAACACCACCACAAATAATAACCCCAGTAGCTCAAATGATAAAACCAAATACTGGGTTAAGAACAAGCATATCACAAACGATGGTGTAGTTGATGCAAAAATCGTCAATGCAATAGGTCATGTACTCACAATCAAAGGAGTACAAAATTGAAATGCACCTATAACTACACCAACACCAACTATGAATGTTATCCAAAGAAATCCTGTGCAAACAAATCAAAGGCAGCTGCGTCAACCTCGACAATTCCAAAAATGCACATACACCCCTTTGGGTGAACCTATTGAAATTGTCTTGAAGAAAATTCTTCAAAATGGCATCATAACACTGGAAGAGCCTAAACCGTATGATCCTGGTCATTTCAAGCCGTCATGGTGGGATGACAGTGCATTTTGTGATTACCACTGTGCCAAAGGGCACAAAAATTCCTCTTGTCATCAGTTGTGAAATCTAGTACAAGACCTCATTAAGAACCACACCATTGAGTTAGGTGGTTAATCATTTACATCTAATGTGGATCATACTATCCAAAAAAACCCACTGTAGGATCATGGTAAAGATTCCTCATCTGGCACAAAGAATACCAACAATCAAGCCAACCACATCCTTTTGGCCTACAATAATGTTCATCCTACATACAATTATCTCAATGGTACCATTATTAACAATCTTTGCGCTGCTAATGAAGATAAATGTGTTAATACCATTACCATTAAATAGGCCCCAGAATGCAATGTCACCACGTGTAAAGGCAAGGTCACTATCCTAGGTCCTTCTGCACGTCAACCTAAAATCACCATACCTGGTCCATCTGCCAGACAGTCAAACCCAAAACTGGAGTTCAACCTCATTGAGCAATTGAATAAAACACCTGCTCAAATATCCATTCTCAAATTGCTCCATATCTCACCCACACATAAGGCCATCTTGGATAAAGTCTTGCAAGAGTCCTCTGTCCCAACCAACATTGATGTCAACCACTTTGAGACTATGGTCGGATATCTAAATTCACCTCATCACATCACCTTTTTGGACAGTGATTATTCCTTGCCCAAACCATTTCATAATGATGCCTTGCACATTGAGGTTTTTTTCCACAAACATAAGGTTAGACGAGTCTTAGTAGATGGCAGAGCAGGATTGAACATCTTCTCTCTAAAATTGGTTAAATTTCTTGGTTTCTCTGATGCATGTGTAGATGCTAGCAAGAGCATTGCCATCAAGGCATACGATGATGAAGAACGTACTTCTAAAGGCATCATTACAGTTCCACTCTGGGTAGGACCAGTTATCATAGATACAACATGCTAGGTCCTGGATCAGGACATACATTATAATATCTTACTTGGTCACCCCTAGATTCAATGTCTAAAGGCCATTCCATCCACATACCACCAATGCCTAAAATTCCCTTTTGATGGTACTGAAATCACTATCCTAGGAGATCCTGATCCATTTCAATACTTTAAAAATCTGGGTGCCACTGCTCAGCATCAGGTACCCATCAATCAAGAAGCCTCAGCTTCCACCTCGTCCAAATATATTGACCCATCTACACTCACCAAATCATCCATTCCATTAGCTTCTACCACACCATCTTCCTCGACCTCCATCCCAAGTAAAGACATTCAGATCCAGGACCTTGGCTGTGGAGAGTTCAAATTGAATACGGCTTACTGTATCACCACAATACCTAAGCCGCCTAAAGTCTATGGTAGACCATTTTTCGCATTTGAGCCCAAAACAACTTTCAAGGTTCCACCAAAAAGTGTTTTCACACTGTGGGGCGATATGGGTAATGAAGTCATCATTAACATAAAAAACTGGATCTACAAAGACCCAGAAGAGTTGCCTCCCCTACCAGTGCATCTCTATGGAAAAGGCTATGATATATGCAAGGCCCTAGGTTTTGACAACACAAGTGATCTTGGAAAGAACAATGGAAGGAGGGAACTTGTTATCATAAATGCAAGACCGAGGTACATAGGGCTAGGGTTTGACCAACTCGAAACTGACGATCGATGTACCTATGAACTTTCAAGTGAGGGTGTAACGATGATGGAAAGTGTCAAGACAAGCGAATAATCCCTTATTGAAATGGACTCTAATGAATGGGAATTGGGATTTGACCAAACCCTAAGTGACTATGAAATTGACGAACTATTCCTAGAACCTGGCCAACTTCCCTTTGAAGAAATATTCTGATAGGAATATAACATAGACCCTATTGATTGACATTCCAAAAAGAAGGAATGGGTAAGCATTCCTTGGAATCCAGAGGAACACAAGGTGTCATCGGCAACACCTAAATCATCCCACCCGATTCCTGAGCCCATCTAAGAGAATATGTGTCTAAACCTACTATGCATACTTTTGAAATGCTAGCCACTAGTCATGATGCTGATAGTTTTATCCCCTATTATGACTTTGAATTTGACTCATCTGACTCTGAGTATGGTCCATCCATTTCATCTGACATAGAAGTTGAAATTCACAATTTTTTTTCACACTTTCCGCATCTTCACCATCCTTTACCAACATTGAGGATGGGATTCCCCTTGTTTACCCACAACTGATCGACTGGGAGCAACAAGAACCACTAGTGATGGACATATTTTAGAATGATGAGGCAATTGTAGAATTCATGGGGCTACGAGAAGGTATTCCATGGGGTGATCACAAAATAGGGTTCTCCATTGATCTAGATTGTGTAGCTTACTTTGGGGAGATTGTGTAATCCTCTAGTCACAAAAATACAAAGAATAAAACAAAAAAAGAAATGTCTTTAGGTGAAAACTGCAAGGCACCTTCTGACAGCAAAATAGTTAAAACAAAGGATGTATCCGAAGGTGAAAACCTCTTTGAGGCGCCTAAGGATGGAGGATTGGAATTTCTTCCCATGACACAGAAAAATCAGCTATGCTCATTGAGGACACAATGGAAGTTAACATAGCTACACCAGAGAATCCAAAAATGATTCTCTTGGCTGCATCATTGTCAGATGAAGAAAAACCCGAATTTCAACAATTCTTCATAGATAGGAAAGTTAACTTTGCATGGTCATATGATGACATGCTAGGCCTTGATCCAGAATTGGTTTTATATCATCTTCCTTTAATCCCAGGAATCAAGCCAGTCAAACAAAAGTTGCGCAAAATGCATCCATAGACTGCACTACTGGTAAAAGATGAACTAAAGAAGTTATTGGATGTTGGGTTCATATGGTCAATACACTATGCTGATTGGATATCTAACATTGTCCCTATCACAAAGCCAAATGGACAAATCCATATCTACATGGACTTCAGAGATTTGAATAAGGCTTGCCCAAAGGATGACTTCCCCTTACCAAATATAGACATGATTGTTGACCTCACAGTAGGGTATGAGATGCTATCCCTCATGGATGGTTTCTCGGGATATAACTAAATCTGAATTGCAATAGAGGATTAGTACAAAATAACATTCACTTGCCCTTGGGGAACATACTGTTGGGATGCCATGCCTTTTGGCTTAAAGAACGTCGGTGCCACATACCAAAGGGCTATGACAACAATCTTTCATGACATGATGCATATCCTAATGGAAGATAATGTTGTTGACCTATTGGAAAAATCATTGACACAGAAAGAACATCTCAAGGTCTTAGACAAAAATTTTAGATGTCTTGAAGATTACAAGGTTCATTTGAACCCAAAAAAATGTGTCTTTGGAGTCACTTCAGGCAAGCTTTTGGGATACATAGTTTCACGATGAGGCATTGAGGTAGATCCCACAAAATTCAAAGCAATTCTAAAAATGCCTCCACCAAAAGGAATCAATGAGCTAAGAAAACTTCAGGGAAGACTACAGTCCATCTGCTGCTTCATCACACAATTGGCAGACAAGTGTCAACAATTTTAATATATGTTATGCAAAAGTATTCCCTTTGTATGGATAGACAAATGTCATACAACATTTGAACAAATTAAATAATATCTATTGACACCACCAGTGTTGATGCTGCCTATTGAGGGAAAGCCATTGATCTTGTATGTCTCTACAATGACAAACGTACTCAAGGCATTATTGGCTCAAAATGACCATGAAGAAAAAGAAAGAGCCATATACTACATCATCTGCACACTGATAGGATATGAGCTGAACTATACCAGAATTGAACGTGCATGCCTTGGAGTTGTCTTTGTGGCATAGAAACTATGACATTACATGATAAGCCACCAAACACGCCTGGTAGCCAAGATTGATCCACTAAAATATCTTCTAAGCCGAGTGGCATTGACAGGCCATTTGGTGAAGTGAGTCATGATATTGAGCAAGTATGACATATAATATGTTGAGCACAAGGCAATAAAAGGTCAATTAATAGAAGATCAACTTGCAGATGCACCAATCCAAGCCACTCATCCACTGATAACTAACTTTCCTGACGAGTCTATCTTTCATGCAGAGCCTGCATTACATGGAAGCTATATTTTGATGGGTCCCACATTGGTCATGGTTTAGGAGCGGGTATCTTATTCATCACACCACAAGGGGATTCAATTCCTAAATCATTTCAGATCACCTTCCCTTGTACAAATAACATTGCAAAATACAAAGCCTTGGTCATAGGTCTCAAGATAGCAATTAAATGGAAAATTCAAACATTACTCGTATTTGAGGATTCTCAGTTATTTATCAACCAAGTGAATGATGATTATGACACAAAAGATGAGAAGTTGCTTCCCTACAAATGAATGGTGGATAGTTTTATCACATATTTCAAAATTATTTCTTTTGAACAAATCCCCAGGACATAGAATAAGGTAGCTGATGCAATGGCTACTATTGGATCTCTTTTGGACATCCCTAAAAATGTGTCACTGTTTGAGTTCTTAGTGCAACAGTTATTGATGCCTACATATGACATCCCAGAGTCAAAAATGGTTTGTGAAATTTTTGGTCCTAGTTCACCTTGGTACCAAGACATCTACGATTATCTTAAATCCCAAACCCTACCACCAAGCCTTTCCAACAACCAACAAAAGTCCTTTATCTGAAAAGTTGCTAGACATACCATCGTCAATGAGACCCTATACTATCATGGCTTTGATAACACCCTTCTTCACTGTCTCGACACTGATGAAGCCCAAACAAATTTATGAGAATTACATGAGGGTATATGTGGATCTCATTCAAGTGGTCCAACGTTAGCTAGGAAAGTCACCAAACTTGGGTACTACCGGCCAACATTAGAAAAAGATGCTCTTCAGTTTGCCAGAACATGTCAAAAATGCCAGGTGCGTAGTGACCTAATTCATGCACCTACACAAGAACTGAGGCCAATTACTTCTCCATGGTCTTTCGCACAATGGGGACTCAACCTCGTGGGCAAGATCAATCCATCCTCTTCTAACAGTCATAAATTCATAATCACCGCCACTGGGTACTTTACTAAGTGGATTGAAGTCGTCCCCCTCACTTACATCACCGGTAAGAAAATATCCAAGTTTATTCTAAATTACATCATCTGCGGGTATGGTGTTCCACAATCCATCATCATAAATAATGACAGTCCATTCAAAAATTAGGACATTCGTGAACTCTGTGAGCGATTCCACATCTAGCATCATTTCTCCACCCCATATTACCCATAAGGTAATGGCCAAGATGAGGCGTGAAATAAAATAATTCTTCGCATTTTGAAGAAGACCATCAATGACGGTGGCCAAGATTGGCATCTGCAACTTAATCCTTCTTTATGGGCCTATCATACCAGCATTTGTACCCCCACTGGAGCCACTCCATTTTCCCTAGTTTACGGATCTGAAGCCATATTTACCATCAAGGTCAAAATTCCTTCTCTCCGAGTCTCCTTGAAAGAAATGATTGATGATGAAGAGTACAAACAGTGTCACCTGCATGAGGTAGAAATGTTACAAGAAAGATGACAAAATGCTTTAAATCATTTGCAGGCATATCAAAATCGTCTCTGCCAAAGTTATAACAAAAGAGTAATGGTGATAAAGTTTGAAATTGGTGACTTAGTCCTAATGTAGAACCCAAGAAATCAAGCGGACTGTGAAAAGCTAGGAAAATTTGAGGCCAATTGGCTTGGTCCTTATATTATTACTACCGCATTTAGTTTTGGAGCTTATCAGTTGGCCACACCTGATGGAGAACAACTTACATCTGAGAAATTTCTACACATAGCATCAGAGAGCTTGGCTAAAAAAATAAAAATGCAAAAAAATTGAAAATAAAGAAAAAATCATCCCTTGATGAAAACTTGGCAAACAGGCATCTTGGTGACACCAAAAAAATCAAAAAATGGAAAAAATAGTAAAAATAAATAAATTCATCCAATAGCGAAAACCTGGCAAACAAGAGCTTTGGATAGGTACCATGGTGAAAACTTGGCAAACAGGCACCATGCATAGTCGATCATTGCTTCGCCATCTACTGTAAATCAAATCAACCTTTATCCACTTCCCATAATCAGAAAGGCCTGATACATTCACGACCCTTGTCCTAAGTCTTGTCGATTCTGGCCATGGTTAGCATTTGATTGACATCATCCCTTGCATATCCTTGCCTTTGCCTTGCATCTGCCTATTTCCATATCATTCAACTCGGATAATCCCCACTCTGTCTGGGGGCAATACCTTTATCGTGCAACTACAGTGGGTATTGCACATGATCCTGCATCCTTAAAAAGTCTTGAAAAAAATCCTAAAAATTCGAAAAAATCCTAAAAATCTGAAAAAGTCCTGAAAAAATCCTAAAAATTTGAAAAAGTCCTAAAAATAGACCTAAAAGTCAGAAAATGTCTTGAGAAAATACAAAAACATCCAAATCAATGTCAAAATCCCAAAATGAGAGTCAAAGTCAATCTCTGTCTGGTCAATCCAATCAGTCCCGTCAATCAATCTTTTGTCACCATCTGAACTACGTTGTCTCTATGCATTCGCTACGTAGGAAGATTCATCTTTGAATCCTTAAGACATTAGGTCAGTCGTTCTAGGTTTTTCACAATAAAATCATGATTCAAACTTCTGTCCTCTGGACAAGGTCTTTGGTTGTGTCAAACTATGAGATCTCTGAGTGCACGATGTAGGCAAGGCCATCAATCGATGAGCCCATGAGGCTGCACTAGGGTAGTCCATTAGGGTTCATGGCACAACATTTCACACACATCAAACTATCCTCAAATCAAGAAAATCTTTAGTCAATCTCAACTATCATTTTATCAACAACCTGTTCCATCAACACTTTCAGTCAATTCAGCATGTTAGCAATGACATATAGTCAAAATCCTATCAAAACATTTTCACCTGGAAAATTTTTTGGGTTCTTCTTCAGATACGTCCTTCTGAAAAGAAACTCTCATCATTTATTTATGCTTGTGGATGTGTCCTTCCTAAGCATCATCATTATTATCTGGCATTTTGATGGATTCTCCTAACTCCAAGAATCGATCTCCTAGATATCAACGTAATTCAGGATGTGTCCTTTCTGAATTTGATATCGCTTGACATTTGGCAACACTTGACATTAAAAAACACTTGGTAAGCACTTGGCAAACTTTTTTCTATCTTTTCGATGATTATCATGATATTAGATCCTTATGCCTTAGGAACCATGACATATCATGATGATTATCCTTGTATTTTAATCACTCTGCTATTAGTTTCTCTAGGATGTCCTGAGTTTAGGATTTAGAGAAGCAACAATGTAGCACGATGATTTTTCCTGTCTGTTTTTTACTATTAGGTGGCTAGTTTCTCAAGGATGTCCTGACATCAAGATTTAGAGAAGCAGCGACATGTCATGATGAGTTTTTTTTTTCTGATAGTTGGTCATGACAAAAGGAGTAGGGGTAATTATGTTCCTCGTATGAGTCATGATCAACTTTTTCTATGACTGTTGATCTACATGATGGTTCGACCTTGCACACTATTGATCTATGGCATATCATAGTGTTTGTTGGCCATCCTGACATTTTCACCCAATGATTTTTAAAGAGAAATAACTAGGATAGTACTATAGAAAAGCTTTGAAGGATTTTGACATAGCATTAGAGAGCTTGGCTAAAAACCTAAAAATACAAAAAAATTGAAAAATAGAGAAAAAATCCCCGCTTGATGAAAACCTAGCAAACAGGCATTTGGTGACACCAAAAAAATTAAAAAATGGAAAAAATAGTAAAAAGAAATAAATTCATCCAATAGTGAAAACCTGGCAAACAGGTGCTTTGGATAGGTACCATGGTGAAAACTTGGCAAACAGGCACTATGCGTAGTTGATCATAACTTCGCCATCTACTGTTACTCAAATCAACCTTTATCCACTTCCCATAATCACAAAGGCCTGAAACATTCATGACCCTTGTCCTAAGTCCTGTCGATTCTGGCCATGGTTAGCATTTGGTTGACATCATCCCTTGCATATCCTTGCCTTTTCCTTGCGTCTACCTATTTCCATATCATTGGACTCAGATAATCCCCACTTTGTTTGGGGGCAAGACCTTTATCATGCAACTGCAATGGGTATCGTGCATGATCCTGCATCCTTAAAAAGTCTTGAAAAAAAACCTAAAAATTTGAAGAAGTCCTAAAAAAATCCTAAAAATCTGAAAAAGTCCTGAAAAATCCTAAAATTTTGAAAAAGTCTTGAAAAAAGACCTAAAAGTCCAAAAATGTCCTGAGAAAATACAAAAACATCCAGATCAATGTCAAAATCCCAAAATGAGAGTCAAAGTCAATCTCTCTCTGGTCAATCCAATCAATCTCGTCAATCAATCTTTTGTCACCATCCGAACTACATTGTCTCTACGCATCTTCTACGTAGGAAAGATTCATCTTTGAATCCTTAAGACATTAGGTTAGTCGTTCTAGGTTTGTCACAATAAAATCATGATTCAAACTTTTATCCTCTGGATAAGGTCTTTGGTCATGTCGAACTATGAGGTCTCTGAGTGCACGACTTAGGCAAGGCCATCAATCGATGAGCTCCTGAGGCTGCACTAGGTCATTCCATTAGGGGTCATGGCACAACACTTCACACACATCAAACTATCCTCAAATCAAGCAAATCTTTGGTCAATCTCAACTATCATTTTATCAACAACTTGTTTCGTCAACACTTTCAGTCAATTCAGCATGTCAGCAATGACATATAATCAAAATCCTATCAAAACATTTTCACCTGGAAAAATTTTTGGGATCTTCTTCAAATACGTCCTTCTGAAAAGAAACTCTCATCATTTATTTATGCTTTTGGATGTCTCATTCCTAAGAATCATCATCATTATCTGGCATTTTGATGGATTCTCCTAACTTCGAGAATCGATCTCCTAGATATCAATGTAATTCAGGATGTGTCCTTCCTAAATTTGATATCGCTCAACATTTGGCAACACTTGGCAAGCACTCAACAAACTTTTTTTTGTCTTTTTGATGATTATCATGATATTATCTCCTTATGCCTTAGGAACCACGACATATCATGATGATTATCCTTGTATTTTAATTACTCTACTATTAGTTTCTCTAGGATGTCCTGAGTTTAGGATTTAGAGAAGCAACGACGTAGCACAATGATTTTTCTTGTTTGTTTTTTACTATTAGGTGGCTAGTTTCTCAAGGATGTCCTGATGTCAAGATTTAGAGAAGCAGTGACGTCTCATGATTAGTTTGGTTTTTTTAACAGTTGGTCATGACAAAAGGACTAGGGGAAATTATGTTCCTCGTATGAGTCATGATCAACTTTGTCTATGACTATCGATCTACGTGATGGTTCGACCTTGCACACTATTGATCTAAGACATATCATAGTATTTGTCAGCCACCATGACATTTTCGCCCAATGATGATTAAAGAGCAATAACTAGGATAGTACTATAGCAAAGCTTTGAAGGATTTTGACATAGCATCAGAAAGCTTGGCTAAAAACCTAAAAATACAAAAGAAATGAAAAATAGAGAAAAAATCGTCCCTTGATGAAAACTTGGCAAACAAGCGTCTTGGTGACACCAAAAAAATCAAAAAATGGCAAAAATAGTAAAAGTAAATAAATTCATCCAATAGCGAAAACCTAGCAAATAGGCGCTTTGGATAGGTACCATGGTGAAAACCTGGGAAATAGGCGCCATGCGTAGTCGATCATAACTTCGCCATATACTGTTACTCAAATCAACCTTTATCCACTTCCCATAATCACAAAGGCCCGACACATTCATGACCCTTGTCCTAAGTCCTGTCGATTCCGACCATGGTTAGCATTTGGTTGACATCATCCCTTACATATCCTTGCCTTTGCCTTGCGTCTACCTATTTCTATATCATTGTCTCGGATAATCCCCACTCTGTCTGGGGGCAAGACCTTTATCGTGCAACTATAGTGAGTATCGCGCATGATCCTGCATCCTTAAAAAGTCTAAAAAAATCCTAAAAATTCGAAAAAGTCTTGAAAAATCCTAAAAATCTAAAAAAGTCTTGAAAAAATCCTAAAAATTTGAAAAAGTCATGAAAAAAGACCTAAAAGTCAAAAAATTTCCTGAGAAAATAGAAAAACATCCAAATCAATGTCAAAATCCCAAAACAAGAGTCAAATTCAATCTCTATCTGGTCAATCCAATCAATCTCATCAATCAATCTTTTGTCACCATCTTTACTACATTGTCTCTACGCATTTGCTACATAGGCAAGATTCATATTTGAATCCCTAAGACATTAGGTCAGTCGTTCTAGGTTTGTCACAATAAAATAATGATTCAAACTTTTGTCCTCTGGACAAGGTCTTTGGTCGTGTCAAACTACGAGGTCTCTGAGTGCATGACGTAGGCAAGGCCATCAATCGATGAGCCCCCAAGGCTGCACTAGGTCAATCCATTAGGGTTCATGGCACAACATTTCACAAACATCAAACTATCCTCAAATCAAGAAAATCTTTGATCAATCTCAACTATCATTTTATCAGCAACCTATTCCATCAACACTTTCAGTCAATTCAGCATGTCAGCAATGACATATAGTCAAAATCCTATCAAAACATTTTCACCTAGAAAATTTTTTGGGTTCTTCTTTTGATACATCCTTCTGAAAAGAAACTCTTGTCATTTATTTATGCTTGTGGATGTTTCCTTCTTAAGCATCGTCATCATTATCTAGCATTTTGATGGATTCTCCTAACTCTGAGAATCGATCTCCTAGATATCAACATCATTTAGGATGTGTCCTTCCTGAATTTGACATCGCTCGACACTTGGCAACACTTGACATTAAAAAACACTTGGCAAGCACTTGGCAAACATTTTTCTTTCTTTTTGATGATTATCATGATATTAGCTCCTTATGCCTTAGGAACCACGACATATCATGATGATTATCCTTGTATTTTAATCATTCTACTATTAGTTTCTCCAAGATGTCCTGATTTAAGGATTTAGAGAAGCAATGACGTAGCACGATGAGTTTTCCTATCTGTTTTTGATTATTAGGAGGCTGGTTTCTCAAGGATGTCCTGACGTCAGGATTTAGAGAAGCAACGATGTGTCATGATTAGTTTGGTTTTTTTGACAGTTGGTCATGACAAAAGGACTAGGGGCAATTATGTTCCTCGTATGAGTTATGATCAACTTTTTCTGCGACTGTTGATCTACGTGATGGTTTGACCTTGCACACTATTGATCTACGGCATATCATAGTGTTTGTTGGCCATCATGACATTTTTTCCCAATGATGATTGAAGAGAAATAACTAGGATAGTACTATAGCAAAGCTTTGAATGATTTTAATTTCCGTACTAACATGCATATCTTTCTTCACACTAACATCAATCTTCGCCTTCTCTTCTCTCGGTCTTTGATGATATCCTATGACATACAAAAAAAAAGAGTTGCATACATGATCACATGACAATTTCATTTCACATCTCACATCTGCATAAATCAAATACCATAATTCACATTTCATAACGCTATCATTTACATGCATCCATAAAATCATCATTTGCATCAACATATAGGCATCATAAATAACAGTTGCATTAACATATAGGAATCACATCATTATCACATTAAACAATGCATACATACATCACCACATCCATAATTGCATTCATAAACATAAGCATAATATCCATACACCTCATATTATCATAAAAGCATTGCATAACATCTGATACAAGCATAGAATACCATAACACATACAATCATATAGACCACATCAAAACTACATCGCATATATATAATCTCAAAAAAATAAATGTCATAGGATAGAGTCATATGATATCCTAAAAATGGAGCTCACAGGCTCGAATATCAAAATATACAAGTGTCTAAAATAAAGTCCTAGGATTTCCCTCCTCCATCTCGTGGAGGTGAACTATGAGGTGGTTGTAGCTATCCCATCAAGTGAAAAGTGACCTGAATCAGAGTGGTATCCTAAGTCTGACTCTAAGAGTCTAAGGCCTTGATAACAGGAGGCTGGCTCTACTCTACCTCATGTTTATATGACACTGATTTGTGCCCATGCTCTGACCTATGGCAATGGCCTGATGAACGCCTGTGAGAGCTATGTGACCTATGGCCCAATGACTGACCTGATGCAGTACACCCCCCAACACTGGTATGACTACCGCTATGTGATCTACTACTACTATGTGTCTGGCTGCCAATGCTTGTCCTATTATAGGATTGGGACAATCATGGATCCTGTCTCTCTGGGTGAACTGCTTGCTCATATAGCAACCTATACCGCCCCCTGCTCTTTGCCATCTTGGCCAACTCCCTAACCATGTCTCCTATCGGCCCTGAGCATAACTTTGCAAACTTAGTGACCCATCCGTCTAACTCCCATCATCGAATGCCAGCCTAATCCCTCTCCACTCGGGTAACCTCTAACTCTGCTGCCAAGGCCTTGTTTTGAGACAAGGCAGCATCAAGTCTGCACTGAAGATTTGTGATCTTGTGATCAATAGGGGCATCGACAGGAAAAATGGGTTATCTGTCTCCCTCATCATCCCCAGTAATCATCCACCCCTGTAGCCTCTGGTCTGCCTCATCCTCCTCCTCCTCCTCCTCGTCTCTCTCCTCATCCCTCTCCTCGTTGGTCTGGATCTCCTCCACATCTATATCAAGAGGGTGTCCCCTGACAAATGGATCCTCCTCTGCCTCCTCCTCTCCACCCTTGACCTCCTCCTCAACCCTCACCTCTACCTCCTGCTCACCCCCTCTGATCTCCTCCCCTGCCTCCTACTTGGTAGGCATCTCTCTCTCCTCACCCTCCTCTTGGATGGGTGACAATGGTGCACCTCCCACCCTCCTCCAAACTCTTCTAGGCTACCTTTTTCCTATGCCATCCCTCTTCCTCTTCGCACCCCTCCCATCTCATCCAACCCCTCCCCCTCCACCACCCCCATCATCTCCCCCACCTCGGCCTTGGTCTCCTCTGCCTCTGTCTCCCCTGCCTCCATCTCTCCCCCGGGCCCCTCTACCATCTCTTCCTCCATCCCTGCCACTCAAGCCTCTCCTCAGTACTCGTGAGATAACTGAACTTCGATCTATAAGCGACAGACCATCTGGATCTGTCAAGGGGATAGGCTTGTGAATCTGCCACTAGGCATCAAATTCGATAGATGTACCTGGATCTGCTAGACCCCCCCTCCATATCCACTGAACTGCAACTAAACCATTGATCTGCTGCTCAGCCACTATCACTACTATGGGCAGCCCCCACATGGTATCCCTGGAAGACCATGCATACTCTGTTGTGCCTACTAGCACATCCTGCTACTCTCCAAATTGTCGTAGTACCCATTGGGGCAGGTACATCTCTATGATACATTGACTTTGCACTGTATGACTAATCGGGTATCTAAATTGTCTGCATAATGATAGATGGCCATCCTCATCTACCCATTGGGTACAATCTCTGTAAGGTATCCAAACAAAGCTAATCATGGTGTCAATCCTATGACTCCAATAACCAGTATCCCCCAGGCGAGTCTGACTGACTGAACCTGCATACAGGTAGACATATGGCATCCCATCTCCCAGTTGATGCATCTGTACTAGTGGTCGAAAGATGAGAATGTGCTCCCATGCCTAGATCATCAGAAGGGTAGTCTCGTAGCTAATACTATGGCCCTGATGATAGACGACCTCATGCAGCTGATGATATAGCATGACCAACAAGCAAGTCCCCCAAGCAAAAATGGTCCTCTATCCTTGCATACGGACAAGTACATCCCCCCATCCAATGGGAAATCCATGACCATAATGATCTAAAATTAGTAACCCAGCAATCAGTGTCATCAACATAGCATCCCACCTGGGAAACTGGTCAGCTACCACATCCCACCCAATCTCATAACCATCCATACCCAATTGGGCACCACCAGAATCCTCGTACATATCTAATAGGGCTTGTCGCCCTCAGTGCGGGACATATACAACCATCTCTCTACATATCAGAATGGGAAGTATGCAATACACATCCTCTAAGGTGACCGTGGCCTCTCTTGTAGGTAGGTGAAATGAGCAGGTCTCCGAGTGCCATCTCTCGCACAGAGTTGTTAGCAAACCCCTATTTTCCCGAATAATGGGCATGTAGGTAACGTAGTACAACCCCAATGACATCAGGCACTGTCTCTCCCTATCACTCAAATGATCTCTCAAAGTGTATGTCGCCAACCTAAACTCGCATGTGTAAATCAGCACCAATCACATCTGCACATACAGAAACACGAGTTAGCACCCACGAGTTAGCATTACTTAAATCAAAATGCATCTGAAAGTCAAGTGAACAAAATTCAACTTTGGTCAACTAAAATTACGTCGTGTTGACCACAAATGCATCACAATTAGTCAATGGTGGCTCTGCACATGGCAATTGCATCGCAATTTTTCAAATGTGTCATTTTATCTAGCAATTGTGCATCTTAACAACATTTGCGTCACCAGACAAGAAATCGCGTCGCAGTTTCTCAATTGCATTGTTCAACCTAGTAATAGCATCATAACAGTGTAGATGCATTGCGGATCACCTCAATTGCATCACAAGCTAGCAATTACGTCATTTCCCCACACAAATGCACAACTTAACAAGAAAGCCTAGCTACCCCAGGCACTTGCGTCGTGATGCAAACAAATGTGTTGAACGCAAAGGCATTTGTGGCTTACACGAAATCATTTGCATCGCAACGCATATGTTTAAACCCCCTTAAACCCTAATAAATGCATTAAATTTAAAAATTGACAATTTGGATAGGGAACTTATCGATGCCTCTACGCCCTCAGGTCGTTGGAAAGTCCGCACGCAGTATCCATGGTGGGTAGTCACGGGAATCACCATCGTCTCTTTCAGCTCTGATATCTGAAATTTCTATATAGCAAATGACCAAATGACACTTCGTTTTGCCTTTTCAACCTATTTATAGGCTGAAAATTAGGGTTTTGACCTAGTAGGTTTGTATTGGAGGCTCATTTGACTGCCTTTGACTGGCATTTTCGCTAACTTAACATCCTCCATTCTCGAAATCGTTCGCACTGTTATTTGTGTGGTCATTAATTTGATTAGTTACGATATTTTCCAAATTTTTTCTTACCCTGGTTCAAAATTCAAAAAATTTCCCGAAGGGGCATAGGCACTCTGTACCTTTGCTAGGGCATATTATGGATGTGTTTTCTTTGCCATAATGCGATAAACTGCATTATGACAAAGAGCGGAAAATGTAGACACATAAAAAAAAACCAAGGCCTGCAAGCAACATATTACCACCTTTCGTCCTAACATGATTATAACATTGTAATTATGTTTCTAATCCACATTCAACTATTAATTAAATAATTTATAATTATTTAATTAATTCATGATCTTTCATTCTACATGATTATTAGATAAATAAATCTTATTTATTTATTTAATGTCACTAATTATCAAAGCCTTCTTATAATTAAATAAAGTCTCATTTATTTAAGTAATCCTTATCATTAATGTCCTCCTAATTATTAAATAAATATATTTTAATATATTTATTTAATATGTCACTAATTCCTAAATCCTCTCGTAATTAAATAGATTCATTAATTTATTTAATTAATTAACTATCTCTTCTAGATTAAATAATTATTATTAATTATTTAATTGCCTTATGTGACATTTCCCTCTTTTTAAATAAAATAAGTTATTTAAAAATGACTTAACATTTGTTAACTGATTCTTCTTTTAGTAATTAATTTCAAAAATCAATTACTCATTATCTCACAAATCCATATTTTGAATTAATTTAATTCAGAATGGAAATATTCTTCTACAAATCAAGTAATTGCTAAAATTACTGATTTTCTAAAATTTCATCCTCTTATCTCTTGATTTTTACTAATTTCATCTCAAGGTCACGTTTATTCTCCACCATTGATTTAAATTCTTAAATTAAATCTTGTCCACACATTTGGGGATTGTTGCCCTAACCCTAATTGAGAGTTGTCACTTTGAATCTAACCATTGATTCTAGGGAATTTCTCAATCTCTCATATTATCCATCTGTTCAAGATTGCATTTTCTATAAAATGACAATCTTGTTCTCATTTTCAAGAGCTCTTATTATCTATTATTGTTATCTTGAATTTCTTAGATTTTAGATTCCTTGTTTAATGTTATTTTATGAAATTCTATCATTGACATTTTGGAAATTTATGCAATTAGGATTCATTTCTTTTGCATAGAGTTTTTATACAAATCCTTCAAAGCTTTTTTTAGGGCTAGATATTTAGAGTTTGCTCACCTACACAATCTGAGGGCATTCATTATCACATCAAAGCCAAGGAGGTGCAATGGAAATCAGCCATGGAGTATAGAAATGGGTGAGACCTTTCTAGTTTCTTTCATTTTCTCATTATTTCATCTTTGCATTCGATTGCTTGATGATTCTATTAATATGCATGTGTTACTAACCCAGTTTTGACCTTGCAGAAAATATACATCATTACAGTGATCACTGAGGAATTATTATTTCTGCATGAACTTTACCAATATTATTGTGAAAAAGTGAAAGAATGGATCAAAACACATGATTTTTTTTGTCTCCCTATGATAGGTTCAATTAATCTTCCATTAAAATTTGGACCAAAATAATTAGATGTATCATTCTCCATTATCTCGATATTGGATCAATTTCATGCGAAGTTAGGTTATCCATGGCTACACTCCATGAATTCCATCTTGTCAGTCATCCACAAGTGCTTGAAATTTCCATTTGAAAACCATATTTTTATAGTGCATCATAGTGGATTTAATCCTTTTTCTTCTCGAGGGAAATTTTCATTGGATTTCTTTTGGCGTGGACCTATAGAACTTATAAAACCTTCTGAAGATTTATTTTTCAAATTTTATCAAAATTTCAAAGTGAAGCATATAGCAGAGTTATCGCTTTCCAATATCCCACCTAAAATTGAAAGACCCATAGTTGTTCCTCTCACTCCAAATCTTGTCGATGACCTATGCTTGAACTAAAAGAAACAAAACATGATTCTATTCTACTACCTATATCCTATAAGAGACCAAGAGATAACCATACAATTCCCTTTGTGCCTCCTAAAATAAAAATATATATAAGCCTAAAGAGAAAGTGGTTTCACAACACTTAGAGGTCCCTTCCATTCCCCCTCTAAGGAAAGAAAAGAGACGGATGGTTGATAAACCCACTTCTACACCATCACAACTTGAAAATTGTGCAAGAAGAAACCAAAATTCTAAATAGACTAGGCGTAGACATCATACTATTGCTCGTAAATTAGAAGAAAATAACAAACTCAAAAAAAGAAGGATGATTATCCACCTTCACCACAACATAAAATGTTTCTACCAAGACAAAAATAAAAACATACAATGGGAATTATCATTAGACCTCCTATTGTGATTAACTTGGATGATGATGATGATGAGATTGCTAAAATTGATGAAAACGTGCATAATGAATTAAATTTATTGTTTTTCACTTCTATGAACTTGGATGGACACAACCATGATGATCCTCCTAAAAAGAGTGCATCAACATGTGTTGAACCTAGCGATTGTCCTAGTATGGCACTTGTCATTGCTCCTTTGGCTAGTTATCTACCTTTCATATATGATGAACAAGATTGGGATGCAAATGACCTATTATAGGTTAGCTCACATGTGACATACTAGTGTTATATTTATGTTCTTTTTGATTTCATGTATGTACTATGATCCCTTGTATTGTGTTGCTTGGTGTGCCTTTATGATTGTAAGTTTTCTTTGCATGACCCATGTTACTCTATTGGTGAAAGGATACAAAGGAAATAAAATCTATCATGACATTCTTATATTTGTATCTACATTCTTCTATATGTTGTAAACATTGTCTTTTCCCTTTTTCTTGTGGTTTCTTTTTGGGGACAATGTGAAGTGTTGAGACATTTAGGTCTCTTCCATGTTGAACAAAAAGTATTGTTTGTCTTTTATCTCTCTATGTGTCATTCCTCCTTTGTGTTCATTGTTCCACGAGGTATTTGGGGAATGATGATGGTTCCAAGCTTTGTTATCTCATTGTAGCGAATACATGCACTGACCCCAAATCCATGGATCCCTTATGTGTATGATATTGTATGTGGGGGCACCTTCCTTTTTCATGATGTAGCTTTATTTGGAAACATATGATTGAAATAGGTCTTTCAAAATAATTTATCATGGCCCTTTTATCAATTGGAATATATCATTTCTATTTTAAAGTGATTTCTCATAATATGGTGTTTAGCAATTCCTTTAAAGTGGGGGCATACTTTGGCATTATTTTGACATTGGCATTGGTATTATTACATTGGTATTATTTTGACATGGACATTGGCATTCTCATTTTGACATGAACATACTAACACTTGTGCTTCACTTTTGTTCACAAAGGTTGGAATTAGTGTAGAGTTGGAAAAGCATTGATAATTTTGTGGCACCTTATAAAAGTTATCAAGGAGTACTAAATTTTGATATGGTTGATGATGGGAGACCTATTGACATCTTGTGACTTTCCCATTTACCACCCCTTGTTATGATTTCACACCTTGTAGACCTAGTTTTTGTTTCTCTTTTTTCCTTTGGGGCTCACCTAGTGTATACCAGATTACACTAGCCCTTGTGAGAATATTTCATGACTACCTAACATAACACAACTTGCTCGCTAGTGGAGCCATGTGTCTCATAAGTGATTTTACATCCTTCTGAGCATATTTGATGGATGTGACATAATGTAACTTGCTAGTCCATCCCTTTTGCATTAGCTTTAACATTGTATGCTTGTGTATCTTGTCTTGCTGCACGTATCTTACACATCTTGTGTATCCCTTTGTCCTTATGTTAGTTTTCAATGGGATCTTCAATCTTGGGGGCTTGATTATCCTCCTTGATCTTTTCCATTATATATTTCTGACATTTTTACACTTGGACCTCTCTTGATGCATATTTGTCTACTTTAGTGAGAGTATGAATGTAAGTTCATACTCACTAAAATGGGGGATAAATTTATTGTAGGAAATTGTATACCCTTTACAATTGCACATTTTTTTTAGGTCTCTTAATTTATTAGCCTTAATTAAGCTTCTAAATTATGTATTCCAAAGACTTATTTATCCCGTATTTCGAAAGGGAAACCAACATTTAATTATTGTAATTAATATTTTAATAATATTGGAAAATTCGTGTGCATGAATTATAGGCTAGGACCCATTCACCCAAGGGCGAATGGGTCCCCTTCAAGTCCTAGGACCCATTTTTAAATATGTTTATGACCATATTTAAATGATTCAAATTCAATGTGCAATTGTCAACTTTTAGAATCTATTTTTTGGAAAATTAGATAAACACCTATAAATACATAGTTCTTTTATCAATTCAATTCTAACAAGATCTAACACACTTTATGAGAGAAATTAAAGAGAAAATGTTGTTTTCAAGAGAATTCAAGTGTATATTTTGTTGCAAGTATGGATGTGTGTGATGGTGTTTTCATTGATGTTGTCATTGATATCAACATAGTACAGGTTAATTGCAAATGTTACTTGTATAATTGAGATACTATAGAAGTGTTTAGAGTACATGGAGCTATATTTATGAAGTTGTAGTTGTGAAGAAGTGTTAAAATGTGTTTTGATTGTGCTCTTCATTTCTTTTGTGTTGATCCTATGCTTGTTTGGATCTGTAAGTGTGTTCATGAGCTTCAATGGATAATATATCCCAATTTTTAGCTTTTGGTTCAATGGAGAGTAAAAGATTAGTTCATCGATGTGTGAACTAGTTTGGTAGAACTATTGGTTTGTGGACTTGGAGAAATTTTTTGGCTCCACGGTCTTCTGATATTTGGTTTCAGATCTTGGAGATCTAGGAGATGATTCTTTCTAATGGTTTTTGTGTTCTGACAAACTTTCTTATGATTTGATGCTCTGGAAGTCCTGCTCCAGGGCTCCTATGTTTTGCTGGTTGATCTGGTTGGACTGTTGAAGAGTTCTTTATGAATGAATTTCTATGTACTTGTTACAGATGTATCTGAGGCATTATCAAAGATTGAAATATGTCTGGTGAAGTGTGTTGAATTATCCACGTGTGATCATCTTGCTAGAGATGTGCATACTTCAAAGATTGTTAGTTTTTTCATTAGGTTCGGCTAACCTGGTGTCTACATGTTACATTTTTTCTTTGCATCAATTTGAGGAAGTGTGTGATTTATCCAAGATGTTGTTTGGGTCCTAAATTAAATATGTAACTGGTCCTCTCTCATTGTTATCCACCGTGGGAATGTTGAGTAGCCAACCTAGTTTGAATTTGTAAATGAAATTGTATATCCGACCTTGGAGAATGTTTCTAGGGTTGAAGATGATATAAAAGAAAATCAAGTTATAGAAAAATGATCATCCATCCATCATTCAAGGAAGTGAAGTGTGTGAACAAGTATGAAAATCAGAGTGTGCAAGAGTGAATTGAGGCAACAGTACTTTATTGTGTTAGATTCTTGAAAGTAGTGAGCTGATGGTATCTACAATATTTTGATCAAAGTTGGGAGTGTGTGGAACCCTTGTGGTGGATCTTTATTTATCTCTCTTTATTTTTTGTAGGCAGTGAGCCTCCTTCTAGATAGTGAGTCCTCTTTAAGGCAATGAGACCTTTATGTAGGTAGTGAGCCTTTGTATGTGGGTAGTGAGCCTTTGTATCAGGTATTCCATTAATACTATATTGTGAGCTATTCCTCACCATGGTTTTTCCCTCAATGGGTTTTCCATGTAAATCTAGTGTCTCTAGTGTTTTCTTTCTATTATTTGCATTTCATGTTCACACTTAATAATGAATTGAAGTTAAAGTGGAACTGATTAAGTTTAAGAGTAAGGAATTTATTACAAATGATTCACCCCCCTCTCAGTTGTCTTGTGTGTTTCAACAAATTTATCAATCATTTTTTGTAATATTCAAGGTCCTAACATGTTCAAGATTA
The DNA here is from genome assembly GCA_007115665.2 of Sequoiadendron giganteum. NCBI lineage: Eukaryota > Viridiplantae > Streptophyta > Pinopsida > Cupressales > Cupressaceae > Sequoiadendron > Sequoiadendron giganteum. The sequence continues at coordinate 661,697,485 of CM021101.1, read as the reverse complement.
TGTTTGTTCATGTCATCTTGTGAAATCTAATATGCATTGTTGATCTTAAAGAATCCAAGCATTTTCAAGTGTCCAAATCCATCAAGGAAAGCAAGATCAAGTCCTTGGAGTGATGTGTTTGTCTTCAGTCCTCTAAGGGATGCCATTGAAGGTTTGGTGAGTTGTAGAAAGTATTCATTCATCATTTCCTTCTTTATTTTCATTATCTTTCTATCATGGTTTAATTACCAAAAATGGGGTTTGATTAAGGAAAACCCCCATTCAAACACAAGAATTTGTCCCTCTTTGTATGTGTAGGTTATAGGTTGAAGAATGATTGAAGATCTTAAAGAGAAATTCTATATTCTTGCATAAGTTGTCATCATTGTTGTCAATTCATGAAAAACATTGATTCAAAATTTATTTCCAATATTTTGACAGTGGAACTTGTGAAAAACAAAAGCTAAGATATTGTCTCAAAGGATTGTAAAAAGAATTTAAGAAGCTCTAACTAGGACCCATTCACCTTTGGGCTAACATGTCCTTCAAAAACCTTTTGGTGACTGGTACATGTGTCTTTACCCTTCTCACATCTTTTCAACTGAGGTTTCTATTGACATATTTTATTCCACCCTTGGATGCATATCATTTATATCTGATCAAAGAGTTCCTATGTGTGAATCCTGACAAAATCCATGATTATTTTGGATGAATCTGGGTCTTTGAGGTTTTTAAACTCCTTGATTTTATTTTTTAGGTTTCTAAACTTGCAAGATAGGGCTTTTAAAGCCCTCATGTGCTTAAACCCTAAACCCTTGAACTTGGCATGCATTTTTGTTATCAACTCATGTTGTCTTTTTGTGCCTAGTTAGTCTTACATCCCTAAGTTAAAGGATTTAATGTCCCCATTCTTCATTTTACCTAGGCACAACCCCCTTTTATGAACAAATTTCAAGCAAATGATAATTCCCACCGCTTAAGTCTTTGTATCGCCCATTACTGAAATCTTAGCGTTCATTGGCTTCATTTCCATGATGAGAAATGAACTCTTTCTCTTTACATCATTGTTTCATGTTGAAAGGATCAAGTTAAATACATGACAAATGACAAATGACCTAGATTAGGTGATGGTGATCAGACATTTATCCCTAGCCTCCTTCACATCGTGGTTATAAACACCAAAGTTGAAGATCTTTGCATGATGTGTGATGGGTTGTAGGATCTCCTCATCAAAGGGACATGTGGATATCGAGGAGACCTAGATGATGGTCCTTTCAAAAAATCGATAGGAAAGTGTATGACTTTAACATGTACAAGTGTAAATTGCTCGATAGCCAATGGTAATGGTGGTGGGCTCCTTGTTATCTTAGAGGGATAGAGGGTAGGTGATAGGTGTCTTTGTGGGCCTGAGCTTTATTTTTTCTTTGTATGGCACCAATGGCTTAGATTCAGTAGAGATAATCTAACAGTTCATTGGAGGTCTTCACATTGCCAAAGTATAAATGGAGTTTTGAAATAGTACGACGATATGTGATGGTAGATGGGAGAGTATTCCTAAAAATATTCTCACCATTAGAGGGTCTCTTCACATCAATCTTTTCATTTTGTCAGTGAGTTATGTTGATGGTGTTTTTATGCACTTCACAACATAGACAATATGTAGGTACATTACCTCTCTTGAAAGACAATCTTCCATAATCAAATTGCAGAACACTATCCCAAGGTCTCTTGGGTATCAGGTCTTGACGAGGCTTGGAATATTTCAATTGATTTATGTGATTTGTTGGAATCACAGGGTGGCCCTACATAGTTGAAGTTGTAGGGGAATTGAGTCGATGAATGGAGTTTTACGGATCTAGAATTACTATGCTTTGTTGCAGGCTCAGCCAGCAGTCTTAGACTCCATTATTTCATTAGATTTGGCTTTACAATGTGCAACGAACCCTAACACAAGTTGTTTCTAAAAAAGGGGAAAAGAAAAGGGTGACGGAGGAAGAAGTTTCCTGGACCTGCAACTACCGATGAACAGTGATCATGGAGGTTCCTGCTATGGACAGTTTCCTTAAACAAAATTTCACTTAACCAGAATTCTCACAATATCATGAAATTTGTGCTATCTTCTAAGGACTGTAGATATTCATCATTCATTCACTATGGGAAGGTGAATAAAGATGAGATTCAATGAGCAGCAATGAAATCAAATTCTAGACTAACTTTACATAGTCATCTACCTTCAGCAAATGACCAAAAGTATGAACAAGAAAAGCATACACATAGCAGCAATCTTCAAAACCAGAGATAACATGCTAAAACTACCAAGTCTAATCTAAAGGCATTAAAACAGCAAAGTAACTTAAAGCAAAGCTATAACTCAAAGGGAGAGGAATCATGAAACATATTGAGAAACCCAGAAATACACCAGAAAATGACTATATTTGCTATTATAATTTATGCAGCATGCCTTTACAACAACTCAACTCTCTTAGAATGAGAGGAGGAGAGCCTTATTTATAGTTTTAAAAAAACAAAATGAGTGACCAATATTTGATTCTATTGTGTGGCCAAGATTCACTTTACATTAGGGTTTCACCTACCCCCAAATATATTACATTTATAAATAACTTCTTGTTTCTACCCTATTTCGTCATCTAGTGACAGCACTGTAGCAAATTTGTCTTTTAGCCATTTGCCCTTTGTTGTAGCTATTCCTCAAGGAACTCTTCATTGATGACTAGATTGCCCTCTTGCTTCTTTAGCATGGCATACTCCATGAAATGCAAGACCAGGGATTGAAACTTATCCACCTCCATGATGTCAGATTTCAAGATTTGGTAACTCCATTCCTGAGAATTGCTGCCTAGCTTCTTCCAATCCTCATCATACTTAGCAACATTTTCCTTGAAAATTTTCAACTACGCCAAGGCTCAAGCAGTGAAGCACATGAGATCAGTGGTGACCTTGACAGACCTTCCATCTTCCATAATCTTCAAGAAGTGGGGCTTGATGTTCTCAAGATTGATCGCGACTGCAGAAATCTCATACCCCGTCATCAATTTGAGATACCGAACACACTCCTCTCTGGAATCCCTTGCCCATTCAATGTCCAACGCTATCCATTCCAAAATATACTCAAGCCTCCTCTTCCGGTGATCATAGTCTCACTTCCAGGTGTCTACTAGCCAGTGATCATCATCCTTGAAGGAAAGGTCCTTTTCCCAGACATTGCTTGGCAACGCGAGTATGGCCTCAATCTTTGGGTAGGCCACATCGTACTTCATTGGGAACTCTTCATAGATCTTCCTTGTGTCCTCGAGAGTTTTTTGAACCTCTAGGAACCTATTTGCTACCCGGGCAGCCAAGTTGATGCCCGTGTTTCCTATGTCCAAAATCTGCCAAAACTAATTTTTTGTAGTTTTGTCCAAGTTTCATCTCTTTTCGAGCTTGTTAATCTGTTCCCTAGACAACAACTAAGGTGGGGCTGATGGTGTTATAGGCTACTCATCCAGAGATGACCACTACCGAATATAAGTTGTTAGATCATCCACCTGCTCCTTTAGTTCTTCTTTGGAGACCTTATCCAACTGGATAAGGTGCACCACTGTGGTGACTGACTCTTGGAGATGCTCAACCTTTTGTTCCCTTGTGGCCACTCCTAGGTCGATGGCAGAGATTTTGTAAGTTATACCTTGTTCCCCAACCATCAGCGTTGCTATTTTTACTACCCTTGATCCCGAGGCATCCATGGTTACCTTTGATCTAACCTTTGGCTTCTTCTCTTTTTTGGTGCTTACTCGTGCTCTGGCCATGATGGCTTCTAGCCTTGCCTTGGGATCCTTCAAGGTGGGAATATTTTGCTTGAGTTGTCTTTGCAGCAAATCAGGCATTTGGGGTTCTTCTCTTGGTAGTTCAATTTGAGTCCTGCTGTCCTCCTTTTTGAGTTCGACGGTTCTGACAACAAGAGCCTTCTCCTTTGCACCTACATCTTCCTTTTCTTCATCAAAATCTTGTTCGAATGTTTTATGTCTAGCAAGGGACTCAGTGAGTGACTAGCCTTTGGGTGAATCCTTCTTTTCAACATCCTCCTCCTTCTCGTTTAAATTATCTTGATGCTCCTCGAGAATCTCTACTTGTTTCTCCTCATGGAGGAAAGTTTCCTTGTCATCCTTTGGAGTCTGACCATGTTCCTTAGTTGGAGACCTATTACCTTCCATCTCTAGAGCAGCAATCTCCTCTTCCCGTGCAAGCCGGTCCTTGGCCTCCTTGTCCTCAATTTCCTTGAGTTGCTTGCCCCACTATGCATTGAGCTCGGGATCATTTGACTCTCGGATTAGCTCAGAATCAAGGTCCTCAATGCCCTCACTAGATGACTCATAGGCCACCTCATCAATCTCTCGATGCTCGAACAAGGGATGTTCATGATACTCAAATTCTTCATACTTTGGCGCCTTCTCAGCCTCCAACTCTTGTTGTTCATGCTTGTCTGATATCTGCATGGTCGCTTTCATCTTTGGTGATTTAGTGGAAGGGGATTCTATTGGAGCGAAGGCCATAGCCTGAGCTATCACAGCCTGGACTATCAGATTGGTGAGCATCCCCGAAAGCTCAGACGACACATTCTGCATATACTTTACAAAAGACTCTAGAAGGCCTGGGGCTGGCGTTGTTGTAGCGGAAATAGAAGGAAGGGAAGGAGACATGGAGGAAGAGGTCATTGGTGAGATGGTGGTAGATGATGAATTTACGGGAATAACTTGCAACACTCGAGGAGTAGGAGCAAGGTGGACAGAGATATCCACCGTAGGCAGGGCAGAAGCAGAAGCTGGAATTGAAGTAAGCGGGGTGGTGGCAGTGATTGTAATGGGTGGAGACCCCAACGAGATAGATCCCTTCTTTTTGATCCCCAGGGGCGAACCCTTGGGCATCACCATTGTCTCCGTGCCTCTAGTTGTTTTTCTTTTCTTCTTAGAAGGCTCCAGCTCAGAAGAGTTACGAGCATAGACTTTTGGTTTGGGTAGTTGTTCGCTAGCCTCCTTTCTTTTCTTGGTCTTCAGTGATGGTGGGGTCTTAGATGTCTCCCTAGTTGTAGCGGCGGCTTCCCCACCTTTGAAGCCACTTGGTTCACTTACATGCTCACTTGCAAGTTCAGTGAACATTAGGACGACCCCTTGTTGTTTCAATTCAGCCACTCTCTCATCGCTCCATGCCCTTGTTCGGATTTCAATGGGCCTAGTGAGCACACCAATGTCATTAAGCTCGGGTGCATTCCAGTCAATTGTGGGTAGTGGTAGGTTAGAAACTGCATCATAACCTGGGTTCACGACTGTGTCCTCATCCTCCTCTAGCTGATCAGGGATCGAGCACAAGTTCACCCTTCGTACATGGGTGATGGTCATGTGCATGTAATGCCACAACCATACCTCAAGATCATCCCTGTAGTTGGCCCAAAATTCCTCAATGTTGTGGAGGTGGGTGTATTCACATCCTAATGCCTTTCTGACATGACCATAAGGATCCATTCATGGCCTTGCCATGTATTGTTGAAAGTTATACTCCATCAGTTCCTTTTCTCAATATCCTATGCACTAGGAGGTGTGGATCTTATACATCCCCTGACCAATGGTTCATAGGATAGGTGGGGCTCGCCTGATGTTTTTCACTGAAGACACTGTGAGTGTGTCACAGCTACCGTGTCAGCTCCAAAAGAATGATCCAGTCATTTGGGTACCGGGGTAGCTTGTTCGGTCTTTCGGTGAATCCCTCAGCACAAATGTATGTAAACTTGGGGAAATGTATGTACCAGAAGGCGTACTTCCTGAGGAGGACCCTGGCACTGTGAGACGTCCTCCTATGAAAATCCCCTCCTACTAATTGGATGATGTGAGCAATGAACATCTCATTCACCCTACAGTAGTTTCTTTTAAAATTCTGAAATTGTAATTGAGGGTACTTGTCATAAGGCTTGAGATCTGGCCCCACTAGATCACTAGGCATCATTGTCAATCCCTAATAATGTCACCAATTGGTGAGAGAATATACCAAGTAGGAGGTCATGAAGAATTTATTGGTTTTCTTCATGGTGGTAAATTGCTCATGGAAGCAGTCGCTGATGATCTCGCCCCAATAGAAGACGGTGCCCTTACCTCAGAGAATTTGTTCTATGAAATAGAAGATCCATTCTTGAAAGAAAACCACACTGGGAAGGCCCATGACTCGGCTGAGCAGAGTTACAAGGTCATGGTAGTCCTCGAAGAAGTCGTTGCGAAAGAGCTCCTGAGGAAGCTTCCCAGCACTACCCTGTTTATCCTTCAACCAACACTGGTTGATAAGCTTTTTACACTCCAATGGATCCTGTTCCCACACCTCTTTACAATCTTCGATGGTGGGGACCTCCATGCTCTCAAAGGCAGGAATGTGGAAGGTCTTTGCTATACCTGATGGAGACATATCTGCAAGGATATTCCCCTCATGGTCCACTATGGTTCTAGTATCAGATTGGTATGCCTCCATGCATGCCATTACTAGCTCCAGGGCCACTAAGGCCGGCGGGAAACTTGCAGCTTTAGCAAGTCCACTGCTCTTTATTAATCTGACATTTGTTATTTTCGAGTTCATTCTGACCCTCTGCGTGAATTCATCAACATTGACTTATCCGATGTTGGTGTTTGAGACATCCCTCCAAAGGGTAGTGATCCTAGATTGAATAGGGACCCCCTGGAATTTGTATTTCATTAGGTCTTTGTCTTCCTTGCCCTTGGTGGCTTGGCCGTTCCTTTTCCTTTCTTGGAAGCACCGGAAGTCTCTGCACCAGATTCCATAAATTCTACACAAAAGATGAGAATTAGTAATGATGAACTTGACAAAATGGCCACCGAAAAATCCCTACATGTCAAGATTAGTTCGGCAATCACAATTCATGTTTAATAATCATGGAACCTAGATACTTCATTGTTAGAGGGCAACGTAGACAATCCGGAGTTCCTGGGTTGGAAATCCCTTGGCAGAATTCCATTTGAAAGGGAAAAATGAGAATGGAATTCCCATAGGCATTTCTTGAGGTTGGATTTGAAGATTTGAGGTTGGAGGCAGAGGAAAACTAAATTTTAAAAAATGGCTCGAAATCCATTTTGGATTTGGAGGTCATTTGATGCCTCATTTGGAAGTTCGGGCATCATCTGGAAGGAAGCCATCTGAAATGACGCAGAGGAAATGGAATTCCAGGTGGTGGAATCTGGGTATCAGATTGTCGTTGCCGGGAAGTGGCTACGGATCGGTCATTGGGATTAGCGAAATGAAAGTGGAAATCCGGGAGGAAGTTCCCAGAAGTGGTTAGAGGGTTCAGGACAATCGGGCAGCGAACGAAGCACTGGGACCTGGAGGTCGGGAAGACACTCGAATGGGGCCATTTGAAATGGCACCGGAGGAACATAATCTGGAAGAAGCTCGAAGGAAGTCCATATTTCAGGTTTTGGTGGACAGCAAACTAGGGTCTGGGATTCGGGAAGATGCTAGGGAGAGGCCGTTTGGAATGGCGAAGACACAACGGAATCCCATGAAGGGAATTCCAGAGGTTGAAGTCTGAAGAGAGAAATTAGTGTCGAGGGTTTCGACCAGAAGCTGGAAGATTTGGCAGCCGGGAAGCGAAGTTCGAAAAGCCGCAAGGTGAAATTCGTTTGAAATAGCGAAGATGGGACGGAGTTCTAGGAACGAAATTTCAGAAATTGACTTCCAAGGGAAGATTTGAAGAAGATCGCGATTGGAGTTTAGACAGACTCCGAGGGTCCGAGGTCTGAGGTTCGGGAGGACACTCAGGTAGGGCTGTTTTGAATGGCAAAGACACAACAAAATCCTGAGAAGGGAATTTCGAAGGTTGAAATCCGAAGAAAGGAAAAAACCACATTCAAAATTTGAAGAGGTACGGACGACCACAAGAAGACCCAGGCCTGGAAGGCACCAGCATTGTTTCGAAGAACAGCCACGGCATGGTGAAGTTCTGGATCAAATTTTAGGTGATTTAAAGAGTGATTTTCATATTTTTAAAACATGGGTTTTGACCAGAAGGCATGAATCTACTTCATTTTAAACCCATTTTACAATTTTCATGCACAAAAATGCAAAATTTCACAAAATAGAGAGGGAGGGCGTGTGGACGGCGAACCTACCTCGAAATCCTAAAGAACGATCAGTCGATCGTGCGGAAAATGGTTGAAAATGGAGCTCAAGATGTTGGGCGGAAAACACCTGGTCACTGGAAGTTCTCCAAACTCATCTATCACTCACGCAATTGATAATGATAGCTAGAAATTTTTTTTTATAACAAAACTGCCATAAATGCGACATTTAATTCCTCCGTACGGTGGCAGGTTTGGTTGGTGAATTTGAAAACGTAGGGGCGGTGGGAGGTCCGGAGTCTGGAAAGCCATCTGGTCAGAGCCGTTGAATCAGCGAAGACTGATGGGAAACCCGGAAAGGGAAACCTGACAGAGGAAACCTGATAGGGGAAACTCGGCAGAGGAAACCCGGAAACTGCCACAGCTGCCCGAATGGCATTTTGACAAGGAAAACCCGAGTTAACCCAAGACTTAGCAATTTTTTGAAGGGGGAGGGATTTTGGTCAAGCTTGAAATATGGCATTGGGAAATGCACCAACCACTTTTGGGGCACAAAAAAGGGGTACGCAAAATGAGGCAGAACAAAAAGAGATCGAAAAGCAAAAAGGGAAAGAGGGTCCCCGTTCCAAACAAGGTGTGTGTGCAAAAGGCACAAAAATTTCCTTTTCGTGATGCGTGATGAAGGGTTGAGATCAAACAAAGAATATCTAATAGATGAGGTAGCATTGTGCCCTTGCTTCACATCATTGTTTTGAAGCAAGGTGGTGGAGTTTTTTGTGTGATACACGATGGGAAATGGGAGACAAGGGTCAACATTAGAAGATCAATGACCTTGTTTTGAAAGAGGGGATCAATGACTGTGCTTTAAACTTGGCCCGATATATGATCTCAGCCATCCATCTCCAATCCAAAGGACAACATTCAAAATTCAATGGTTAGTTGCTCTTATTCACGACAGATTTGCAAAAGTTATTGTCGCATCGACCTTCCCATCTACTTGATCAAATATGATCAACTACAGATCAACCTTCTATGCTTCTCCCAAGAAAAATTGATTGTTGAACGACTCCATTTATTCCTTGAATTGTTCTAGGCCACATCTCTCCTGTCAAGGTGTGTTGGTATGATATTTTTTTGTGGATTTGACAAGCACCCATCCCTAAATTCATGATATGCATTGTCTAGGGTTATTTTGAGTTGCCAAAGCCTTTATGGCTAGTTATGTTGCTTTGTAATGCGAGCAATTCAGATCATTTAATCTAATCAAATTTATATTCCTACAAACCCTAGTTAGGTTAGGGTTTTTATTTCAAATCTTGGTTATTCTTGAAACATAAAGGAAAATATTATATCATTGTTATGGGTTCTTCTTCTTTTGGATCCTCTAGGGTTTTTCTCTTGCAAACTATATTTCACAATCTACCATTGTAAAGATTGGATTTTTGCCTCTATATTATTAGAATCGATCAAGTTTTCCTCTTCTTAGCTCTTTTGTGTTTGATTAATCCTTTACCTTCATATCTAAATGTTTATTGTATTTGCATGCATGTATATTTGAGTTAAACGTTTTCAGTCATTGGTTTGTGAAACCTTGCTTCCTTGTAGCACCTTATCAAACCCTAACCTTCATGTATGGATCTGAGAATCAAAAAAATAGAGAGTTGCAAAATTCCCCTACCCCTCTTCAATAGTGTACTGAGTATTCTAAGATAGGAAGTAGTGAGGTTTCTATCTTTGTGTATCACCTCCATTTCCCTTTCTTGTTCTCTTTTCCCCTTTTCCTCGTGAGTTGTTAGTGTTACGATTTCATGTGTTGGGTTGAACCAACATATTGTATTCAGCCTTCTCTAGAGACTTGACCTCATATTGCAAGGTCCCACACCTTGAGGTCATTTCCATTGTTTCATTAGATTGAACTCTTATTCAACATGGTGTTGTTTTATCTAACAATAGTTTTTGGCACACCCAATGGGACTACTCTCTATTGAAGAATTTGGTGTTTTCTTCAATGCATCTTTCCTTTTGAGTAATATCTTCAAAAACCATTGGCTCTATACAAAATCAGCTAGTTCAAGTAGCCCAATTTCATTTCATGTTGTTGAGGATTTGGTGCACTGTTCAACATTTTAGCCTTTGGAGGAAGTTCTACTAGCACTTGGAAAATTTGCAAGATACATCTTTGGGTGACTCTTTGGTATGTACCCAAAATCTATGGTTGGGAAGTCCTCTAATCTTATTTTTTAAATTCTGAAGTATTTCTTGTAAGTGTGAAATAAGTATGAGTAAAATAACACTTAATGAAACATTATATCAAAGATTCAACAAATAAACTAGTTTAAAGCAAGAATCTTTTGAAAGTGTCTCATTATTTCCTATCTCCAAAGATTTATTAAATCACAGAGGGCTCAGATTTGGTAATCACTTGTGACTGTTAAAGTGCAAATCTAGAGAATGGAATGGTGCTAAATAAAATGATGTAATGATTATATATGTTTTCTAGATGATATTGATGCTACTGTAATCTATATTGAAATGAAATTTGATGAAAGAAAGCTACAAAAAAACTAAGATGCAGCCAGGATTACGATTCTACTGATGCTATGATTGCTAAAATGTTATTGTTGTGATGCTTCATTGCTCTATTTCCTGCAGAGTAAGATTGCACAAAGTTGGGATCCATTTATTGTTGAGTAAGGTTGTATTTATAGATTTACGGCAACATATTTGCACAGGGGCAAAAAAGTAGAGGCTTGGATTCAATCTGGAGGACTGAATGGTTAGTCCCCATTAAAACACAAGGAAAGATGATAGGAAGAATTGATGGAAGAGGATGAAGGAGTTTCCTACAAGTTTATCTTCAATTTGTCTCCAAATCTTCCCATGAAGATTGAGTCAATTAATTTAGACATAAATTAGACATATAATATCTAATTTGATTTCTACAACTTTTGAGTGAAAACAGAAAATAGTTGTAGAATGCATTTCCATTGAATATTTGGATTTATTCAATTTAAGCAAGAAGATATTTAATTTAATAAAACAAATTACAAAAGTCTATTTATTAATTAAATAAATATGGAGGAAGTGTGATAATTAAATAAAACAAAGTCGTAAATTTGTTTATTTAATTAAGAAGAAATAATGTAATAAAGATAGAAGAAATAAAAGGTGAACTATATAAATAAATATTTCTATTTATTTAAATAGTAGAATAATTTAGGATAATTAATCAAATAAGTCATATTTAATTAATTAGATTCTCCAGACCAATTTTTAGGTGTATACATTTTGCCCCTCTTTGAAGTGATGTGTTTACACATTGCTTTAAAGAAATTTTTGTTGTTGTTGCTAGTATCGACAAAAAAAATTCAGTATGCCCCAGACATTGATTTTCAGGTGATTGGTGATAATATGCCCCCTCAGGAGATAAATTTATGATTTTTTTGAATTTTTTGGATTTTTCAAAAAAATTCAATTTTCTAATGATTTTTCAATGATTTGATGAAGATAATTTATCTCCCGATAATGATGAATAAATTTTTATGCTTGGATAAATTTCAATTAATCTACCATTAAAATTAATTAAAATGTTAAAAATTCCATAAAATTCCACCTTTAAGAACCTAATAAAAGGTCAAAAAGGTCATTCTCATACTCATTTGTGCATTTGAATTTTGAAAACTTTGTGAGAGAGACATATTTGAGCCACTTGGAGTAGGATGTTGATTCCTTACCATAGCCACCGGTTCGAGCATGTGTGATGTCACCAGTGCTCGGCCACTTACGGACCTCCGATACGTACCCATAATCCTCATTTTTTTGTGCAAAGTCATTTTTCGTGTATTTTTTCGTATTTTTAATTTTTCATAGTTTTAGTGCTTCAAGTGCATGCTATAGCACTTCAGAACTTTTTGTAGTGCTCCTAGGATCTATTTTAGCGCTTCGGCGAATTAGCGCTTTCAAATATTTTAGTGCTTTGAGAATAGTAGTGCTATGATAGGATAAATTAGCACTTCGATCATTTAAATTAGTGCTTAGAGGGCTTAGTGCTTCGAGCTATTGTTTCAATGCTTTGCCCTTTCGAAATAGTGCTTTGATTGATGTGGCGCTTTGATAGTCTGTTATAGCACTTCCAAGCAATAAAATGGTGTTGATGATATTTAGCACTTTGAATGTTTTTTTTAGCGCTTATGACTGATGAAATGGTGCTTCTGATATTTTAGTACCTTGAATGCCTGTTTTAGCGCATCTAAATCAAAGTTGATAATTTTCTCAAATTTTCCTTGTTTTGATTATGTCAGCTATTTGGTTTGATATGATGTTGATGATTTAATAACCTTGATCATTTTCAACCATTTGATGATTGATTCTAATGATTGATAGACAAGAATTATCCTCATGATAGGTGAGGAATAATCTTCACTATGAAGAACCTCATGATAGGTGAGGTTGATTTTGATAAATTGACCTCATGTTAGGTGAAGTAGAATTTAAGATTGATAATGATGACCTCATGATAGGTGAGGTTTGATGATTCTTGCTCATGAATTTTGATCAAAATTCATACAAGAGCTAATTAGATTTGATAGGATAATTGATATGTGATAATTTAACAAAGTGTATTGATTTTGAACTTATCATGATGATAGGAGCTCCAGATTCAAGAGTGCTTCCCATGGACATTTGACTTGATTCCATAGCTTACACTGGATGAGACACAGATTATTGTTCAATGTGGACTTGCTTCTCTTCTTGACATGCCCCAAATTAGAATTAATCGAGGTTTCCTCGCAGCATTAGCCGAGCAAAGGGATAGTGACCACAATACCTTCCACCTACCCACTAGTGAGATGATATTCACTCCAGAGGACGTATGGTGGATTTTACATATATCGTTTGTTGGGGAGATTGTAGTGTATGATTCACAAGAGGCCGGTGGGACAGATTCTCTCTGTAGAGTTTTTCAGGATGATCACATTGCAGGATTGTGGATTCGATGGCGTACAATGGCTGATGCTTATGCTACTTTTTCGGCAGTGCTTGTTGGATTTATTGGAGGTTTCCTTTGTCCTGATCGTAGGTCAAAGGGATTCTCTATTGGTTGGGGAAATGTACTTGAGAGCATGGTCGTGCTCTCCTGGATCTGATGTCGGCTTGTAGTGTTGCAATTTTGGGAATTCTTGCATAATTGAACTTATAAATACAAGGTTCTTTTTCTCATTTTCAGACCTAGCATTCAAGACATCACCTAGGAAGTTTACAATTTATATAACCAAATATTCCTAGTGGATGTGCATGTTGGCACACCTATATCATGATTTACATTCAGTTGTATATTTGAGAGGGCATAGCCTATCAACGGGAGTCACTTTGCTTCAGGTTTTGGTGTGGGAGCATATTGTTGTCACATGACCACTGCCAGTTTGTGATAGACTTGCTACTAGGCCTTATGTTTTCAGATATAGAGGTCGACTTACCCATTCTAGGATGGGTAAGTTGGAGCACTTGAGGTGCGTACTTGATTGGTAGGACCCACTTCGTATTGGAGAGACTCCTACTATGGAGGGTCTACAAACAGTATGGGATTTTTTAGAGCATGCCCTAGGGTGTAGCACATTATGCCCGACGTCGGAGTGATACAACATATTGGGGGCCATCTCTATCTTATGATACCATAGTAGAGGGATATCATGCCCTACAACCTTTAGCTTGGGACATGCACCGTAATATTGTAGAGGCACCAGTGACTGTGGAGTATGTATAGTATCTTACATTACATCCATGCACTCAGATTATCATTCTTGATGAGCCAATGCCCCTACTCGTAGAGGAGGATGTCAGTGGGAAGGAGGATTTCAGTGGTGAGGAGGATGTCAGTGATGAGGGGGAGGATAGTGGGGATGATAGTGAGGCAAGTAGTAGTGATGAGAGCAGCAGTGATGATGAAGATGATGGTGGTAGAGGGGTTGTGGTAGGAAGCACAGTTCCATCCACTAGTAGGCCTCATAAGAGGTGAGTAGTGGAGACATCTTCTACAGATCATTAGACAAAGATTGCCAGCTTACAAGTACAAATACAGACTATGTAGGGGAAAAATTTTTAGGCACATGGTTTACTTGTGCAAACATAGATGCAGTTACAGACCCAGGCATAGATGCATGCATAGGCCTTGGAAAAGGTATAGGGATAGTTGGCAGCTACACTGACACAGATTTCCACACTGACAACGGAGAGGGATAGTGCTAGGTAGATTGCAGAGTGGGCACATGCGACTACCAAGAATTTAAAGTGGATTTCCAATGGTACCCCTATTGGTGATTATATGAGGGAGGTTCTTTGTGTCGGTCGAGAGGCAAGGGTTTTCTATAGGACATTATCATGATGTCGTTCCTTCTGAGTGGAGAGTGAGTTATTCCCCTTCACAATCAGGAACGACACATACCAGGACAGTTAGTGAGGGTGTGTTGCAGCCTCCACGGAGAGGTTTGAGAGATCCTGGTGCTTCTAGTGGGGGAGGTACTAGTCATGAGATTCTTGCACCGTCTGGTAGCAGTAGATCCTAGGTGCCTGATATGATTTCATGATATTTTTGAGACATGATGTATACTTCAATTCAACCAGTTTTGATGATATATCTCTTTTATTTCAGACTTCATTGTTTACTTGACATTGATGATTTATATAATTTTTATGATATGCAGCAGATTTTTATTGATCTATGATGGTTCTATTTTAATTCTATGATGGATTCATTTACTTTCAATGTTCTATGTGCCATGTGATGATTCTAATTATCATGTTATAAATGCAGTTTATGTGATGATGATATGCTTATGATGTATGATTTTCTAATTATTATATGCATAATGATGATGTGTGGATGTTGTATGGATGTATGATGTAATTATATATGTGATTTATGAATATGATGTGTTGAGTTGATATGATAGATGGAAGTGTAACAATATGATGTAACAAGTGGACAAAATGATATATGATATGTTGAATGAATGCATAATATGTGATGTGATTGATGGATGAATGAAAATGTGATGATATAAATTTATTTTTGAGATTTTCTTATGCAATGTTTATGTGATAATATGATATGATATGAATGCAAAATTTATTTGATTTAAATGTACGAATGATGAAATGATAATTAAATTATTTTCTAATGTACGCAAACTAAAACTGATGATGCAACTATATGACCATGATGATGTTTTTGTTAATGTCAAGTATACTCAATATTTTAATGGATGCAAAGCGATGGTGAAAGTAATGACTATGACATGTATCCCAATAGATGGAGAAAGCTGGTTAAATCACAAATAGTGTCTATTTCCAGGTTTTCACTATATGTTTTCATTGTAATTTTTCATATTTTTATGATCTCTTTTTATTTTTATTATTATGTTTTTTTATATTTTTCATATTTCTTTTTTGTAGCAAGATGCCTATTTGCTAGGTTTTCATCAAGGAAACAATTTTTTACAAGTTTGAAACATGCACTAGGTGATTCAAGTGTAGTATCTTCTGAGATGGATATTGTTGAGATGTTCATGAAATAAATCCCCTTTAGGTTTTGATAGATGATAAGTGCTTGATCCATACATTGATATGATGACAAAGGGACCTAGCCAGTTAGGTTCAAACTTCCCTTTCTTTTCTCTATCTTTTTGATTTCTAGGGTTCTCTTTTAGGACCAAATCACCAACCTGAAAGACTCTAGGTTTTACCCTATGATTGTATCTCCTTGACATTCTTTTTTGGCATTTCGTTAGATTATTGACAACTTGTTGACGATGCTCATCCAATAGTTCTAGTTCTTGAAGCCTAGATACTCTATAGTCCTCATCTAAAATGATTCCTTTTAGTGACACAAGGAGTGATGGAATCTCTACCTCAATGGGTATGGCCTTCAATCCATATACCAAGGCATATGGTGTATCTCCTGTTGGTGTTTTGATGTTGGTTCTATAGGCTCATAGTGTAGGATTAAGTTGGACGTGCCAATCATGTCCAACATCGTTAACCGTTTTCTTGAGTATTTTCAGAATTATTTTGTTAGAGGCCTCTGCTTGGCCATTTCCCTAAGGATAATATGGTGTTGAGAAATGATGTTGGATATGAAATTTTTCACACAATTCTTGGACATCCTGGTTCTTAAATGGTCATCCATTATCAGTGATAATGGAGTGAGGTATGCCATACTGACAAATTATGTAGTTCAATATGAATGACGAGATCTTTTTTCTAGTGATAGTTGTGAGAGGAACTGCTTCTATCCATTTTGTAAGTTATTATGTCGCTGTGATTATGAACTTGTGTCCATTGGATGAAGATGGATTTATATTTCCTACCAAGTCTGGTCCCCGTTGACAAAAGGGCCATGTTGATATGAATGGGTGTAATTCTTGAGCTAGTGAGTGGATCAGATTACTATGAATTTGATAGTTTTAGCACTTCTTGACAAACTGATAAGACTCCTTCTCCATACTTGGCCAGTAATACCCTAAACGAAGGAGTTTCTTTGCTAGAGTTATACCACTTCAATGAGTTCCAAAAATACCTTCATGAACCTCACGTAAGGCTGTCTTAGATTTGTTATGTTCTAAACATCGGAGAAGAGTACCATCTAGACCTTGACAATAAAGTATGTCGGGCGAATTGGTAGATGAAGTTGCATTTTTGGTTTCTAGAAAGATCAAGAGGAACGATGTTGTATTTTAGGTATGCATAGGTCTTTTCATAGATGGAGGATTCAATGATATCTAAATGGTATATGGTTTGGGATTCTGAACTATTATAAGAAGGATTATATACTTGTTCTACCATAAACTCATAATGGCCATGTTTCTCCGGTAATTGTAAAAGAGAAGCAATTGTTACCATAACATCTACTACTTTGTTTCTTCCCTAGGAATTTGCTCAAATTTGATATTGACAAATTATTGTTTGAGATCATCTATTAGCTGCTTATAGGGCATAAAATTCTCATCTTTCATCTGATATTCATCATTTACTTGATAAACGACTAATTGAGAATCCCCATATACTTGTACCTCTACGATTTTCCATTCAATTGCCACTTTGATGCCAATGATTAATGCCTCATACTCTACCACATTATTGGTACTTGGAAACATTAGTCTATAATATTTTTGGATGGTGTTTCCCTGTGGTGTGATGAACAAAATTTTGACACTAGATCCTCTTTGTGTATATGATCCATCAAAGTAAAGTATCCATTGTTGTGTTGTTATGGTAAGAATGTCTGCATCAGGAACTTCCATTGTCATAGGATGTTCATCAGTTAAAGGAGCTTTGGCTAATTGTTCGGAAATCACTTGACCTTTGATGGCTCTTCTTTCCACATACTGAATATCAAACTCAATTAATAGCATGACCCATTTGTCCAGTCTACCTGTTAAAGCAACATTACTGAGTAGATATTTTAATGGGTCAATTTTTGGTATCATCCTGATTGTGTGAGTCAACATGTAATGTCACAACTACGGGTAGAAAATACCGCTGCCAAACTAGATTTATCAATGAAGGTATAATATTTCATAGCCATTCAAAGTTCTGCTGATGTAGTAAATGGCTTGTTCCCTTCCTTCATAATCTTCTTGTGCCAATAGTGCTCCTAAAAAAAATTCATTTTTGCAATGTATAGTATTAAAGGTCTTCCTTCTATAGGTGGCATGAGAATAGGCAACGACATTAGATATTGATTTATTTTATTGAAAGTTGTTTCACACCCTTGATCCCATTTGAACACAACATTCTTATGCAATAGATGATAAATGGGTGACTTTTGTGTGCCAACTGGGAGATAAATCTTCTGATTGATTGTAGCCTTCCTTGTAGTGACCTTAGTTGACTGATTTTTTTGGGTGGTGTCATTTCCATTATTGCCTTTACCTTTGTTGGATATACATCAATAGATTTTTCTAAGACTATGTATCCAAAGAGTTTTGATGATGTAACCCCAAAGACACATTTCTTAGGGTTTAGTCTGACATTGAACTTTTCTACCCTTGTGAAAATTTTGCCCAGTATATCCAGATGTCCTTCTTTGGAATAAGATTTAGCTAGAATATCATCCACATAATCCTCCATAAAGGTATGCATCATATCATGGAAGATAGTGGTCATTTCTCTTTGATAAGTTTCCCCTTCATTTTTCAACCCAAAGGGAATGACATTCCAACAAAAGGTTTCCCATGGACATGTGAATGCAGTTTTCTCCTGATCTTCTGGTACTATCTTGATTTGGTTGTAATCGGAGAAACCATCCATTATTGACAACATGGCATGCCCTGTTGTTAAGTCTACGATGATGTCAATATTAGGCAAGGGGAAATGATCCTTGGGGCATGCCTTATTTAGATCCCTGAAATCTGTACATATCTTGATACTATTATCCATCTTTTATACAAGTACAATATTTGATAGACCATTAGTGTGATGTGTGGATGCATCTTTCTAAATTTTTGTTTTACAGGTTTGATTCCAGTAGGCAAAGACAAATGATTCATTAAAATATTTGGGTCTAAACCTGGCATATTAGAGTATGACCAAGAAAAATTAATGCTTATTTCTTCAAACAATTTGATAAATTTGTGTCTTTCTTGTTCTATCATAGGTTCTACTAGATGTAAAATCTTTGCTCTTTCTTATGTACCAATGTTTATAGATTGTGTAGGCTCCACCAGAACTAATGACCTTTCATGATAATGCTCTGGAAGGGTGTCAAATATCCCATCTTTTAGTGCCTCAAAGAGGTTTTCACCATATGATGTGTTCTTTATTTTTCTCTTTTCAATATCTAATACTACCATAGAATGGTTTTCACCATTAGATCCATTATTCCTGTTTTTACTTTTGCAACTAGAAGATTTGACACCTTCTAGTCGATCCACATTGTTATGAGATTTATGGATAGAACTTGTATCGGGTTCGTCATAACAAAGGAAATTTATGATAACATCATCATTTGCATAGATGGGTACATTTAGAGGTTCAATGGGTTCCTTATCGATAAGTTTGGGATGGACTAAGGGCAGGAAGTCATTAGATTGACTTGGGTCAATGGCGATAAGGTTTCAGACAATTATGTTGCTAGAGTTGTCATTAGGGATGTTGAGGTCAATGATGTTACTCTCCTCAAGATTATCTAGTTCACTCGATGTATGTTCATCCTCACTTGATTCATCGATATTTTATGATTCTAATACAAGTGATCTAGACCCTGAGCTTTGTCCCTCCTCACATGTAGGTACATATTGTTTTATGACATTGATTTGGACATCTTTGTAAGATATATCAAAATATATATCCCATTCATATTCATTAAAATATGTTTCAGAGCTATCTCTTACTTGAAGGATTCTTTCAACTGCCTTCTTAGTCATTTCTTGTTTTTCTTCTTTTGAGTAACCCAGTCCTATCTTATCCTTTGAATAAAGAGTAAGAAGCTGAATTGGTTCCACGATGCCCTCTTTCCTTTTTCCAATAGGTCCCTATCCTTCATAACCCATTTTTTTCAAAAATATCCTTTCCTTTTCCATACTTATTTGTCTTGATGTTGATTTTTTTTTATGTCGATGTTTCTTCATCTTTGTACAACCAATCGAGGATAGCTTTATTTTATAATTCATCCTCTATAGTACCGGCTTTCACAAATATTTCTCTAGAACCATGGTAGGTTGTGATGTTTGTTGTTTTATCATTGATGGTTGTCCATGTGACTTTGGAGATGACATCAATTGTGAAAGATTAAGAGACTTCTAAATAGAATATTGTCACATGCCTTTGTCTATTAGCTGGACCTATTCTTGGAATTTTTGTGATAGAGAGTTTAAAGGATGCTTATTGTTTATTAATGTAGAATCAACAACACTTGTATCTTGTGAATTATCCTTTTTCTCCACCCACTTGGATGTAATGTTTGGAGGTTTCACCATCTAATGAATTTGAAGTGCATGCTTCCCTATTGTGAGGCACAAAAGTGTCTTGAGAATTTCTGAGTGTGTCACAATGTTGAGGATTGTTATAATCTGCTGATATGGTCACCTCTTGTCCATTAACTGGAAATTTCAAACACTGGTGATAGGTCGAAGGTACTGCCTGCATTTCATGAATCCACGGACGTCCTAAGAGTATATTGTAGGTTAGCTCTTTTTCTAGTACCTGGCATGTTGTATTTTTCACCATTGGTCCCACTTGAATGGGAAACAAAATCAGTCCTTTAGAAGATCTCTCTTCTTCATCATAAGCTTTATTGTCATTTTTCTTTAGGAATCAATAGCATTATCTGAGTAACCTAGTGCATGAATTAACTTTAAAGTACAAATATTTAAACCAACTCCCCCATCTATTAGGACTCTTTTAACATGATGCTTGTGGATCAAAACTTTGATATGGAGGGCGATGTTATGTGGATGATTATGTGACACATCATCCTATTCAGAGAATGATAGATAGTGTGGTGTGGTAAAAGGTCCCACCATGGCCTAGAATTGACAAACATCTAGGTTGTTGGGTACTGTGGTGGCAACAAGTGCTTGTTCTAAAATCTCCTTATGGGATGGTGATAGTTTAAGGAGTTCAAGTATTGATATTTGCGCTAGTATTTTCTGAAGTTGGTCAACAATGCTGCATAAAATTAGATGTGGAGTGGTGTTTTTAGGTGCAACTCCCTTCAAAATTACCTTGGATTTCCCCCTTGTCATTACATTAACTGGTTGATAGTCTTGTCTTTCTCTTATTTTTAAAACATTTATCTAATTGTCGGATATTTGTATGCTCAAGATTAGATTTAGGGGGATAATATCACTAGTTTTGTTGTTGTCCATGTGATTACTGGTCACGGTATCACCTTCTACTTCGAACAAATAAAAGATCATGCTATCATAAATGTGATTGACATTTTTTCCTTTATTGTTTGTAGAAGATGACTCTCCCTTATCGTAATTTGGTAAAGGGTATTTAAAGGCTGTATGATTGTTGTTGTTTTGATGTCCCTCTATGTATACCTTTTTGTTTTCAATCAGATCTTGGACTATATGTTTTAATTCCATTCAATCATTTGTCTTGTGTCCCTTATTGTTATGGAAGTTACAATAATCTACATCATTCCACCATGGTGGTTCGACTTTTGGATCCCAGAATGGTGCTTCTCATGTAGTGAAAATACCACTTGCAACAAGTTACCTCATTGTTGATTCCATTGTTTGGCCTAATGGTGTGAATCGACGCTCATTTGATGATTTTGGATACGTTTGCGGTTTTGATTCTCCATTGTTTAGATTATTGTTTTGATTGATATTGACTTCATGTTTTGATCACTGTTTTGGTTTGTCTTTGTAGTAGGGGCTGTCAAGTTAAAAATTGTCTTTGCATTTTGTAATTCATTCACAGTTTTGTTGATCCCGATATTTCTATTCTTTTGCCAAAATTTAGGTTTGTCGTTGTTGGTATATTGATTTGAGGAGTTGGTGTTGTTTGATTTTTCATTGTAGTGTAAAATCACCCCTCCTTTGACTAAGGCTTCTTTGATTTTAAGGCCATTTTCAATCACTTTTTCAAATGTTGGAGGACATTGTAATTCAAGCT
Source organism: Sequoiadendron giganteum (assembly GCA_007115665.2). Taxonomy (NCBI): domain Eukaryota; kingdom Viridiplantae; phylum Streptophyta; class Pinopsida; order Cupressales; family Cupressaceae; genus Sequoiadendron; species Sequoiadendron giganteum. Next base: position 661,675,772 of record CM021101.1, on the reverse strand, counting down.
TATAGCTCATTTCATCAGTCAAGTTATCAATGAATAACTCCATTTTCCCTTCCTCGGGTATGGAGCAAGGATATCTAGCAAATATTCTTCGTCGTCACTGTAAAAGGACAAAAATGTCTCACCTTTTTTTTGCTTCATGTTATAGAGGTCCTTTATTGTGACATCATGTTAGATGTTACAGGAATATTATGATATGAACCTATTGATGAGCTCTTCAAAAGTGTGTATTCCTAGTTGTAGTTTGGAAAACAACTCCATACATTGACCTCCTAAGCTTCTTGGGAATAACCTCATTAGGTAAGTGTCTTCCCTTACATGATCGATTGGGTATATCTTCCCATTATATTTGTCATATTTTGGGAATTCGCAGTGTCCAGGGAATGGTATCATATCCACAGTTGGGTCAAAAGGATAAGGACAAATGTTTTGTAATGCATACCTTTTCGTGTTTCCCTTTTGCATATCTTGATTTTTTTGTTGCAAGTTTTGCATTTGTTGTGTTAGTGCCACAACTTGATCTATGTTTGGTGCATGTTGTGGTATTTCAGTTTCATTTGTTCGAGGTGCTTCTTTTAAGTGATTGACATTGAAATTTTTGGGAAGTTTTGCACCTAATTCAGCTAGCATTAAGTGGTATTTCTCCATGTCTTGTTCTAAGATATTTTCCATAAATTTATGGAATTTTGGATCTTGTTGTACTGCATGAATGTCCTCTTTTGTTATTTTGTTTGTGTCATTTTGATGAATTCCACTCCAAGGATTTTGTTTAGCCATGATGTTTGGTGTTTCAGTTCTTTTTAAATTTTTGTCTTTGTGATCTCGTCAAAATTGGCATACGAGTGTTTGTTACTTTCACTAAACTTTGATCTTCTATGTTTGGATTAGTGTCAATTGGACTTTAACAAAGTCAAATAGAATGATATATTCTATTGATGAGACTAGGTTAAAAATCTGATTACTATGCCTCGTTTTGTGATAGTAGGATGATAATATCTTGATGAAGAAACTTAGCTAAATAACCAAGATTCTTTTTTTATTTGCTTGAAACTTTATAGTTTGCAAGATCTGAGTTTTAGTTGAAAAGAATGTTAACTTGTAGGAACCTATCTATTTCTAGTTTCTAGACAGTGTTTGTATTGAAAAGATACTTTTGGTTAATAAAAATCCAAGTTTTAACCAATTTGAATGATAAGTTTGGAAACTCTCTATTTTTTTTTTAATTTGTTTTTGGAAGTGCTATAATAGAGTGTCGAAGCGCTATTTTTTGGAAGTGCTAAAACAGAGTGTGGAAGTGTTATGACAGTTTTCTGAAGCACTATTTGGTGAAAGCACTAAAATAGAGTGTGGAAGCACTATGATAGTTTTCTGAAGCACTATTTTGCAGAAGCATTAAAACAGAGTTTAGAATCGCTAAAATAGAGGGTGTAAGCACTACTTTGGATTTATAAGCGCTAAAATAGAATTTAGAAGCGCTAAAATAGACCTTAGAAGTGCTAAGATAGAAGGTGGAAGTGCTACTTTGGGTTTTAATGATTTTGTCTAATTTTTCTACTCGTGAAGAGATTATTTTTCAGGAATCTTGACAAGATATCTCCACTAGTATTTTTTCAATGTTGGATGAGAAGCCTAAAGATTCTAAGTTTCTATTGCAAAATTTGATCAAGCCTGGTAGAGTATTCTATCATTGGCTATGGGATGGAAGACTAACGTATGGGTTGACTATGATTATGATATTGCATAAGAGCTCTTCTTTGTAAATAAGCTTGTGAATAAAGAGGCTCTAAGGCGTAATCACCAATATAAACCCTAGAAAAATCGTGAAACCTATGTATGAAATTTCTATGATGAAGCAAGATTTTTCTACTCTAATACAAGAAACAACTTCTTCTCAAAATATTTTTCTAAGTGGTTTCTTCGGTTTCTTGACTCTAAGGGACTTCTTGACAAAATTTTTGGATTTCCAATCTCTAATCATAAATTTTACTAGGTGGTTTTTGCTTGACTCCTTTTTGGTATTTCTCTGGATGATCTTTACCTGAGTTAAATGATCTGAGAACACGACAAGTAATTATAGAATAGTTGTTTTTTTAATCCTAGAATCTAAATAGATAGTGTATGTCCAAGAACCATGAATGATCTCTTTTTATTTCCACTGGTTTGTTTTAACAAAGATACACTTCAAACAAACTCACTCTTAAAGTCAAAAAGGTCATCGTTATACTCAACAACCCACATCTTAAAATTTTGTTAACTCACACAGCCGTGTCACCCCCTAGAGGGTGCCTGTGTTTTTGTATTTTCCAGGTGTGTACTCAAAGTTGGATTTATCGTCCCTTGAGAAAATGGTCCTTGGAAATTATATGGTGACTGTCTTGGGAGAAGATTCTTCACTCCCCTTGCACTGTGAGTATTACAATGTCTAGTTACTGACTCAGTTGGATACTATACTATGGTTCTTAGATAGGGTTTCTATTCAAAGAGGCAATAGATAAACTCCCTCAGGAGACCTCCCAATCTTTAGAACAAATATTTTGGTGATGGTTATCTTTGCACAACTCTGGAAAAAGTGAGTTTCCCCAGATTCTCTTTAAATTTTATAGTGGGATGGAAAACCTAGCTTTGGTTGTTCCCACTTAGGTTGTTCCCATAGGGTGAGTACTTTTTCCCACTACGGCAGGCCTTCTAAAGGATTTAAAAATCATAAACTGCATGTAAATAAAGGATGAGTCTGGCGTTTTGATCACCCAGTTAAGGGGAGAGCATAAGCATATTCACCACACAAGCATAGTAATCAATGTTTGATTTTAAAACCCAAAATAATTTTTTTTCTATTCTATTTGAAGATTTTGCTTCACAAAAGTCATGGTTTCAATTTTAACTAGTATAGAAAAATGTGTGATGTCTATCCTAGGATTGATAAATTTTAAATCAAGTGACTACCCTAGGATTGATTCTTTTTAGTCCAAATGAATCAAAATAAAATTCTAGCCACAGTCATGTCGGATCCAAATAAGCGGTTATAGAAGCACTAAAACAAAAAATAGAAGCGCTACAGTTTATATCAGATGCGCTATAGTCAAAAGTGCTACAACAGTTTGTAGAAGCACCATTTAATTTCATAGAAGCGCTATAGCTATTTTGAAGAACAAAGACCAACTGTGCTGGAAATGGGTGGCTGATGCACTGAAACAGACCATGGAAGCACTATAGATTCCTCCTCAAAAGCACTAAAAAAATATTCAGAACTGCTATAGTTTTTGTGGAAGTGCTAAAACAGAGCTCAGAAGCACTAAAGTTTTCCTTGGAAGCACTATAGTTTCCGTAAGAAGCATTGGAAAAGCTCTCGCTCGCACTAACCTAAACACACCAGAAACCTATACAACACTTTTCAAATAAATTTTGTGAAATATGCAATTAGGCCCCATGGTGGGCGCCAAATTGTAAGTGTGAAATAAGTATGAGTAAAATAACACTTCTTAATAAATTATTATATCAAATATTCAACAAATAAACTAGTATAAAGCAAGAATCTTCTGAAAGCATCTCATTGTTTCCTATCTCCAAAGATTTATTAAATCATGGAGGGCTCTCAGATTTGGTAGCCACTTGTGACTGTTAAAATGCTAATCTAGATAATGGAATGATGCTAAATGAAATGATGTAATGATTATATATGATTTCTAGATGATATTGATGCTATTGTAATCTATATTGACATGAAATATGATGAAAGAAAGCTACAGTAAAACTATGATGCGGCCATGATTATGATTCTACTAATGCTATGATTGCTAAAATGATATTGTTGTGATGCTTGATTGATTGATTTCTCTATTTTTTGCAGAGTTAGATTTCATAAAGTTTGGATCCATTTCTTGTTGAGAAAGGTTGTATTTATAGATCTACGGTAATAAATTTGCACAAGAGCAGCAATGTAGAGGCTTGGATTCAATCTGGAGGATTGAATGGTGATAAATTGAGAAGATTGAGAACATTTTGGGAATGGTTCCTCCCCATGAAAACACCAGGAAAGATGATAGGAAGAATTGATGGAAGAGGATGAAGGAGTTGCATGCAAATTTATCTTCAATTTGTCTCCAAATTTTCCCTGTGAAGATTGAGTGAATTAATTTAGACATAAATTAGACATATAATATCTAATTTGCTTTGTGCAACTTTTGAGTGAAAATAAGAAATAGCTGTAGAATGCATTTCCATTGAATATTTGGATTTATTCAATTTAGGCAAGAAGGTATTTAATTTAATAAAACAAACTATAGAAGTCTGTTTATTAATTAAATAAATATGGAGGAAGTGTGATAATTAAATAAAAAAAAGTTGGAAATTTGTTTATTTAATTTAGATGATGATGTGATTAAGATAATAGAAGAATTTAATAATGATAATTACATAAATTTGTTTATTTAATTAAGAAGAAATAGTGTAATAAAGATAGAAGAAATAAAAGGTGAACTATATAAATAAATATTTCTATTTATTTAAATAGTAGAAGAATTTAGGATAATTAATCAAATAAGTCATATTTAATTAATTAGATTCTCCAGACCAATTTTTAGGTGTATACATTTCACATGCTTGAAAATGTCAAGTTATAATGGAAACCACATATATACCCCACTGTTTCATGATAATGCTAGCTTTGCACCTCCCAATTAGCCATATCAGGCTCATTATGCATTCCATTCCATTCAATCTTCACAAAATGCATACCACCCAAACCACCTTGCTCAAATGTCTTGGATGGCTACACATTCCTATCAACAACCCTAGGATACTTTGTATTCTTCATTTCAACCCCAAAATGAGAGTGAACTCATGTCCATTATGAAATATCTCTTTAATAGAATTATTAAGCTTAAGGAGCAGCAACAAGCATTTGACCTATAGAAGGGAGAGTTGGAAAATCAATCCTATCAAGGGCAATAAGAAGGTTATTTCCCACAACATGATGATTTTTTTTATCAAGCTTATTATGTACAACAACAAAATTTAGAATCTCAATGGAGGTATGAGCAGTAGCTAGATGCACAAAGAATGCAATAAGAATAGTGTACAACAAGAGATGTTGTTTCTAGGAAAGAAAGAATCAGTCTTGCCCTTGCTCTAGCACAATTTCCTAAAACTCGAGCAGACCCTTGTGTGCCTAGTTTCAAACAAGAACCTCCACTAGCTCTAGAACAACCTGCTAAAGAGGAGGTAAAAAAGCATAAATTACCAAGTTTTAGGAAACCTAGAAAGCCTATTGAAACTTCTATTAGCCCTCAATTTTTTCTAGGGAAGCCTATTGTGCAAGAGGTTTGCAACCCCAAAAAATTTAGTTTCAAGAATCCCAATCAGCCCTTTGAAACTCCCATTCAACCTCTTATGTCATCAAGCAGATCTTCTTTGTTGGAGACCCTAGGTTTTGAGAGCCTCCATTCATTTCAAGAACGTATCCTTGAAGAGGTTGTTGTTGTGGAGCCTTCATGTGCTCAAAAAATGAGTGTCCTATTTTTTTGCAATAAAATATTTAAAATGAAATAATGTTGCAGCAACAAGACATTAAAATGGTAGAAAAAAATGATATAGTAGAGGAATCAGTCTTCTCATTTGATGCCCTTCCTTTTTTTTTTGGAGATGAGGAGGATAGATCAGCTATACCTATATCAGTTGAAGCCTCTAAACAACTTGATCTTGGCTTGGTGGATGAAGATAACTCCATGGTTTTGGAGTAGCAACAACAAACATGTTCAACCCCTATTATTGTGGATGGAGATCCATAATCTATTGAGGTTTGTAATTCTAAGTTGGAGGGCCTTTGTTGGGATGTTATAGAAATATTGTGTATAGGTTTAAATATCAAATAATCTCCCCTAAAAGAGGCTCTTTGTGGGAAACAACATAATAATGAGGAAACAAAGGAGGTCATCCGAACCATTGCATGCCCAAATTCTTTGTTGTTGTAGCTTCTTGCGAAGAGGAAATTAAAATAGAGAGACAACTTGAAGAATTTAGTTCTTCACTTGAAGTGTCTCAATAATTTGAGGTATGTGTTGATGAAGTGTGCATCAATACAAGTAATTATGAGGTTTTTTGGTTTTTGATGTCCTTGAATGTATTAATGTTGAATATGAGGCCTTCATTCAAAATGAAGATGTGACCTTTGGCATTGGGGATAATGTGACTAAGTTAGAGGGCTTCACATGGAACCAACACATTGAAAAATCTACCATTGAGCAGCTACACATTTTTTTGGAGAGTGATGCTCCTATTACTCAAATTTCTAGAATGCTTGAGGGTATGTGAAGGATCATGATGGGCCAAAAAGTGGTGATATGTAAGTGATATGATGGCCCATGTGGCTGACGAATTTTTTTACCAAAAATTGATGAAATGAAAAGGGTTTTTAAAGGAGATTCTCAGATTTCCACCAATATAAATTATGGTTTACTTTGAATTTAATAAATTATTATTATTCATTTTCTATTTGAATTATGACTAAAGTCTTGATTGATAGGCTGATTGAAAAACATCTATAGCTTTCAAATGATATCAAATTTTTTGAATCTAAAACATGCATCACATTATATGCTTTAAATACTATAGGATTTTAAAAAAAAATGAATTTCATGAAGTTTTGACCATGTTAAGGTGGTCAGACATATGAGTTTTTAGATTTTTTAAAAGTTGTAATAAAAAAATCATAATTAATTATTTACTTGGAAAAAAATTACGAAAAAAAATGTATCACATCAAGACATGAGTCCTCTACTTGTATCCAAAATATTATAAAAAAATATTATCATTTTATTGTGGTTAGGGTGGTTAGACAAACACCTACTTCTTATTTTTCCCTGAAATTCAAGTACTATTGCATTGAAATTTTAAATTTTCACCAAATAAATTTTATTTATTTTTAAGAAAACCTAGTATTTAGAAACTAAATTCAATTTTCTAAAAATTCTATTCTTACATATTTTTGAAATAATATAGATAACTATTCAGATTTTTAAGTCAAGTTTCCTAACTCTTATTTTCTAAATTTTCATCACCACTTAAGGGTCTATTTTTTCCATGATGATCCTACACATACCCTTGAGCTTCAAATTTACTCTTTTGAGGTGCATGAGGATGGTTTTCTTTGTGTAAATCAAAAATTAGATTTGGCATATTTCACATCACTATGTGAGCTAGAAACATTATCCTTTAGTTTTAGCTCATGCATTGAAAATGTCAACAATGTTGACATTGGTCTATCCTTTTGTGTGGAGAGTTCTCTTTCCCTTACAAAATGTTTTCTCTTGGATTCTGGCCTATCTTCAAAAAGATCATCCCTACTATTGTATGTTCACTTGAGGTACCATTTTTAGATGAATCTATCACTTGCATCATATGGTTTCTTTGCATTGGCAAAGTTTACAGTGAAGTGATCCTTCATCTTGTAGGCATTTTATGCAGTTTCATGCATATTGGCAATAGTTTTTAGTGGTTGCAGCTAGCTGAGTTCTGCAACTATGGTTTGAGAGAGATCAAATCCTTCAAAATATTCTTATTTGATAGAGGAAAATTCCCTTATTTTTCTTTTCATCAATATAATGTACATATTGTAATTATTTTTCTTTCCATGAAGTGCCTTCGCACACCCTGCATTCTCCTAAAGGGAATGTATGTTCCTAGTTTCCATGCTTTCCTCCAAGTGTAAGCCTACAAATGGTTTTGTTTTTTCCCTTGGGATGCCCATATTTGTTGACCCCTTTCATGACTTTGTGCCCAATGAACTGATAAGGCCTCTAGATTCTATGAATAGCATGCAATCATCCCACAAAAATTGCCAAAATGTTGACATATTTAATGCCACCCTTGGATGCATATCATTTATATCTGATCAAAGAGATCCTATGTGTGCATACTATCAAAATCTATGATTATTTTTGATGAATTTGATTCTTTGAGGTTTTGAAACTCCTCAATTGTGTATTTTATGGTTCTAAACTTGCAAGATAGGGATTTTAAAACCCTCATGTGCTTAAACCCTAAACACCTAAACCTAGCATGCACTTTTTCTATAAACTCATGTTGAGGTTTTACACCTAGTTAGTCTTGCGTGCCTATGTTAAAGGATTTAATGTCCCCATTCTTCATTTTACCTAGGTGCAACCCCCTTTTATGAACAACTTTGAAGCATGTTATAATTACTACCACTTAAGTCTTTGTATTTCCCATCATTGAAACCTTAACATTCATCGACTTCAATTCCATGATGAGCGATGAACTCTTTCTCTTTGCATCATTGTTTCATGTCAAAGGGCTCAAGGTAAATATGTGATGCATGACCAATGACCCAGATTAGGTGATGGTCATCACTAGCCTCCTTCAAATTGTGATCTTATAAACATAAAAGTTGAAGACCTTTGTGCGATGTGCGATGGTAGTAAGATCACTTCATCGAAGGGATAGGTGGATATTGGCCAAACCTAGATGATGGTCCTTTTGACATCTCGATAGGAAAGTGTATGAAATCAACATGGACAAGTGTAAATTTCCCACTATCACATGGTAATGGTTGTGGGACCCTTGATATCTAAGAGGGATAGAGGGTAGGTGATGGGTCTCTTGGTGGGCCTGAGATTTTGTTTTTCTTTGTATGACACCAATGGCTCAGATTTAGTAGAGATAATCTAACGATCATCATTGGAGGTCTTCACATCACCAAAGTATAAGTGAAGTTTTAAAACATTATGGTGATATGTGATAGCTAATGGGAGAATATTCTTACTAATATTCTTGTCATCAGAGGGTCTTTTCACATTGCTCTTTTCATTTTATCAATGAGTTCCTTTTCATGATGCACGATGAAGAGATAAGATCAAATAAAGAATATCTAATGATGGAGTGGCATAACACCATTCATTCACATCGCTATTGTGAAGCAGGGTGGTGGAGTGGTTTGCACGATGCATGATGAGTGAGGGGAGATGGCAATCAACATTAGAAGATCAACAACCCTATTTTGAAAGATGAAATCAATAAATTTGTTTTAAACTTGGCTCAATATATGATCTCATCCATCCATCTCCAATCCAATGACTAACTTTCAAAATTCAATGGTCAATTTCTCTTGTTCATGGTAGATTTGCAGATTTAATTGTCACATCGACTTTCCCCACTACTTGATCAAATCTGATCGACTCCATATCAAACTTTTGTGCTTCTCCCAAGCCAAATTGATTGTTGAACAATGCAATTTATTCCTTCAAGTGTTGTAGGCCACATATCTCTTATCAAGTATGTTGGTATGATATTTTGCTATAGATTTCATGGGTTCCCATCCCTACATTCATGATTCATTATTTGAGGCTTGTTCGATTTTTCAGAGCTTTTATGGCTAGCTATGTTTCTCTATAATGGGATAAATTCAGATCATTTAATCTGATCGAATTCATCTTCCTGCAAACCCTAGTTAGGCTAGGTTATGGTTTTAATTTCAAATCTTGGTTATTCTTGAACCATAAAGGCAAATATTGCATCATTATTATGGGTTCTTCTTCTTTTGGCTCCTCTGGGGTTTTTCTCTTGCAGACTATATTTCACTCTGCCATTGTAAAGATTGGATTTTTGCCTCTATGTTATTGGAATCGATCAAGTTTTTCTCTTCTCAACTCTTTTTTTTTTGAGTAATACTTTACCTTCATATATGATTGTTTATTGTATTTTCATGCATGTATGTTTTAGTTAAATGGTTTGCAGTCACTGGTTTGAGAAACCTTACTTCCTTCTAGCACCTTATCAAACCCTAACCTTCTTGTATGCCCCTGAAAATCAACCAAATAGAGAATTGTGAAAGTCCCATTTCCTTTCTTCAATAGTGTACTGAGTAGTCTAAGTAGGAAGTAGTGACATATCCACCTTGGTGTACCACTTCCATTTCCCTTTCATGTTGTCTCTCTCCCCTTTTCCTCGTGAGTTGTTAGTGGTAGGATTTCATGTGTTGGGTTTGACCAACACATTACATTGGGATTGAAATAGGAATCTAGCCTTCTCCAAAGACTTGACCTCATCTTGCAAGGTCCCACACCTTGAGGTCATTTCCATTGTGTCATTAGAACATTGAACTCTTGTTTAGTAGGGTGCAATTTTATGTGACAACAATTTCCATTTATGTACTTTCAAGAATTTTCATTTCATGTTCTAGGTCTTACTATGCATTTAGTTTAAGCATTTCATATCATTTCAATTTGGTTTCAAATCTTTCCTATTTTCTTAAGGACTGAGATTGAGGTTTGTTTGACTCACCTTTAAGGTTGAAATTCAATCTCTACTCATTTTGATATCTTTCCTAATGAAATTCCTTTGGGAGAGGAATAAATAGAGAAAATATCCCTTATTCATTAAGGAAACCCTTCCCCACATTTCAAAATGTAGGGGATCATGTCCATCCTACAAAATGAGAAATAGAGTCAAATTTTAGGTTTATTCTCAAATGATATTGGATGTAAGAAAAATAAAATATATAGTTTGGTTGTATGATCATAGCCCTCACACTTGATTAGGAATTTAATTTACATTTCAATATTGTCAAGTTTTTTTATAGAGCGAATCTTTTATAGTATATAAATCATTTAATTTAGACATAGAGTGTGTAGTTCAATAAACCATCTAGTTTAATAAGTAGGATGTATTTTCCACAACATGTCAAATTATGATATTTATATTAGGATTCAACTGTGTATTTTTTGAGTCAAACTTATTGACCCATGTTTCATGATTAGTGGTTCACATGAACCCATCTCTCATGAGTATGAATGGTCCATTCAATACTTATTGTATCTAGGTGATTCTCATAGAGGTGAAGGATTGGGCCTTCTTGGGAGGTTTCCCATATCATCACTACTCCAACTCAAGTGCACTTAACCATGGAGTTTCCCCCAAGGTTATGCCCACATATCTAGTTGAAGGTTTTGAAAGTGGGGTAGTAAGCTAAGTGCACATAACCTTAGGCGAAACTCCATGGTTAAGCATGCTTGATTTGGAGTAGTATAGGGATGGGTGACCTCCTAGGAAGGCCCAATGCTTCGCCTCTATGAGCATCACCTAGATTCAATGAGTGTTGAGTGTAACATTAATACTCATGAGAGATGGGTTCATGTGAAAAACTACTCATTAAACATAGGTCAATGAGTTTGAGTCAAAAAGCACATAGTTGAATCTTGCTAGCAATATCATAATTTGAAATAATGTGGAAAATACCCCTACTTATCAACTGATGAGCTAAATGGACTCTATAATTAATGGTTCATAAGGCGCAACACTTCTTGAAGGTTTTGCAAATGGGGTAGAAAACTAAGTGGGCCTAACCTTGGGGGAAACTCCATGATTAAGTGTTCTTGAGTTGTGGTAAAATTGGGATGGGGGAATTCCTCGGAAGGCCTAATGCTTCACCTCAGTGAGCACCACATAGATGTAATGATTTTTGAGTGGACCATTCATAATCATAAGAGATTGGTTAAGGTGAACCTTTACTAATAAAACATTGTCCAATGAGTTTGACTCAAAAAACACATAGTTGAATCATGATAGAAATATCATAAATTGACACATTGTATAAAATATATCCTACTTATCAATTGATGAGCTCAAGGGGCTCTATAATGATTGGTTCATAAGGCACAACACTTTCTAATTTTTTTGTGAATGGGGTAGCAAGATAGATGGGCTTAACCTTAGGGGAAAATCCATGGTTAAGTGCACTTAATTTGGAGTAGTACTTAGATGGGTGACCTCTTGGGAAGGCCCAATGCTTCACCTATGTGAGCATCACCTTGATGTAATGAGTGTTGACTAGACCAAGTATATTAATTGGAGATAGGTTCATGTGAGCCACTTCTCATGAAACATGGGTCAATGAGTTTGACTCAAAAACCACACACTTGAATCTTGATAGTAATATCATAATTTGACACATTGTAAAAAATACCTCCTACTTATCAATTGATGAGCTAAAGGCACTCTATAGTGATGGGTTCATAAGGAAAAACACTTGTTGAAGGTTTTGCAAATGAGGTAGCAAGCTAAGTGGGCTTAATCTTGTGGGAGAGTCCATGTTTAAGTGTGCTTGAGTTGTAGTAGTGGCATGGATGACCTCCTAGGAAGGCCAAATGCTTCACCTTTGTGAGACCCACTTAGATGCAAGAGTGTTGATTGGACTAGTCATAATCATGAGAGATGGGTTCATGTGAACCACTACTCATGAAACATGGGTCAATGAGTGTGACTCGAAAACAACACAATTGAATCTTGATAGCTATATCATAATTTGACATGTCGTCAAATTTACTTACTACTTATTAGTTGATGAGCTAAATGGGATCTATAATGAATGGTTCATATGGAACAACACTTGTTGAAGGTTTTTCAAATGGGGTAGGAAGATAAATGAGCTTAACCTTGGGGGAAATTGTTGCAAGTATGAATAAGTATGGTGGTGTTGTCATTAATATTGTCATTGATGTCAACACAATTCAGGTTGTTGCAGTGAAAGGAAACATGTGATTGCAGGTGGTACATGTATGGTTGAGATATTGTAGAGATGTTGTGAGTACATGGAGCTATATTTATGGTGTTGCAAGTGTGCTAATATGATGAGTTATCAAGTGATTTTGAGAAAATTAATAAACAATGAAGATATAATTATATGTGTGTTTTGAATGTGCTCTAGTATTGTGCTTTGCATTTCTTCTATGTTGATCCTATTCCTGTACAAATATGTAGTCTTGTTTATGGGAATATTTGGGTGATATATCCTGAATAATAGCTTCTAGGTTGATGGAGAGTGAAATTTGTGTTGATCAGTTTGTGAACTAGTCTGGAAGAGTTGTTTGTCTATGGACTGGGAGAAATGTTTCTACTCTGTAGTCGTCTGGTGGTGTGTCTTAGATCTTGCATATCTAGAAGAATGCTAACAATGGTGTTATCTGTGTTATGGAAAAAGTGTTCATGGTTTGGTGTTGTGGAAGACTTGTTCCAAAGTTACTATGTGTGTTTGCACAATCTGGTTGGACTGATGGAAAGAGTTATGTATATGGAATTTTTTTCAGTTGTTGTGGATGAATCTAAAGATATCTAAGAGGTTTTCTAGTGTCTGGTGATGCATTTTTAAGGATCCACATGTTATCATCTTGTTGGGAATGCAAGTTCTTCAATATTCATTGGTGTTTTCATTAGGTTTGGCCGACCTGGTGTCTACACATTACATGAAGGATAAGTATCAATTAAGGAAGCCATTTGATTGATCCAAGATGTTGTTTTGGGTCCTGGTTAAGTATTATTTTTTTCTACTCTCATTCTTATCCACCGCAGGAATGTTGAGTCTCTTACCTAATTTGAGTTTGTAAAATGAAGAATGTGTAGCAGACCTTGGAGAAAGTTTCCAAGGTTGAAGTTGGTATATATACAGGTCAAGATGTTGTGAATTATGTGAGAGAAGGGAAAACAAGTGTGAGAAGCAAAGTGAGTGAAAAAGAGTGTGTGAAAGTGAATTAAGGCAACGGTAGATCAATGTGTTAGACTTCTGAAATCAGTGAGCTGATGGTGTTTGTGATTCTTTGATCAAGGCTGTGAATGTGTATGAATTGTTGTGGTGTATTTTTTGTTATCTATCTTTATCTATAGGTATTGAGCCTCCTTCTAGACATTGAGTCCTATTTGTAAGAAGTGAGCCTTGTATCTGGATAGTGAGTCCTTTTTGGGCAGTGAGCCCTTTGCTAGTGAGACTTTGTATCTGGTCTTTCATTACTATTATATTATGAGTTAATCCTCACTGTGGTTTTTCCATTATTCGATTTTCCATGTAAATCTGGTGTCTCTGGTATTTTCTTTGATTTATCTACATTTCATTATTATACTTAATAACTTATTAAAATAGATATGGAATTGATTAAGATCAAAAGTGAATGTAATTAGATACAACTAATTCACCCCCCTCTTGTGCAGGAGCACCTTTGATGCAATTTTGGGTTATATTGTGAAACTTTGGTTTTTGATTTTTTTTGTCTTTATTCATGTAAATAAGGTCACTTATGACCATTTGGGATAATTTAGATCCATTTTGGTGTGTTTAGGATCTTTTGGTCAAAAGTTGCTCAAAAGATTGTCAAGCAACTTGTCAAAAAGTGTCATTTAGGTGTTTTGTTAATAAAATAATCAAAAGGTGGTTGAAAATAGTTATTTTTGGTTTGAAATTTATAATTACACCCTCCAAAACTCGAATTGGAGGTTGAAGACATTGTTTTTGGAGGTTGATGAATGGAAACCTCCATTTTGTGTGTATTTTCTGATTTTTACTTTGTTTTCAGGTTGAAGTTATGCATTTTCTGGCCTGGTATGGCCTCATATCAATGAATATAGTATATGTATGGAATTATATTGGTTTATAGGTTACAATTTTTTTTGTCTCATTGAAATTTATTGAGTTTTGTGGGAGATATGACTATTTTGGTGAGACTACCCTATTCTAACAATGTTTTCCAGAATTTACAGTATGAAAAATGTTATGATGCGGATTTTACATTAAATATTTTGATTTGAAACAAGTTGGATTTTTTTTCCATGTGAATCTAATTTCATTTTATTCAAGTCTCATCAAATTTCATTAAGATTTGAATAAGTTATGACCATTTTTGTGAGGGCGGGTCTGAACCTTGCCTAGGGTTTGCAGTTTTGGAGAAAATGCAATAAGTTTCTTTTCCAATGTTGGATATTAATAAAAATTGGAATACAAGTATGTAATTATTTTATCTTCAATCTCACAAAATAAATTAAATTTATTATTAGTTTTTTGAATGTTATTAATGGCAGTTCATCGCATTGAATTGTGGGTTGCCATGGCAATGTTTCCAATGTGATCTAGAAAGCACTTAATCATTGTTTGAGATGAATTGGTTTATGCAAGATGTCAAGTGAATCAAGTTTGTTGCATTTTTTTCATTTTTGGTGATGGATAATTGTTTCAATTGTGTGAAGTTGTGCTAAGTGAAGGTTCCTCTGCATCACCCTCTTAATTGTCTTGTGCAATTCAATAATTGGTATCAGAGCTTTGGTTCCTCCAAGAAGAGCTTAACCACTTGAGGTAGATTTGATGGTGCACAAATTTTCAATCCCTATGTTTGATGGATCTGACTACAGTGACTGGAAAGTGCAGATGAGAGGCTACTTGATCTCCCTTGGTTTCAAGACTTGGAAAGTTGTTGAGAAAAAAATTGTTAAACCAACAAGTGGTCCTTCTTCTATTAATGAGATTTATGCTTATGAGGAAAATTAAAAAGCAAGGTATGGAATCTATAGTGTTTTATCTAAGATGAAGCAGAAAAAATTTATTTCATTAGGCACTGCTTATGAAGTATGGGAAAAGTTGAAAGATATCTATGAAGGAAATGATAGAGTCAAATTATCAAAGAAGCTAACAACAAAGCACAAATATGAGAAATTGAAAATGGAAGAAAGTGAAAACATTACAAGCTACTTTCAGAGCGTTGATATTGTAGAAAATAAAATCAAAAATCAATGTGTTACTCTGACAGATGAAGATGTAATAGAGAATATTTTGATGACTCTACCAAAGAGTTATAGTGACAAGGTCTTAGTTATTGAGGAAGTTTATGATCCAAAGAAATTCACTAAAGACCAAATTTTTGGCACCTTGACTACATTTGAGATGAGCAAGTTTGGAAAATAAAAGGAGAAAACAAAAACAACCTTCAAAGCCACTAAGATAGAAGATGATCCAGATAGTGAAAGTTCAAAGGAGTTGGAAGAAAACTTTACAAGGAAGTTGAAGAATGGTAACCCGGTAAGTACAAAGGTATGTTACCTTTTAAATGTTTGAGTTGTGGAAATATTGGTCACTATGCTTCAAGATGTCCAAATAGAGCCACACACAAAAAGAACAGAGATAATAAAGACAAAAAAGGACAAAAAATTCAAGAAATTATATTATGTTAGAGAAGATGCTAGAATTTTTTATTATGAATATAATGTTGAGGATGATAAAGATGAATGCTTGTTTTTAGCCTTGGATAATAAATCTATGTCTACTAACCACGAAAGATGTGCAAGGGAATGTGGTCCAGAAAAGAAGAAGGATGAGATGGAAAGTACTCTAGTTATTGCCTTTCATGCTAGACAAGATGAAGATTATTGGGTAATTGATAGTGGATGTTCAAATCATATGACTAGAGACAAAATTAAGTTTACTGAACTTGAAAATTATGATGGAGGATTAGTCATGTTTGGAGATTATTCTCGTGCAAATATTGTTGGAAAAGGAACAATTAGTTTTGATGAAAAACACAATACTGATAATGTCTATTATGTTAAGGGCTTAAGGAATAATCTTTTGACTATTGGAAAAATGTGTAGCAAAGGATTTAAACTTGTGTTCCAGGATAACACCTGTGAGATCATAAAAGGGTCAAGAACTATGGTCTCTACAGGAAGAAAATGTGGAAATATTTATCAGCTTAAGAGTGGTGATGGTTAGTGTTTTGTGTCTTAAGTTAATGAAAGTTTGCTATGGCACCGAAGGATGGGACATGTAAAATTTGAAAATATGATTAGGATTAGTTCAAGAGAAGTTTTGAGGGATCTTCCTAGAATCACAAAGCCTACCAATACTATTTCCAGAAGTTGTCAATTGGGGAAACAAACAAGATGTAGTTTTAAAGGAAAAGAACAATCAACTACTAGAATGTTGGAATTGATTCATACAGACCTCTATGGTCCCACAAGAATAAGAATTATTAATGGTGATAGGTATTTAATGTTTTCAATTCATGATTATTCTAGAATGACATGGGTTAATTTTCTTAGGGAGAACGTTCAAGCTCTAGATAGATTCAAATTGTTCAAGGAAAGGGTAGAGAATGAAGTGAACCTGAGAATCAAATTTTTAAGGTCTAACAAAGGTGGAGAATTCACTTCCAGTCAGTTTAATACAATTTGTGAAGAGCATGGCATAAAGAGACATTTTTATGCTCCCAGAATTCCTCAATAGTTGTAGAAAGGAAGAACCAAGTTGTTCAAGAGGTTGGAAGGACTATGATGAAAGAGGAAAATGTACCTGATGTATATTGGAGATAAGTAATCCACACTATTTTTTATATTCTTAATGGAGTTCATATAAGAGGTAATAGCAAAAAGACCCCTTATGAACTGTGGACTAGAAATATTCCTACTATTAAGTACTTTAAGGTGTTTGGAAGTAGATGTTTTATTAAAAGAGATGATGAGAACCTTGGAAATTTTGATGAAAGATGTGATTAAGGTGTTTTCCTTGGATATTCAACTAATAACAATACATATAGATGCTATAATAAAATATTGAGGAAGATAGTTGAAAGTGAAAATGTTAAAGTTGATGAAGACATGCACATACCAGTTGAAATAAATGAAGTTGAACTAGATGAACCTATCTACAGAAAAGTACAAGAAGAGGATAAGGAAGAAGAAGAAGAGACTCCAGAACCTACTCCTAAGACTCCAAAATATGTACAGAAAAATCATCCAGAAGAACACATAATTGGAGACAAAGGAAAAGGTATAACAATAAGAAGAAAAGTGGTAGCAGCTAAGGTAAATTTGTGTCTTCTATCCAAGATAGAACCTAAAATAGTGTGTGAAGCATGCAAAGATCAAAATTGGGTTAGAGCAATGAAAGAGGAATTACAATAGATAGAGAAGAATCAGATATGGGAACTGGTTCCTAGACCTGTAAACAAAAATGTAATTGGTAAAAAATGGGTATTGAGGAAAAAGCTGAATGAAGATGGTGAAGTAGTAAGAAGAAAATAAAGGCTTGTGTCCAAAGGTTATTCATATATTGAAGGAAAAAAAATTGAGGAGACATTTCCTCTAGTGGAAAGAATGGAGGCCATTCAGATGTTTTTGGCATTTTCTACTCACAAAGATTTCAAGGTATACTAGATGGATGTTAAGTATGCATTCCTGAATGGAGCATTGGAAGAAGTGGTGTACATGCAACAACCAGAGGGTTTTTAGTTATCAAATAAACCATACATGGTTTGTAAGTTGAAAAAGACACTATATGGACTTAAATAGGCTCCCAGAGCATGGTATGCAAGGTTGGACAAATATTTGACACTACAAAGGTTCAACAAAGGCTCTGCAAAAAATAATCTCTCTTTTAAAGTTGAAGGAAATTGATTGTTGATAGTGGTTGTGTATGTTGATGATATTATCTTTGGAGGAAATGAGGGTATGTGCAAGAAATTTTCAAATGAGATGCAAAAGGAGTTTGAGATGTCTATGATTGGTGAATTGAACTTCTTTCTTGGACTTGAAGTGAATCAAACTGATAAGGGCATATTCATTTCACAATCAAAGTGTGTTAAAGAGTTACTGAAGAAGTTTGGAATGTATGATTCCAAACCGGTTTGTACCCCTATTGTTACTAGATGCAAATTGAGTAAGGATGATGATTCTCCTAAAGTTGATCAGAGCATGTACAGATCTATGATTGGTGGACTGCTATATCTTACTGCTACTAGACCAAATATCATGCATGTAGTATGTTTTGTTGCCAAATTTCAAGTAGAACCTAAAGAAACACATGTTACAACTATGAAAAGGATATTTAGATATCTAAAAGGCACTCAAATTATGGCTTGTGGTATCCTAAGGATATTGATTTAACTCTAAATGCCTACATTGATGCAGATTGGGATGGTTGTGTAGATGATCGAAAGAGTACAATTGGTGGTGCATTATTTCTTATATGTAGTTTGGTTTCATGGCTAAGAAGAAACATGATTCATTTTCTTTATTCACTACAGAGGCCAAGTATATTGCAGCAACATCTTGCTGCACATAGGTACTTTGGATGAAGCAAGCATTGAAGGATATAGGTGTGATGTATGATGAGCCTATCCCTATCTTATGTTATGATACAAGTGCAATAAATATTTCAAATAATCTGGTAATGCATTCAAGAAAAAATTATATATCTATCAGGTATCATTTCTTAAGAGAGAAGGTGTTGGAGAATGAAGTCAATCTTGAATATGTTTCTACAAAGGATCAAATTGCAGATATATTTACTAAGGCTCTTCCTAAGGATACTTTGGATCATCTCAGGGATAATTTGGGGGTTACTGCCCCTCCTTTGAACTAGGTGCACATAGAGGTGCATCAGTCCAATGGACCCACATATTCATCATCTGTCTGGGATGATGATTGGGCTCTACTCCTCAATGGGAGTAGAGAGTATCATTGTTGTTGGATGATGTATGTGTTGTCATGGGTGCACTCCTAAGGGGGAGTGATCATATGTTTATGGTTGAAGAATCATACAAAAACTTTTCTTTTCCATTGATGTCAAAGAGGGATGGAGAATCATGTGAAAAATCCTATCTATATCTAGCTAAAAGGGAGAGAGAATCTTGTAAGAAGAGTTTGCAAGAAGGTTGTATAGGTTGTCTAATTTGAAAAAAGAAGAAGAAGCAGGAGAGTGTGTATGTTTTCTTTGATGTTTTTTCACATCATGTGTTTCCATCAATGACAAAGTGGGAGATTGTTACAAGTATGGTGGTGTTTTCATTAATGTTGTCATTGATGTCAACATAATTCAGGTTGTTACAGTGAAAGGAATCATGTGATTTTAGGTGGTACATGTATGGTTGAGATACTGTAGAGATTTTGTGAGTACATGGAGCTATCTTTATGGTGTTTCAAGTGTGCTAATAAGATGAGTTATCAAGTAATTTTGAGAAAATTAATAAACAGTGAAGACAAAATTGTATGTGTGTTTTGAATGTACTTTGGTATTGTGCTCTTCATTTTTTCTATGTTGATCCTATGCTTGTGCATATTTGTAGTGTTGTTTATGGGCAACTTTGGGTGATATATCCTAAGTTATAGCTTTTGGGTTGATGGAGAGTGAAAGTTGTGTTGACCGGTTTGTGCACTGGTCTGGAAGATTTTTTTGTCTTTGGACTGGGATAAATGTTTTTTCTCTACAATCCTTCAGTGGTTTGTCATAGATCTTACATATCGGGAAGAAGGATAACAATGGTTTTATCTATGTTTTGGGAAAAGTGTTCATGGTTTGGTGCTCCGAAAGACTTGTTCCTGAGTTACTATGTGTATCTGCATAGTCTAATTGTACTGATGGAAAGAGTTATGCCTATGGAATTTGTTTCAATTGTTGCAGATGAATATGAAGATATCTAAGAGGTGTTCCAGTTTTTGGTGAATAATTTTCAATGGTATACATGTTATCATCTTGTTGAGAATACAAGTGCTTCAATACTCTTTGGTGTTTTCATTAGGTTTTGTTGACCTTGTGTTTACACATTACATGAAGGATAAGTATTAATTAAGGAATCATGTGATTGATCCAAGATGTTGTTTTGGGTCCTGGTTAAGTATTAATTTGGTCCACTCTCATTCTTATCCACCATGGTAATGTTGAGTTTCCGACCTAATTTGAATTTGTAAAATGAAGAACGTGTAGCCCACATTGGAGGAAGTTTCTAAGGTTGAAGTTGGTATATATACAATCCAAGATGTTGTGAATTGTGTGAGAGAAGGGCAATTAAGTGTGAGAAGATTAGTAGGTGTGAAAGAGTGTGTGAAATTTAATTAAGGCATCAGTACTTCAATGTGTTAGACTCCTGAAAGCAGTGAGTCGATAGTGTTTGTGATTCGTTGATCAAGGTTGTGAATGTGTACAAATTTTTATAGTGGATTTTCTATTATCTATCTTTATCTGTAGGTAGTGAGCCTCTTTCTGGATAGTGAGACCAATTTTTAGGTAGTGAGACTTGTATTCGGATAGTGAGTCCTTTTTGGGAAGTGAGCCTTTGTATCTGATTTCGCATTACTATTATATTGTGAGTTAATCCTCACCATGGTTTTTCCCTTATTTGGTTTTGCATGTAAATGTAGTGTCTTTGGTATTTTATTTCAAATATTTTAATTTCATGCTTATACTTAATAATTGATTAAAATAGATATGGAATTGATTATTATTAGAATTGAATGTAATTAGATACAACTATTCACCCCCCTCTCAATTGTCTTGTGCAATTCAATAGAAAATGCATGGTTAAGTGTGCTTGAGTTGGAGTAATACTAGAATGGGCAACCTCTCGAGAAGGCCCAATGCTTCACCTTTGTGAGAATTACCTAGATGAAATGAGTGTTGAGTGTACCATTTATACTCATGAGAAATGGGTTCATTTGAATGACTACTCATGAAACATGGGTAAATGAGTTTGAATTGAAAACCACAAAGTTGAATCTTGATAGTAATATAATAATTTGACATTTTATGGAAAATACCTACTAATTATCAATTGATGAGCTAAAGGGGCTCTAAAATGAATGGTTAGTAAGGCACAACAAATGTGGAAGGCTTTTCAAATGGGGTAGCAAACTAAGTGGGCTTAACCTTGGGGGAAGCTCCATGGTTAAGCATGCTTGAGTTTGAGTAGTACTGGGATGGGTGACCTCCTAAGAAGGCCCATGCTTCACCTTTGTGAGCATCACCTAGATGCAATGAGTGATTAGTGGACCATTCATACTCATGAGAGATGGGTTCATGTGAACTACTACTCATGAAGCACTGGTCAATGAGTTTAACTCAAAAACCACATAGTTGAATCTTGATAGTAATATCCTACATCTAGTTTAAATTTTTCTTATTTTTAATTGATATATATTTTGGATTTATGATTTTTTGTTTTTAATTAAAATATATTTTTTAGAATAATTAAAATGTATTATTAGAATATTTTATATGGTAATACCATATATATTAAATAATCAAGTTTTTAAAATTTATTTATCATTTTCATATCTAATTAAGATATTTTATGAATAGTTGTTAAGGGTATTATGTCTACGAGAGAAAGTTCTATTGAATTGCAATACTCAAAATAGGCTACTAAAATATGACCATTTTTTAACACTAATTTACTATGTAATATTGTTAACAGATTAAACATGACATAGGTTGGAGTAAAACCAACATTAAGATCTTAAAATAGTTATGGAGAAGAGACTTACTCTAGTGTTAGGCCATCAATTTATTCTAGATCAAGGGTATGTTCAATTTAAACATATATGTACAATTTGATTTTAATAAGAAAAGATCAATAATTAACAATTAAATTGTTTAATCTCAACCAATTTTAAATTAATTATACCAAAAAATATGGTTGACATGTAGCTTTCTTTGGTTGATCTAATCTCTTGGCTCTTAGCTTCTTAGACATATTAAAAAAATTGGGAATTCTTAAGGAGACAAGGATTCTATAAATCCTAATTTAATCATTTCTTTGAGTCAACACCCTTCATAAATTTAGGCTTATGAAAGATTAAATATATATAAATTTGTATTAGAATATCATCATCTTACATTGGATCCAAACTTGTAAGACGACATTCCAAGTTACTTCAAAGAGGACACATGCCATTAGTCTTGGTATTTTTTGTTAGAGTAAAGTAATTAATTAACTTTACTCTCCTCTTAAGATTTCACCTTGCACACATATTAGTCATTTAATAATTAATATTAATTATTAAATGCACTCACCTTTAGGGTTAGCTTTTCCTTTTAGGTTTTGATCTCCTTTTATAAGGATCGATCTCTTGTATCTTTCAGATGCTCTATTCATTTTTCTGGAATACATCTTGCACATTGTGAGAGCCAAACCCTTGTCTTGATCTCTCTATTTCTCTATGACAAGTCTTTTGCATGTAGGTATTGATTGGGTTCTGTGGATTTGCATTTCTCAAATCCTACATGGTATCAGAGCCAGATCTACTGCAGCTTATTCAGTTTTTGAAAGGTTTAGAGATCTAGGTTTGGTTGCATTAGATCTGTGTTTGTTTTCTAGTTTTTATTTGGAATAGGGGGTTTATTTTTTTGGTGCACTTTGAGCTCACAGCATCCAAAAACCCCTATTTTGATATAAAATTCATCAAATTTGGCTTCACGGTGTTAGATCTACGAGGGTTTGATGTTTTTTAGGGTCCCTAATCTAGAGCGTACCTGCAATTTTTGAGCAATTTCAACCCAAACGGACCTCAGCATCATATTCAGAGTGCCCAAAAACCCCTAAATCGACTGTCAAATCATCGAAATCAGACACAGTGACTCCGGGAGGCAATTTTTTTTCATTTCTAGGTCATACGGCCTGGTACAGCACGCAATCTAAGAAAAAAATTTAAAAATCAGAGTTATGGGTGCCGCCGTCAGTTAACCGCTAGTGGTTAATGCTAGCGGTTAGCCTAACCACCAGGCTTAACCCTCAAACTTTTTTGGAGCAATTTTGGTATTTTGGCCATAACTTTTGCATGCGAACTCGGTTTTTCGAAAACAAAATATCGTCAAAAAGCTGGTTTCGACGCCGTTCCAGTGGTACTAGTTATTTCTTCTGATTTTTCCATTTTGTAGTCGTTTTTTCCAGTTAAAGTTAGAACTTGAGTTTTTCACTCCTGGGGGCATATCTTTTGCGTTCGTGCTCTATTTTGAACAACGAATAGGCGTTGGAAAGGTATTACAGAGGTCTTTCCAGATATACATTTTATTTGATCAGATAATTTACCAGGTATATTTAATTCATCCTTGTGTGTTTTTACACTTTGCATAATTACTTGGACATTCTGGCACCTACATGGGATCTGTTTGTGTGGGATGGATTATGTTGATATGATTTATTATGGTTGAGAGTTTCAATTTCTGATATTTTCATTTGAGTGAGTATAATGGGTTTATCTACTCACCCTTCAATTGTATTTCTGGATAAGGATAATTATGAGTCATGGGTAAAGAGCATACTTACACATTGTAAGTGGCTCAATATTTTGCCTTATTTATATGATCTCATACCTGCACCAGACACATCAAGGGGTTTATCAGCATGGGTTATGATTCGAGATCATATTGTAGGGGTTATTGGTTGTAGTGTTGATTTTGACACTTTGTGTGCTTTATCCGACATTCGCTGTCCTCACACACTTTGGAAACATCTTTGGGAGATTTTTGGAGACCCTAATATCTCTCCATTCCCAAAGAATCCCGCTGCAGATTGTCTCATCCCTCTTGCAGATGTAGATTTCATACCCTATGATAATTGTACTCTAGAGGAGCTTGAGTATCTTACAGGTCTTGCATGTGCCGATGGTTCAGAGACTTGTATTCATGTTCCCACTCTTCAGACTGAGACTTCATCAACATCTCCTATTGTTCCTGATTCAGTGCAGCAGGGCATCATTCACCTTCCAGACATAGCTACTTTGGACTCTTATCTTGCAGACATATCCTTCTTGTTTGTTGAGTCCTATATTGCAGATTTGGAGGATTATTTTGAGGATATTCATCTCCTCTACCTTGACAGTCAGGTTATTACTGTACGCCCACCATTATCAGTGCATTCAGAGGTTGCATTTCAGGATTCTCCACATCAGTTTGGATTTGACATCATTTGTTTCAATTCAGACAGAGAGTTTCTTCAGCATCCTATCATGGCACACATCTTGAGACAGATTGGTTCATCACTCTTCACAGGGTTTCTTCGACATCGTCCTTTGGATCCATTTCTTCCCAAGGGGAGGAATATCATCTACCGCTTTAGGATCTCTTTTTGGATTCTACATCAGGCATCTACCATTGTGACAGGAGTTTCTTCATTGTGGGGGGGCCTTCTTCTCTCTTTCTATCTCTCCTATGGAGACCATTGTATATGTACTTATATGATAGAATTTGTCTATGGGGGGTATCATGTAATCCACCTCCTATCCTTCTTTCATTAGTACATCACATTCCTTTCTTTGCATTCTATTTTGGGGAGGAGTTTTGTTCCCACTGGGTTTTCTCCTTTACCCCGTTTCATTTAGTTTGCATTGCTTTTGTAAATGGGTACCTGATCAGGCCTAGTTGCTGGGACCCATGTTTATTTTCATGCATTGTAGTTACCTTTGCTTTCTTGCACATGTTTGTAGCTACACTCTTGCTCATCTTAAGGGGGGGTGTTAGAGTAAAGTAATTAATTAACTTTACTCTCCTCTTAAGATTTCGTCTTGCACACATATTACTCATTTAATAATTAATATTAATTATTAAATGCACTCACCTTTAGGGTTAGGTTTTCCTTTTAGGTTTTGATCTCCTTTTATAAGGATCGATCTCTTGTATCTTTCAGATGCTCTATTCATTTTTCTAGAATACATCTTGCACATTTTGAGAGCCAAACCCTTGTCTTGATCTCTCTATTTCTCCATGACAAGTCTTTTGCATGCAGGTATTGATCGGGTTCTGTGGATTTGCATTTCTCAAATCCTACATTTTTCATTGATGCTCTCAATTGATCAGGGAAATATTTTATTTCAACCAAAAACCTTGGAAAACATGATAATTTTTATACTAAACCAAAATATATCTCAAAATGAACCTAAAATCCTCTTTGTTAGTAGTTTTTATAGTCTAGGGCTTCACAAAATTAAATTACAAGTTAGTAGAAATTAAAGTATTTAAGAAAAACCCAACCCTAAATACAAAATTAAGCTAGTCAAAATCATTAAAATTAATACCATAAAAATAAATAAATGACAAAAAAATGAAACACACAAGGCATAGATGCCACAATACAAGAATAAATACCAACACACTAGGCAAAGACAACACATGAAAGGTACATTGTGAAGTTTTTCTAATTTTGGAATGTGGATGCTCAATTTACTAGAATAACATTAGCATTCCTTAAATATCAAACTAAAAAATATTAATGTGAAATTGAATGCTTGTAAAATGATAAAAATAGGTTTAATATATAGATTTTCAAGAAAATTAGATGAATGAATAGGATTCAATCTATAATTTCCGATCTGATCCATGTTTAGAGGAATTAATGAGGATATATATAGAAAGCATGGGAATATTTCCTATTATTTCAATTTTTAACTAAAATATTTATTTATTAGCTCAAATAGAATGGATATTATAACATATCTAGTTGATGAGTTAACTTCCTACGTGGATTAGTTAACTAAGTTCATGGGAGAATCAAGGAGAGTTGAATATTTCCATGGAATAGTTAAATAATTTAATGAATGAGTGGGAATGTAGGTCTAAGTGAATTAATTTCATGTCTCAAACTTTTCTTATATTTAATAATGTTAAGTTATTTAAAATAAAATTGGAAAATAAAATTTATCAATCTTTGACTTTTGAAAATATTAAGATTTCAACGTCATTTGAAATGCTTATCCATGTAGACTTTATGATTGAATATGAAGGATGAATTTTATGATGTAGTAATGAAATCATTTCATTTCAAGAATTGGTTAATGGTTACTGATGAAACTTTGTAGGTGCAAGCGTGTGAATGCAAGAACATGTTGAAGAATGAGAACCTGGTTGAGGTAGGAACACTTATCCAAATGATGATTTATAATCTTTTTGGAATCTGGATTGCACACACCATTGAAAATCATAATGTTTTCATTTGAGATATAATTATGGTAGATATCATTTCTATGTGAATGTGTCGATGATTAAATAAGAGAACTAATAGAATTTTTTTTTTTTCATTTGTTATATCTTGTATATTTAAATGTTCTCTTTTGTTTATCTTTTAAAAGAAAGGATGTATATGTATATATGTATGTATATAGATATATACATAAAATTACTTATATTGAGTTAGATATACAAAATTATAAAATTTGTGATTTAAGTTAAAAAATAAATCTAAAAGGTAATATGAATAACATAACTTGATGAAATTTCTTATCTCTCCCTTATAGAGATCATATCATTTAAAAATAAAGGAAACACGATATCTATGTATGAGGATATATATATGTACATATATGACTATGTATATATACATATATGTGTATATAAATATATAATGTGTATATATATACATATGATAAAATGAGCATATAAATAGAAAATAATATAAGTGATTTTTTTTTATCGATAATAGAGATATTAGTAATAAAAACATATTACATTATGTATCTTCCTGTAAGTCAATTTTCAAAAACCATTTCCAACCCCTCTAGAATCCTTTTATAAACTCCCTAACCCAACCAACTCTTCATAATATAATAGACTTCCAAAATTACAAACCATGAGACATTACCAAACAACCAATAACTTTACAGGCATCACAAGAAAGAAATCCTAAAACCAAGAATCCTTATAAGGGACCTGTTAACAGGTCGAGTTTGGAGCTCAAATTGGTCTTCTTTTCACTTGGGATCTAAGAACCATTACAAAATTTCCTTCCTTTCTCTCTTTGATTTCTTCCCTTTAACTATTTTCCAACCCTCTTCTACCCTTACAACCACCTTCTACCAGCCCAATGGTGTGTCATGAGGGATCTTGACACCTTCATCCAAACTTCCAATTGTTTGTTGTCTCTATTCATCATCTTTTCAAATCCCTATTTCTTTCTCTAGCGACCTCACTAGTCCTTTTTTCTCTCGACATTCAGGTGTCACTGCCCAATTTTTGGGATTCAACTCCTTATCCCCTCCATTAAGAACAACATTATCTCTATTCTTAGTTGGATTCCCCTCCTGAACCAGGGCATCATCTTTTTGTTGCTGAACCACCCTTCTATCTTCCTCCATTAAAGCATTCCCATCCTGATCCCCTTCCTTTCTGCTTTTCTCCTAAGAGCTCATTTGATTCACAACCTTTTTCTCCATCGTATAGTGTTGAGAACCAACATCTTTCCACCAAGAGGCTAATTTAGTTATTTTGTGTTTGGCACATTAAGCAACCAAATGTCCAGTTTTAAAGAAAAATTTGCACCTAAATGGTATCCCTTCATAGTCTAGGGGCTACACCCAATAGCCTTTCGAATTATTTAAACGAATCTCCTCCAGGGGCGCCTTTGATATTTCCATTTCCACTAAAATCCGAGCAAAGGTTGAGTGTAGCAGGTTTGAAGACCCATCATCCACCATTAAAAAATTTCCTAAAGAGTTCCCTACAGCCTCTAAACATGAATCAAACTAGAAGTGTAAGGGAAAGTAGGGAAGTTTCACCTAGATAGGAACCTTCTCAAACACTTTAGTATCTAGATTAAAATTCGGATGCCATGGCTTTAACATAAGTGGGTGTTTTTCTTCCCATTCCTAGTGGTAGTCATAGAGAATCTTCTTTCTATCCTACTCCTTTTCAAAAACAACAATGAAAAATCCTTTAGCCATGGGGTAAATTTGGACATACCATTCTACAACATTTTTCCAATGATGAAGAATCCACTGATGCAGGTTCATCAATCTTGGCCGAAAACTCTTAAATCTTCCTATCAAACCCAGCCCAGAAAAAAAAATTCATTAAAAAATACTTCTTGCTCGAGCTCTTCATCTAGCTCCAGTGTGATTGAAATAGATGTTAGAAGTAAACCCAACTCCCCTCCATTCTGTTCTTTCACAATTTTATTTGATGGCTTCATAGAATGTGATGGTCCCGCTTGAGCTCCCTCAAACTGGTTTGCTTTGAAACCCTTATCATAGCCATAGCCACCTAAGACACAAGCAGCATGAATTTTTCCCTCATGGCTTCGATATGTGGAAGAGTCTCCTCCACCCGCATCAGGGTCATCACATTTAGGGCTTTTTTCCTCCATTTTTTGCAAACTCCCCGAGCCATTTTTTGTGCTTCCCCGCCTCCCGTTTTCTTTGGTGTTACCTCCATTTTTTTGAAGATCACTAAGCATGTCTTGCAGAACCCTTCCCTCAAAGTCCAAGCTAGGAGAGAACCTAGTCACTACAGGAAAATGACTGTTAGCTCCCATAACGCTCATTTTATTCATTTTTTAATATAAGTAATTTTGTTTAGTTTAAAACCTTTTTCAAGAATTAAATGCCAAAAACACGATGATTTATCATCAATAGCTTTTCTATTTGAGTTTGAAAGAATGGAATAAATTAGAAAAGGGAGCCACCCATAGCCCTAAAATGAGATTTTAATGTGAAAATATAGGGGCGACTAATGATGGAGGTACGTTCCTAAATTAGAAGGAAATGTGTCCTCATTGAATAAAAAGGAAAAATCATGTTGAAAGATAGGATACACACAAAAATTTTGGTGAAGATTTCATTCTAGAAAAAAAGGCGAAAAGGAAGGAAAAAGGCCGAGTTCACTAGAAAAGAGATACAGTTGTTTCCATTCAAAGTTTCCTCACTTCACAGATTTTTATCAGTTTAGGTGAAAAAGTAGAGGTATGGTCCTCTTTTGTATCATTCTTTTAATGAAATGAAGGACATTCATTGGATCAAATGTACTATTTAACATTTGCTTCTATGAAGGCATTTTATCTTCCCTTCATTTCATTTAGAAGCCATTATATGCTATCAATAGAGTATGATAGGCTAGGTTGCCTTGTCATTTTTTCCCCATCGAGCTACATATGCCAAGATCTAAGAAAAAGACTTGTAGTTTTCTATAGCACTGCTTAAATTTGGCTTCATTCAATGTAAGTCACAACCCTATGTTATTGCATTATGCATGTGTAATGGTGTGAATTTTCACCCCTTGCAAATTCCCAATTTCCATACCCTTCACCTTAGAAAATGTAATTTTGATGATGCAATCCCGACATCCGCCACCTTTCCCTATCCACCTAATAGCCTGTTTTCATGTTGGAAGAGGAATTTTGTTAGGGACATGCACACACCACATGAACATCTGTGCCACATTGTCATCATCACATGATTCCTACCTCTAGAATCTACATAGGTGTTGTGTTTCTCCATTGGGAATAAACCATAATACCTCTTGCTCCCTTGACCGACATAGAATGGCTCCTTTGCCTCCATTTTTCCTTTCAAATTACCTATTCCTCCATTCCATTCAACCTCTACACACTTATTGGATCACAATAGAATAACAACAACAATATATGACTAAAAAATCTATTAAAAAATGCTTATAAATGACTAAACATGCTCACATGACCATTAGTAGTTTATTGCCAGTCATTTATAATGCGAACGAATTGATGACTAAACCATTTTTAGTCATTTATTGGTTGTTTCGATTGATCGATTTGGTAGTATATTTAGTCATTAATTTATTCATTGATTGTTAAAAACTGGTCACTTATTTAGTCAATTTTTATTCACTCATATATTTAGTCATTAATTTAGTCATTGATTGTTGTTAACTGGTCACTTATTTAGTCATTTTTATTCATTGATTTTGGTCCATTGGTAGTGTATTTAGTCATTAATTTTAATCATCATTTTGATCAATTTTTTTAGTTTATTTAATTGTTTTTGTTCATTGATTTTTTTCAACTAGTAGTATATTGATACACTATTTATTAATTTCATAATCATTATATTTAGTCATAGTTATTCAATGCTATGTCAATTGGTTGTTTATTTAATTGTTTTTGTTCACTTATTTCTTCCTAAAAGTGTTGGAAATGAGATAATTCTTTTGAGGTTTAAACACAAAACATAAAAAAAAATCAATCATTCATTTGTACATAATGAAACAATTATTAACAAGGAAAAATACTAAAATTTTATTGAGAAAAGGTGTTCTTACAATAGAAACAAGACTTAAATATGTGCCTTTGCTTTGAATAATGTGTTACAAAGTGTGTTTTTCAGTGTTGTGATTAAGAAAACTAAGTTACAAATCCAAACCGATCATAAGCATTTATCAATGGATGAGCATCTTGAAGTCTTTCATCCATAAGAAAGCTCTTTTTCTTTTTAGCATCATAGAAGTTTTACTCTCTAGTTACACACTAAAAGCATCAAATGTAACACCCCGCCACACAACCCTAGAGGAAGTTGCAATTAACTACTCAAACGAACTATTTTTTTTTTTTGTTTAAGTACAATAGCAAGCAAGTTGACTACCCATTGCAAACAACCCCTAAGGTTACGAGACTGAGTTTACTTTAAGACCCAAAAAAATAAAATGAATGGAAACCATATCATTCATTTACTTCATAAATTAGAAACACATACATTCCATACATGATAAATTACATCAAGAATAAGCGATACCATGTGATTTCATCTAACAATTTAATTAAACAATAAGATTACATCTCTCATTCCCTGAATGAGGTAAATCCAATAAACATGATTACAAATTACAAATTTCCACCTCGATAACAAATGAGGGGTAATAAATTGCAAGATTACACTAAAATGAACAAAGCATGTAATGAAGTTGGATCCCACGAGCTCTCCAACTAGAAATCTCATCCACACGAACAAGAAGAAAGCCCAATAGAGTAAGGTGCACGTTCCACCCAACCAAGTGGTACCCAAAGGCCCACCCCCCATGCTAGGAGATAGTAACAAGGATTCCTAACCAAGACCATCTACCTCTAGACATAGGCTAACAAAACTGAACTGAATCAAATCCAAATACAACATTTACACCATGGATACAATGCTTCTAGAGTTAGGAAATCAATTACCTCACTGATACATATATACTGCTGACTTAGGAGAAGTTTCATCACAATGTTACATGGGTTATCCTGGTAAGCCTTCCTCAGCCCCAGACCCCATTTGGGTTATCCTGGTAACCTCTAACGACTTCAAGCCCCTCATGCAAACCAATGCAGAATCAATTATCTCTCGTAAATACAAGATAACGATCTTTCCATTCCAGGCCTTCTCATCTCATCCCAAGTCTCTATAAGCCCTTGCATTTATGAGCGAGGCACAATTATCTTATTAAGTGTTTGATACTACCTAATCCTCTAATTAGTTTATTTACGTTGTCAATGGATTAACTAACTTACAACGAGCTATCCTGGCACCACTTTGTATGTTGGCCCTCATTGCAAGCCACTCCTCTAAGCCAACACGCATAACAACTCCACAACCCAAGGGTACACAAGTGCAACCTAAGGATATCAAATCCCTATCCACAACATAAAGTCAACACATCCTCGTTCGTGATAACCGGGTAACAAACCAGAAATAGTTAGATGCACTACCCAAGACAATCCAAAGGTTGCATACAAAAGCAACAACCCACATAATTTAAAAACCCCATTTGGAAGACTTAACATCCCTTCTAACCAATTTCCCCCAAAGCGATAATAGACGACATTACATTTAAACAAGCAATTTAACAGGAATTAAATCTACTTTGGATTTTCTAAATCCACTTCCTTTTACTAGCATTCAGTACTTTATTTTCCTTAATAAAACTGAATTAAGTAATGTCTCTTTCAAACCAAAGATGAAATTTAAACCAAATAGTTAATTCCCTAATTGCTTTAAAATACTATTAAAATAAATAAATGTTTCCTCTTTTCGACATAATCATTTTTAAAATAATTAACTTATCTTAATAAGAATATTATTTAAAATCAAATATATTGTTCCATCAGATGTATTATTCTAAAATAAAATCAATAATTTGACCAACAATACAATATTTTCATTTCCTCAATTAAACTTAAATCATGCCCTCAAATAAATCATTATTTTAATATATATATATACGCATAATATATATATATATATTATATATCTATATTTAATTATTTAATATATATAATATTAAAATATTATGTAATATAATATTAGATATTAATATATATTATATTAACCATAATATATATAAATATTTTAATATTATAGAAATATAATAATAAAATATTAATATATATAAATATTTTATTTATTTTAAAAAAAGGTCAAACTGAAATATTACGGCACGTTTCGTCTCGGGCCGCACACCACATGCTTGGGTCGGCCGGCTATTTTGGGCCACGCCCCACATGCTTGGGTCGGTCGGTTGTGTTTACACACAACCGACCCCCATTAATGGGGGTGACTGTGTGTAAACACAGTCGCCCCTATGTTGTGGACGACAAAGCAAGGGAGTGGGGAGTGTGTTGGGCATGGCTCCCCCACAACACCTCCCATGGAGGGCGCAATGGGGTGAGCCCTCAATGTCCCTCCCCCAAATTTTTCTTTACAAAAAAAAAAATAAACGCATGAAATAAACCCTCCGTTGTTTTTTTTTTTTAATATATTTTTTTTAAATTGAAATCTGACTACGGATTTCAAAATCCGTGAACCTCCATAGGGGTATTTAAAAAAAAAAATGACAGCATAACCCCCCCTGAATAAGATATATAAATATATATATGTATGTATATGTATATCAATATATATACATATGTATATATATTTATATATTCACAAAATGAATTTGCAAAACTAATTGAGAAAATAAACTTAAAATAATCATTTTCAATTGAGAACATTATTTCCTTGAAAAAGTTCATTTCCAAATAGATATTTTTTCCAAACTTTAGAGCAAGATTTAAAATGGGTTTTTTTTGCAAATCATACAGGATTTCAATATTTTCAAACAACACAATGAAAAATTTGAGAAACCTATCAAAATGAAAACTAATTAAATAAGAAGAAAATCTGAATTCAAAAGCTTGGAAGGTTAACAATAGTGTTCTGGATTCCTCCTCTGATTCCAACTCCTCCAAAAGATCCAACTTATTTCTCCAACAAAAATCCAAAACCAAAAACAGCAAAATTCCTTTCCTCCTTTGTTTTTTTCAATTTCTCATTCTCTCCAAAACTCATGAAAAAATCTAAATAATAGAGAAAAATCCAAAATATCTATGCAACCACCCTCATAGATTTTCAAAAACAAAATAGAAAATATCTCTATTTAAATTTTTTTGAATTCAAAATTTTCTTTAAAATAAAAATTATAACCTTTTTCTTTAATTTTTAATTTTAAACAATATATCCATAAATTTCAAAATGAATAACTTAATTTATTTCAACACAATTAATTTAATTAATCAATAAAATAAATCTAATCTAAGATTAGATTATTTTATTAATTAAATTAAATAACATCTTAAATATTAGAACCTGATTTTTTTAATCAACAACTTAACTACTTAAGCCATTTATCTACCTTTTTCTAACTTGCAAACTAAATAAAATCAACACAAATTGAACAATATTAAAGAAACTTAACCCGACTGAAACCCGACGACACACTATGAACAAGGTGATGACTTGGCACAGAAAACCTAGCTACTATCTCCTAATCGAATACCGTTGGGCAATGGACACGCTCAAACCTGTGAAACCAGGTGGAGTCGATGTCTTGTACTTATCAACCTGCGAACAAAGAGTATATCCACATACATATATATCATAATTAAAACACACTGTGAAGAGGGAAATCATGGAATCGTAGGGCACTAGCAAGTGAGTGATGCAATCCCGTCCCCTTCACCAATACAGTATAACTAACTGACAAATCTAACATCAATAATATAATCAAACGCATAAAGCATCATTAATTCAAATATCCACTTATGCTAATATAAAGCATGCCATAATGATAACATCTGAATAAAATACCATCACATCAAAATATAGCATTCACATCACGATACAATTATCGATCAAATAGTAACTGAGTACCATAGTCAAAGTACTAACATAAAACACAACATAATGGAGAAAAACACTGTTTGCACAGCAGAGCAAAACGAAGGGGTATTACATCCTCCCCCCTAGGGTCAGGCTTACTCCTAGAAGCCTGCGAACAAATAGGGATAGAGCTCCCTCATTCTAGATGAATCTTCTGAAGTGGATGATGTGTCATCCCTAGGATCCCACTAGATCCTAACTTGATCAATATCTCACCTTCAAAGAGTGAGTGTTTGGTGCTCCATTACGGCCATGGGCTCCAAATCCAGCTGCACATCCTCTACCTATAATGCATTCCAAATAGGGACATGAGAAATGTCTGGATGAACAGCCAAAGAACTGAAACATGAAATACATTGTGAATATGCGAGAGACTGGGCGATAAAGCAAGACGATAAGAAACTGGACCAATATTCTCGAGTATCTCGAAGGGTGTGACAAAGCAAGGCACAAATTAGAGCCCTTCCCATAACGGATGGAACTCTTTTGTAGACACACCCACAAGAAGACTCTATCACCTATAGAAAAATAATGATCCACTCTATGTGCATCTGCATACTTTTTCTGCCTATCCTGCACTGCCACCAAGTGCTCTCTAATCCTATCCATGTGCTGCTCCATATCCTACAACATCTCAGGACCTGAAACTACTCTGTCCTCTAGTCAATCCTAACTCAAGGGAGTGCGACATGGTCTCCCATACAATGCCTAGAATGGAGGCATGCCAATAGAACTCTAGAAACCATTATTATAAGCAAACTCTACCAAATAGAGATATTCTTCCCATCATGTCTATTGGTCCATTACATACATATGCAACAGATCCTCGAGGATCTGATTGACCCTCTCGATCTATCCATTTGTCTCTGGGTGATAAATTGAACTGAAGTTCAACTGTGTCCCCAACACATGTTTTAGTGAAGTCCAAAGAGCTGAGGTGAACACTGGATCCCTATTCGAAATAATCTGACACGGAATACCATGTAACCTCACTATGTCCTCCATGAACACTCTAGCTACGAATGATGTAGTATAGGAAGAGCGCATAGGTAAGAAGTGTGCCACCTTCATCAACCTATCTACTATCACCATAATCACATCATGCCATCTCAAAGAGTTGGGTAAACCAACAATGAAATCCAATGAGATTATATCCCACTTCTAGTCTAGTACTAAATGCAGTTGCAATAGTCCTGCTGGATGCTATTGTTCAACCTTAACTCGCTGACACTCTAGACATCATGAAACATAATCTACAATATTACGCTTCATTCCTGGCCAAAAATACAACTGACGTATATCTACATGCATCTTCTTCACCCTTGGATGGGTTGAATAAGGTGCACGATGTGCCTTAGTCATGACCAAGGTGCGAAGATCACCTGATGAAGGAAGGTATATGCACCCCATGTGTCTCAATATCTCATCTGAATCTAGGGAATATCCTAAATTCATGCCCTCAAGAGGTCTACCTACCTCTATCTTTGTCCTAACCTCTTGATACCAACTATCCGCTGGAAGGGTAGAAATAATCTGACTCCGCAAATCTACAACAACTATCAACTTAGATATCTCTTGTCTCTGCCTACTGAGTGCATCCGCTATGACATTCTCCTTTCCCTACATATACTTCACTTCAAATTCATATTCATAGAGAAACTCCATCCAATGCCTTTGCCTAGCATTAAGGTTGGGTTGCTTCTGTGATCACTGTGCAACTCAAACCTATGGCCAAGAAGGAAATGCCTCCATATCATCAATGCATGAACAACTGCCGCCAACTCAAGATCATGTGTGGGGTAGTTCAACTCATGATCCTTGAGTTTCCATGACTCATATGGAATGACATGACCCTCCTACATCAACGCTGCACCCAATCCTTCAAAGGATGCATCTGTACAAACTACAAAGTCCCCATTCGAATCAGGTATCGCAAGTATTGGTGCACTAGTCAGCTTCTCCTTAAGATTATGAAACATTGCCTCACACTTCTCTGACCACTCAAACTTCTTCCCTTTCCTCTAAAGGGAGGTGATAGGATACCCTATCCTCAAAAAGCCCTACACAAAATGTCTGTAATAACCTGCTAGCCCCATAAAGCTACGTATCTCTGCCACATTCGTGGGTGCATGCCAATCTGAGATCGCTTGGATCTTTGTAGGATCCACTGAAATACCTTCCCCTGAGATAACATGCCCAAGGTATTAGACCTCAGTCTTAAAGAACTCACACTTCAATAGATTAGCAAAAATTTGGTTATCCCATAAGCACTGTAATACCTACTACAAATATTCCTCATGCTCTTCCACTGTCCTGGAATATATCAAAATGTCATCAATGAACACAAGGACAAATTTGTCTAGGTACGTATGAAATACACCGTTCATGAAACTCATGAACACAGAGGGTGCATTTTTCAACCCAAAAGGTACTACTGTGAACTCATAGTGACCATACCGCATTCGAAACATTGTCTTATGAATGTCTGAGTCCAATATACGAAGCTAATGATATCCTGACTTAAGATCAATTTTCGAAAAGATTGTGGCACCCTTAATCTAATTGAACAAATCATCAATCCTAGGAAGCAGATATCGATTCTTGATGGTCACTTTATTCAACTATCAGTAGTCAATACATAACTGGAGTGAACCATCCTTCTTCTTCATGAAGATAACTGGTGCTCCCATGGAGAAACACTAGGGCAAATGAAGCCCTTCTCTAACAACTCCTCAAGCTGCAAGCGAAGCTCCTTCAGCTCCTAGGTGGTCATACGTTAGGGAGCTCATGAAATTGGTTACAATCCAGGTACAAGGTCTATCTTGAAGTCTATTTCCCTCTAAGGTGGCATCCCTAGAATCTTATCTTGAAAGACATCATAATAATCTTGGAGAACAGGTGACTATCGAGAGAGACTTTCTCTTCTCCACCTCCTAAATCCAAATCATCCACTGTAATAGCAAAAAATTTGCAACCTTGACACACAAACCTTCTCAACTACATAGTTGAGATGGTCTTAAGGAAATCAGCCTCTAAACTCCC
Organism: Sequoiadendron giganteum; assembly: GCA_007115665.2. Lineage (NCBI taxonomy): Eukaryota > Viridiplantae > Streptophyta > Pinopsida > Cupressales > Cupressaceae > Sequoiadendron > Sequoiadendron giganteum. Next base: position 661,638,224 of record CM021101.1, on the reverse strand, counting down.
ACTATCTTCTTCCAAATGCCTTAATGCATCGAATCAACTTACATCGACAATTGATGAATGATCTACGCTCCTCTAACCAATCGATCCCTATGACAACGTCATAGGAACCCAAAGGAATAACTCGAAGGTCCATTGTGGTATGGAGAGGTCCAACCTTCAATATACACTCTGGAAGAAGGGAATGGGATGAGACTTTCACACCCAAGGCTAACTCAACCTGCCACCTATCGACTTTCCATACTACACCCAATCTACATCACGTCACGACAGAAGAAGAAATGAAGGAGTCTGACGCTCCAAAATGAAACAAGATAGTAACTGGGTTACCCAAAAATATACCATATGTCTTGACCACTATGCCCTAATGCTCTTCCTGGTGGTTATCAATCATTGTAAAAACCTGATGCCCTATGCCTGCATCACCAACTATCGGCTCAGATGCTGCTGATCCCTATGAAAATATAGATGTGCCCCTATTGGGACACATTCTAGCTATGTGACCTTGTTGGCCACATGTAAAACACCCAATACCTCTTCCATAACCCCTACATCCAGATGGTACGCTAGACTATTGCGCACTACCCTTGAAGGTGGACTGAGAAATCTATGTCGGCTACTCAAAGCTGAAGTGTTTCACACACCTCCAGTTCCTATCCCCCTACCTTTGCTGGAAACCTTTACATTTACCCTGAGAAACCTTCTACTACTGGCCACTCTGCGACGGTCCTTGCTGAGACCTAGAAGGTACACCTCCTTGAGGCTAACCTCCTCGAGCACTAGACCCTGCTGTTGAACTACTGCCAAGCTGAACACCCATGTGACCTCCTAATTGCATGGCCAAATTCTCCTCAACAAGACATGCTTTCTCCACTACTGTCTCCATGGTTTTGGGTTCGAAAACCCCCACACCTCTACTAAGATGAGCATTTAAGCCCCTAAATAAGTGGTGGACCAACATACTCTCATCATCGCCTATCCCTAAAAATTGTTTGAGCTCATAGAAGTGCCACTTATACTGCTCAAATGACAAGGCTAACTGAAGCAAAGTGTGAAACTCATCACCTCTACGCTGACGCCAATGCTCGGATAGGAAACGAGCTCTGTACCACTCTAGGAAAATCTCCCAAGACACTGAATGAATATCAATATGGAGCTTCTGCTCCTCCAACCTCCACCATGTGGATGCAAACCCTCGCAGGTGCATGATAGTGCACCACACTTTTGTATTACTGCCATACTGGTGCATAGAAAAATTCCTATCAAGGTCTATAAGCCAAGTCTCCGTCTCTAACCCAGTGCCTGCTCCATCATACATGGGTGGATGTGGCCTGAGAAAATCTCTCATATGCGCCTCTGACTGAGGTGGAGCTTCCCTCTCAACAGGACTACCCTAAACTTTGGTCAGCCTCTCACCAAAGAGTGCCAAAGCCTCCTCAAGTGCTCTACGCGTAGCCTCAATCCCTGGAGGATTTTTTTGATGGACACTAACCCTTGGGGGATTCTATGATGCCTGATGTTCCTCCTAATCTAGAATGAATGATACATGAGGAGGAGAGTCATGTTGACTCCCATCATGACTACCTGCATGTCCATGTTCTCTCCCTCTACCTCTTTCACGTCTAGGAGGCATAATCCTGCACAGACACATCAAGGTATTAGGCCAGGTACACAATGTAAAACCTACACAACTAAAAGCTTAATGGGTCCATCATAATCCCAAAGCACACTGTGTTTAAACCTTGGCTCTGCTACCATTGTAACACCCCACCACGCAACCCTAGAGGAAGTTGCAATTAACTACTCAAACCAACTATTTTTTTTTTGTTTAAGTAAAATAGCAGGCAAGATCACTACCCATTGCAAACAACCCCTAAGGTTATGAAACTAAGCTTACTTTAAGACCCAAACAAAAAAAATGAATGAAAACCATATAATTCGTTTACTTCATAAATTAGAAACACATACATTCGATACATGATAAATTACATCAAGAATAAGAGATACCATGTGATTTCATCTAACAATAATTAAACAATAAGATTACATCTCTCATTCCCCGAATGAGGTAAATCCAATAAGCATGATTACAAATTACAGCTTTCCACCTCGATAACAAATGAGGGGTAATAAATTACAAGATTCCACTAAAATGAATAAAGCATGTAATGAAACTGGATCCCAAAAGCTCTCCAATTGGAAATCTCATCCACACGAACAAGAAGAAAGCCCAACGGAGTAAGGTTCACGTTCCACCCAATGAAGTGGTACCTAAAGGCCCACCCCCTATGCTAGGAGATAGTAACAAGGATTCCTAACCAAGACCATCTACCTCTAGTCACAGGCTAATAAAATTGAAGTGAATCAAATCCAAATACAACATTAACACCATGGTTACAATGCTTCTAGAGTTAAAAAATCAATTACCTCACTGATACATACATACTGCCGAATTAGGAGATGTGTCATCACAATGTTACATGGGTTATCCTAGTAAGTCTTCCTAGGCCCCAACCCCCATCTAGGTTATCCTGGTAACCTCTAATGACTTTTGTCCCCTCATTTAAACCAATGCAGAATCAGTTATCTCTCATAAAGACAAGATAACTATCTTTCCATTCCAGGCCTTCTCGTCTCATCCCAAGTCTATACAAGCCCTTGCGTTTATGAGCAAGGCACAATTATCTTATTAAGTGTTTGATACTACCTAATCCTCTAATCAATTTATTTACATTATCATTGGATTAACTAGCTTACAACGAGTTATCCTAACACCACTTTGTGTGTCGGCCCTCATTGCAAGCCAATCCTCTAAGACAATACGTGGAACAACTCCACAACCCAAGCGTACACAAGTGTGACCTAAGGATATCAAATCCCTATCCACGACATAAAGTCAACACATCCCCATTCGTGATAACCGGGTAACAAACCAGAAACAATTAGATGCACTACCCAAGGGAATCCAAAGGTTGACTACAAAAGCGACAACCCACATAATTTAAAAACCCCATCTGGAAGACTTAACATCCCTTCTAACCAATTTCCCCCAAAGCGATAACAAAAGACATTACATTTAAACAAGCAATTTAATAGGAATTAAATCTACTTTGGATTTTCTAAATCCACTTCCTTTTACTAACATTCAGTACTTTATTTTCCTTAATAAAATTGAAATTAAGTAACGTCTCTTTCAGACCAAAGATGAAATTTAAACCAAGGTTAATTCCCTAATTGCTTTAAAATAATATTAAATAAATAATTACTTCTATGATTCAAAAAATATCATTTTAAAATAAATAACTATTTCCTCTTTTCAACATAATAATTTTTAAAACAATTAACTTATCTTAATAAGCATATTATTTAAAATCAAATATATTGTTCCATTAGATATATTATTCTAAAATAAAATCAATAATTTGAAAAAGAATACAATATTTTCATTTCCTCAATTAAACTTAAATCATGACCTCAAATAAATCATTATTTTAATATATATATATACACATAACATATATATACAATTATGTATTATATATATATATATATATATTATATCTATACTTAATTATTTAATATGTATATATATAATATTAAAATATTATATAATATAATATTAAATATTTTATTTATTTAAAAAAAAAGTCAAAATGAAATATTAGGGCACGTTTCATTCTTGGGCCGTGTGCCACATGCTTGGGTCGACTAACTATTTCGGGCCATGCACCACATGCTTGGGTCGGCCAGCTATGTTTACACACAACCAACCCCCATTAATGGGGGCGACTGTGTGTAAACACAGTCGTCCCTGTGTTGTGGGTAGCGAAGCAAGGGATTGGGGAGCGCACTGGGTGAGTCTCCCCCACAGCGCCTCCCATGGGGGGTGCAGTGGGGTGAGCCCCCAACATCCCCCCCCCCCCAATTTTTCTTTACAAAAAAAATAAACGCATGAAATAAACCCTCCATGGTTTTTTTTTTTTAATATATTTTTTTTAAATTGAAATCTGACTACGGATTTCAAAATCCGTGAACCTCCATAGGGGTATTTTTAAAAATATTTCATAGCATAACCCCCCCTAAATAAGATATATATAAAATATATATATATATATATATATATTTTCACAAAATGAATTTGCAAAACTAATTGAGAAAACAAACTCAAAATAACAATTTTCAATCAAGAACACCATTATTTCTTTGAAGAAGTTCATTTCCAAATAGAGGTTTTTTCCAAACTTTAAAGCAAGATTTAGAATGGGTTTGTTTTGCAAATCATACAGGGATTCAATATTTTCAAACAACACAATGAAAAAATTGAGAAACCTTTCAAAATGAAAACTAATTAAATAAGAAGAAAACCTGAATTCAAAAGCTTGTAAGGTTGACAATGGTGTTCTGGATTCCTCCTCTGATTTCAACTCCTCCAAAAGATCCAACTTCTTTCTCCAACAAAAATTCAAAACCAAAAACATCAAAATTCCTTTCCTCCTTTGTTTTTTTCAATTTCTCATTCTCTCCAAAACTCATGAAAAAATCCAAATAATAGGGAAAAATCCAAAATATCTATGCAACCACCCTCATAAATTTTCAAAAATAGAATAACAAATATCTCTATTTCAAGTTTTTTGAATTCAAGATTTTCTTAAAAAAGAAATTTAAAACCCTTTTCTTTAATTTTCAATTTCAAACAATATATCCATAAATTTCAAAATGAATAACTTAATTTATTTCAACACAATTAATTTAATTAATCAATAAAATAAATCTAATCCAAGGTTAGATTATTTTATTAATTAAATTAAATTAATTTAATAAATAAAATCACATCTTAAATGTTATAACCTTCTTTATTTAATCAACAACTTAACCACTTAAGCCATTTATATACCTTTTTCTAACTTGCAAACTAAATAAAATCAAGGCAAATTGAACAATATTAAAGCAACTTAACTCGACTAAAACCCAACAACACACTATGACCACGGTGACGATTTGGCATGAAAAACCTAGCTACTATCTCCCAATCGAATACCGTTGGGCAATGGACATGCTCAAACCTATGAAACCAGGTGGAGTCGATGTCTTGTACCTGTCAACCTGCGAACAAAGAGTATATCCACATACATATATATATCATAATTAAAACACACCGTGAAGAGGGAAATAGCAGAATCACAAGGCACTTGCAAGCGAGTGATGCAATCCCGTCCCCTTCACCAATATAGTGAAACTAACTAATGAATCTAACATCAATAATATAATCAAATGCATAAAGCATCACTAATTCAAATATCCACTTATGCTAATCTAAAGCATGCCATAATGATAACATCTGACTAAAATACCATCACATCAAAATATAGCATTCACATCATGATACAATTATCGATCAAATAGTAACCAAGTACCATATTCAAAGTACTAACATAAAACACAACATAAAGGAGAAGAACAATGTTTGCACAACAGAGCAAAAAAAAGGGGTATTACATCAAATCTAACCTTCCCAAGATCCCCCAATTCCTCAATACACTCCAACTTGTCCTCAACAAGCCAATTCTTCAAAAGTGTTTTTTTTATTCTGATTTACAGCTAATTATGAAATTTCAAGAGACTCAAATGCATTCAACTTGCCTTTCGTCAATAGAGTACCAAAATACTAGAGAAGAGGTGGTTTTTTCCCTGGTTGTACCGAAACACTTTACAATAATACTGGCAACTTCTTTAATAATAATTCTAAGGAGTATGACATTTTCCTTGCTTTTTCAAACTTAAAAATATTTACAAAGTGTGATTTACTAGATCTACTACCGATAGATATAACTTTGATGAAATCCAAAACTACTTGGAACTTTTCTATAGTTTCTAGCGTATGAAGAATGCCTTGAGGAGATTCAGTAGTAATTTTTGTCACTTCTTTATACTTCATGTGAGAAAACAACTCTTGGAATCACTAGATAACCTACATAGAAAACACTAATATTTAATTACAACATATATTTCTTCAAGTTGCAAGAACATAATGATAACAATTTATACTGTTAGTTGCAATCATAAAAATATAATTCTTTCTACCTAATACTAACAAAAAGAGTATAAATTCAATTTGTCAAAAATACACTCTTTCCCTTGCTAATTGAATGTATGCTAGTGAGGAGTCCATTAGGTTCAATTATGCATTAATTTTATTTAGTTAATGAATAAAATGCAAAAGAAAAATGACCCAAAACACTAAAAATAAAGTGCCAAGAAATTGTTCATTGAAAATTCCCCTCAATTTCCTATTTGAGGTTTCAGTCTAAGTACTCAACTTCAAACATATGTCTAGTACCAGAATAAGTTCCAAGTGTATGATCATACTAGAGTTATCAAGAATATTTATGATTTTGACAATGAAGTTGCTTAAATTGCAATAGTATATAAATATTTTGGGACTTGATCCTTATATATGTCAAAGCATATATTTTAGGTAGGGACTAAAATATGCAAAATCACAATTGTTGACACTTACCAGATTTTCTACCCCAAAAAGGTTTCCTCTTTTATCAAGATTCACAACAAGCTCAAGGTTGTTGACTTGGAGAAATGCAACAAGCACATTTTTTAATACATGGAGAGATTTAAATTGAAAGCACCAAATCTTTAGTCAAATACATATATAAGGATATAAAAAACTATCTATCCACTAAAAAAAGGAGCAATTGTAGCTTCATTGATAGTTGCAAGAAACACTTACCCCTCTGATTGACAAAAAGGAACCTGCCAACTATAGTTTCTTCAAATGTTAAAAAGATTGGATTGGGACTAATCTAACTCATGTAAACTACCTTTGTTGTTTCTAAATCATAAAAAAACAAAAGTCCCAACTTTGTAATGACATATATAAGACTATACTCATGTGATATCTATTCAGACTAGAGAATTGTGTTAGGAGACCAATATCTTAATTTTTCCCTACATCATAGTCATTAGAAAATCATTTTCATGGACAAATTCTATCGATAAAAATCTTACCTACATGGATACTGGAAAATCATCTACAAAAATTGGTGGGAAAAATAGATCCACATATTTCTTTGTGAACCCTTGCTTACCTAATTAGATTCAAAAAATCAAAAATTACAACTCAAATATTCACTTTCCACTCTCTTTACTAGTGCCATACAAAACAAAAAAATTGTCAAATATATCTAAGATATAAGCATTGTCCTTCACTCTCTTTGAATATCCAAACTTAAAATAATAAAAATCACTAGACATAATTATATCAAAGAAGGAAAAAAATACAAAATAAACTAAAATTTTTCCATATAAAGGTATCCTAATTTTTTCCCTTTTTATTCCAATCACTTCCCATCAAAGGTATCTTGTAACTGCCACTGACAATTTAATTACTCCTAAATTCACTAGTGGGAATATTTTTTTTTCAGATGTACATAGTGGTTGCAATTGGTCTTGTGTTATTGAAAAATTCTATGAATGTGAGTGTTCAAGGTGAATGGGACTTGCACCTTGGCTTGGTTACAAACTTGAAATTAAGTACATACTTTATACTCAATAGTAGTTAAATCTCTAGGTGTTTTTGTTGCAACACTTCAACATATGTCTAGACCACACAATGATGAGTAGTATGAGAAGGTCTCATTATATTCTATTTCGTGTAGTTGTTTTCTCATACCTAGAAATAAAAATAATGCAATTTCAGGCAATGTGTAAGAACCTAAACATTACTGACATTTCTTTCCATTCAAGGTTTGAAAATCTAGGAATAGACATACAAGTTGAGAAATTAAGAACACAACCACACAGGTAGTAGTTTATAGTTCTAATTTTTTTTGTAGTGCTTGTGAAAATTGCAATTCTTTGGCTTGCATCTTCAAGTCTCAAATATTCTCATCTTCTACATGGTAAATCCATTTAATGAGATTTTTGGCTGGATTTTCTCACCTTTTAGTCACAATTTTATCCATTCTATGCATAAGTTGTGGGATAACTCAGACCTAAATAAGTGGTGTGGTGTTGCAGTGGAACTTGGCCTACTTTGAGAAAATGCAGCCAATGGGTGTAAATCTCAACTCCTCAACCTTTGAAATCTTCCTTCCTACCTATGTGTGAATTAGAGCTTTGGATGAGGATATGAACATCCATCAAAATCATATTTGGAAGTGGATTTTTATCAAATATTGTAGTTGCAAGCTCCACTTCAGATCACCAAAGCCTTCACAAAAACTTATACACAAAATTCAATAATGAAGAATTTATACACAAATTCTCTTTTGAATGATGCACAAAGCCTCCACCACAACACCACATGGTTTGTTGTTAGGCCTTGCGGTGATGTAGGAAAATGAAGTTAGCATTCTAACAATCATTGTTTCTACTAAGCAGGCCTGTGTTTTCTTCTTAGTTTCTCGTTCTTTCGTTTGGAATTCTTTATCACACTCTAGTGAATTTATGTGTATTTCTAGCTTAGGAAATCATTATATAAATGCATTCCAAATTGCAATATAGTTTTCATAGAAAGCAATTGTATTTCCATGTTTTCCTTTCGTCAAGATTTTGCTTTTTTGACACCTATGCAATAATGTTGTTTACAACAAAATATTAAGGATCAACTAACTGTAAGTGTTTCCAGTATTTACTGAACATGCATTTATCCATTTAAGTTTCCAATATTTAATTAGAATATGTAAATTTGTATACACTAATTGTTTGTATTAATCAAGTATTTCAATCTTTTTTTTCTTAGACAATGGTATTTTCTAGAAATTAGTTTAAGATTATCAATTGAAAATGTTGTAGAATCAGGCAATGGATATTAAAGGTGTGATTGCTAGCAATTAGTTCAAGGATTTTCACTAGGTTATCAATCTAATACACATGAATCTGGAGAACTCAATGAGGTTCACATTTCCATTTGTAAATAAAATAAGGCCATAAAAATATAGGATAATAGCATTCATTTTAACAATGTATAAATGGAATCTGTAATCTGACATATTTTTTAGGTATCTTGATATTTCTAAGGAGAAATCTTCTCATATATACATGATCTTATCATTTACATTGAGATCAACATCCAAATTCTCGGTTTTGTAGGTGGAAAATATATTCGTAGTAGAATACCATAGTACAAATATTGAGGTGTGACTTGCAAATAGTCATTTGTAGAAAGATTTAAAAGATTCAAGTTTTAATCTTTCGAACATCACATTTATGAGTGAACTTAGAGCTGATGCCTATCCTTCAACATCTGGAGGGAAAAATCATGATGATTGCATGCACTAGTGTTTGCCAGTGTGGGTTTATCAAACTTTGTTTTCTATTTGTTAAATCTACATTTTTATTATCCCCAAAATCTTATGACTGTGTAAGCTTGTCAGACTATTTTCTATTTGGAAAAGCCATGTATCTTGTATTCTTACAAAGTTTTATTTTCATTTATTCCCAAAACTACTCTAAACATCATTAAATTGTAAAATGTGTAGTTTATTGTTGACTTTTAATAAAGGTAGCCTCACCATATTAAGAAGAGTTGTTTACCTCAATACCTAACTATTGAGATTTGACATAGTAAATCTATTTACCAAGAATACCATAATAGAAATCTACATCTAAGAAAGGAAGATAAAAAATTGAAATATTGAAATGGGTGAAGAGAGTTACCTTATTGATGCTATAATGTCACATATATACAACAATCAAAGTTGGATATATAATTCATTTAGAGACTTTGGTGTAAGGATATGTACCACCACTATCCCTATATCTTTGGGTGACTGTATATATGTAGATGTACAAATATTCATGACTCCTTACCCTGATATGAAATGGTGTCCTTGTGCCCTTTCCTATACCTCAGTGCTACTAGGTGACTATGGTATTTAACCACACATTATTAAATTATTATAATTTTATGAGATTAGTATCAAGCTTTCCTTAAATAATTAGATGAATGGAATTCCAGACTAACATATTCCCATAAATATATAAACACTGTTACAAGCTTGATAGAAATATGGTATCAATATTTGGCTCAGTTTTAGCTTTGCTCAATAAGAGTGTTTTCTCTGCACACTATCATCAATAGATGGAACATAACTTTATCACTAGTCCAAGTCTACTAGGTGTTGCTTAATTACTTGTTGGTTGCTACTTTTATTGTTCTTTGAACTTGTCCTCTAATTCTCTTGACTTCATCCTATTTAAGGGTAAAATTTGCATAAAAGATTGTTATCACAGATTATATCATGAATAAACCAAGAGATGGGTTCACCATCAAGCATAGAAGATTGAATTCGGAGGAAAAGAAGGAGATTTCAACAAAATTATTTGTAGGTCCCTTGGCATAGTATTCACTCCATAAATCATATAAATTTAAATTCCTACTAACTACCAAAAATGACAGTACAAAGGACTCTAGCAATACATGCTTCCCATCTTGATATTTCCTTAGAGGATGACCAAAATAGTGTACATACTAAATTTTCTCTTGAGATGCAATATAGTTGTAGGCCACAGTAGTAAGTGACAATAGATTTTTTCTAGGTAGTAATGAACTTGATGTTCATTATGAAGACAATTCACAATGGGACATAATGAAGAATTCAAATCTACTGATAGTGATCAAACCCTTCCAAGAAAAGTGAGAATAGTCATCTTTAATCAAGGATAGTGTGACAGTGGTAAGATTTCAAAGAAGGTATATGAGCTACAATTTTGGTGTTGATATTCATAGCATGGGTTGGAGTTACAAGAATGATTCATCCTTTCTCAAAGGAATTTTGGATAACTCACATGGAGAAGATACAATGGAAATCATAGTCTAAGAGGATATTTGCTTAAATTACCAACACAATCTTGTAAAGGAAAATCATAATAGTCCTATTATAATGCTAAAGTTTATAAGAAAGGGAGTTTTTCATGAAGCACAAATAGAATAAGTCATAAAGATCCATCTACTTATGAAAGAACTAGTGATACTATCCCAAGGGGTCAGTCCACATAAAGGAACACTCCACAGTGAGAAGTCAAATGAGAATCACAATGTGTGGCAAGAGGGAGTAGTGTTGCTCTAGGTAATATAATAGTCAAAAAGAGTAATAGTCATTTCCTTTGCAAAATCTTAAAGAATAGTCCTATAAATAGTTAGAATGAAGTGATAATAAAATTTTCATTTTAAAAGACATTCATGGATATGAATTAGGAAAAAATTATAATCATAGTTATCACCTCATAGAAGACAATGAGCTATTGAAAAAGATACCATTGGAAAAGGGGCAGTGATCTCAGTAAGGTTTGTGTGAAGGTATAATACAATAACCTTTTTATTTATGAGCGATAGTTTCAAATGAACAAGAGCCATTCCTATGAAAATGAATATGCATAAAGTAAACTAGAGAATGATAAGAAGATATATTCATGATTCTAAGGTTTGATGAGATTTTATAAAAAAAAAAATCATTGTGATAGTATGATAAGGTCTATGAAGATGAGTGAATACTTGTGCCAAATTCATGGAAATGGAAGTCACTATTATAGAGTGATAGTTCCATCAAGACAATAAACAATGTTAAGAATCCATAACATTGATTTCAAAAAGATAAAAATAGTATGTAGATGAGAGGGACTGTAGAATAGCCTTGGAAGATAGTCTGCTGCTAATAAGTGGAATTTCAATTGTACTTCATACCAATTCGGCCAGCTATGTAAGTTCAACATTGAAAAATAAAATATTTTTAGCACAAGAAATGATCCTCACCCATCTAGAAAAGCACCCATAAGACAGACCCAAAAATATGAGTTTATCACAATCAATTTATTTCATTCTGCCTCAAACCTTAAATGGAAAACTCAAAACTCAAAGCACCATTTTACCTCTCCCATAGGACATGCTAATCATTGAGAACCAAAACCTTACGATATTCATCAACCTCCTTAAGGTTTCTTTCACCAATGTAAATGATAAAATCCGTAACTAGAGCAACCACCAACCCCACGAGCCCTAAATCTACAACCTTTGCTAGTTCACCATACAAATTGACCCCTTTGTTTTTATTTTAGTTTTCCTTAATTTTCCTCACATATGCCCCAACACAATTTTTTCTTGTGGAAGAAGTTGTAACTTCCTTCTTCTTCACTAAGCCTTTCATAGTAGAAGCCACAACCTCCTTTTTCCCTTTTAACTCCTTACAAAAGATATTTTCCTTCAAACTATGGAGTGTAACCAAACATTCCTCCCTTGATTTAGTAAATAGATTACAGGCCATCAAATGCCTCACCATGCAATACCTCTGAATTTTTATTTCATGGCGATTCCCTTAAAGACATAGTTGTAGGGCATCGAAAAAATCTAGAGCTAATGTGTGAATGACTTCTAGGCTATAGTTGTAGGTTTCCTTCGATGTTTGGATTTAGTTTTGTGTAGTGTTGGTCTCTTCTCCTTGGAGTGGCAAGGAGAAACCCTTGCCTATGAAGGATAAAGGTAGGAAATTTTTTCACAATTTCAAATCTTCCAAATGTTTTATGTATTACTTTTAATTGTAATGACATTTTTAAATGGTGGGGAAGAGGAAAATTACCAATTCGAAATATATTTTTATAATTACCCACTTTAATATCATATTGTCTAATTTTTATTTGTGTGACTAATTATTTAGTTGTGTTTTTACATGATGATCAAATTAGTCATTTATTTAGTCATTTTTAGTTGTCATCACTAAAATATTTAGTCATGTAATCATTTATTTGCCAAATTCTACTAGTGTCAATCCACTTTGGGCTTCAATCTACACACTCGTTCTCACACTTCAAGCTTCATTGTAGTTGTAGGCTACTAGTTTTTTGGCTCCCACACTCCATTCATTGTGACAATGTTGTTGTTGGAGAGCTTGCAAGATCACTCCTTCCTCTACTTGACTTGAGAGCATGTAGTTGTGAGGGTGATATCCACCATTGTCACTTACTTTTGAATCATAATACTTGCATATTAGCATACTTGTTTGTGTTATTATTTGGTATTTCAATTTTTGCACATTTATTTATCATTTTCTACATCATTGCTATCTAGCTACCCATAGAGGTGGAAACACAAAAGTGAGGGACTAACTAAGGCAATCCTCTAAAAAGAGCCACCACATTTTCCTTGGTCTTGTTTGTGTAGGTGCTTCTTATTGAATAGAAGAACTGAGGGGGGGGTTGAATAATTTGTCACAGATTTTTACCATTAATTAAATCACCATATTTAATTATTAAAACTTCTTAAATGATTAATCATCAAATGCCAATATAGAAACTCAAATTCAACACATAAACACAATAACACCAGATTTATATGGAAAACCAAATGAGGGAAAAACCACGATGAGGATTAACTAACACTATAGAGAATATAAAAATTGATTACAAAAATGCTCACTACCTGAAACAAGGCTCATTGCCTGAGATAAGGCTCACTACTTGAAATAAGGATCACTACTTGAAATAAGGACTCAATGTCCAACAAGGCTACAACTCGGAGGGCTCACTACCATAGAGATATAAAGAAGAAAAATAAGACTTTTTATAAAGAGGCTACAATCCCAACACAACAAAGAATTCCACCATACTTACTTGATCAACTTGCATGAATGATAGAGTTCTCCTTCTACTCATTGCATCCAAAAACTTAGCATTAAGCTTCACACTGATCTACCACACACAAATGAAACACACTTTCTGAATAGCATCAATTTTGTATCTACTCTTTCACTTATCTTGCTTCTTTCCTCTTGTACATTTTCCTTTACCATCTCATCCTATATTTATACTATCTCAAACCTTGAAAAGGAGATCCAAAGTTGGCCATCCAAATTCAAATTCAAATTAGGTTGGCTCCAACCATCCCAGGGTGGAAGTAGAATGAGGGCAACCCAAACACATGCTTCATCGGGACCCAAAATAGATCCAACATACTTCATTAACTTTGAAGATAGTTCTTAACACAAGGTCAGCTAGATCAATGTAAAACACATAGAACAATTATGTTTGAAACTTCCATAAACCAAAAGTATATTCAATGCAACCAAAAAATATTACATCTAGATTTGCAAGTCAAAAGACTTCATCGAGGATAAATTTGGACCAGCAACATTTCTCTCGGACCTCAACTAGAACATAGAAAAACATAGTTCACAACTGGTGAACACAACTTGAACTTCTCAACAAACTAACAACAAAAAATCTGGATATAGAAACCTTCAACAACCATAACCAACATATCTAAACTACATAAACATAGGGGCAAATACCAGATCAACAAATGAATATCTATAAACTTTATTTTATACAATTTTCTCAATATATTGAACATATACAACCAATAACAACAAGTATATAACCAGTTGACCAGTTGACATCAATGAAAACACCTTCAATCCTTTCTTCATTCTTGTAACAATATCCCCCTTTTGTCATTGATGGCAACACATAATGTGAAAAACCATCAAAGACACAATACCGGTTCTAAATATACTTCTCAAGATTTTTCTTTTTTCTTCCCCTCAGAAGATCATTTTTCTCATTACTTGCTTTCTCTTATTAGCTTTCTTTCCTTTTTCACATTCTTTCTCTCCCCCTTTGAAATCAATGACAAAGGAAAAAGATATGTTCATTGAATCTCCCTTTGACATGAAAACAAAATACTCACATTGATAATAGTTGAAACTACCTGCTCCCCCTAGGAGGTAGCTACCAAAACATCAGTCTGAAAAGATAGAACCATGAATCCACCAGACTGATGCATCTCAATATGCATCTTAGTTTATGAAAGGAAGGGATAACCCCTAACTTCTCCTACTCAAAAGTATCTTTAGGAAGAGCCTTCATGAAAATATTAGCAATCTAATCCTTCGTTGAAACATACTCAAGTTTTAATTCATTTTCCATGACCTTCTCTCTCAAGAAATGATATCTAATAGATATATGCTTCATCATCGAGTGCATCATAGGATTCTTCAAAATTTTAATTTCACTTCTCAATTATCATAGAAGATAGAAATGGGATCATCATATAGGACTGTGATATCTTTTAATGTATGTTTCATCCATATAACTTGTGTACAACAAGATGCAGTAGCAATATACTCAGCTTCACTAGTAGATAAAAAGACTGAATATTGTTTCTTAATCAACCATGCCACCAATCTGCATCCAAGAAAGAATGTACCACCACTTGTACTCTTTCTATCATCTACACATCCAACCCAATCTAAATCTGTATAGGCACTAAGTGTAAAGTCAGTATCTTTAGGATACAACAATCCATAATCTGAAGTGCCATTCAAATATCTAAATATTATTTTAAATACAACAACATGTGTTTCCTTCGAATCCTCTTGAAATCTAGCCACAAGAAAAACCGTGTGCATAATATCTGGTCTAGTAGTAGTCAAATAAAGAAATCCACTTGTTGGTTCTCAAAAATGTTGGTTTGAACCATGAGAGTTTTCCAAGCTCTCACAACATTTTTGGCCACCTAACAAAGCCAACCAATATAGTTGAACCTTATTCTCTCTAGGCTCTGCAAAACCTAGGCAGGTGCACCTATGTGTATGTTGCAGATTTAAGATGTATTTCCTGGTGAAGCAATCTATCCACAATGGCAAAGGTAAGTGGATAGATAAAATTACTACAACTACTCCTACTCCTAGTGCACAAATGAAAGGTTTTTGAATAAATTGTTTGATATGGATTTGTATCTCTGGGTTGTGGTAGATCAGTGCCTTCTATCCACATGGGAAATGGAGTCAAAAATGATATGTGTTTCCTCTTATTGGCTTAACTCTAGTTGTTAGGAACTCTGAAAATTCTATGGATAGCATAAAAATTTACTATCTATGACTTGCATAAATAGTGCTAGAATGTTTCTCTATCAGGTTCTTCTTTAACTATCCAAAAGAAATCTCAAAACCACTGTGATTTATTAAGAGAATTTAATTCTAGCTTGCATACACCAATTAATCAAATCACACAAAATGGAATATATCTTGATAAATCAGGGAATATGCTTGATATGTTGATTTAAATGATTAAAAGACCTCAAGTTGGATACAACCAAAATAAAGAGTATAAATTGATGCAACACAACAACTGAACACCAAAGAGAAATTCACCAGTTTAAAACATTAGTCTTCATTGTTTCTGCTTCAAGAAAATTTTGTACATTATTTCCATCCTAGTCCCTTCTCGGGAAAAATCTAACTCCTACTATCTAACTACCGCCTACCTCCTCCACCTTCTAACTGATTTTTGAAATATTTATACAAAATAATCAAAGAGTCATGACCCTTCAATTCCTATTACAATTGGTTGTATTTTCGTGACAGAAAATATAATATTTGATTAGTTGCCTAATCAGAAAATCAAATATGTTTTACATAGTCATGCGTTTGATTCTATTATAATACTTTATCGGCCTTTTATTTTATCACTTTATACATTGCTACGAAGTCTCGCTTTATGCCTACCACTCTACCATGGTCAAACTATCTGCACCCCGTGGTATGGCAATTATTTGAATTTTCCATGCTTCACCTTTTCCACCGCTCTACCGCAGGCTTTGTTTTCTCAACCTGCGGTATCACGGTGGCTGGCATTTTCTATCATCTCTAACTGCATATCACACTACTGCAGTCATTGTTTTGACTGGCTATGGTATCACTGTAACCATGTCGCTGAATGCCAACTGTTATCTCCCATTTACTGCCCAACCATTGGTTATGTCTCCACCATCTACGGTATCATGGTATCGATTCATTGACCGCCATCTCACCATCTGCTAATCACTACCACGGCCACCACGGTCTTCTCGTAAGTTGGTGGCGGTGTGGCGGTGACAGTCCACAATCTATTCGCATATTGGTGGCTTACCGCCCACCGCAATACCACAGTCTATGTTTAAATCATGTGCGGTGGCGCGATAAGCACTTTATGCTTGCCCCTTAACCGCCAGCTACTTCTTGCTTTGCTAATGGTTACCGCTCCACCGTGGTCAATCTGATGACTGTTCATAATGTAGCAGTGGTTGCTTAATGACCATCAAGCCTACCCTTTACCGCCCAACCACCATATGCTTGAAAGCTATCCATGGTATTGTGGTATGTAATGAATTTGAGTTTTATAGGTGACGGTAAATAGGTGTAAGGTAATTTTAATCTTTATGGATAGCGGTGAAGTAAAATATTTGAGGAGAAAGATAGGAAAAGGGCATGAATAAATAAAATCCCTTAGGATATTGATGGAAAATTTAGTCTAAAATGGGAAAAACCTTAGGGTTTTTCATGGGATTTTTCAGTTGTAACAGTGGCTCTAGTTGGGGATGAGTGATTTTGCAAATCACTACAAGAATCCAGAATATCTTTGGGAGAGCAAACCAAGAAAATGATGAAAAATGAAAGCCATGAAATATGGAGGGAATGAACAGATGGAGAAAAACCCTATGTTGTACATGGAAAGAAAAACTAACGTTTCAAAAAGGGGAACTTCTAGGAATGTCCATGTACTGGAAAACCCAGACCCTTCCTAAACTACTATGCATGGAAACGAGTGGTTAAAGAGGGTTTTGCTAAGAATTGTCCATGCACTAGCAATCCTTAATCCTCTATACCTGCTATGGTTTAAAAATCAAACCACAAAGGATGACCCCAGGCCACCCAAAAAATAAAAACCTGCACTTTCCTCTATCATAGACTTTATTCTGATTTGAGCTCATCAGGTTCCTTTCGAAACTATCCATTCCACCTGCCCTACAACATACACTGCCATTGAAAACCTTCAAGAAATCATTGTCTTCAACCTTATTCATATTCATTCCACCACTCTGCATTTCATCATTTTTATTATCATATGACAAATCTTTATCACCCTCAGCATACAAAGTGTATCCACATTCAACAAAATATTGCCCATTATCATATGTTGTTGAATGATCAAGTAGTTGTATTGGGACCTGAAAATTTGAATGCTTCACATGGGAATCTACAAATTCCATCTCATCAATATCTTTTGAAACAAACAAATCAGAACTACTTTCCACTTCCTTTCTATCACAGGTTGGCATTGACACACACATCTAATCCATGCAGTCTTCTTTATACATACTTGAATCAACAAATGTTGGACACTCATCATCAATGACATGCAAACTAGTACTTTTTTCTTGTAGGAAAAAATCATTCAAGTCACATACCTCTTTTTGGACACAAACAGATCTTTGATCAGCTTCAAATAACTCCTCATCACTATGATAGATGCACATGGGGTCACATGAATTGTTACTTTCATTGTCAAAAAAAATGTAGGCTAGAGCCAAAACTTTGAAATCATCTTCATGTGCACATCTTTGGTATTCAAGAGTCAACAAATCTAAAACTTGCTCACTGCTGAGTGAACATGTTTCATCTAGATCTTCTACTATTTCTCCAACTTCTTGATCTCCATATGAACTACAACAATCATCTCGTTGAAGATCAACATCCATAAGTTCTTCTTCACAATCTGTATCACAATCCGTTATGCAGGAGAAACTCTCCATATCTTCATTGTTGGAAGGCATGATATCTTCTTCTATTTCAGCTTCTAAAACATTGATGATGCACTCCCCAAATGGTGTGTCCCCACTAATATCATTAATGTTGTAATCATCTTCCAAATCTGAAAAATTGTCATTAGAAATCCCAATGAAACATTTATCCTCCATTGGCTGCATTATTTGATCATTCATGATATCACTATTAGATTCATTGTTGACAGTGTCCATATACCTTGTCTCAAGCATGGAATCAAGAAATTTATTTACTACATCCAAGGCATGTTGTTTTGATGACTCTGACCAATAAACTGATTTAGGCTCCCATGCTCTTGCAAATTGTGTAAGAAATATGGGTCTTGTAGGCCTATGATGAGGAGGTAACTCCATACAGATGTCTACCATCCTGTTGTATAGAGAATTATCCTCTCCTTCATATTTCCTTATGTCAAAAAATGTATCTAAGGGGAAAATTCCACATTCTGATTCTGTAATGGAGTCCTGGCTTTGAGTATGTACATCATCATCTTCTTCTTGATTATGTAAATAATCATCATATTTGTCCTCATATTGGCTCAAGAATATTCTTTTAGATCCTCCCATGAAGATATACTTTGTATAGGAAAACTTATAAACCATTCTCTTGCACTATCCTTCAAAGACCTTGAAAAAAAATTCATAATGACATCCTCTAGATAAATTTGAAAGTTGACAATGACATACCAGAATTGCTCCATATGCTCATAAGATGATTCATTCCATTCTCCATGAAATTTAGGGATATGCATTAGCATTTTTGTCTCATCGCAGGGGTAAGGATTTGGGTAGCCTTGGATGTTACTAAAGTTAAATGGTTTATCAATAATTGAGATAAAATTTGGAGGGCCATATGGTTTTTGGTAGATCATTGATCTTTTTTTAGGAAATGAAAGATGAATATTCATTTGATGTAGTGGTTGTGGTGCATAAGTGTTCTTCTATGAATAGAACACATTACCTTCATTATCAAAGTTCTTAGTTGCATCATGTGGTGCCTGTGGTGTCCAAGATCTCCTGGTATTTGTGTCTTCACTCTCACCGTATGATGGCCTATTCGATGATGTATCTGGAACACATTCGGCTCTCAACTACAACAGTCGTTGTTTCACTTGTAGTGTCTTTTGTTTCCAGTATAACATTTTTTGTTCCATTTCTTCCAATTCTTTCATTGTCTGGTGTCTTCTTTTTGCTCCTGACATCTTGACAAAATGTTACTGCTCCACAATATCTATGCATTATTTATCAATGTTAAATAGATTCACCACCTACTTTTCCAAAATTAGGAAAATGAAATGGAATGCTTTGGTTTTCCCCCAGCGGAATCTCCAAAAAAAATGTGAAACTTTGTTGACTCTATAAATGGAAAAGATGAAAATATTCCTGAGTAACTCCCCAGTAGAGTGACCAATTTGTTGGTTCACAAAAATATTGGTTTGAACCACAAGAAGTTGCCAAGCTCTCACAACGTTTTTGGCCAACTAACAAGGCCAACCAATATAGTTGAACCTTCTTCTCTTCAGGATCTGCAAAACCTAGGCGGGTGTACCTATGTGTATGTTGCAAATTTAAGATGTATTTCCAGGTGAAACAGTCTATCCACAATGGAAAAGGGAAGTGGATAGATAAAATTACTACAACTACTCCTACTCCTACTGCACAAATGAAAGGTTTTTGAATAAATTGTTTGATATGGATTTGTATCTCTGGGTTGTGGTAGATCAGGGTCTTCTATCCACATGGGCAATGGAGTCAAAAATGATATGTGTTTCCTCTTATTGGCTTAACTCTAGTTGTTAGGCACTCTGAAAATTCTATGGCTAGCATAAAAATTTACTAAGTCTATGACTTGCATAAACAATGCTAGAATGTTTCTCTATCAGGTTTTTCTTTAACTATCCAAAAGAAATCTCAAAACCACTATAATTTATTAAGAGAATTTAATTCTGGCTTGCAGACACCAATTAATCAAATCACACAAAATGGAATATATCTTGATAAATCAGGGAATATGCTTGATATGCTGATTTAAATGATTAAAAGACCTCAAGTTGGAGACAACCAAAATAAAGAGTATAAATTGATGCAACACAACAACTGAACACCAAAGAGAAATTCACCAGTTTAAAACATTAGTCTTCATTATTTCTGCTTCAAGAAAATTTTGTACATTATTTCCATCGCAATCCCTTCTCGGGAAAAATCTAACTCCTACTGTCTAACTACCGCCTACCTCCTCCAATTTCTAACTGATTTTTCAAATATTTATACAGAATAATCGAAGAGTCATGACCCTTCAATTCCTATTACAACTGGTTGTATTTTTGTGCCAAAAAATATAATATTTGATTAGTTTCCTAATCAGCAAATCAAATATTTTTTACATACTCATGCATTTGATTCTATTATAATACTTTACCGGCCTTTTATTTTATCACTTTATACATTGCTACAAAGTCTCCCTTTATGCCTACCGCTCTACTGTCGTCAAACTGTCTCCACCCCGCAGTATGGCAGTTATTTGAATTTTCCATGCTTCACCTTTTCCACCACTCTACCACATGCTTTGTTTTCTCAACCTGTGGTATCGTGGTGGCTGGCATTTTATGTCATCTCTAGCTACGTACCGCGCTACCATGGTCATTGTTCTAACTGGCTGCGGTATCACTGTAACTGCGTCGTTCACTACCAACTATTATCTCCCATTTACCGCCCAACCGTCAGCTTTGTCTCCACCATCCACGATATCACAGTATCGATTCATTGACCACCATCTCACCATCTACTAACCACTGCCGCGGTCACCTCGGTCCTTTCATAAGCTGGTGGCGGTGTGGCGATGACTATCTGCTAATTGTTCCCACGTTGGTGGCTTACCGCCCACTGCAATACCGCGGTCTATGTTTAAACCATGTGTGTGGCGTGGTAAGCGCTTTATGCTTGCCCCTTAACTGTCGGCTATTTCTTGCTTCATTGACAGTTACCGCTCCACCACAATCAGTTTGATGACTTTCCATGGTGTAGTGGTGGTTGCTCAATGACCGCGAGGCCTACCCTTTACCTTCCAACTGCCATATGCTTAAAAGTTGTCTACGGTAATGTGGTATATAATGAATTTGAATTTTATAGGTGATGGTAAATAGGTGTAAGGTAATTTTTATCTTTATGGATAGTGGTGAAGTAAAATATTTCAGGAGAAAGATAGGAAAAGGGCATGAATAAATAAAATCCCTTAGGGTATTGATGGAAAATTTAGGCTAAAATAGGAAAAAACCTTAGGGTTTTTCATGGGATTTTTCAATTCTAACACCACTAATCATAGATCTATACTTTCTCTGATCAGTCTTAGGTGGATCATCATCTTTACCCAATTTGCAACTAGTCACCATGGGAGTGCAAACTAGTTTGGAACCATCCATCCCAAACTTCTTCAACTAGACTATGAGATAAAAATTCGTTTCTCTATTTGATTAATCTATAGGCCAAGAAAGAAATTCATATCCCCAAACATAGACATTTCAAATTATTTCTACATCTCTTCTGCAAACATCTTGTAAATCTTTTTATTTACGCCAAAAATAATATCATCAACATATATAACTACAATCAATATTTTTTCATTATCAATCTTAAAGTACAAATTACTATTTGTTGTGCCTTTGTTAAATCCTTGTTGAATCAAATACATATCTAACCTGGAATACCAAGATCTAGGAGCTTGCTTCAATCCATATAGATATTTCTTCAATCTACACACCATATCCAGTTGATCTATCAACTTAAATCCTTCTATTTGTTCCATGTGAACTTCTTCTTCCATCTTCTCTTGCTCATCTTTATCCTATTCTTCCAAAATTTCTTCTATTCTTGCACAATCATGTTCATCAAACACATTTACATCAATATCAATAGAATTCTTTATTGTCTCATAAACCTTCACATACAATCTCTTTGCATTTTATTATCTTTTATTGAAACATCGATATGCCTTGATTTTAGTAGAATACCTAAGAAATATTCCTTCATCACTTCTTGCATCAAACTTACCTAGAGTTTCCTCATCTCTTTTGATATAGATTTTCTTTTGAATACCTTGAAATATTTAACTACAAGAATTATTCCATTCCATAGCTCATAGGGAGTCTTGGTACTATTTTCTAGTGATTGAACTCAATTGAATACATAAACAATAGTATGAATAACTTATTTCTAGTAAAATTCTAGTAAACCAACTTCAGTAATCAAAGATCTAGCGACCTCTTGAACTATTCTATTTTTCCTCTTAACAACTCCATTCTGCCGAGGATTTCTCGAAGCGGATAACTATCTCTTTATTCCATGCACTTCACAAAACATATTGAACTCATGGGAGGTGAAGTATCCACCATTGTTATATCTTAAGAATTTTATTCTCAAATTTACTCCATTTTCAACCATTGCCTTGAATGTATTGAATCTCTCTAATGTATCTGATTTCTCACTAGGAAATGTAACCCATCTATATCTAGAATAATCATTAATTAAAAGCATAAAGTACCTTTCACCAAGTAGACTTCGCACTCTCATAGGACCACATAGATCTATATGAACTAAATCTAGTAGTCCAATGGTAGATTGTTCCTTTGATCTATAATAATTTCTTGATTGCTTCCCAAACTAACAATTCCTGCGAATAGCATTAACAGGATTTGTAATTCTTGGTAAATCTCTCATGGTCTCAACATCACTAATCCTTTCCAAATTATCAAAATTCATGTGACACATTCTCTTATTCCATAACCAGCTATCATTTATCTGATTCATAAAGCATCGTCCATCAACACCCTTAAATTGATAAATATTCCCTTCAAATTTCTTTCTTGTAGCAATCAAAGTTTTGAATCCTTTCC
Organism: Sequoiadendron giganteum; assembly: GCA_007115665.2. Classification (NCBI taxonomy): domain Eukaryota; kingdom Viridiplantae; phylum Streptophyta; class Pinopsida; order Cupressales; family Cupressaceae; genus Sequoiadendron; species Sequoiadendron giganteum. Next base: position 661,614,731 of record CM021101.1, on the reverse strand, counting down.
GGATCTCACATTTCTCATCATTAAACACAAAATCATATCCTTTTTTGCACATCTGACCAATGCTCAACAAATTATGCCTTAATTCATTAACATAGTAAACATCATCAGTGTGATGCTTTCCATCAAAAATTATTGAACATAACCAAGCATCCATCATATTTATCAAGCTTAAAACACTTACTCTTATGCCTAGTCATGTGATGTGAACAACCACTATCAACTACCCAAAAGGTTATGTGTAGGATCATCATGGGCCAAAAAGAGGCGATATGTAGGTGATATGATGGCCCATGTGGCTGATGACTTATTTTTCCAAAAATTGATGAAACGAAAAGGGTTTTTAGAGGAGATTCTCAGGTTTCCATCAATATAAATTATTCTTTACTTGGAATTTAATAAATAATTATTATTCATTTTCTATTCGAATTACGACTAAAGTCTTGATTGATAGGCTGATTGAAAAACATCTATAGCTTTCAAATAGTATCACATTTTTTGAATCTGAAACATGCATCACATTCTATGCTTCACATACTATAGGATTAAAAAAAAACTAAATTTCGTGAAGTTTTGACCAAGTTAAGGTGGTTAGACATACGAGTTTTTATATTTTTTAAAAATTGTAATAAAAAATTCATAAATAGTTATTTAAATGGAAAAAAATTACAAAAAAATATGCATCACATCGGGACATGAGTCCTCTACTTATATCTAAAATCTTATAAAAAAATATTATCATTTTACTGTGGTGAGGGTGGTCAGATAGACACATACTTCTTATTTTTTCCTTGCAATTTAAGTACTACTGCATTAAAATTTCAAATTTTCACCAAACAGATTTATTTTTTAATAATAAACCTAGTAGATAACTTATTCAAATTTGTATTTCAGGTTGCCTAACTTTGATTTTCTGACTTTTCATCACCACTTAAGGGCCTTTTCTTCCATGATGATCCTACACATACCCAAAAATTCTTTTCTTGTTTAGCATGTAGGGCAGAGATAACTATACCCTCATTTTTCTCCTTCTCCTTCTTCAGAGGGCTTTCCTTTACCTAATTTTTTGAATTAGTAGAATTTGGTTCATCCTTAATCACCAAGAACGATAATTCATTGTCATTTGGATCTTCATATTTTCAATCTTCATCTGAAATACTAGCATTCTCATTCACATAGTAAGCTCTGTTAATCTTCTTTCCTTTATTTTCTTTCTCATATCTTTGTTTATTCCTTTTAGCTCTTTCCAGACACTTTGCAACATAATGACCTATTTCTCCACAACTAAAGCATTTAAAAGGTATATTACCTTCATACTTATCATAACCTTTTCTCATTCTTCTCACAAAGGTAGCTTCTATTTCATCAAAGTCCACTTCATCTAGATCTTCAATTTTTGTAGCTTTAAAATCAATCTCTGATTTGCCTCCATTTCATAAGATGTCAAACATCCTAACAACAGATCGTTAGTACAATTCTTATAATCTATAGTATGCTTAATATCACTCACCTTCTCACTGTAAGCATTAGGAAGAGTTCTAAGAATCTTCTTTACAATCCTAGTTTCATCTATACTAGCACCAAGAGATCACATTCCATCCACTACCTCATCTAATCTCTATACATAAGCTTTAACATTTTCATCTTTGGAAATATGTATAAGATCAAATTGTGTTTCCAAATTATACAATTTCGCCTCTTTAACTCTTTCATCACCATCATGTCCTCTTTCTAAAGCATCCCAAAATTTCTTAGCTATCGTTAGATTCTAAACCTTAATCAACTTAGAATGTACCAGAGTATTCTTCAAGATTAACTTTGCCTTATTATTCACTTCATGTAATTTGATTTCTTTAGGTGTACTCAGACCATTAGCAAGAGGAGTGTAAGGATTTTGTAAGATTCCTCCACATCATATCCACAATACTCAAGATATTCTTCCATCAAAACTTTCTAGATACCATAATTAGTTCGAAAAAACCTCAGATAATAAAAGACCATCTTTCAAGCCATCTCGGACCTTCCTCAAGCTATTAAGATCTTCACCAAGGAACCAATCTCTGATACCAATTGTTGAATAGGACAACTGACAGGGGGTGAACTAGTTGTCACAAATTTTCACCATTAATTCAATCACCAGAACTAATACTTAGAACTACTTAAATGATTAATCATCAAATTCCAATGCAAAAACTCAAATTCAACACATAAACACAATAACACTATATTTACATGGAAAACCCAATGAGGGAAAAAAAAATATGAGGATTAACTCATACTATAGATAATATTAAAACCAATTACAAAAAGGCCCACTGCCTAAAACATGGCTCACTGCTCGAGATAAGGCTCACTGCCTAAAATAAGGCTCACTATCCAATAGGGCTACAACCTAGAGGGCTCACTACCAAAGAGGTCCAAAGAAGATGGTGCAGGAGCACCTTAAGGTCTTTTGGAAGATCTTGGCAATTTTGGCTTGTATGTAGGTGGTTCTAGCCAACCACCAAGGTAATAAGGACTATGATGTAAAGTCCCAAGGTATAATTCATGTTTTTTAGTGGCAAAATTAGGTTGGTTTAGAACCTTGAGGTTTGGAGAAGTCTTAATGATGAAATTAGGCAAATTTGGCAATGTAGACTTGGCTATTCGTCCTAAAACTTGGAAAATAGCATTAATGTTGTTCTACGTCCGACCCAAGGGTCATAGCACGTGGGAGAAAGGTATATAAGGTCATCCAAACCCTAATACCTGGTTTGGAAGTTCATTTTCATGAATTGAGACTTGGAGAGCATATTGTGTGATTGGAATTCAGCAACTTTTGAGTGAATTTTTGTGTTTGAGCCTTCATCCAATCAATGATGGATTGAAAGTTCTTGTTTGATGGTTTGAGGCTTACCATTGTGTCACTTATTTACTGTGTGAAGCATTATATTATCCATTTAGTTCAATTGTTTTCTATTTTGCAAGTTTTTGGAGTTTTGGCCTTATAGCTGGTTTAGGCCAGTTTTTGGAAAATCATGATCCCCACTTGAATTCCTGTGGAAATGCTACCATGGCCACTTGGAATCAAGTAGGGGACTTTTTTTATAGTTTAAATAGTGTGTGTTGAGTCTTGGTTTGCAAGGGAAGAGTTGAATTCATCAAACACTAGGTGACTGCAAGTGCATTCTGGCTAGTGGCTTGGAGAGGACAGCAGTAAAGAAAGTTGATAAATGGATTGGTTTGTGCCAATAAAGAGAATGAAAGTGTGGGAAAATGTAGGCCAGACATTTTTGTGCAAGGAGGAGAGTTGAGGAGGTCATTGAAGTCCTCAAAGTTGGAAAAAGGAGCCAAAACCCTAGAAACCCTTAAAATTAGGGGGTATGAGGACAGTCCTATGTAAGGAAACTTGCAGAACCTTACACCTGGTAAATCTTGAAGCCTAGGGTACTAATAGAAATAATATCCAAAAATAATTGGGGGTTGTTAAGGCCGTTTTTGAGAAAAGCCAAGAAAACGAGTTCTAGGAGGCCAAAAAGGGGCAAAAAGGCTACAAGGCATAGAAACTAGAAATTCTTGAAAGCGAAGGGAAAAAGGTGAAAGTATCCAATGACATGGATCAGTGAGGAGTAAAAACACCTAAAGAACAACAAGACCACCTTACCCTAGCCCTAGAGTGGTTAGGACACATTTGGGTCAATGTGGAGCTCAAGGAAGCCCAGTGGTGGAATGGGAGTGTTGGTGAAGATTTTGAAATTGGTGGAGAGACCTATAAGGAGTTAGGGGTTTAGGAGAGATCCCTAAGTAGGGTAGAGTGGAATACCCTAAGAATACCAAAGAATAGGTCTTGGGAAGAGCAAGAGTGCTCTTGAGGTATAGGGCTCCCCATCAGAAGACAAAGAAGACTTGTTATAGAGAGACTACAATCCCAATGCAACAAAGGATTCAACCACAATTACTTGATCAGCTTGCATAAATGATAGAGTTCACCTTTTTCTCCCAGCATCCAAAAACTTAGCATTAATCTTCACACTAATCTGATACACACAACTCACACACACATTTTGAATATAATTAGTGTCACATCTACTCTTTCAATTGTATTCCTTCTTTCCTCTTGTACATTTTGCTTTACTAGCTCATCTTGTATTTATACTATCTCCAACCTTGAAAAAGAGATCCAAAGTCGGCCATCCAAATTCAAATTCCAATCAGGTCAGTGCCAACCATCCTAGGGTGGAAGTAGAATGAGGGTGACCCAAAAACATGCTTCATCAGGACCCAAAATAGATCCAACACACTTCATTAACTTTGAAGATAGTGCTTAACACAAGGTCAACCAAACTAGTTTAAAACACATAGAACAATTAAGCTTGAAACTTCTAGAAACCAAAAATATCTTCAATGCAATAAAATCATCTTAACTCTAGATCCACAAGTCAAAAGACTTCATCAAAGAGAAATGTGAACCAACAACATTTCTCTTGGACCTCAACCAGAACACATAAAAACATAGTTCATAACTAGTGAACACAACTCGAACTTATCAATGAACTAACAACCAAAAATATCAATATTGAAACCTTCAACAACCATAACCAACATATATGAACCACACTAACATAGGGGAAAATACCGGATTAACAACTGAATACCTATAAACTTTATTTTATACAATTTTCTCAATATTCTCAACATATACAACCAATAGAAACTAGTAGATAACTAGTTGACCAATTGACATCAATAACAACACATTCAATACTTTCTTCCTTATTTCAACACTTCTCAGTTGGAGTTATTCAAAGAATGATGTTGCAAGGAGTTTGGTACCACATTCTCACCACTTTTCTTAATTTAAAGATAAATTAGTTAAAGTATTCTTCTTGTTGTACTTTGTTTCATACTTTCTTTATATTATGTCATAGCATAAAACTTTATTAGTCAAGATATTTGTTTGGTTCCTTGTGTTTTTATCTATCTCAAATGTCCTCTATCTATATGAATTCCAAAACCACACTAATATTCCAACATTCCAAGTGGATTCCATGTCTTGCATTGCCATCCTCAGGTAGTGATTTGTCTAGCCTGTAGATTAAACTCTAAGAATTAGCTCATATGACTCCCTAAAACACTCAGGTTAGAAAAAGGATAGTAGCAACTAGATTGCTCCTCTTTCTCGACATTAACCACTTAACCTTTCTTAATCATTTATCAAGCTTGAGGTATATTAGTGTATCCTATTGCTTAGGACCCCCCCGTGACCTAGGGTCTCGGAGTAGCCAATCCCCCTCTACATTTTGGTGAACCTGACGTGAACTATTATGGTTCCATTTCATAGTGTTGAAGGAACATTCTCTCATATTCTAGGCATGTTGTAGGTTTGTGTGTCGTAGGGTGCATAGCCTTGCAACCTAACCTATGATCCCTAGTGACATAGTCAGAAGGATCCCTAGACATTGGGAAGTGAAATCTAGATAGGTCATCATCTGATTATTGAGTCTTTGGGGTATCCTAAGGAAGGCCTCTCAAAGTATATAAATGTGGCCTCTTTTTTTCATCTCCCTATTCCTCTTTCTTAGCCTATAATTGGAGCACTTGTTATAAATTTTATATCGTAGGACCTACCTATGAACATGAACAAAGATCCTTCTACTTTGTACATTCCTGCTCACATCAACAAGAACATCATGACTAGTGTTTTGGTTGATCCCACATGTCGTGGGAATGTTTTAATAGAGGACTTTGCTAATAAATTTCTTATATAAGGATGGGTATGATGAATCAAAGAGTATAATACATACACATGATAGAATATTTGTCCCTCCAATTGGTTCCATCACTCTCTCAATCGTGGTAGGACCTAGGACTATAAATGATTATTTTGATCATCCCAGAGTAAGTTTTTTTCAAAGTGAAACTAGGCATCCCATGGCTAGTTTCCATGAATGTAGTTGCTTCAGTAATTCATAAGTGTTTAAAGTTTTCTCATGAGAGCTTCATACACATTGTGCATGACACTGGATATAATCCTCTGGTGTCATGTGGGGGCTACTTGTTAAATCAATTTTGGCTTGCCCTAGTCGGTCTTCTTCCTCCAAGTATCGACTTGTTGTATCACAGCTATGTCAAATACGAGAATGAGGGCATAGCACTGAAGTGACCTACTCTATCTCCCCTTATTCCATTTTATTCAAATGTTCTATGATCACATAGCAGCAAGCTCCCTCCTCTCAACAAAAGGGCAAGGGAAATCCTACTCTTTCCTAGGACCCTTCCTCTTCTTCTTCTGTCTCATCCACTTCTACCTCCCACCCTACTATGGCACCTTCAACCTTTTCTCCCATTCCATACATGGAAATTTTTATGGTTCCCACTTGGTGAAACGAAAAGTGTAAAGTATTTGAACTTCCCATCTTGCCCATGGTGCCAAGGCATGTTTTCTATGGTAAGGGGAAGGGCCCTCATGGAGTTTCCCTTGTGTCTTGGCCTTTGCAGCCTCCTACTACTCCTACCCCTTAGGCAGTGAATGAAAAGAGGCCCACTATTGAGGCATCTATATCCACTTCTCCTTCTATCATTGTTTCCGCTCTTACGCTTCCTACTCCTACTCCCATCTAGGACATTTCCCTTCAACCAATAATGGTTGTGGAGGACACCTATGGTGAAATAAGAGCCTCTTACTCCTTCTCAAGCAACAAGTTCTGGTTTCCAAAGATGACAAAACCAACTTGTGTGTGAGCATCAATGCCAAAGAAATGCCTTTTCAGCTAAACAAGTTCCCTCACAAAAGGTAGAAGGGGAGCTAACAACTCTTTTTTTGACATCTCCTATTGTGCCTCCCTCTTTTGTTCCTTTAGCTTTAGTCCCTATCACCTTGGTTTTGCTTTTGCCTCCTCCTACAAATGTTGATGATCATCAACCCAAAAGGGTGTAGGTTTTCATCACTCCCTTAGTAGAGCTCCCTCTTTTGATGTCTATTATATGCATCCCTCCATTTTCTTGAACCGTGGATATTTCAAACACCATAGTGGTGTCTATTGTGGCCCTTTCCTCTTCTTCCTTTCCTTTAGCTTCTTTTTTAGGGATTCTACATCCTCTTCTAAAGCATAAGTTGGAAGATGACCTTGCTTCCTATAGAGGTTAGAAGAAGGGATCACCTTCTTTAAGAGAGGGTTATAATTTGGCTTGAGTCACCCTGGTGATAGAGGTAGCCCCTATGTTTCTTGATTTTGTCATCTTCTCTTTTGATGAGATTGATGGTGGATCTTGAACACCCCCTTCATCTCCCAATCAATAAACACATAGAACTCCTATCAAGATCATGTTTAAATTGGTTGATGATGTCTCGAATCTGTCAATGATCTTTGCAATATCGATGAATTTTACCTTACAAGAGTTGAGTAAAGAAGACCTTGAGGGTATTTCTTCCTTATCTCTTGTCGTAGGAGAGCCAGAGGGTGCTCCACTTGCTATCTTTTCCTTGTAGGCTTGTTCGCCCTCCCCTTATGATGATCTAGATTGGGAGAATGATGTCCTCTTGGTTGATTAGGACTAGGAGAGTGCTATAGAAAATTTTGAATAACTGAGAGGGGGATGAATCAATTATTATAAAATAGTTTTCTTAACCATAATTAATCTAAAGAAAACTCAAATCAATCAGATAGTAATTAAAATGATATGAACATGAAAGCAATTAACAACACCATGGACAAGGAATACCAGAATTTACGAGGAAACCCAAGATGGGAAAAACCATGGAGGATGCTAATTCTCAATTATAATACACCAATTAAGCTGACAATGGTTAAGGTGATTTTTACAAGGGCTCACTGCTAAAGTGCTCATAGTAGGTAAGGCTCACTTTCGGTGGGCTTACTACCCAACTATTATAGCTAAAGATAAAAAGGCTCACTACCAAATAAGAAAGGCTCACTACAAATAGAAAATGGCTCACTACCAGAAGAATGATGAAAGGGAATCCGCCACAAAAAAAATTATCACCAATAGTCACATCTAAAGAAACTCACTATATGTTGTCCCTGGTATACTTTCGCACAATGTCTATATTTTTAGATTCACATTCACCACACTTGCTTTCATCGAATAGAATCAAATTTTACTTATACCAATCCATGCCTTCATAATCTCCTAAGTTGGCCAAACATAATTCCATTCCATGCTTTCATAAACTCCTAAGTTGGCCAAACACAATTTTAATTAGGTTAGCAAAAAAAATTCTCGTGGTGGAAAGGAATGAAATGTGAATCATACAAAACCTCCTCACAAAAATCAACATGCTACATATTAACCATGATATCCAGAACCAAACAATAGAATGTAAATAATACAATTCAAATAATGTTTTGGGACACGCTAACCACTTTCTAGATCGATCAAGACCAATAAGAGTGTATCTCATTGTGTTGAAAAATAAATGGGACCGGGACAAGCATGACCAAAGATAGATCATCACAACGCATCCAAAGCATGTCAATCTGGATCACCAAAGCATCAAAATCGAACCTTAATCAATCAACCAAGATATATTGACATCAATGACAACCATTAATGATAACAATCAACAACATCACATTCCAACAATCTCCCCCTTTTTCATTGATGGCAACATTCATCAATGACAAACTAAACAACTCAACAATAGCATCAACATCATCAAGGAACCTATTTTCTTCTCCCCATTTGACATCAAGGACAAAGGGAAAATACTCCCCCTAAAAAACTTACTCTGCTCCCCCTATGAGGAAGCCACCAAGCATTGATCTAGATAAGAGTGAGCATATAATACCCTGGACCAATGCACACATTGGTGCAAATTATTGAAGAACCGAAGAGGGAAGAACCCCTAACTTCTATTGGAGATACTCAAAAGTATCTTTTCTCAATGGTTTTGTTAAAATATCTGCAATATTCTCTTTTGTGGATGCATATTCAAGTCTTACCTCATTCTCCAATACCTTCTCTCTCAAGAAGTGATATCTGATGGATATATGTTTCATTTTGGAGTGTTGTACTAGATTCTTGGAAATGTTTATTGCATTGGTATTCTCACACATAATTGAGATCAGTTCATCAAATGATATGCTAATTCCCTTCAATATTTGTTTCATCCACAATACTTGAGTGTAATATGAGGATCTTGCAATGTATTTAGCTTCAATAGTAGATAAAGATACAAAATCTTGTTTCTTGCTTGACCAAGTAACCAATCGGGAGCCAAGGAAATAAGCTCCACCACTTGTGCTTCACCTATTATCAACACACCCGACCCAATCAACATTAGTATAGGTTTTCAAAGTGAAATCTGATTCCTTTGGATACCATAACCCAATATCTTTTGTACCCTTTAAATATCTAAAAATCCTTTTTACTACAACAACATGTGATTCCTTTGATTCTTGCTAAAATCTAGCTACTAAAAAAATAGCATACATAATGTTTGGTCTAGTAGCAGTCAAATATAAAAATCTTCCAATCATTGACTAGTACATACTTGCATCAACTTTAGGTGAATCATCTTCTTTTTTCAAATTACATCCAGTAATGATAGGTGTACAAAGCAGTTTGGAGTTCTCCAATCCAAACTTCTTCAGTAATTCTTTGGTATACTTGGACTAACAAATGAAAATTCGTTTTCTATTCTGATTTACTTATAATCCAAGGAAGAAATTAAACTCACCTATCATAGACATTTCAAATTCTTTCTACATTTCATTTGCAAATTTTATGCACATATCATCATTTCCACCAAAAATTATGTCATCAACATAAACCACAACAATCAATATTTGATCTGAGTGAATTTTGTAGTATAAATTACTATCAACAAATCCCTTTTGAAACCCTTGTCCAATCAAGTACTTGTCTAATCTACTATACCAGGCTCTAAGAGCCTGCTTCAATCCATATAAACCTTTCTTCAACCTACAAATAGCATCCAGGTTTTTTCCAGACTTGAATCCCTCTGGTTGCTCAATGTAGACTTCTTCCTTTAGTTCTCCATTCAAGAATGCAGAATTTACATCCATTTGATAAAATTTGAAATCCTTGAAAGCTACAAAAGCCAAGAATATCTAGATTACTTCCATTCAAGCAATAGGGGCATATGTCTCTTCAAATTCAATACCTTTGATCTGAGTGTAACCTTTGCAAACCAATCTTGCCTTGTTTCTCATTACCTTTCCATTTTCATCCAACTTGTTTTTGAATACCCACTTTATTCCAATTACATTTTTTTCTATCAATCTGGGCACAAGTTCCCAAGTCTATTTTTTCTCTATCTAATCAAGCTCTTCTTTCATTGCCTTCACCCAATTCTGATAATTTCATGCTTCTTCCATAGTCTTTGGCTCAATTTTCTAGAATAGACACAGTAACACTTGCTCTTGAGCTACTTTTCTTCTTGTGGTGATTCCTTTATTCTTATCTCCAATAATCTATTTTTCTGAGTGGTTTCTCTATACATACCTTAGAGTTTTGGTTGTAGTTGTCAGAGCCTCCTTTTTCTCTTCTTCTTTCTTATCCTTTTCTTCTTTTTTATCTAAGTTATCTTATTCATGCTCAATATTCCTGTCAATATTTCTTTGAGCATCTTCATCTACTTTCACATTCACACTTTCAACTATCTTCTTCAGCCTCTTGTTGTAACACTAGTACTCTTTACTTGTTGTTGATTAACCCAAAAATATACCTTCATCATCTCTATTGTCGAACTTTCCAAGATTGTCCTCATCTCTCCCGATATATCACCTGCTTCCAATTTTTTTGAAGTAATTTACTATGGGAGATCTTCCATTCCATAGTTCATATGATGTCTTTCCATATTTCCTCCAAAATAGTACTCTTTTAAGAGTGTATACTGCTATGTGTATCACTTCTCTCCAGTAGACATGTGGTAAGCATACTTCACTAATCATTCTTCTAGCTACTTCTTGAACTGTTTGGTTCATTCTTTCCACTACACCATTCTATTGTGGTGTTTTAGGGGAAAATAGTTGTCTTTTAATGTTGTGTTTCTCACAATTTTTTTTGAATTCATCATAAGTAAATTATCCTTCTCTATTAAATCTTAAGCATTTGATTCTCCTATCAACTTCATTCTCAACTCTTGCCTTCAAAATCTTGAATTTTTCTAGAGCCTCTAATTTTTCTCTTAAAAATGCAATCCAAGGTAATCTGGAATAATCATCTATTAACAACATGAAATATTTCTCACCTTGCAAGCTTCTTGTTCTAGTTGGAACACATAGGTTAGTGTGTACAAGGTCTAACAAACCAGTAGAGGATTCTTCTTTTCTTCAGAATGTTTCTCTTGTCTACTTTCCTTCTTGACATCCTTTGCAGATAGTGTTGTCTGGTTTGGTCAGTCTTGGCAAGTCTCCAACTGCTCTTGTTGAACTTATCCTTACCAAATTGTCAAAAATGATGTGAAATCATCTAGTGCTAGAGCCAACTATCATTTCTCTGAGAAAATATGCATCTCTTTGTAGCTCCTTCCAATTGATACATATTCCCACTTGTTCTATTTCCTATTGCAATAACAGTTCCAGAACTCTTCCTGATCTGACAACCATCATCTTGAAATACAACATTATAGTCATTCTCTCAAATCTATCCAACACTCAAAAGATTATGATATAAACCCTTCACATAGTAAACATTGTCAGTGTTATGTTTTCCATCAAAGGTAATAGAACCAATTCAAACAATCTGTGTTGTTTTATCATCTCCAAATCTAATTGAAGCTCCATCATATTTTTCAAGCTTTAAAAACTTACTTTTATCACCGGTCATATGATTTGAACATCCACTATCAATCAACCATTCATCTCTATTTATTTTGACAAATAATGTAGCTTCAATGTTATCATTAGATTCTGGATAAGTATTAGAGATATCAAATCTAGGTTTATCCTTTTCTACCAAAAACAAAATCCTCATGATCTGATTCATCATCTGAAATATTGGCATTCTCATTTACATAATAGGCCTTCTTATTGATCTTTTTGAATTTTTTCCTTGTTCTTTTCTCTAGACACTTATCTGCTAAATGACCAATCTCTCCACATCTAAAGAATTTAAGAGGTAGCATACTTTTGTAATTGTTGGTACCTTTCTTTAGTTTTCTTGTGAAGTTTGCTTCCAACTCATCTGAACTTTCACTATCCGGATCATCTTCTATTTTTGTGGCTTTGAAGGCTATTTCAGATTTCTCCTTTCCTTTTACAGATTTTCTCATCTCAAACATGGTCAAGGTGCCAAATAGTTTCTCTCTAGTGAATTTCTTCGAATCATAAACTTCCTCAATAGCTGAGATCTTGTCCCTATAGCTCTTTGGTAGGGTCATTAGAATCTTATCCATAACATATTCATCTGTCAGAGTGCCTCCTTGATTTTTGACTTCATTTACTACACTGTCAACTCGCTGAAAAATAGCTTCCTATATCCTCACCTTCCATCCTCAAGTTTTCATATTTGTGCTTAGCTATCAACTTCTTTGATAATTTGACTCTATCATTTCCTTCATATATTTCTTTCAACTTATCCCAAACATCATAAGTAGTGTCCAATGAAATAAGTTTTGTTAACTTAGTCTTAGATAAAGCACTAAATATTTCATACCTTGCCTTTTCATTCCATTAATAGGATGAAATATCATCCGCACTAGAAGGACCATTTGTCGGTTCAACATATTTTTTCTCAACAACTTTCCAAGTTTTGTACCCTAGAGAAATTAAGTAACCTCTCATCTTCACTTTCTAGAAACTATAGTCAGATCCATCAAACATAGGAATTGTCAGTTTGTGGATCATTGGATCTACCCCAAGTGGTTCAGCTCTTCTTCGAGGAACTAAAATCTCTAATACCAATTGTAGAATAGTCCAAATAAGTAAGAGGGGGGTGAATTAGTTATTATAAAATGATTTTTTTAACCTTCATTAATCCAGAGAAAACTCAAAACAATCAGATAGTAATTAAATAGATATGAACATGAAAGAACTTAACAACACCACGCAAAAAGAACACCAGAATTTACGTGGAACCCAAGATGGGAAAAACCATAGAGAATGCTAATTCTCAATTATAAAATACCAGTAAAAGTGACATTGGTTAAGGTGATTTTTACAAGGGCTTGCTACCAAAGTGCTCACTATAGGTACGGCTCATTGCCAATGGTCTCACTACTCAACTATTACAAACAAAGATAAAAAGGCTCACTGCCAAATATGAAAGGCTCACTGCCAACAAAAAATGACTCACTTCCAGAATAATGATGAAAGGGAATCCACTGCATAAACAATTATCACCAATAGTCACACCAGAAGAAACTCACTATCTATTGTCTCTGGTATACTTTCACACAATGTCTGGATTTTCAAATTCACATTCACCACACTTTCTTTCATCAAACATAATAAGACTTTACTTATACCAATCCATGCCTTCATAATATCCCAAGTCGGCCAAACACAATTCCATTCCATGCTTCCATAAAATCCTAAGTCAGCCAAACACAATTTGAATTAGGTCACCACAAAACATTCTCGTGATGGAAAGGAATAAAATGTGGAACATACAAAACATCCTTACGCAAATAAGCATGCTACATATTAACCATCATATCTCAAACCAAATAATCGAATGCACATAATTCAATGCAAACAATATTCTGGAACACACTAACCACTTTCCAGATCAATCCAGACCCATAAGAGTGTATCTCATTATGTTACAAAATGAATGGGACCAAGACAAGAACAACCAAAGATAGATCATCACAACACAACATCCAAAGCATGCCAATCTAGATCACCAAAGCATCAAAACTAAACCTTAATCAATCAGCCAAGATATGTTGACATCAATGACAACCATTAATGACAACAATCAACAACATCACATTCCAACAAGTGCCTCTTCTTTATCTATATATTAGAATTGTGTGTTTGTTGTGTTTCCTCTATGATTTTTTTTGTGTTCTTGGAGGACCCTCATCACCCTTGTAGGTGCTTAGATACAAGAGTGAAATTGTGTCATAAACTTCTTCTATATCTTGCATCATTATTCTATATGTTGTATCTTAATTTATGAAAATTGGGGATGATGTAAAGTGTTGGGGTCATTTAGGCCTCCCTTCCACATTGACCCACTTTTTTTTTCTTTTTTCTTTTTCACATGCTCTTCTTCAAATCTTAGAACTTTGGGGATGGATGATATTTCATTCACACATATATCATAGGTTACCTATAAGGACAAATTTGACCCCAAACTCCTAGATCCCCTTGTATCTTGATTTCTTCTTCTATGCTTATATTTTTTTGTTTATATTTCTCTCTTCTTTCCTTGCTTCTTGATGATGTGCTGCCTATGTGTTGTCCCTTGTGTTCACGACAATATTTTCACATCTACATCTCATCATGTATTGTGTTCCATGACATCTCTTCATATCATCTCTCCCCTTAGGATGTCGCGTGCTCCTTTAGTTCACACACACCATCCTAAGGGGGCTCCTACTTCTCTAATTTTCAATAAGGTGTATTCAGTGGCCAACAAATCCCTTACTTAAAACTCTTCATTTTCCAAAAATTTTATCCTTCAATAAGGAACCCCTTAGAAAGAATTTCTTTCGAAAATGAACTTGTAGCAAAAAGAATCAGAAAAATTTCCTTCAAGAAGGTCATTCTTTTTTCAAATTCCTTAACAAAAGATAATCTTTCAAAAGGAGTCCTTGATGATAGGATCATTTTTGAAAATTTCATTTCTTTTCAAATGGATTTTCCCTCTAAGTAGGCCCCTTGCAATCTTAAAGGATTCTCAAGGGACCCCTTTAAAATATTCTCCTTCAATTGTTTGTTCTGAGATATGATTGTCTGTCTTTGTGAATTTTTCTTGCTTGGCATGTTTTATCTATGGATTATGTTGCTTTGCAAGACTGAGCACCTATGAAGCTACTTTTACAATCAATCTTGGAGGACCAAGCACCTCGTCAAGCTTGCCTTATAGGATTGAGTAATTATAAGGCCCAATTAGAGTCTACAGAGCCTTTCATTTCTAGCCGGTGCCTCCTGTACAAGATTGAGTACCTGTAAAGTGCTTTCAATCTACAATAGCAAGCATTTGTAGAATTTTTGTTCACCTTTTGTGATACCAAGCACCCCATAAATCTTTCCTTGCAGGACCGAGCACTTGTAAGGTCCAATCAAACTCTGCAAATCTTTTCATTTCCGGACTCCTAAGACCAAGCACCTCTGGTGCCTCCTTTGTAGGATTGAGCACTTGTAAAACACTTTCATTATGCAAGATCAAGCATGTGTAGAATATTTGTTCACCTTTTATGGGATCGAGAACCTATTGAGCTTTTTTCACCTTCTGTAGGACCGAGTACCTATGGAGCCATCTCTCTCTCCTACACATCCGATCATGCCAAATTGTGTTGTGCTTCCTCAATGGTTCAATTCTATTATTTTCATCTTTTTCTCTAATTTACCTAGCTTTCACTAATGCATATGCTCACTAAAGTGGGGACAAAATTTAATGGTGTGACTTTGCACCCCTTGCAAATTCCCCATTTTCATACCCTTGACCTTAGAAAATGTAATTTTGATGATGCAATCCTGACATCTACCATCTTTCCTTGTCCATCTGACAACCTATTTTAATGTCGGTGGATGAATTTTTTTAGGGACACGCATGTGCTACATGGATGTCCATGCATGGTTTTCATCATAATAGGATTCTTGCCTCTAGAATTTACAGAGGCATTACACTTCTCCATTGGATGCAAAATTTAATGCCTCCTACTCCCTTGACTGTCATAGAATGGATCCTTTTCCTTTATTTTTCATTTCAAATTGACTTTTACTTCATTCTATTCAACCTCTACACACTTCTTGGATCAATTCACTCTAGACTTCAATCTACACACTCATTCTCACACTTCAAGATTCATTGTAGCTTCAAGCTACTAGTTTTTCAATTCCCACACTCCATTTTTTCTGATAGCATTGTTGTTGGAGAGCTTGCAAGCTTGCTCCTTCCTCTACTTTCCTTGAGAACATGTAGTTGCAAAGGTGATATCCATATTTTTCACTTAATTTTGCATCATCATACTTGCATAGTGTTGTAGGGGCATTCAAAAGATTCAAAGAAAATTCAGTTACAGAGGTTGTCAGTGATGCAATGAAGTTCATTATGATGGCTAGCTCAATATATTCAGGATGAGAATTTGTGGATTAAAGGGGTTGTTGACGAGAATGTCTAGTTTATCCACCATAAGTTTTAGAGGTTTCCTTGAAAATTTGGTCAAGTTATGAGTATCTGTGTCCGGATAATTGTTCAGTTGCTTTAGTTGATGTTCCTGAAAGAAGAGGATGTGATTCAAGTAATACGAGTTGTTGTGGATCTTCAGTGGTTATTCATGGATGTTTCTAGATCGTGATCTATCTATGTTGTTGGTTCACATTTATTTTGTGCTCACAATTGGTGATTTTCTTTTGAGATTTCATTTTTTCTTGTTCTTGGCTGACAGGGTGATTGTAACGTGTTGTGGATCTTCGAGGCTAATTGTTTAAGGTTTTTCGTGTTCGAGGCATGTTGGTTTGGGTCCCTACTATGTTTGGGCTAACCTTGGTTGATGTGCTTTGATAATTTCTTATGGATTTGGGCCAATAGTTTGTACACTTTTTATATGTTGTTGGGCTGACATGTAGTTGATGTTATCCTTGGACGCAGATATATAAGATCGATTTTTTTGAGGAGATTGATAATGAAGAATGAAAAAGGGAAGCAAGAAGATATACGCGTGAGATGTGTGAAGTTCTGTGTGTGAACAATATTCTAATCTTTTGAAGGTAGAGATGAAGTGTTAAGAACAGTAGTCATGAAGCATAGTGATGAGGTGTTATGATCCGGTAAAATTAGCAGAGTAGAGAAATCCTGAAGCAGAAGGAAGAATTGATGAAAGATTGTTATTATATGAATTGTTTATAATTCTTGGGTTGCAGCCTAGCATCTGTAAAGCCCAAGTGACATATGTAATGTGTTTTGAGATCATAATATAATGAGGAGTGAACTTTTAAGGATAGGTTTTTCCCATTAAGGGTTTTCCCAGGATAATTCATGTGTCATCTGTTCTTGCATATCTATTAGCTTCTGTTGCATATCATTAAGATTTGAGTGTTAAATATTTAAGCTGAAAGGTTGGAGAGTCCCTCTCCGGACCCTCCTTACTTGTTTTGTTTAAATTGGTATCAAAGCAGGTTGAAGATCTGGTTGTGAATTCATTAGAGCAGGTTGTGAATCTATGAGCAGGTTGTGAATCTATTGGTTGGTTGCAAATCTATTTTAGATCTGTTTTATCAGAACTGGTGGTAGAGCAGGTTGAAGAGATGGTTGTGAATCTATTATAGAATGGGGAAGATTGGGAAAAGAACAAAGAAGGAAGAGGAGAACCTGATATGTAAAAGGGATACCTTGGAGGGAGAATTGTGTGAACTCAGGAAGTGTAACTCAACATTGATGGAGAGGATGAAAGAACTAGGAAAAGAAAAGTATGATGCTTTTGAAGAAGAACTGGAAATTGAAAGAAGGAGAAATGAAGAACTAGAAGCAGAACTAGATAAGTTTGAAGAAGGATTCATGTTGTTTAAGAATTTGGATAAGAAGAGCAGAGATCTGGAGGAAATTTTGAAAGAGCTTAACAAGGAGAACAATTTGCAGAAGAAGGAAATATATGGCTTGAAATAACATGTTAATCAGTTGGAGTAATCACTTATAGCATTCTAGAAGGAGAATGAGAATATGAGATCTAAGCCTGAACTTTGTGATGTTTCTTGTGGTACTAATTATTTGTGTGATGTTGCAGAAGGTGAAGTTGAAGATAACAATGTAACTAAGCTTGTAATTGTTGGAGATGATATTGGTTTCAAAATCATGTAGAGAATGGGATACAAAGTAAAAGGACTCGGAAAGCATCAAAAGGGAATGAAAAAATCTATTGTACTGGTAAGGAGAGAAATAAGTGAAGGCCTTGGATATAATAGAGATAAGGATGTTGTTACAAGTTCAAACAATTTGGATCAGGGAAAGAAAAGTATGTATTGTTCACATTGTAATAGGCATGGAAATGAAAAGGAATCGTGTTGGGATCTATATCCTTGTAAGTTTTGTGGATTAAGTAATCATTCTAAGAAGATATGTTGGAATAAACTGAGAGGGAGAAAGCCTAGGATAGATTGTATACAGATGAACTATGGATGGATTGATGGATCAAAAGGGAAGTATGTTTCTCATAAGTTCAGAAAGTTTTACAGATTGAAGCATTCATATGTTGAAGGAAAGGAAGGATCAGGATGCAGGGAAAGAAGACCTTATATAGATCAAAATAAGGACTATTATTCAAACTATAGAGGGATTAGTGACAAGAATCATAATACTTATCACAATGAAGGGTACTTGAGGAGTGAAAGAGGATTTTCTAGAGAAGGAACCTATTTTCAAGTTTGGAGGAAAAAAGAATCAATCACTAAATGTCATCAAAAACCTAATACCATAGAAGCTAATGAAAGAGCAGCAGTAAAGGATGCAAAGATATTTTGTACAGATTAAGAAGAACTTGTTGATACATAATTAGTTTACCAGAGGAAGGGGAACCTTTGGAGGAATCAAATCGGATAGAGGAACTAGAAGAAGAAGTAATGATTTTAAGGAGACTTGTGAAAGTAGTGAACCAGTGTGAAGCATAACAAGAAAGGGGAGTCTACATTGTAGAGGTAGAGAATAGTGTAGAAACATTATATGTAGAGAAGAAAATATATTTTAAGGTGTACAAAGGAAATGAGAGATCAGAAAATGTTGTAGAGGAAATTTAGAAAATATATTGATGGGTCAAGGAAGTCATATGATTTTTTTAGAGGATGTAAGTATGTGTTAACTTTTATTTGATTGAAGCAAAAAATGAAGGACCAAAGGAAACTTTTAGGGTGGGCTTTCTCAAATCGTCGACCAGTGAGGCAGTGCAAGGCCTACAAGTAGATCACTGAATCTAGATTACATTTGAGGCAGTTTTGTACGGTGAACTTCAATAGACCATTGACCCTGAGGTAGTTGCAAGTACCTACTAACTTCTAATTGATTGAGGTAGACATTGATCTTGAGGGAACTTTTGGAGAAGGCTTGTTTAGATCACTGACCATTGAGGCAGTGCAAGGCTTGTAGGTAGATTATCAAATCCAAATGACACTTGAGGCAATTTTGTAGGGTGGACTTGAATAGACCATCGACCTTGAGGCAGTTGCAAGTACTTGCTAACTTTTAATTGATTGAAGCATAAATTGATCTTGAGGAAAATTCCAGAGAAGGCTTGCTCACATCATCGACCATTGAGGTAGTGCAAGGCTTGCAGGTAGATCACCAAATTGAAATTACACTTGAGGTAGTTTTGCAGTGTGGACTTGAACAAACCACCAACCATGAGGTAGTTGCAAGTACTTGTGAATAGATCGCCAAATAAATTCAAGGAGACAACATTGATTTTGGCATAACCTAGCCCAAAGTGAAGAGGCTCACCTTTCAAATAGCCCTGAGAGTCTAATGCAGGGAAATCCAGAGGATTCAAAGAACATCAATTTATAGGGGTTGTCAATGATGTGGAAAAGCTCAGTATGATGGCTAGCTCAGTATATTGAGGATGAGAAGTCACAGATTAAAGGGCTTGTTGATGAGAATGTCTAGTTTATCCACCGGAAGTTTCAGAGGTTCGCATGAAGATTTGATCAAGTTATGAGTATTTGTGTTCAGATAGTTGTTTAGTTGATTTAGTTGGTGTTTCTGAAAGAAGAGGATGTGATTGAAGTAATATGAGTTGTTGTGGATCTTCAGTGGTGATTTGTGGATTTTTTTAGATCATGATCTATCTATGTTGTTGGTTCACATTGATTATTGTGCTCATGATTGGTGATTTTCTTCTGAGAGTTCATGTTTTCCTATTCTTGGCTAATAGGGTGATTGTAATGTGTTGTGGATCTTTGAGGCTAATTGTTTAAGGTGTTTCATGTTTGAGGCATGTTTTTTTGGATCCCTACTATGTTTGGGCTGACCTTGGTTGATGTGCTTTCATAATTTCTTATGGATTTGGGCCGATAGTTTGTACACTTGTTATTTATTGTTGGGCCAACATGTAGTTGATGTTATCCTTGGATCTGGATATATAAGACCGATTGTTTTGAGGAGATTGATAACATCGAAATAAAGAGCAAAGTAGGAAGATATACATGTGAGACGTGCAAAGTTTTGTGTGCGAACAATGTTCTAATATTTTGAAGGAAGAGATGGAGTGTGAATAATAGTAGTCATGAAGCACGGTGATGAGGTGTTATGATCTAGTAAGATTAGCATAGAAGAAAAATCTTGAAGCAGAAGGAAGAATCGATGAAATATTGTTATTATATGAATTCTTTGTAATTCCTAGGCTACAACCTAGCATCTGTAAAGCCCAAGTGGCATATTTAATGTGTTTTGAGTTCATAATATAATGAGGAGTGAACTTTGAAGGCTAGGTTTTTCCCGTTGAGGTTTTTCCTAGGATAATTCATGTGTCATGTGTTCTTGCATATCTCTTATCTTTATGTTGATTATTTGTTAGCTTTTGTTGCATATCTATAAGATTTGAGTGTTAGTTGTTTAAGATGAGAGTTTGGACAATCCGTCACCAAACCCTCCTACCTTGGTCTGCATCACATAGTAGTATACTTGTTTGTGTTATTGCTTGATATTTCCATTTCTACACATTTCTTTATCATTTTCTACATCATTGTTATCTAGTTGTCTATGGAGGTGGAAACACAAAACCGGGGGACTGATTGAGGTAGTCCTCTAAAAACAAACCCAACATTTTCCTTGGTCTTATGTGTGTAGGTGCTTCTCAGTTGGATTTATTCAAAGAATCACATTGTAAGGAGTTTGGTACCACCTTCTCACCTCCTTTGTTAATTCAAAGATAGATTAGTTAAATTATCTTCTTGTTGTACGCTTTTTCATACTTTATTTATATTCTATCATAACATAAAAATTTATCAGTCAAGACACTAGTGTGTTGTGTTGGAGTCCGTGTCCTGTGCTACCATCCTTAGGTAGTGAGTTTTTTGGGCCACATATTAATCTTTTGGAATCAACTCATTTAACTCCTTGAAACATTTGGGTTAGTAGAAGGATAGTAGCAACCGGATTGCTCCTCCTTTTCGACCTTAACTGATTAACCTTTCTAAATCATTTAGCAAGCTTGAGGTAGATTAGGCAGCCTCTTTCTTAGGACCCTCCCATGACCTGGGGTCTCAGAGTAGTGGGTCACCTCCTCTACAAAATATAAAAGCATATCCATCTAGAGTAATCAAATACAAGTAGAAATTTGACCCCATCTTATGGACAAGCTATCTCTATTCCATCCTTTTGTTGTATGTGTGTTCATTTTATTGGACCAATGTGTGGGACCTAAGAGAGAGATTTATACTCTCTACTTTTATATATGGTTACCCATTTTGGGTTATGATTCTTTGTGGTCAAATATGAAGAAAGAACTCATAAGACCAATATACCTTTTATACAACCATAGTCATAGAATTCCATTGAATGTATGTGTTATTGGGTTATTGCCCAGACTTGACCTTCTCATTAAAAATGTAATCGACTTATAGCTAATAGTCGACTCCTTAAATCCATAGAGAATTTGGCTCATGTATCCTGAGCACCTATTCTTTCATGTTAACCTTATCAAATGTGGGCCTTAGCCAAGAGTCTTGAATTATATATGAGGATTCCCTACACAAAATACTAGTTTAAATATGATGGCCAGCCATGGGTTCGATGGATCCCAGTTAAGGGTGATGTTATTTGTTGACTCCCATTCATTGTGTAGCTTAATAGTATGTTCATCCAAGTCATGGCAACATAGAAAATGTACTAAAGTTGAAACATCCCTCATGTAATATGATTCTCTTGAATCTATTTTGGACTTACTAGACGTCATGAGATGTGCAAACACATATCGACCCATAGTAATTTTTTTGGTCTCGTTCTATCTATTTTATCTTATCCATAGTAATCTAAGTATTTTCTCAAGGCATAAAGGGGTGTTTCTTGCACCATTAGTGTTTAGTGGAGTAAACCAACAATGGGGCATTTCAAGAACAGGTCCCCATGATCACCAAATGAATACTATGAATCCCCAAAGTAAACTTGGCTCATAAATCACCAACTCCCAAGTCTCATAAACTTGATTTATAGTTTGAATAATCATTGTAATTGGGTCAGAATAAGAGAAACAAAATGGTTCAATAAAATACTATCTCTAGAAAATAATTATTCATAACCAATTAAAGGAAAAGAAGGTATAATTAAATAAATTGAACATTCTTTATTTACAGTGAAAATTATATGTGAAATTTTTGATGAAGTATTTCTAAAACTAAATGAATAACTACAAATTCCTTAAACTTCTGTGTTTTGATTAAATTTTTTAAAGGATAATTTGCACATTATATGAAATTGAAAGCTTAACATTTAGTGTGAATTTTGATTCTTTTATGCTTAATAAAAGAATGTATAGATACTTAATACAATAATCAAATGCCATATATGTGTATATACATAAACGAATTATGTATATACATATACATATGATATACCTTATTTTAACAACTTAATTTCTTATTCTAGAAATTTAATGATTTATCTTGTGAAGGATACAAAAAGGAATTATTGCATTAGTATGCTGAAGCATGTTTTGTGAATGAACGTTTCATTTAATTTTTGCATATAAAACATGTTTAAATGACTGCATGACTATTGCATAAAGTTCTTAAAAGTATTAAATCTGGTTTAGTTTACTTGCCATAAATTATTGAAATTTGATATTTCCTAAGTGAATCATATGTAGATTTTTCTTGTAGAATTTTCTTCCTTATTATCATGAGAAATTTGGTTAGTATAACCTATTGAAAACCATCTTGTAAGTTTGCAAACTAAATGTTAGAAGGGAAGGGTGTTTCCTTAAATATGTAGAAGGTTACCTTTTGGGATGGATGCTAAAAGTGGAATAACAAAGAGTATAGGTTTTTATTTTCCAAAAAAAATTATGATCTAACTCTCTGCCATTTCCTCACATTGATCTTGCATGTTCTAATTATGGATAGAAATGCATGTATTTATGTTAGAAACACACCAGATTCCACCTTGTATATCATTTTCTCTTGCTTAGTATTTCATGCGGGGTCAGGTATTCTTCGAGTTAGAAAGCATTTCAGGGAATTGTAGCTTTGTGGTTACATGGAAAAGAACATGAACCATGTTCTCATCCACTAGTAGCAGCGAGTGTTGAAGATGAATCACAAATAATTCCATCTTTGATTATTGTACTTAGCACAACTTTAGTATAGTTTTATTTGACTAAGTGGCAATGTTAGCCTAGTCAAACTATGTAATCTAAAAATTTGACATTTGGAAATGAATATAATTCATTATTTGACATGTTTTTCTATGATAGAAAATAGCTATTCATTTTGTGTAGATTAAATTTAATATTCATAATGTCATATTTGATTTATTTGGTGTTTTTTAAGAATGAAACATTACTTTTTTTATCAAAGCATAGGGTTCAACTCTAGGCCTATGAGTCTACAATGTTTAGAATTAGGGTTAGTCAACCCTTACTCAAATTTGAGTTTAATTAACTTGAATTGAATGTAGTTATTGGAAGGTCAAATTTTAGGAAAAAGAGGGGAAAGATAGTTAGGACTTCCAAAAAGAAAGTTGTCAAAGAGAACACAAAACTTGAAGTCAAACCTAAAATTCTCGATGACAAGAACTTAGCACAAGACTTTACTTGACTAAAGTTAGAAAGGGGAAAAAAGATCAAAGAGTCTAAACACACTGTCAAAAGCAAGAAACCTTCTACAATAAAAGACTTTCCTTTAAAGTGTGGATCTAATGCACCTATTTTGACAAAAGAAGAGGAGTAACTACATGCACATCCTTCCTCTTCCAAGAAGGTTATTGTAGACTCAAATGAGGACCTAGAAGAGTGTCCCCTTTTTGAAAGTGAAGAACCCACCTAATAAGGGGGAAATTTATGTAAATAAGGATCTATGTAATCTATTATTATAATAAATAAAGGAAGTCTTTCTTTGTGTTCAAATTTGTGAACTTGAGTGACTTATCCTTGTTATGAATGAACATGAATATCTTTTATAGATTTCATGTTATAATACTTAGTACTATGTGTATGAAATGATTAAGAATATAAAATCTTGTGTCAGTTATTCTAAACATGGTATATGATGCAAGTTAATTGTGAATCATCATGGTGAACACTAGGAATGGAATTTTAAGTGGTGGGAAAAATGAAGGTCAAAATGAGAGGTTGGACTGAGTCCTAGACCTCCTGAATCACCAAGAGAATAGGATGGACCACTAAGAACAAGAATTTTGAGGTGTGTGAAATAATCAAAATATGAGGAATGAGGAACAACCACAAGGAAATTTAGAGATGAAGGTGGAAACAACTGAGATAGAATCAAATAAGAGCTTGGAAAGGATATTAAAAGGGTAGCTATATTGAAATTTGATGGGAACACCATCAAAGATGAAGCAGAAGCATGGATAATTGAAATGGAGAAGTATTTTAGTCTCTGAAATCTACCTGATGAAACCAAGGTTGTATGGGCTACTTACTAGCTCTCTAGAGAGGTGGCCACATGGTGAGACAATGAGATGGTAGAATGGAAAATACTACCTAGAGAGACCACATGGGAAAAATTCCTTCAAAATTTTCAAAAAAGGTGGCTTCTTCAACACTTTTTCAATAGGAAGATGATGGAGTTCTAAAACCTAACTCAATGGAGCATGTTTATGACTCGATATTGGGAAAAGCTCACCCAATTTCTGAAGTACGTGCCACAATACCATATTGATGAACACTTTTAAATTTGAAAGTTCATATTAGGGTTAAGGCCCTAGATTGGAGAAGATGTGGATATACATTATCTGCTTACGATGGAGGAGGTATTTCAAAAGGCCACCAAACAAGAGAAAAAGTTACAAAAACTATCCAATTTTCATAAGAGTTCAAATTCCAAGTCTTGATTTTGAAATAAGAAGTTTCAAAAAGGTGACAAACCCTACCAAATTAGGAATCTGAAAAGCGGAAGCAAATATCAATAGAAAGGAGAAGGTAGAAGTGGCAAAAAGAACAAGAAAGACAACAACAACAAAATAAATTTTAATAATAAACAAAAGAGCTCCAAGGAAGATAGATCGGGAGGCTGAAAAGGGACACGTGATGGATTCTACACTTGTGGAGGTGATATTTAAGCACCAATTTTCACACAATGTTCAAAGGCACAAAAGTAAGGGAACCAAGAGCAGGCTTCACCACATCAAATCAATACGGTGGTGGACAATAGACAAGTTGATTTCCAAGCCTCACCCATCTAGATATTGGGTAAGCTCTATGGAAATCTTGTTTCCATTTTGATTGATAGTAGATCCACTAAATGTTTCATTGATCTAAGAATCATTTCCAAATTACCCATTAGACCTTAACATATGACCAATTCTTGGATGGTTCAATATGGGAATTGAGGAAAGAAGAGGGTGGATTCTTTTCTCTTTTGTAGTGAGTTAGAACTTCCCAGTTTCCAGACCCGAGTAGATATTTATGTGGCACCCCTAGGTTCTTATGATGTCATTGTAGGGATTAGTTGGTTAACTAAACACAAGTCCGTTGTGAACTATGAGGAAAAAAATTGTTGGTTTCTTGGATGACTTATGGAATTTTTTTGAGATTCATGGTTTGCAAAGACCACAAACTTAGGAAGATCTCAGCCATGCAACTCAAGAGGGAACAAAGGAAGGGGTGTACCATCTATGTTGTACATGGTAGTGAACCTGAAAATATGAAAACTTATTTTGATGATTACCCCATTCCCAATGAGTTTCAAGATGTGTTTCTTGAAGAACTCATAGAGCTACCTCCCAAGAGAGAATTTTATTTCTCTATTGACCTAGTACTTGGAGTTGAACCTCAGTCCAAGGCCCCATATAGGATGACTACCACCGATTTATCTGAATTGAAGGCCTAGATGCATGAACTATTCAGAAAAGGGATCATTCAACCTAGTGTGTCTCCTTGGGGTGTGTCAGTTATTTTTGTAAAGAAGAAGGATGAGACCTTGCATTTGTACATCAACTATCAGATGTTGAGCAAGGCCACTACCAAGAACCAATATCCTCTCTTGAGAATTGATGAACTATTTAGTCAGATGAAGGGAGAGATAGTGTTCTCTAAAATAGATCTCAAGTCTCGTTATCACCAGTTAAGAATAAAAGAAGAACATATCCCTAAGACTGCTTTCCAAAATCAATATGGGCAATACAATTTCACCATAGTACCTTTTGGATTAACTAGTGCAACAAATATTTTATGATTCTCATGATGAATTCATTTAGAGATTGTCTAGATGATTTTATTTTAATCTTCATTGATGACATCCTAATTTATTCTAAATCTATTAAGGAGCATGATAGACATTTGAGGATAGTCTTACAGTGCCTAAGAGAGAAGAAGATTTTTGGAAAGCTATCTAAGTGCTTGTTTTATCAGGATAGGGTGCACTAATTAGGTCATATCATATCAGTAGAAGGAATCTCTATAGATCTCGTATAGATAAAGGAAATTTTGGAATGGCCAGCACATCAGAGTGTGATAGAGGTCCAAATATTCATGGGTCTTTGGGGATACTATAGGAAGTACGTATAAGGATTCTCTCAAATCACAGTCCCAATCACACCACTTCAAAACAAAGGGAAGAAGTTTGAATGGATAGAAAAGTGTGAGCAAGATTTTCAACTCCTGAAGGAGAAACTCACTACAGCTCTAGTGTTGACTATACCTGATCCCAATGGTCAATTTATAATGATCATAGATGGTTTAGGAGATGGTGTAGGAGAAGTATTAATGCAAGATGGGAAAGTGGTGGTGTAAAAATCAAGGAAGCTAAAGCAACATGAAATGAATTACACACCACATGATTAGGAATTGGATGCAATAGTACATGCCTTACAAATGTGGAGGCATTACCTATTGGAAAAACCATTTGAGCTTAAAATGGATCATTGGGAATTGAGATACATCTTCACCCAACCAAATATCAATGCATGCCAAAGAAGGTGACTGGAAATCCTTAGTGAGTATGACTTTGGAATTCAGTACATAAAGGTAAAAGAGAATAGAGTAGCATATGATCTTAGTAGAAGAAGACATTTTGCAGCTATAAAAATGATAAGATGCAACCTAAGGTAGCAAGTGATGCAACACTTGCAAGGGGATGAGCACTATGAAAGAGTAAAGAAATATTTAGAAGAGAACCCATTAGATCATCGATTTGATGGGTATGGAATTGAATCAGATGGTATCTTACAATATCAAAGGAGGATGTATATTCTAGATTCTGGAGATTTCAAGAAGTTAATCTTAGAGGAAATCTACAATTCACCTTATTTAGGACACCTCAGAGTTGTCAAGATGATTGCAAAAATGGAATCTTTGTATTTTTGGCCAAAAATTAGGAAGGATGTAGTTGAATATGTAGCTAGATGCTTAGAATGTTAATGAGTTAAGGCTTAACATGTGCATCCAATAGGGCTCCTCTATCATCATGACATACTTGAGTACAAGTGGTAGGTCATCAACATGGATTTTATGCAGGGGTTACCTTTGAGTAAAATTAGGCAAGATGTCATCTTGATAGTAGTTGAAAAACTAACTAAGGTGGCACATTTCATTCTAGGAAACCTTAAGGATTGATCAATGACCTTGGCCAATAAATTTTTCCAAGAGATCTTCCATTTGCATGGAGTTCCTAAAACTATCATATTTGACAAAGATACTTAGATGACATCTAGATTTATGACAAATTTGAATGCAAATTTAGGAACTAAGGTGAATTTTGAGTTCACCATATCATCCTCAGACCAACAAGCAAAAAAAGAGAGTCAATCAGGTAGTAGTGGATCTCCTTCAAATTTATTTCATGGACCAGTAGTATAAATGGGATGAGTATCTACTATTGGTAAAATTTTCCTATCATAACTCTTTTCATGCATCCTTGGGTATGACACATTTCAAGGCTCTTTATGGGTGAATTTTTTGTACACCCATTAGTTGGGATAGGTTGGAAGATATGATTATAGTAGGTCCTAAAATTCTTAAGGAGATGGAAGATAAAATGAGACTCATCAAGGGTATACTAAAGGAAGTGGAAGATAGACATCAAATTTATTCCAACAAGAATAGAACCTTCAAGTAGTTTTCAAAGGGGGATAAAGTATTTTTGAGAATCAAGCCATACAAGAGCTTTATTACTTTTGAAAATTTTCCAAGTTAGCTCTGAGATATGTGGGTCCCTTTGATTAACTGGAAGTGATTAACCTAGTTGCATACAAATTTTCTCTACCACCTACTCTGTCTTAACTCCATAATTTGTTTCATGTGTTTCCTTTCTTAAGCCATACCATCTAGATGTAACTCACATACTTAATTGGCATTCCTTATAGGTGTAGGATCTAGGGGTGGTGCTAGTAGAACCCATTAGAATTCGGGATAGACATAATGTCAAGTTGAAAAATAGATACATTATTCAATATAAGCTCAAATGGAACCAAAACCTAGAGGAAAATGCTACGTGGGAGGATGTGGAGAAGATAGAACGCTCCTTTTCTCATTTGATTCCTAGCTAGACTCTTAATTTTTCATTGAGATATTATTGCTCTAGTATTTTTTATTTGCATGTTATGATATTTTAGTGTGAAAAGAACATGACTGAATGTTGAAATGGACATATATGATTTATTTTTGTTTGATAAATCATTAGGAAAATGTCTCTTCCTAGTGGGGAAGGATGTCACGTCTCAAATTTTTCTTACATTTAATAATGTTAAGTTATTTTCAATAAAATTTATTAGTCTTTGACTTATGATAAAATTAAGATTTCAACATCATTTGAAATCTTTATCCATGTATACTTTATGATTGAATATGAAGGATGAATGTTATGATGTATTAATGGGGTATGTGCAGGATCATCATGGAAAAAATAGGCCCTTAAGTGGCAATAAAATTCAGAAAATCAGAGTTAGGCAACTTGACGTAAAAATTTGAATAAGTTATCTATATTATTTCAAAAATATGTAAGAATAGAATCTGTAGAAAATTGAATTTAGTTTCTAAAATACTAGGTTTATTTTTATTTTTTTTAAACTATTTGGTGAAATTTTGAAATTTCAATGCAGTAGTACTTAAATTTCAGGGAAAAAATAAGAAGCAGGTGTCTTTTTGACCACCCTAACCACAATAAAATGATAATAATTTTTTATAAGATTTTAGATATAAGTAAGGAACTCATGTCCCGATGTGATGCATATATTTTTTTAATTTGTTTCCAAGTAAATAATTAATTATGATTTTTTTATTAGAAATTTTTAAAAATATAAAATCTCGTATGTCTAACCACCTTAACTTGGTCAAAACTTCATGAAATTCAATTTTTTTTTAATCCTATAGTATGCAAAGCATAGAATGTGACACATGTTTAAGATTCAGAAAATGTGATACTATTTGAAAGTTATAGATGTTTTTCAATCAGCCTATCTATCAGGACTTTAGTCATAATTCAAATAGAAAATTAATAATAATTATTTATTAAATTCCAAGTAAAGCATAATTTATATTGGTGGAAATTTGAGAATCTCCTTTCAAAACCCTTTTCATTTCATCAATTTTGGGTAAAAAAAAAGTCATCAGCCACATGGACCATCATATCACTTATGTATCGCCACTTTTTGGCCCATCATGATCCTGCACATATCGAATGAAATCATTTCATTTCGAGAATTGGTTAATGGTTACTGATGAAACTCTTCCAGTGCAAGTGTGTGAATGTAGGAACACATTGAAGAATGAGAACATGGTTGAGGTAGGAACCCTTAGATGGATAATGATCAGTAAGCTTGTTGAAATCTAGATCACACACACCACTAAAAAATCATAATATCTGTATTTGAGATATGATTATGGTAGATATCATTTCTATGTGAATGTGTCAATGATTAAATATGAGAAGTAATGGAAAATAAATTATTTGTTCATTTTTTATATCTTGTATATTTAAATGTTATATCTTTTGTTTGTCCTTTAAAAGAAAGGATGTATATGTATATAGATATATACATATAAGTACTTATATTGAGTTAGACATACAAAATTATAAAATGTGTGATTTAAGTTAGAAAGTAAATCTAACAGGTAATATGAATAAAATAACTTCATGAAATCTCTTATCTCTACCTTATAGAGATCTTATCTTTTAAAAATAAAGAAAAAATGATATA
Organism: Sequoiadendron giganteum; assembly: GCA_007115665.2. Lineage (NCBI taxonomy): Eukaryota > Viridiplantae > Streptophyta > Pinopsida > Cupressales > Cupressaceae > Sequoiadendron > Sequoiadendron giganteum. Next base: position 661,584,296 of record CM021101.1, on the reverse strand, counting down.
TGTGTATGATGATATATATATATGACTATGTATATATATATACATATATATGTGTGTGAAACATAGAGAAAAGGGAGAAGGCTATGAAGTATAACCCACTTTAGTATAGTTATGTTTTCATTCACAAGATGAGATCCAAGAATCTTGAAATAACTATAAACCCAAGATGTGAATTAAGTCAAGATTAATGGATCTTGCAATCTTTCCTTTATGAAAGGATGAGGTGGTAAACTAAATCACAACTTATAGAGAATATGTTCAAACAATATACAAATCCTAATTCTAGGTCTAACAATTGAAATGCATAAATCTAATACAAAACAGTATAATCTATAACTTTTTTGAAAGAATAAGGAGGAGATGAAATTATTCACCTCGTCAAATTTGGATTTTAAGGATTGCTTATAGGGATCACTCACCACCAAAGGAAAATGGGTCTTGGTAGGCTTATTCAGGGAGGTCTGAACCTGAAAAAAAATCTTGTTGATTGTAGAATATGTTGCTCCTCAAACCCTAATAGGGAATCATTCATCACTAAAGGAAAATGGGTCCTGCTAGGCCCTTCTAGAAATATTTGAATTTGGTCTTCAACTTCCATGTCTGGTCTTCTCCTTTGCACTTTCAAATTCTTGTTTATAGATTTGGATCTACCCAAAATTTGCAAAAAACATTTGGTAGCTTGTTGGTGGATAGGGGTTTTCCTTAGTCAAACCCCTTATTGGTAATTAAACCTTTGATGAAGAATAGAAATCTAAAACATGCAAATATGTGTGTGATCTTAACCTTAAGTGTGTCTAAGACTAATATCTATGAGAATGTAAGGAAATTCTATCCAATTGTGTTACAATAGACCCCTTGAATAGAACATGAACAATGCAAATGACTCACTAAAGAAGATGTCTCATCCCTATAATAAGCCATAAATCTGAAAATACCTCTTATAGGCAGCAAATATGATGATAATAGAAGATGGAATAACTTAGGAAACAATTCCTTAGGCTTGGTTTTATGTCTTGTGTATCTCCCAACACTTAGAATCCCTCATGATTCTCCATAGGAATCTATCATAAACCTTCGCTAATGCTTGATCTTGGACACAAAATGAGCTTGAAGACCTTGCAATGCTACTCCAAACTTCACTTTTTCTTGCTTCTTGACTATGAATGCTTGATCTAATGAAATTTATCTATCTCTTTCTTGCTTGAAATCTTCTTCTAGGTCAAATTATGTAAAATAACGTTGTATTTATACTAAATTAGAGAATTAACCTCAAAATTCAAACAATTGAGGCTGACACCAAATTTGGAAATGAATATCATTAAATTCTTGCCACAATGAAATTTAAAAAGGGGGTACTCATTAAGGGAGGACCCATTCGGCACCTAGGGTGAATGGGTCCTAGCTCAATTTTCCATGACCTAACCCCAAGGGATGGAAATAACACTAAAAACCCATTTAGAATCAACTGATAAAGGGGAGTCCTATTAAGGGAGGACCCATTTTACACCTAGGGTGAATGGGTCCTGGCACCATTTTCTAGGATGACAAATTTTCCCCATTAAATGTTATGCAATTTGAATTGTAGGTGTCAAGATAGATCTTTTGGAAGTGTCATAATTAATGCTTAAATTTAAATTAAAGGGGTTAATTAACTCCAATTAACCACAATTAATTAAGAGAACCCTAGATAAGTGTGAAAGTGTATTACAATACTTTACAACACTTAAATAAGGTACATATTAGGTACATTTCATTAAAAGGGGGCCATTAGGCTTAATTCATTAAATAAACCCTAAAAAAGTGTGAAAGTGTGTTACAACATTTTACAACACTCTTGCAAAGGACACATTAAGGTATATTTTAGTCAGATAAGGACCCTAGAATTATGTGAATGTGTACAAAAAATTACAACACCATTCCAAGATACAATTAATTCAAATTTATGTCAATTATTTAAACTAAGTGTGAAAAAGGATTACTTTTTTTGATACTATATTTCTCCCCCACTTTAGCTCTCATATGATACTACGTGAGTATGCAAGCTAAAGGAAATAACTACTATGAAAAAGGATACTCATATGGATTCATTAGGGAGAATGAATCCCCCATTGTAGCTACTTGCAAAACCACAATGTTAGGAACCGCATCCTACAACACAAATTCATTAGATGTTCAAAACTCCTCTTATCAAACTTCTATGGAGAATTGAATTTGAGGGTAGATGTATACCCCCTGATTTCACATGCTTTATGGAGATGGAATTAGGGTGAACATGAAACCAAATCAAATCACTTAGATCACATCATAGGGTATTTCCAACCATACCAAATAATGATAGACATTTGAAGAGAATTAGAGTGAAATTATGAATCCAACACGACAAATGACATCGAAAATGAAGTCCTCTAGCTCCCTATATGTTGTTTTGAATAAATTTCTCTTTTAAAAAAATAAGCTTTATTTACTTGTTTTTTACTATATACTATTGAAAATGACTCATTTCACTATTCATTTGACATTTACCTTGTTTCAAATTTACCTTGGTGCAAAGTGAGTGAGGATTTCAAGCCATAGAGTGTACAAGCCTCTGAGAATAGATGAGCTACACATCGATGCAACTTAGGGTGTGCTTCGACAGACAGTGAGTGCATTTGTTTATGCTCTTTTATCATTTTTGTGCTTTTACCATACTTTTTAAAGTAATTTGAGTAATTTTAGGATGTTAGAATAGATTGGTGCAAAGTGTCCCACTTTGGTGAAAAGTGTCCCACTTTAGCGTAAAGTATCCCAATTTGGTCCAAGGTGTCCCACTTTGGTCCAAAGTTTCCCAGAATAGTTGAAAGTATCTAAGAACCCCATCCAAAGATGGCCCAAATGTCCACATTGTCTTAAAAGTGTCTTAGAACAACTTTAGTGATGCTTATTGATTTATATAGATCTTATTTTATGTAATTTTCCTCTTAGGTTCCCCCACAAGCCCATCAACATCTAAGAGGGAGGTAGTTCTACTTCCTTCACGAGTTGGAGGCATGACTTTCAGCACAAGAGATTTACTTGTTGCATGAGGTTGGTTTGTTTTGGGTGTACCTCATGCCACCTATGAGGTACCATGATGGTATGCTTCTAGCCTTGGCCGAGAGGTGGGATACATGTATGTGCACCTTCCATCTTCTGATTGGGGAGATGATGGTTACAATGGAGGATGTGCAACACATATTATAGATACCTATCAATAGTGAGCATGCCAATTTATCTAGAGAGGCCTATTTGGTACTCACACATTAGACTGCATGTAGAGCTTTGTTGGCTCCTAAATTCATAGTCACCACTGCTATGGAGGATAATGATTACGATAGTAGCATTGACATTGGTGTTGGATGGTCGAGGGGAACACTTAGATGGTTGCCTAGTTCATACTATTAGAGGGATGGTGGAGCAACGGACTGTTTATGCTTTGGGTCGCAACATGCTTACCCACCTATACTATGATTTGACTTAGTTTGTATTTAGAGAGCTACATAGCATTATGTATTGTACATTACTATAGATATGGTGTTTTGAGCATATTACCTACATGAGGCCCATAGGCTTTCCTATCACATTGGCCCTAGGTGAGCCAAGGGTCTTTAGCTACCCCCTTAGATGGTCATGGCAGGAGGGAGACCTTTTATATTGGAGGATCATATTCAACTAGTTTAATGAGGATAATATATGCTAGTGATCATATCAGTGGACACCGTAGTGGGAAGATCATAGATATGAGATACACAAACTTCTGGTTGACCGATTCCTTTTGGGTAGACATGGCTATGTGGTTATACCTTTATATTATGATTGTGTGATGAGATAGTTCAGGCACATCTAGGTACCTCGATTCTCTAGACTAACATACCAATGATCCACATGGAGTGCCGCTAGTTTCAGAGACATTGTTCATTTTACTAGGGTGGATGTATATTTTAGTGATTCAGATGACGAGAACCTTGATTTTTCCCAGTCTCTGAGGTGGATGATCTAGGTGCCACCCTGGCATTAGAGGAGTGGTGGATTATAGCTAAGACAATTCTAGTGTTCCCTTTATAGCACCCAATGGGTTTTTTTGGACCTCCTCTAGGTCATAGAGGGGATCGAGATGATCACATAGATGCACCCATAGATGATAATGCCACCGACACCAATGTCTTTGTTGGTTCAAATGAGGATGATGAGGAGGATGATGATGAGAAGACACAATCCATGAGTGAGGATGTTGCGAAGACTAGGGAGGATCCAATTTCCTTTGACAAAGTGAAGATACCACCTATTAGAATGACCACCTCATATGCCTCGGTCAGATCAAAGATCCACATGCGCAAGAGCAGGGAGGCTAGTGGTAGCTAGACATCTGCACCACCATCATAGAGAGAGGCAACTGATATAGAGTTAGTCCCATATCAACAAATTGGAGAGCGAGGTGATTATTTGATGTGTGTATTATTTCTTTATGTATGCATGCTTTATATATATACTTTATATGATTATGATGGTTATTGATATTCTTATGGTTACTATTTTGTAGGATCAATCTAAGAGTGGTGTGATCTATACCAGAAATCACTCACAACATTGATGCCCCAGCTACATATAGAGGATGATGTACTCAAAGAGTACGTTCCCCCACCTTCTGTGGGACCACATGCAGACCTCTTCGAGTCCATGGTGAGGTTGGGTGCAGCATACAAGAGGGATAGGATTCATGCCAAGTAGATTCAAGCTAAACTCATAACAATCCTATCCTCTAGTGTCACTACTGATAGTAGATTGGAGAGTGAGCTACAAGAGGAGATCTCAAGGATACAAGAGGATTTTGCTAGAGTACAGGCAAACAATGATCATATAGATCAAGATCATGTCTATGAACTTGTACGAGAGGTGAGAGAATTTGGTTTTTTGGAGGGGATGCAACAAAACTTGAGATGGTCGCATACTACTATATCGTGATGACCATGAAGATCACCAGCCCCTGAGGAGTCTAGCAATCACAAACCCTATTAGATTTTTATATTCAAAGATTCTTATGCACTAATTTTTTTAATGATGATCTATATATATGAGCACTTTATGTTTTCATGATCTTGTGTTTAATTAGATAGCAATTTGATTTATCAAATATCCTATTTAAGAATATATAATAAATGTCTACATGTTTTAATGCATTATGTGATCTAATTAAACCATTTACAGTTTATAAAATATGTTATGTTAACTTAAATACTCCTATGATCTAGTGATGTTAAATACATATAAGGATTTAAATTAACACAACACATGACAATTTTGAATAGTATGGAAACTAAAGTAATTAAACAAAGAATTTGAATAAGTACACTAGCATTTAAGATACACACATGTTACTATGTATCAAAGAAGAAATCAACGTGAGATAAAATAGAAAAATATCTACTTAACCTTAACAATATTTCTCTAACATACTATTCAAAAGAGGAAATACTAAATGTAATACTGACATAAATTTGTGACATTTATAGGTTCTTTTAGAGGTGTATCATCCATTTCGATCAATGTGTAAGCTCGAGATCCATAATTTTCTTTGATAATATAAGGTCCTAACTAGTTAGGGCTGAATTTTCCTTTCTCATTTGGGAGGGCATTGACATTTCATTGGTTTTCATATAACAATAAATCACCTTGCTTGAATTCATGAGGAATGACATTATCATTGTAACCACATTACATATTTTTAGTGTAAGCTTGTAGATGCTCGAGAGCATTGATACACTATTTGTAAAGCATTTCAAGCTAATGCAATCATTTTTCTTTGTAAGTAGTGTCATCGATGAGCCCTTTAAGAGAAATTATAAGGGAAGGAATCTCTAACTCCAAGGTAATTATCGCTTTAGCACCATAGAATAGGTTATATAGAGTATTTCTAGTTGATGTTGTAACTCTCGTGCAATAATCCCATAATGCATAGGTTAGTTATGCATACCAATATTTATTGTGTTTATTTACTATTTTTTGCAAGATTTGTTTGATGATCTTGTTAGTAGCTTCTTCTTGTCCATTTGATTGCAGATAGTAGGGTGTTGAAAAATGATGTTGAATATTGAATGTCTCCAAGAATTTCTTCATGTCAATATTTTTGAACGAAGTTCCATTATTTGAAACTAATGTGGAAGAGAGACCGAAGTGGGAAATTATATGTTCCAATATGAAATGACATATTGCATCAACTATTGTGGATCAAAGAGGGATAACTTCTACCCATTTCGTGAAGTAATTGGTTGTAGTAATGATAAATGTATTTCCAATAGAAGAAGGTGGTGATATCTTCCCAATAAGGTCCAAACCTCAAAATAAAAATGGCCAAATAGGAACTTGAGTGCGAAGTTCAGAGGTAGGGGAATAAATAAAATTGTTATGCTCTTTAAATTTATGGCATTTCTTTACAAACTTAAAACAATATTGTTTCATGTGTCTCTAATAATAGACTATGCAAATTAATTTTTGAACTGAGGATCTTCCTCCAAAATGTCCCCCACAAGCACCTTCATGAGCTTCTTCAAGTGCTATGGGGATTTTGGATTGTCTAAGACACTAAAGTAAGAGGTCATGAAATGATCTTCTATATAGAACATCTTCCAGGATTATGTATTTGGGCATGCAATATTTCACATACAAGCTCGATTATTCTTAGTTGTAGGCTTAGGAAATGTACCATCTTTCAAATAGTTGAATATCATTGTATATCATTCACTAGAACTATTAGTATCAATTGATAACACCTCTTTACTCTCATCATCTACTGATTATTTAGGGATCATTTGAACTTTAAATATGAATTCAACTAAAGGATTGTCAGGAGATACAAGGGAAGCAATGCTTACCATTGCATTTGTGTGCCAATTGTCCTTTTGTAGGATGTTGTCTACCATGTATGATTCAAATTTTTCTAATAATATCATTGTAAGATCTCTATATCGGATAAGATTATCATGTTTTACTTGATATGTGCCATTTATTTGTTTAATAATTAAGAGTGAATCCCCAACCATAGAGATGTGTTTGACTTTTAATGCTAACAGAACACGTACACTAGCTATTAAAGCCTCATACTCCACAATATTATTTGTACATAGTAAATTTAGATGAAAAGATAAGGGAATAGGATTACTTGAAGGAGGAATTAATACAACTCTTACTCGAGAGCATATTCTACACTTAGAACCATCAAAATACAATTCCCATGTTTCTTTGTCTTTTTGAATAGTCAACACATTCTCATCTGGAAATGACTCTATATTAGGTAATTCTAGGGGAAAAGGATCATCAACTAAGTGGTTAGTAAAGGCTTGTACTTTAATTTCTTTTTGTGAGACCAACTTAAGGTAAAAATCAGTTAACAATATAACCCACTTAGCTAGGTGTCCTGATAAATCTATGTTAGTAAAAAGTTGTTTCAAGGGATCAAACTTTGTATTGACATGGATTTCAGTGTTCAGCAAATAATGTCTTAGTGTACTAGTAGTGAATACCAAAGCCAAAAATTATTTCTCTATCGTTGTGTAAGGATTTTCATAATCAATCAAATTTTGGCTAATGTAATAGACAAGATGTTCTATACTGTTATCATCTTGTTGAGCCAACAATGTTGCAAGAGCATGGGTCAATGTTGCAGTTTATAGGATGAATGGCATGTGTTCCATAGCGGGTTGCAAAATAGGTGGAGTAACAAGATAATCTTTCAAACTCTCAAAGGAATGTTTGCAATCCTCATTCTAGTTAAATTGAACATCTTTCTTAAAGAGTTGTGTGAATGGTAATGTTTGATCCACTAAGGAAGCTACAAAATGTCAAATAGCTTGAATCCTTCCTTGTAACGTACATAATTGAGAGATGTTTCTAGGAGGTGGCATGTTGATAATAGAATCAATATTCTTCGTGTCTACCTCAATGACCCTATGAGATAAAATAAAACCTAATTTTTTTTTGCTATCTACACTAAAGACACACTTTTTGGGGTTCAATCTCATGTTGTATTTTCACATTCCCTCAAATATTTTACAAAGAACATTCACATGGTCTTGTCAAGTTAAATATTTGGCTAGAATTTCATCAACATAATCTTCCAAGATCTTATGTATGTAATCATGAAATATCAATTTAATTTCTCATTGATATGTTGCGCTTGCATTTTTCAATCCAAAAGGCATGATGACCTAGAAAAATATTTCCCAAGTAGTCGTAAAAGTGGTTTTGTACTGATCTTGAGGGTTGATAAAGATTTGGTTATATCCAGAAAATCTATCCATGAATGACAACAAATCATGTCTAACAGTTGATTCTACTATCATGTTGATATTAGGAAGGGGAGAATCATATTTTAAAGATGATTTATTCAAATCTCTAGATTCCATACACATCCTAATACGATTATCAGGTTTCACAACTGTGACAAATTTGAGATCCATGGAGAATAATCAATAGGTTGGATAAATTTATCATCATGAATTTTCTCAATTTCAACTTTAACTAGTAATGCTATCTTAGGATTCATCTTTCATATTTTTTGTAGTACCAGTTTAGCATCTTCCGCAAGGACTATGTTAGGTGTTACAATCTTAGCATCAATTCTCAACATGTCTAAGTATGTCCAAGAAAAAAGTTCAGGAAAGTCATGAAGTAAAGTTGCATGATCTTCTTGTTCATCTTCATCAAGGCACTTCCCTACTTGAATTTCTCTCTCTTCATTATTGATATCCATCAGTATATTGATTGTATCTCCCAAAGGAAGCAAATTTTATTTTTCTATCTCAAGATTATATTATTATTTTTTCTTGATATTTTCATTGTTTTAGTTTTCTTCCTCCTCTTTTTTAGTACTAATAATATAACATGTAACTTGTTTCTTCATGAGAGGGGTGAATGAATTATCATAGAATCCTATAATTTCTTTCAAAGCTTCATCATCTTCAAAGTATTCTAAAGATTCATCAAAATTTATGTCAATCAACTCGGGATGCTTCAAGGTGAGAGTTTATTTGCTAGAGTTGCATATGATAGTGTTGATGTTGTGTGAAGGTTGTTTCACTACTTGTGTTATCTTAGAAGGATGATATACCAAACCACTTGTTGTTTCCTGTGTGTTAGAATCTATAGGAATATCAATTCCTTGCTATTTCTTCCCACATCCTTTTCCATTGTAACCAAGTTGTTTCATAATTTTGTAACCTCTCCCATAATTTTTTTTCATTTCTTTCAAGTTGGATGTGTTGGTAGATGGTCAGCGCCCCCCTCAATATTTGTGACATGGCTTAACTGCCTCTTGTGGTTGTACCAGGCATTAACAGGTCGATATTTTGGTGCAATAGAAACTATAGGGCCAACAAGTGGTATCAAAGCCAAAGGTGTCACGTTCCAATCCCATCGGGTAACGCTGAGGGGGAGATTGTTGGTAGATGGTCAATGCTCCCCTCAAGATTTTTGACATGGCTTAACCACCTCCTATGGATCTATTAACTCTGACGGTTGTATTGGGCATTAACAGGTTGATCTTTTGGTGCAATGACAACCATAGGGCCAACATGGTGCTTGTTGATAATCTATCTTGTCAAAATTTGTTGTATAGCTTGTGTCTTCTTCCAATGTAGATGAGGTAGATGGTTGTGAGATGTCCTTTGAATTTTTCAATGACATTACCATTGGTTGAGTTTTCTTTTCATTATCTTTTTTTTTAATCTTATATTCGCCCATGAATGTTGGTATGAAATCTAAAGAACCACAATCATCTTCCAACAACTTAGTAAGTTCAACAATGTTTGTTTCATGTTCTTTCTCTTCTTTTGTAACTTCTTATGATGTACTAGATTTCAATGCTTCTATAGCATCTCATCCCTCTCTCAGCCATCAAGCAACTTTCAGGTTCAGGATCATATTTTAGTGTGTAGACTTTGTTCTTATAGACATATTTCATAACATGACATAGAGTTGATGGCACACCATTCATTTCATGAATCCAAGGTCTCCCTAAAAGGAGATTGTAAGAAAGAGCCTCAGGCATAACATGGACTAGAGTTTTTAATGTTACTTCCCCAACACTGTTAGGTAATGTTACGACTCTAAGTGATTGTTTTCCTATTTTGTCTAATCCATGGATAGACAAAGAATCGGGTTTAATATCACTTTTTATCATGTTGATATTTTCCAAAAGGTTCACGCTACACACATTCAAGGCCGAACCATTATCAACAAGGGTTTGCTTTATTGCAGTTTCATGAATGTAGGCTATTATGTTGAAAGCTTCATATCTCTTTTAGATTTCTAAGGAAGGTAACTCATTCTGGTGAAAAACTATGTCCAAGTGCATGCCATTCATTTCTTGAATTAATGTTGCTGCATCATTTGAACTAGTGTTAGAAGGAATCATAAATTGTTTCAAGGCCTCTTGGAGTATGCTATGATAACTAGGTGATACTTAAAGTAGTTCCCATACAAAAATCTTAGCAAGATTACTCTTAAGGTGTTTAACTAGATTATATTCCTTCCTATTATTTTCCATCAAACGAGGAGCACTAGGCAAGATGGGATTAGGCAATGGTAATGAAACATGAGTTGTTTTTTGTTGCTTATTGTTCCTTTTATTGTAGGTATGCACAATGGTAATATAACTTGTTTGTTATGAAGTCTTGTTTTTCAGTGGTTCAAGGATAAGCATAGGTTTGTTTTGAGCTTATGGTTTTTGCAAAGGAGGATAAATTATGAGTTGCAGTGTGATGGTATTGATGTCTTTGTACTTATTTTTTTCATGACAAGCCTTAGTGGATGAGCCTTGTGAGATGAAGTCCTCGAGGGATTAATCTAACATGTCAAAGTCATATCTACTAAAAGGCTTGAAGGATAGGTCAAACTTTAAAAGGAAATTTGTCATAAATTTGTTTGATGTTTTTGTTTTTATTTTCTAATGAATGTAGTATGTAATCTAACTTATCTATGAATGCAATAATATTGAAAATGCATATTTCTAATAAAACTTTTAACTAAAAGATGCAATAAATTATTTTCCTAATGTTGATAAATCTATATAAATAAACAAGAACTTAAATGCAAAGATAATATGTTTCAGACTATCACTTCTCAATTTTCAAAATAGAGACAAAAGTTCTTATCAAAAACCAAAAAGAACTCAAAAATTTTTCTATTAAAAGTTGTACAGGGACTCATTTGTCACCAAAGGTAAATGGGTCCTGGTCCAAGTATTTGCATAGATCACAAAGGGGTCTAAAACACCAAAACAAACCCACAAATCTTGTTGTTGAGGGTGTCTTGGGACTCATTCGCCACTAAAGGAAAATGGGTCCAAGTTTTTGGGGTTTCTGTGTTTGATTTCAATTTTTTTGATTTATTTCTATGTATATGTTGTCTTAGATCTAAAAATGTGAATTTTGTAGTAGACTTTCTAGATATGATGTCTCTAAATGCAACTTTTACTATGATTAAATGATGACTAAGATGACTAAATCTATAATGCAATTTGAATCTAAATACTTGAATGATGATCTTAATGTGAACAAAAGGGAAAACTAAATCAGATTTAAAGTACTTTTTCAAAAAAATTAATGAATAAAAGCAATGCAAACATGTAATTTTATCCCGCATGCAATGTTCACTAATACGCAATAAGGAAAACCCTAAATTCAATGTAAACTTAATGAAAAATAGAACCAAGGGTTTGAATGCACTCCAAATAAAAAGCTAAGATGCTCAAAAGGGGCTAGGTTAACCGAAATGAAACATAGAGAAAAAGGAGAAGGATATGAAGTCTAACCCCCTTTAGTTTAGTTAGGGTTTCATTCACAAGATGAGATCCAAGAATCTTGAAATAACTATAAACCTAAGAGGTGAATTAAGTCAAGATTAAGGGATCTTGCACTCTTTCCTTTATACAAGGACAAGGTGGTAAAATAAATAATAACTTATACAGAATAAATTCAAACAATATGAAAACCCTAATTCTAGGTCTAACACTTGAAATGCATAAATCTAATACAAAACATTATGAATCTATAACTTTTCTGACACAATAAGGAGGAGGTGAAATTGTGCACCTAGTCAAAGTTGGCTTTTCAAGATTGTTGACATGGACTCATTTTCCACCAAAGGCGAATGGGTCCCGGAAGTCTTGTTTGGGGTGCTCTAAACCTGAAACAAAAGCTTGTTGACTATGGAGTCTTTTTCCCTTTAAAACCTAATAGGGACTCAACCATGAAAGGCGAATGGGTCTTTCTAGGCCCTTCTGGAAATCTCTAAATTTGGTCTTCAACTTCCAAGTCTTCTCTTCTCCTTTGCACTTTCAAATTCCTATTTTTGGATCTGGATTTACCTAAAATCTACAAAACAAATTTTGTAGCTTGTTGGTGGATAAGGGTTTTCCTTAGTAAAACCCCTTGTTGGTAATTAAACCTTTGATGAAGAATAGAAATCCAAAAGGTGTAAATATGTGTGTGATCTTAACCTTAAGTGTGTTTAAGACTAAGATCTATGAGAATGTAAAGGAAATTATATCAACTTGTGTTAGAATAGACCCATAGAATGTAACATGAATAATACAAATGACTCACTAAAGAAGATGTCTCATCCCTCTAAAAGCCATAAATATAAAAATACCTCTTGTAGGATACAAATAGGATGATAATGGAAGATGGAATAACTTAGGAAACAAGTCCTCAGGCTTGGTTGTATGTCTTTTGCATCTCCCAACAACTAGAATCCCTCATGATTCTCCATAGGAATCTATCATCAACCTTCACTAATGCTTGATCTTAAACACAAAATGAGCTTGAAGACCTGGGAATACTACTCCAAACATCAGTTTTTCTTGATTCTTGACTATGAATGCTTGATCTCATGAAATTTATTTATCTCTGGCTTGGTTGAAATCTTCTTCTAGGTCAAATTATGTAAAATAACCTTGTATTTATAATAAATTAGAGAATTAACCCTGAAATTCCAACAATTGAGGTCGACACCAGATTTGGAAGTGAATATCATTAAATTCCTGCCACAATAAAATTTAAAAAGGGGGTCCTCATTAAGGGAGGAGGGTGAATGGGACTTGGCTCATTTTTCTAGGACCTAACCCTAGGGAATGGAAAGAACAGTAAAAACTCATTTAGAATCAACTAATAAAGGGGGTCCTATTAATGGGTCATGGAACCATGCACCACCTAGGGTGAATGGATCTTGGAACCATTTTCTAGGACCTCAAATTTTCCCCATTAAATTTTATACAATTTGAACTGTAGGTGTCGAGATAGATCTTCAGTAAGTGTCATAATTAAGGCTTAAATTTGAATTAAAGGGGATAATTAACTCCAATTAACTAAAATTAATTAATAGGACCCTAGATAAATGTGAAAGTGTGTTACAACAATTTACAACACATAAATAAGGTAAACATTAGGTACATTTTATTAAATGGGACACATTAGGCTTAACTCATTAAATAAACCCTAGAAAAGTGTGAAAGTGTGTTACAACACTTTACACCACTCTTGCAATTGACACATTAAGGTACATTTTAGTCATATAAGAACCCTAGAATGATGTGAATATGCACAAAACATTACAATAGGGCATGTGCAGGATCATCATTGGAAAAACAAGCCCTTAAGTGGAGATGAAAATTCAAAAATTAGGAAACTTGATGTAAAAATTTGAATAAGTTATCTATATTATTTAAAAAATATTTAAAAATAAAATCTATAGAAAATTGAATGTAGTTTCTAAACTACTAGGTTTATTTAAAAAAAATAAAAATCTATTTTTGTGAACATTTGAAATTTCAATGCGGTAGTACTTAAATTTTAGGGAAAAATAAGAAGTAGGTGTCTGTCTGACCACCCTAACCACAATAAAATGATAATATTTTTTTATAATATTTTAGATATAAGTAGAGGACTCATGTCCCAATGTGATGCATATTTTTTTCTAATTTATTTTCAAGTAAATAATTAATTATGAATTTTTTATTACAACTTTTAGAAAATATAAAAACTCATATGTCTAACCACCTTAACTTGGTCAAAACTTCATGAAATTCAATTTTTTTTTTTAATCTTATAGTATGCAAAGCATATAGAATGTGACACATGTTTCAAATTCAAAAAATGTGACACCGTTTGAAAGTTATAAATGTTTTTCAATCAACCTATCAATCAGGACTTTAGTCGTAATTCAAATAGAAAATGAATAATAATTATTTATTAAATTCAAAGTAAAGCATAATTATATTGCTGGAAAACTGAGAATCTCCTTTAAAAACTCTTTTTGTTTCATCAATTTTGGGTAAAAGAAAAATCGTCAGCCACATGGGCCATCATATCATTTACATATCGCCACTTTTTGGACCATCATGATCCTGCACATACCCAACACCATTCTAAGATACAATTAATTCAAATTTATGTCAATAAATCAAACTAAGTGCGAAAAATGATTACTCTTTTTGGCAATGTAGTGTGTATATAAATGTATAATGTATATATATACATATAATAAAATAGCATATAAAAAGAAAAAAATATAAGTGAATTTTTTCATTTTAAAATCCTTTTCAAGAATAAAATGCCAAAACCACGATAAGCTATCATTAATAGATCTACTATTCAAATTTGAAAGAATGGGATAAAATAGAAAAGGGGACTGCCCGTACCCCTGAAATGAGATTTTAATGTGAAAAGTTAGGGGAAGCTAATGATGGAGGTACATTCCTAAATTAGAAGGAAATGTATCCTAATTGAATGAAAAGGAAAACTCACATTGAAAGATACGATGGACATAAAATTTTGGTGAAGATTTTGTTCCAAGAAAAAAATGCAAAAAGGAAGGAAAAAGGCCGAGTTTACTAGAAAAGAGATACCAATGTTTCCATTCAAAGTTTCCTCACTTCACATATTTCAATTAGTTTGTGCGAAAAATGGAGGTATGGTCCTTTTTTCTATCATTCTCTTAATGAAATGAAGATTATTCATTTGCATTGAATGCACTATTTAGCATTTTCTTCTATGAAGACATTTTATCTTTCCTCTCCTGCATTTAGAAGCCATTATATGTTGTCGATAGAGTATGATAGGGTGGGTTGCCTTATTGTTTTTTCCCCATCGAGTTGCATATATCGAGCTCTGATAGGTTGTGAATGCAGAGCAGGGTGGTGAACTTAATTATACAAACACTAAAACAATAAAATTTCTCAAGTCTATAGTCCCAACTTGGTGATTACCTTCAAAAATCTCCTATTTCCCTAATAGGACAACAAACAAGCTTTTCCTAACATAATTTGCAAACCATGCCTCAAACCCAGAATCTAATTTCTATTACAGATACCCTTTATCCCCTTTGACAACATATCTCAGTTTTAGGTGGGGTTGTTTTGAAACATAAAGTTCAAAAAATTGTTGCTACGCTTGAATGAGGGCTAATTAGGCATGTTTGAATGGGCAACAACAAGGTTTCCAAAACCTAGACTTCAAATCTTCATTCTAATGGCTCAAGCATGTCAAATTGGATCTGAAAAAATGTTTCCAATCCCTACAAACCAATTTCCAAGAGCTTTTTATCAGACCCTAACACCTATGCATTTCCTATGCCTAATCATGTGGTTTTCAACCTAGGGCATCAATAAATTTGCACAAATCTTCACCCCCTACTCCTGTAATCTTCAAACACACAAAACCCCACATTTATACACCCATTCAACTAAGTTTGGAGCCTATTCAACAGTGGAATGGGAATAAATCCATTATTTTATGTCAATGCACGCCCTAGTGAGGGTTTCAACTAGTTTTCAGTAAATCTACTCTAACTTCCTCAAATCATAATGAAATCAATTGAAATAAAAATAAATTGACTGAAGATTAAATTCCACATCAAATTAAATGAAACTTAGACCATTTCCAATTTGTACTAGGTCATACAAGTCAATTTAGTGACAATTTCAATGGAGAAAACACAAAAAATAGAGTTTTTGTTATTCAAATTTCAAAACTACATCATCCAACCTTTTCCTCAACATACACAAGTTCTTTTAAATAATTCCCAAGCATACCAATTTATCCCAACTTCTCTTCAACACCCAAACCATTCAACTTCCTACAAAAATAAAAAATGAAAAGTTGCTTTGACAACTTTTGCAACTTTTTGCAACTTATACAAAGTTTACCCTATTGACTTGAAAATGACTCCTAACCACTTACAAACATGAGAGATGGTCTTACAGACCTTATTACAAAAAAAAATGACTTAATCAAAAAATACTAACATTAGACCCCTTTAGCACTATGAAGGCTCAGGTGCCCTACACCATACTCCCTGAGCAAAATGAACTCAAGTCCCCTTGAGGACCGTGTTGCAATAGTAGACCCCTGCTCAATCATGTTATTCATTGACCTCTAAGTCACCTCTCCATTTGGTTAACCTTTTGAATGGACTAAATACTGAAATTAGGCATTGTCTTTTGTGTTTCTGAACTCTTTGGCACCTATGATATGCTTCAACTATAGAGACATGTTTTTTGGATGATCTTTGGCATGTTCTTCACCTAAGAATTTTATTTGACCTACATTATTACCTGCTACAATATCTCCTCCATCCTTGTAATGAGCTTCCTTCTTCTGCACTTTAGGTGTTTCCTCATACTTGTCCACATTCATTTGCATTTCATCCTTGATGTTCTCATCATTGCTTCCCATCTCTTCCATTCGTTGTTGTATCCCTATAGTTGCTCCTTGATCAGATATATTACCCTCTGGTGTGAAAGTGTTAGAATGACCAACATCCCCATTTGAAAGAAATAAATGGAACACCTCTTTTATCCTCATAGAAACATACTCCTTAAGCCAATATTGAATCTCCAAAATCAAATCATTCTTCATCTCTGTTGTCATAATATCTCTAGGTTTAGAAATGGCTTCAAGGTTCCTATCCTCCTCTTCTTCCACTTTTATGAACTCCTTCCTACCTACCATAATCACATTAGCTCCCTTAGTTTGTCCTTTGTCCTCCTCTTTCATTGATATCAAAGTATAAGAAACTCCATATTTTTCTATCTCATATGCATTCCTCCCTCCATCATACATAGAATGCCTATCAAATTTCAAAGGCCTCCATAGTAGCAAATGGCATACATCCATAGGCAGTATATCACACAAAATTTTGTCTTTATACCCTCCTATATTGAACTCCACCCAAATTTGTTCATTTACCAAAACATATTGACCCTAATTCAACTAAGAGACTTTGTAAAGAGTATCATGTGGTATTCTAGATAACTTAAGTTTTTCAACCATCTCAACTGAAACCATATTATATGTGCTTCCTAAATCAATCACAACTTTACATACATTAACCAAGCACTTACAAGTTGTCTTGAAAAGAGTTTTCCTTTGTGGTGGCTCCTCTACTGATGTTTTGATGAGAGTCATTCTTACCATGAGAGATTCACCAACCTCTGGAGAAGCATGTTGTGATGGAGAGTTTACACTCTCATTTTCATCTTCTTGCAGGGTGATCCCACAATAGTGGTTTACACTTTTTGGGACATCCTGATTTTTGAGCTGAAATCACATACTTTTAGAAGATATAATGATTTAAGCCTTGAAAAGTTTAATTTAAAGGATTCCAATTGAATATGGTTTCATAAAACCACCTTAGATCAAACCCCCTTGGATAGAACTCCACTAGTTTTAAACGATACCTATAATGGAGTCTCCTTTACACCTATCAAAATAGTGATAAAAACCCACTTTTGATTTTGGTGCAGCAAGTTCATGCCTCTATTGAGATTTTGGTTCAAGTTTGACATTGTAATGCTGTAATAAGGTCCATGAGGCCATTTTTAACATGTTATAGGTCCTAGGAGGTCATTATAGGTTTATTTTTCAAACTTTACAAATTTGTAAAGGTTGTCAAAAAGTTGTAATTGCAAAAGTGCAAAAAAGGAAAAAATGAGGAAATCCAAAGGTCATAGGGAGTTTAAAAGGTGGATATGTTAGTTTCTCACGTTGGGGAAGTTGGAAAACCTTTAAAAAGGAATTGGGTATCATTTGTCTTAAAAGTGTGGATTTGAAGTTGGAATGAAGGCAATTTAATGTTGTTTTTGTGCATTTTCCAACAATTGTCTCTATTTTAGGCTCTGGTATGGCCATGTATGGCCCAACACCCACTTCTCATTGATGGTAAATGAAATTTATTTGAATCTACTTTCCAATTCAATTTGTTTCACTCAAATTCATTAAGTTATGCAAAAATTATTGCAATTTTTGTAGAAACTGTTATCTGTTGATTTAAGGAGGTCAACAAGCTTTCAAAAATACATTTCTCCATTTCTAATGAATGGAAACTCATTGAATCTAGTTTGTAGCACTATTTTGACATATTATATGAGATTTCAAAGTTGCAAGGGTGTATGTTAATTTTTGATAAGGTTTCAAGGAGGCCCTAGGCTAGAAAAGAGTGATTTGGGAGCAATTCAACAGCCACAAGGCTAGGGTTGGTGAAATTCAAGTGTTAAACCTTGGGAGATGCATTAGGAAGAATGAGAAGACATATCTAAAGGTTTTTGAAGGGTATGTGCAGGATCATCATGGAAAAAATAGGCCCTTAAGTGGTAATAAAAATTCAAAAAATCTGAGTTAGGCAACTTGACGTAAAATTTTGAATAAGTTATCTATATTATTTCAAAAATATGTAAGAATAGAATCTCTATAAAATTGAATGTAGTTTCTAAAATACTAGGTTTATTTAAAAAAATAAAAAATCTATTTGGTGAAAATTTGAAATTTCAATGCACTAGTACTTAAATTTCAAGGAGAAAATAAGAAGTAGGTGTTTGTCTAACCACCCTAACCACAATAAAATGATAATATTTTTTTAAAAGATTTTAGATATAAGTAGAGGACTCATGTCCTGATGTGATGCATATTTTTTTGTAATTTGTTTCCAAGTAAATAATTAATTATGAACTATTTATTACAACTTTTTAAAAATATAAAAACTCGTATGTTTGACCACCTTCACTTGGTCAAAACTTCATGAAATTCATTTTTTTCTTTTTTAGTCCAATAGTATGTGAAGCATAGAATGTGTTGCATGTTTCAAATTCAAAAAATGTGATACTGTTTGAAAGTTGTAGATGTTTTTCAATCAGTCTATCAATTACGACTTTAGTCATAATTCAAATAGAAAATGAATAATAATTATGTATTAAATTCAAAGTAAAACATAATTCATATTGGTGGAAAGCTGAGAATCTCCTTTAAAAACCCTTTTCATTTCATCAATTTTGGGTTAAAAAAAAGTCGTTAGCCACATGGGCCATCATATCACTTATATATCGCCACTTTTTGGCCCATCATGATCCTGCACATACCCTAAACCATTTTCCAATTTTGGCAAAGAGTGAAAGTGGGATTTTCAATAACCCACCCTTGATGCAAGCCATTTTTGGCCTAAAATCCGAGTTTTGTGCTTTTGGTGAACTTGTACTTGTTTTCATTACGTAATACTATTTATTTGGACTATTGGTAACTTTTCTAGACTATTGGAATTGGAATTTGGGATTGAAAAAGAGTTTATGATAGGGTTTCTTTGTAAAAGTGGCCTAATTGGCCTAGATGCACTAACGAGATAATATTATTTTAAGAAAAAACATTGCAAAGGAACCTATGCTAAAAATTTGATATGTTTTGTAACTCTGAAAAGGGTATCTAAAAATGTGAAAATAGTTTTGATAGGTTTTGAATGTAAAAATATATGCTATGTTGTTTCTTAAGGGAGACCTACAAGCCTAGAGTCCCATTATGAAAGAACTAACCTTAAAAAGTTGTTGCAAAGCCATTGGGTGTTTTAATAGTGTTTGGTAGGCTGTTATAAACTTGTTGGATGCATTTTCCAAGTTTGGTAAGGTTTAGAGTTAGTTGGTGTGAGTTGGAGCCTTATTGCTCAAGAATGAAGCCATAAAGAAAGAGTATTCTATTTTCATGAACATGATTTATGCCAAGTGCATGGAAAGTTGAGTTGTGAACCTTAGGACTGCATCAGATTTACCTTTTGGGGGATCAACTAAACTCATTTAAAATTTATATTTTGTAAGTATGTTGTCCTTATTATAAGCTTCCAAAAAAGTATAATTTTAAATATATTTAATTTGATTATTATATTTATTTGTATTTCTTGTGAATGTAGGTTTTTCATAAAAAATCAAGCTCTATGTTCTACACTTGTGGAAAAATAGTAGATTACCAAAAAAAAATCTAAAAACTATGTTTGTGCTAGGTATTGATGTCCTTGATCCAACCAAAAAATAAAATTGAATTTTGATACATATTGTTGGCATTTGGCTTCTGGAGATTGTTGAAATTTAGTGTTGTCATTGATGGCAACCTAAGTCATTGATCCAGTATGCACTTATGTATCTATTCATACCAGAAGTCAGAGTGAAGAACATGGTATCTGATTGAAGTAGAGTCTGTCGATCAATATGCATTATCAGTTTATCAGTTCATGTTGCTCATCTCAGGAAAGGTCATTGATTATCTAGAATACCTTATTCTTGAGTTTTGTGCCTGTGCATCAATTGGTGTATGAGTTAGAAGATTCGGTTTGTTGATTCTTTGCTTAATAGTGCTAGAAGGCCAACTTGAGGGATATAGCCATTGCGGATGTTCGAGACGAAATTGTTTTAAGTATTTTTGAGTTTGTGGATTTTTTTTAGGTCCTCACTATGCTATGGCCGACTTTGGTTGGTACACATTAAGAATCATTTGTGGATTTAGTTGACAGTTGGAAAATATTATATGTTTTTCTAAAACTGACATGAAGACAATATTATCCTTTGATGTAGATACATAAGATCGATTATTTATATCATTTTGATACGGAAACATCATGGATGCAAAGTATATTGTTGTGTGATACGAAATTCAGAAGGGAAGTTGTGCAATTTCATCTACACATATAAGATTTGTGATGCGAGTTGCAGCAAAGTAGAGTAGAAGAGAATAATTTGAAAGAA
Source organism: Sequoiadendron giganteum (assembly GCA_007115665.2). Taxonomy (NCBI): domain Eukaryota; kingdom Viridiplantae; phylum Streptophyta; class Pinopsida; order Cupressales; family Cupressaceae; genus Sequoiadendron; species Sequoiadendron giganteum. The sequence goes on along the minus strand of CM021101.1, from coordinate 661,563,229 downwards.
GACAAGAAATCGAGTAATGTGCTTAACTAGAACTATAATCAGGCATATGTAGATGCTAATCTCTGAGTTCAATTTCTCAGATGGATTTAAGTTGATTATCTTTGTAAGGTAGTGAGCCTTCTCTTTTGAACAGTGAACTCTAGGAAGTGTGTTTGAATGCAAGAGCATTCCCATTTTGTAAAACTTATATTTGAGTACTCAAATTATGGATTGACCTCCACCATGGTTTTTCCCCTAATAGGGTTTCCACATAAAAATCCTTATGTTATAGTGTTGTGGATGATTTCTTTTTGTGTTTGCATCTTTCCTTTAGTTCAAAGTTGCAAATGGTTTAAATATCAGATTAATAAAGTAGAAGATTACAAAACACTAATTCAGCCCCCCTCTCAATGATCTTAGATTCAAACACATACAAAAAAAGTTATGTTGTATATGGTCTACCTATGTCTAAATTGTAATTGGTTTGACTTCAAAACTTAATTAAGAAACAAATATCCAATAAAACACTATGAAACCAAATGAAAGTGCTAGATATCATAGATACAAATCTAAATACAAAAAAAATAAAAATTATCCTTCATAGAAAAAATTTTATGTTGTATACGGTGAACACCACTCTTTAAAAATAGTGTTTGTTGTTAGAAACTAGTTTTTGAAGGAGATGGAAAAAGAAATGCAATATAATTCCATTTTTTTTTTTAAATATATTTAGAATCTACAAAAAAAATGTCACAAATCACTAGTTTGCATCATCTTCAAATTCCTCATGGTTTAGTAGCTATAGGTGCCCAAAAGTGAAGATTTTGTTAAAAAAAATTAGTTCAATGTCCAATTTGGCCAAAAATTGTAAATCAGTTTTGTGGGATCACCCTACACCAATTGAGATCTTATTTCTCCTCCATGTGAAGTAGAGGCCTGACCTTCATTACATTGCCATGCTTTATGCCCAAACTTATTGCATTGGTAACACCTTCCTGTGAATGCATTTGATTCTCTTCCTTTACCTCCAAAATTATCTCTAGAGCCTGATCTACCTCCTCTAAATCCACCTCTTCCATCAAAAATTTGGTCTTGGAATTTTCTTGTATCTTCTTGGCTCTCATATGGCTGCCTAGTATCGAAAAATTCTCCTCTTCCCCTAGAATTCCTTCCTCTCCCTCTACCTTTCTTCTCTTGCCTTCTCTTCAATTTGTCTTCAGCCTTGATGATCAATTTGCAACACTCTTCCACCAATATTGGAGTAGTGAGACTTAATTCATCTTGGAAGTTGAATCTCAACCCATTCATGTATCTTGCTACTATTTCTTCATCATATTCTATATGACCTGCCCTTATACTCAATTTATAAAATTACTCTATATATGCTTGCACATCCATCTCATTTTGCTTGAGATTTTGAAGCCTCTTAAACATTTGAATAGTGTAATCAACAAGTAGGAAATTACTTTTGAGTTTAGCCACCATCCTATCCCAATAGGTGATTTTGGACTTTCCTTTCTTTCTCCTTTCACTTTTTACATAATCCCACCAAAGCAAAGTGTGGCCCTCCAATTTTTTTTTGGTCAACATCACCCTTTTATCCTCTGGAACATCTTCATAATCAAAATAGTTATCCAATGCTACTATCCAATCTAGGAGCTCTTTACTATCCATCTTTCCTCCATATATAGGTAAATCCATTTTTATCTTATGCTCATCTCCCTTAACTGCTTTCAAGAGCTTTTCCATCCTCAAGTCTTCATGATCCATCTCTTCCTCGGATCCTTGGGAACTTTCCTCTTCCCCTTATTCTTCATGGTCACTCACATCACCTATGACCATACCTATCTTCTGACTTGTTTCTAGGGCAGCAAGGCTCTCCTTAAACTCTCTCATCTCTCACATCTCTTTAGCATGTTTTTCCTTCAACTCACTCAATTCTCTAGCAATGGCATTCCCTTTTGGAGGCATCTTTGTGATTCTTTAAACTCAGCATTTTCCTTCTTCAGATCAGACCTATGCTCTGATACCAATTTGATGCAAAGTAGGGTGGTGAACTTCTACAAACACTTAAACAATCAACTATCTCAAGTCTAGAGTCCCAGCTTGGTGATTACCTTAACAAATCTCCTATTTCCCTAGTAGGACAACAAACAATCTTTTCCTCACATAATTTGCGAACCAGGCCTCAAACTGAGAATCTAATTGTTGTTACAAATACCCTTTATCCCCTTTCACAACATATCCCATTTTCAGGTTGGTTTTTTTTTAAACTTAGAGGTCAATAAATTGTTGCTACGCTTGAATGAGGGTTAATAAGGCTTGTTTGAATTGACAACAACAAGGTTTCCAAAACCCAGACTTCAAATCTTCATTCTAATGGCTTAGGAATGTCAAGTTGGGTCTTCCCAATCATTTCCAATCCCTAAAAACTAATTCCCAAGAGATTTTTATCAAACCCTAACACCTATGCATTTCCTATGCCTAAAGCATGTGGTTTTTAGCCTAGGGCATCAAAACATTTGCACAAATCTTCACCCCCTACTCCTGCAAATGTAAAACACACAAAAATTCACATGTCTAAACCCATTCCACTAAGTTTGGATCCTATTCAATAATAGAATGGGAAAAAATTCATTATTTTATGTCAATGCACACCCTAGTGAGGGTTTCAACTAGTTTTTAATAAATCTACTCTAACTTCCTGAAATCTTAATGAAATCAATTGAAAAAATAAATAAAAGATATGAGATTCAATTCCACATCAAATTAAATGAAACTCATACCGTTTCTAGGCTATAGTAGGCTGTACAAATCACTGTAGCAGCAATTTCAATGGAGAAAACACAAAAAAATAAGTTTTTCTTATTCAAATTTCAAAACTACATCATCCAATTTTTTTCCTCAACATACACAAGTACTTTTAAATCATCCCCAAGAAAAACCAATTGATCCTAGCTGCTCTTCAACTCCCAAACTATTCAACTTCCTACAAAAATAAAAAATGCAAAGTTGCTTTGACAACTTTTGCAACTTTTTGCAACTTTTACAAAATTTACCCTTTTGACTTCAAAATCACTCCTAACCACTTACAAACATGAGAAATGGTCTTAAAGACCTTATTACAAAAAAAAAACATGACTTAATCACAAAATACTAAACCCCTTTAGTACCATGAAGGCTTAGGTGCCCTACACTAGTTGCTATAATGTTGCTTAAGCTAGGCTTCAGTTGATATAAGTCGCAACTCTGTGTTATTGCAATATGCATGTAAAAGCATATCTAGATAGAGTAATCAGCTACAATAAAAAATCTAATTCCATCTTATGGAGTGACTATCTCTATTCTATCCTTTTTTTGTAAGTATGTGTGTTTCATTTTATTGGACCAATGTGCATGACCTAAGAGAGATTCAAACTCTCTGCTTTTATATATGGTTACCCATTTTGGGTAATGATTCTTTGTGGTTGAATATGAAGCAAGCCTTCATCGAGTCGATATGCCTTGTATACAACCACATTCATAGAATTATATTAAATGTATATGCTATTGGGTTAACGCTCAAACTCGACCTTCTCATTATAAATGCACTCGGCTTATAGTCAATGGATGACTCCTTTAATCCATAGAAAGGCTGAACCATGTATCATAAGAAACAATTCTTGCATGTTAACCTTATCAAACATGGGCCTTAGCCAAGAATATCAACTTATAGCCAAGGATTCCTTACACAAAATACCAATTTAAATATGATGGCTAGCCACGGGTTCGATGGAGCCCATTTCAGGGAAATGTTAAGTTGACTCCCATTCATTTTGTAGCTCAACATTCGTTGTGATAGACAAATAGTATATTCATACAAGGGATGAATACATATCAAATATATTGAAGTTAAAACATCTCTCATGCAATATGATTCTCTTGATTCTATTTTGGCTTACCAGACATGTGAATGCATGTCAACCCATAGTAATTTTTGTGGGATCATTCTGTTTGTTTTATCATATCCATAATAATTTAATTATTTGGTTAAGGCATAAAGGGGTGCTACTATACTACTGGTGTTTATTGGAGTAAACTGACAATGAGGAATTTCCAAAATAGACCCCCATGATCACCAAACAAATAATATGAATCCCAAAATTAAACTAGACTCATAAATCATTGACTCCCAAGTCTCATCAACTTGATCGGTAGTCTAAGTAATCATTGTAGTCCAATTTGATTAAAATAAACAAAAAGGATTCAAGAAAATACTGTATCTCTAGAAAATGATTACTCGTAATCAATTAAAGGAAAAGAAAGTGTAAATGAATAAATGGAACGTTCTTGATTTATTGTGAAAATTATATGTGAAACTTCTAATGAAGTATTTATGAAACTAATTGAATAACTATAAATTACTTAAACTTGTCTAGGCATGTGCAAGATCATCATGTAAAAAATAGGCCCTTAAGTGGCAATAAAATTTAGAAAAATCAGAGTTAGGCAACTTGACGTAAAAATTTGAATAAGTTAACTATATTATTTCAAAAATATGTAAGAATAGAATTTGTTGAAAATTGAATGTAGTTTCTAAACTACTAGGTTTATTTTTATTTTTGAAAAATATATTTGGTGAAAATTTGAAATTTCAATGCAGTAGTACTTAAATTTCAAGGAAAAATAAGAAGTAGGTGTCTGTTTGACCACCCTAACCACAATAAAATGATAATATTTTTTTATAAGATTTTACATATAAGTAGAAGACTCATGTCTCAATGTGATGCATATTTTTTTGTAAATTTTTTTCCAAGTAAAAAATTAATTATGCTTTTTTATTACAACTTATAAAAAATATAAAAACTCGTATGTCTGACCACCTTAACTTGGTCAAAAATTCATGAAATTCAATTCTTTCTTTTTTAATCCTATATTATGTGAAGCATAGAATGTGACACATGTTTTAGATTCAAAAAATGTGATACCCTTTGAAAGCTATTGATGTTTTTCAATCAGCCTATCAATCAGGACTTTAGTCATAGTTCAAATAGAAAATGTATAATAATTATTTATTAAATTAAAAGTAAAGAATAATTTATATTGGTGGAAAGTTAAGAATCTCCTTTAAAAACTTTTTTCGTTTCATCAATTTTGGGTAAAAAAAAGTCGTCAGCCACATGGGCCATCATATCACTTACATATCACCACTTTTTGGCCCATCATGATCCTACACATACCCATCTGTTTAAATTTTAAAAAAATAAAGGATAATGAGTTATTTGGTAATAATTAATGTTATCCTTTATGCACATTATATGAAATTGAAAGCTTAACATTTCGTGTGTATTTTGGTTCTTTTTTGTTTAATAAAAGAATATATAAACATAATTAACATTGTAATCGAAGGTCATATATGTGTATATACATAAACCAATTATGTATATACATATGTACATGCAATATACCCTCTTTTAGCAACTTAATTTCTTATTCTGGAAATTGTATGATCTATCCCATGAAGGATACAAAAATGAATTATTGTATTAGTATGCTCAAGCATACGTTGTGCATTAATGTTTCATTTAATTTTTTCATATAGATCATGTTTAAATGACTATTGTATAAATTTCCAAAAAGCATTAAATCTGGTTTAGTTTACTTGCAAGAAACTATTGAAATTCAAGATTTCCTAAGTGAGCCATATGGAAATTTTTCTTGTAGAATTTTTTGATTTATTATCGCAAGAAAGTTGGTTAGCATAACCTATTGAAAACCAAATTGTAAGTCCGCAAACTAAATGTTATAAGGGAAGGGTGTTTACTTAAGTATGTAGAAGGTTGCCTTTTGGGATGGGTGTTGAAAGTGGAATAACAAACAGGATAGGTTTTTCTTTTCCCAAATCTATTTTTGTGTTGTTGTATACAACATATTCTTGGCCAATCGATGTAGCCCATAATATTGAATGAACTAATTTTATGATGTAACTCTTTTCCATTTCCTAACATTGATCTTGCATGTTCCAACTATAGATAGAAATTCATGTAGTTATGTTTTACATGCACCAAATTCCACCTTGCATATCATTTTCTCTTGCTAAGCATTTCATGCAGGGTTGAGTACTCTTCGAGTTAGGAAGAATTTTGGGGAAGCATAGCTTCGTGGCTAGGTGGAAAATAACTTGAACCATGTTCTCATCCACCAGTAGCAACGAGTGTTGAAGAGGGATCACAAGGAATTTCATCTTTGATTATTGTATTTTGTACTACTTGATGTATAATTTGAGTTGACTAAGTGGTGATGTTAGCCTAGTCAAACTATGAAATTTGATAATTTGACATTTGGAAATGAATATAGTTCATTATTTGACATGTGCTATGATAGAAAATAACTATTCATTTTGTGTCTTGAATTTAATATTCATAATTCCAACTAGCTAAGGTGGAATTTAATAGTTTAATAATTAATTAATTTAATATTAAATTAATTTATTAATATATAATCTATGAAATTAATAACTAATTAATTGGATAAATATATGGAAAATATGCATAAATAAATGAAATAATAAATTGATGATAATAAATTAAATTAATGAATCATGGTAGCCTAATATAATTAAATAAATAGGAACTCTTTAATTAAATTATTATGTGTTGGGAGTCCTACATGGTGAATGGGTAATAAGGTGATGATGTTTGTGCCATAGGTGATGAATGAATGATCAAAGGTCCTAAGTGATGAATGAAAGATTACATGATGAATGAGTCCAGGGGTGATGAAGTGTACTTGATTGCCTAGGATGAAAGAATGATACTATTTAGGTATCTACATTTCTAAGGGGGGAAAGTATCTCATCTTATAAAATAGAAGTTATTAGAGTATGGATAGGATTGGCATTGATTTTGTGATCATCAATGGGATATCTCAGTGGATGACAAGATCTTCTTGGATTTATTGATTAGAGATAGGATCTTGATCAAATATTGGATTAGCTATGCATGATCATCTATAGGGATTTTCAATGTAACTTGATCTTGATTCAAGCCAAAGATGGTCTTTTCATGCTTTATAATTTTCTCTTGACATAGGTCTAATGGTTGAAATGGTGGTTCTGAAAGATTCTCAACAATTGGCCTTGGAAACTTTAAAGGCCTAGGCACATGATATTAGAAAGGAGGATTCCTCTATGCCTTACAAAGGGTTGATAGAATTTCCTCCCAATGACCCTTCCCAAAAAGCATGGTGGGCATGTTGATAAGAGTGAGATCATTTTAGACCATTATAATCCATTGTTCTTTGATTCTACAACTAACAAATCTTTGAAGAGTTGAGGAGACTAAGAAGAAAGAGGGTAACAAAAAAGGAAAAAAACTAACAAAATTTGAAATATTGATACTAAATGGTATAAAACGTGTAAAAAATAATTGAAGATAAGATACCTAAGTGTTTCGATAGGATCTATAAGACTCAAAAGGCCCATCCCTCACATGTTAATTGAAGATGTTCAATATAAGTAATTGTAATATTTGAGGATTGGAATCCCTTGATAGAAAATATATTGTTCGATCCTTTTGCAGAGACAAACATATGTTAAGAAAAATATTCTTGTAAGAAATTAATGTTGTAAGCTTTCATTGGATCATGTTATGAATTTTTTTTGGAAAAATGTAAATGCCTTTTGTAGTCTACATGGAAAAGGAAAAGGTTGTGTGATAATTCTCATTAAGCCTATGTAGATTAAATTTTTCACTCAATGGGGCCTTTCCCCCTACAATAGACTTGTATGTATTATCTTGGAAATTGAGAATAATTCCTTTGGTCTATGTTCTCTTTATGCTTCCAATTATTACAAGGAAAGATGTGATTTATGGAACTAGATGGCCTCTAATATTGCTAGGGTTTCTTGGGTTATTGTTGGAGAGTTCAACATGCTAGAATATAAAGATGATAAGTAGGGGTAAGGATGGTCTTTGGAAAGGTAATGAGATTTCCTTCTAGTCTATAATGAAAAGATCAATTTTTATTACCGATTCTTGCAAAAACTAAATTTTAGAATATAAGTATCTGGTTCACATGGTGTAATAATCAATCACATAATAAAAATATCTATTCTAGATTATAGAAATTCTATGAAAATATGAAATTATTTTCCTTTGTGTTGGATGGTAAAGGAAGAGTGGTGTCAATTTTCCCTACTTATATGTTTGACCATGCTCCTATTGAGGCTTTTTTGGAGGTTGGAGATAATGGTTTTGGTGTCAAAAAGACTTAGTCCTCGCTCTTTAAGCTAAATACTCTAACTTCCTATTGTGTATCAAGACTACCATTGTGATTTCTAAAAGAATGAATAGAGGAGGCCTTTTAATTTAAAGGTGGGTGAAATTGGAATTGGTTGACTTGTGGAGGATTTTGTTGAATACAGTTGGCAAAAAGAAGGAAATTGATAGGAGCAAATTGGGTTTTTTCATGTAAGAAAATATTTATCCCTAGAAGGGGAGTTACAAAATAATTATTGTGATTTAAATTTTTAGAATAAATTGATAATAACTAAGGCCTTGTTGAGGAAGAATCATAATTAAAAACATTAGGGTGCCATAATAAGAGCTAGGATGACTTGGCTCAAAGAAGGTGATAAAGGCTCTAAGTATTTTTTTAATATTATCAAACTTAAATAGAAAAAAGGAAAAAAATGGTCCTATAGAAAAGGATTTAGATTCTTCAAATGATTTTAAGTTTAAGAAGGAGGAATTATATTCATTTTATCATACCCTATTATGTTATGAAGAAAGTAACAAGACTATAGATGCTAGAGAATTTTTCCAAAGGACTATCCCAAAGAATAATTTTTTAGTAGGATGTTGTTTTCTTGGATAAGGACCTCTCCACTGATGAAATTTTCATGACCATTCACTCTTTTAGGAATGGAATTTCCACTAGAATTGATGGTATGTCTATTGAGTCCTATAGAGAAAATATTGGTTAGATAGGAGGGGAATTTATTGAAGTTTATTAAGATGCCTTCTAGGAAGGGTCCTTGGGTAAAAAAGTTAATAGAGGTTTTATCAAACTAATTCACAAAAGGTGGGGATAAAAGTCATAAAAAATTGGAGTCCCATAGCCTTATTATATTTCTCCTATAAAATCCTAGTAAAAACTTGTCTTTTAGACTAGCTAATATTTTAGGGAAGGTGGTTTCTATCACTTTGACCAATTTTATGAAATGGAGATACATTCTAGAAAACCTGATTACAAATTGGGAAGGTATGCATTAGGATAGACACAAAGATCAAAATTTTCTATGGTTTTTTTATATTTTTAAAAGGCATATGATGCGATTGAATGGTCCTTTGTGATTAACATGTTGAAAGCATTTGGGTTCCCTCCTAAATTTTGTAGATAGGTCAATATTATTTTCAAATTATTTTCCACTCAAGTGGACATTAATGAGGATCTTATTGATCCCATCCTATTACAAAGCTCTATCTAGCAAGGGTGACCTGTTTATCTTTCCTTATTTGTGTTAGCAATAAATGTAATTCACTATATTTTAAGGATAAATCTTCTTAGCCCATCATTGTATGGTATTTATCTTCGAAATAATGACCAATTATTAAATGCCTAGTTTTCTAATGATACAACTCTATTTGTCAAGATGAATGAAGGAAAATTTAATAATGTAATGAAAAGATTGGATATTTTATTTGGCCCCTAGGGCTAAGATCTCTAGCTACAAATATATTGTTCTCAACTAGGATAAGGAGGTTGCTTATTAGATAATGAATAAAAAATGGCAATGGGTTGGGAAAAATAAGATTATTAAGTTTCTTGGTTTTCCTTTTTCTATTTATCCTTCAATGAAATTCATGTGGGAGTGGTTTTTTGATAAGATTGAGAAAAAAAATTGTAAATTGCATACCTACCTTCTTTGTCTTTCTAGGAGGATTTAGGTTGTTCAAAAAGTGATTTATTCTTATTGTATTTATTTCTCTTCCACTTAAATTTTTAAAAGATTTCATTTTGAGAAAGTTCAAAATATTTTGAGGTATTTTTTGTGTTCAAATGAAAAAGAGAGTAGAAAGGCACATTCTACAAATTGGGCCTAGTGGTGTCTTCCATATAATTTGGGGGCTTAGGTATTAAGGACCTTAGGACTCAAGGCATAGATTTAGCTATTAAGTGGATAATTAACGTTTATGAAGGTTTCATGCCTCAAAAGATTTTGATCAAGAATAATCTAGCTCTTTCTTATTTAGAAAGGGTAAAACTTACAAGTCAATACATTTACATGATTTCTTGCTTGGTAATTTTGAGGTGAAGTCATTGGGTCTATAGTTTTTATTATAATTTGGAGGGTATGGAGGAAATTTAAAAACTTAATATGAAATGTTAGTGATTTCTCTTTGGACCCCAATTACTCTATTGATTGTAGATCTATATGGTGGACTTTAGATTTGAATGACAACCCATTGGCCATTACTTAGGGGCATTCTACGAAGGTGTGGAATTTAAAAGGGATTTCAGAGTTTAGATTTTTATTTGAGAATGCCAATAATTAAGAGTTAAGAGAAACTACATAAATATTTTGATATATCTAGTTCTCATAAAAGAACTTCTTTTTTCTGAAAAAGTGATGGAAAAGTTTGTGTTTCCAATCTCATTGACTAATTTCTTTGATTTGGCCTCCCAAGTCTCATGGGAAGATGAAATTATTTTTAATATATTTTTTGTTAAAAATCTTTACCTATGTTGATTGGTACAAGGTGTGTTTTTGGTTGGTTAAATAAATGATGGAAACTTGATTAGACCAAGTATTTTTTGCCTAGTAGATTAGTACACATCTAGGCTAAGTCTAATGAGCCAAAAATTCTTCTTTTAGATGGTTTTTTATTGATTTTTTTTTGTTAATATTGAGTTACAATCCATTGGTATATTGGCTAGAATCTATCCTTTATGTGTCAAAACTAAGACCTTTGAACATTTTTTTTAATGTAATTGTGTTGGTTCTCTTTGGTCTTTATTTTAAGGAACTAGGATTGGCTGGGTCTATAAGGATGGCTTTACCTGGTTTGAAATCCTTTCTTGTTATGTGAATTTGTTTTCTACCGATATTAATATTTTTTGGCTTGTTCTAACAAATGAGATTATATGGTTCATACAAAAAAACAGAAACAAAGAGGTTTTTCAAGGCAAAAGAAGGTTACTAATTTTTGTAGTGAAATCACCTTTACCAATATTTTTTGAAGGTGTATATTATAATTGAGATTCATTAGGATAGGTTTGTGATCTTTCTCAAGGAATATTTGACTATTATGTACAAAGTAGAGATCATAAATACAAATTTATTTCCTCAAGGAAGGAATAACCCTGAACCACCAAAAATGATATTCTCTTAAGGAAGAAGGATTCCCCAAGTAGGCTCCTAGGGTTTTTCACCTAGGCTCTAGGTTAGGAAATGGCTCTCTTTTGCACTAAGGATATGTTCTTGGTGAGTTCATTCAGAGATAGGGGTTGTTTTGTGTGTGATTGAGTGTGTCTAAGTGTTGCAATGTAACAAAAAGAACTAACTATGAAATATAAACTTAAGCAAATGCAAGACTATGCAAACTAAACTAAAATGACCTAAAATACATGTAAACTAGAAAGAAACTAAAAAATATAGAAATGGTGCACCTGGAAACCAAAGGTTGAAGAAGAGGATCCTCATAATCTTCTAGAATCTATTGAAAATACTCACTGGGACACTTACGCTAGAATAGGTGACCTAGTCCTCCTACTAGGAAAAAATTTTAGAGCCGATTTCTGGAAAAAGTGTATCTAGAAACACAAAAACCATTTTTCAAGCTTGGGATAGGGACTAGTTCGCCAATGATGGTGACCTAGTCCTCCTGGAGATTTCAAGAGTTTCGAGATTGGAATCTATAGGTACCCACTTTTACTTCTATTTATGATAGAGACCCTTGTTCGAATCTTCAAAAAATGACCTACAAGTTGTCTTTTGACTCCTTCTTAGGGTTTGTTGACTTGGTTGATGTGGACGGAATGATGGAACCCTTTTCAACACTTTACTTTTTGAATAATTTGCATTCAAACCTTCAAAGAACACATGCAAAGAGAAGAAAAAGGTTAGGGTTAGAGAATAGGGGTTTTCCTTAGTCAAACCCCTTGTTTGTAATCAAACCCAAATGAAATAGAATGTAAAAGGAAAGGTGAATGAACATGAAAATGTAAACACTCACCAAACCCTTGAGGAAATATGAAGATGTGCAATAACAAACTCCAATGGAGGTTGCTTGAAGTGCTTAGTGCTTGAATTCTTTCTCGCTTGCTTGAGAAGATTGAATGCTTTTGAAGATGAAAGATGTTAGGGGGGTAAAATTAGGATGAAAACCCTTATTTATACAAGCTATGCCCTAATTTCTTGGAAATAACACATGATAGTTTGGCCTTACGATTTTGGAGGCAAATTCATGTTAGAATTTTGTTTTAATTTTAAATTTTATGCCAAAAGGGACTAGGTTTCCCAAGGTGGTGACCTAGTCCACTTGGAAAAATTCAAGTGGTGGTTGGTAATTAAGAGGCGTTAAATGATGTTTAATGGAATTCTCTCCTGAAACACACTTAAGTTGGGCCTACAAGTACATTAAGGGGCCAATTTATCATGAGAAAGGGTGAATTTAGTGATGAAAAGCCTAGGAAAGTGTGAAGATGTGTTACAACACCTTACAACACTTTGGCACAAGGCTTGGAAAGTTTTTTAGATGAATTACATTGAAAGGATCTTAGAAAAGTGGGAAGATGTGTTACAACATTTCACAACACATTTGTAAAACATCGTTAAGTTGTTGATTTGCAGGCATTCAAGGCCTAATGTGAATGTGTTGGCCACATTACAACATTAGATCAAAGAAAAACTAGGCCAAGATCCAAGGGAAAAGGCCCAAATGAGTAAAAAAGTGTTAAGGCTACACTTTGTGGTTACACATTTAGCCCCCACTTTAGTAAGAGGATGAAATTTCTCCAAACTCACACTAAAGTAGCCATGTCATGCATATCGAGAGGGATCAATGTATTCATGCTAGTAAGATGAGATGAATACAATCAAGAGGGATGATCAATCCCATGGGATCAAGATCCCATGGAAAACCAAACATAAGCACAAGAGATCACACAAGAAAGTGATGTGGAGTGAAGAGAGAGGGAAAGTTAGATCAAGCTTCGACTATTTGTCTAGCTAGTTATGGATAAGATCTAGGTTGTTTTTTTCGAAAAGAAGTGTACTCACTCTAGGGTGATGAGACTATTGGTTGTCTGTCAGGTGAGAAGGCCCAAGAGGTGAGATACATACACTTGACCAGTATGCACTCACACACATAAAGGTGGCTATGGGGAAAGTTATGTTGCTAGTTGGGCTTCCTGCTCAACCATACCAAAGTTATACCTCCTGATAACTTTGATAAGGCACCACAAAAGACAAGGGTTGAGGTTTGTGAGACAAGAAAAGCTTCATATGCTTGGATCTCATAAACAAGTGCAAGATGGCACCATAGGCATGCAAGTTGTGTTATGCAAGGTGGCCATGTATGTAAAATGAAAAAAATGAAAAAATGAAAAAATGAAAAATGAAAAATAAAAAATGAGTGTTCGAAGGAGTCTTGTTTAGCTCGTGCAAGGTATTTGACTTAGAGAGCATTGTGTCTAATGTCTCCAAGAGAGGACCAATCAAAGGATAGAAAATTCACAACTTAGGGGATGCAGTGCATCACATTAGGCCACTAATAGGAATGCAGTATGCTAAGATAAGTCACTTTCATGAAAGGAATTAAACCCAATGTCATCCACAAAGAAAGAAATGCATCATATAAAGTAACAAGGCTACACTAGGAACCAAGGGAAAATAAAAAAATTAAAAAAATGAATAATACCAATGTATGCCCCCACTTTAAAGGAATTGCTACACACCGTTTTATGAGAAATTACTTTAAAGTGAAGAAATAAAAAATGCAAAAAGAAAAAGAAAAAGAAAAGGTCATGAGAGCCAACTTGGAAATCCCTATGCAAGTCATATGTTTCCAAGGGAGGTTGTTTCATGCTAAAAGAAATGGAAAAGAAAAAAGAAAAAGTGGGGTTGCCCCCAAAATGGAAAAACAACAAACACATAAGCGATGTATGGATTTGGGGCCAGTATGTTTGTTGCTACTATGTTGGTATAGAGAGCGTGGAACTGTCATCAATCCCCCAAATACATAGAACTGGAAGAAGAGCACAGAGAGAGCGAAAAAAAAGAAAAATAAAGTGTGATTTTGGGTCAACATGGGAGAGACATAGGGTGTCTCGACACTTTTCATTGTCCCCAAAAGGATAACAAAAGCAAAGGGAATACACAAATAAAAGGAAGCATTTTTGAGTCAACATGAAGGATACATTGCGGTCTCAATGCCTTGAATCATCCTCAAAAGGAAGGAAAAAATAAAAAGAAAAGGAAAAGGGTCCTTTTGGGTCAACATGAAGGAGACATTGCGGTCTCAATGCCTTGAATCATCCCAAAAAGGAAGACAAAAAAGAAAAAGAAAAGGAAAAGGGGTCCTTTTGGGTCAACATGAAGGAGACATTGTGGTTTCAATGCCTTGCATCATCCCCAAAAGGAGGAAAAAAAAGAAAAAAGAGAAAATGAAAAAGTGAAAAGAATGCACGACATATAGAGGAAGTGAGGTACAAATAGAATAATTTCAAAAAGAGAGAGAAAACATGAAACAAAATAGTACATGGGAACACAAGACACACAAACAAACACAATACTAGTAAGGCAAGTGTTAGTCGACCATTAAGAAAGTCAACCGCCTCCCAATCTCAGTGGGTATAAGTAGGAGGTGAACAATGAAGGTAAGGGACAAGGAAAAATGCATTACTAGGAGAAGGCTAGCAGCCTCTTGCCCCAATTGATTGCAAGGAAAGAATGAGCCGAGTTGGGTGATGAGAAGGATCATGTAATAGTGAGAAGATAATTTTCTACAACTATTACATGATAAGGTGTGGGATGGTAGTTTATGGTTTGAGGGGGTAGAAATTATGACCATCGAAATGATACTTGCTTAGTATTTCTTTCAAATGACGAAATTCATTGCTTCTATGGCCAAGAACATGATGATATGCATAATGTGGACATTATAATTTTAAGGATATATCACAAAACTCTTGAGAGGAAATGTAATGAGCCCTCTATTTAGGAGGATTTGTAATTTCCTCACATTCAGGTGGTGGGAAAAGAGGAATTTTGAGTTTTTTTAATTTGCATGGCCTCTTGTGTCTGCTAGATTCTCCAACTTCGAAAGAGGAGATTAGGGCAGGAGGTCTTGAGATGATCTTAGGATTTTCTTTGCTGTTGTTAGGAGATGATGGGAATTCTTTAGGAAGGAGAACATCCAAATTAGGAGGGGCATCGAAGATCATTGTGCCATCATCATGAAGCTTGATATATTCTCTAGGAGGCTTATGATCATGAGGGGGGTCTTGATATCCTATTCCCTTTGTATGTTCATCAAGTGATAATTGTTCATAAAATTTGTGTATTTCATGTTCTTTTTTTGTATCACCTCCTTGCTTGTTGAGACTGGTAAACCCTTTTCTATAGGTTTTTTGAAGATTAATGGGGGTATTGGTCACTTGGTTATTGTAAAAGGGTTGCGTAGTTGCATGCTTGGAAGAACTAGGTTCACCTTGTGTAGGGAACTTAGACTCATTGTTTGTTTTAGGATGAAGATAACCAAATATCTCTAAGGGGACATGTTAGGAAGCTCAATTTGTGTCATGGATGGGTAAAAGGAAGCATTGGCCTCAAGGTTGTCAATGCAATCATTGAGGAACCAAAACATGCTAGCATCATCATCTCCAATGATGTCAACATCAAGAGGAGGACATGCATTAGGAGTTGATTGAGTAGGGGTGGGTACAAGTTCATTTGGATCAGTGCCGAAGGCACAACTTGACATGTATAGTAGGGATTTAAAGGACATCCAAAAAATTTTAAAAGACATAGCCATAGTGAAAGAAAACTAATTTCAAGAAGCTGAATAAAAGAGAAAATATGGAACATAAATAGAGATGCAATTGCAAAAAATAGAAGTGCAGACAATGTTCTAGAAATGACAGAAAATTCTGTGCAAAATATGCAAGTGGACTAAGTCGCCTAGTGTGGCAATTTAGTCTCAACAGTGATTTTTTTAACAATTTTTAAAAGTTTTGAGTTATTTTTATGATTTTTATGCTTTTCCATTGTAGATACAAAATGATAATGCAAATGTTTTTGTATTTTTTTAATGAAAATGCAATGCAAAGTACAAGCTAACATTAAATTTTCACTAATGCACTTTTGTATAAACCTTAGGATGCCAAACAATGCAAAACCCTAATGCAATGCATGCTTTTTCCTAAGATGTAAATGTAAAAATTAGAAGATTAACAAGTTTTATAAGGATAGGTTCACCAAAATGAACCACCAAAAATGATATTCTCTTAGGGAAAGAGGATTCCCCAAGTAGGTTCCTAGGGTTTTTCACCTAGGAGCTAGGTTAGGAAATGACTCTCTTTTTCACTAAGGATATGTTCGTCATGAGTTCATTCAAAGATAGGGGTTGTGTTGTGTGTGATTGAGTGTGTATAAGTGTTGCAATGTAATGAAAAGAACTGACTATGAAATGTAAACTGAAGCAAATGCAAGACTATGCAAACTAAACTAAAATGACCTAAAATGCATGCAAACTAGAAATAAATTGGAAAAGATAGAAATGGTGCACCTAGAAATCGAAGATTGAAGAAGAGGAGCCTTGGAATCTTCTAGAATTTGCTGAAAATTCTCACTTGGACACTTACGCCACAATGGGCGACCTAGTCCTCCTATTGGAAATTTTTTCCAGAGCCAGTTTTTGGAAAAACGGTATCCAAGAAACACAAAAACCACTTTTCAGGCTTGGGATAGGGACTAGTTCACCAATGATGGTGACCTAGTCCTCCTGGAGCTTTCAAGAGTTTTGAGGTTGGAATCTGTAGGTTCCCTGTTGTACTTCTTTTTTGATAAAGACCCGTGTCCGAATCTCTAGAAAATGACCTATAAGTTGGCTTTTGGCTCCTTCTTAGGGTTTGTTGACTTGGTTGATGTCGATGTAATGATGGAACCTTTTTCAACACTTTACTCTTTGAATAATCTGCATACAAACCTACAAAGCACACATGCAAAGAGAAGGAAAATGTTAGGGTTAGAGAATAGGGGTTTTCCTTAGTCAAACCCCTTGTTGGTAATCAAACCCAAATGAAATAGAATGTAAAAGGAAAGCTTAATGAACAAAATTCAAATGTAAACACTCACCAAACCCTTGAGGAAATCTGAAGATGTGTAATAACCAGCTCCAATGGAGGTTGCTTGAAGTGATTAGTGCTTGAATGCTTGAGTACTTATGAAGATGAAAGATGTTAGGGGGGTAAAATGAGGATGTAAACCCTTATTTATACAAGCTATGCCCTAATTTCCCTAAAATAACACATGATAGGATGACCTTAAGGTTTTGGAGGAAAATTCTTGTTAGAATTTTGTTTTAAATTTAAATTTTATGCCAAAAGGGACTAGGTCACCCAAGGTGGCAACCTAGTCCACTTGGAAAAATTCAAGTGGTGGTCGGTAATTAAGAGGTGTTAAATGATGTTTAATGGGCTTATCTTTGAAAACACACTTAAGTCAGGCCTAAAAGTACATTAAGGGGCCAATTTACCATAAGAAAGGGTGAATTTAGTGATGACAAGCCTAGGAAAGTGTGAAGATGTGTTACAACACCTTACAACACTTTGGCACAAGGCTTGGAAAGTTGTTTAGGTGAATTATGTTAAAAGGGTCTTAGAAAAGTGGGAAGATGTGTTACAACACTTCACAACACCTTTGTAAAACATCGTTAGGTTGTTGTTGATTTGTAAGTGTTTAGGGCCTAATGTGAATGTGTTGGCCACATTACAACATTAGATCAAAGCAAAACTAGGCCAAAATCCAAGGGAAAAGGTCCAAATGAGTGAAAAAGTGTCAAGGCTACACTTTTTGGCGACACAAACCTCAATAAGGAAGGGTTGGAGATATTAAATGAGTATATGGAAAAGAATAAAATCCAAAAAACTATTTAAAATAGTGTAGTAATGGAAAAATTATCCCTTTTCCTTGCTTTATTTGGGAATAACTAATGATGAATTGGACTTCATATTGCCTTAAGATCTATTGTTGTGATGAGTTTTACATAACCACATTCGGTTTTGGGCCCTTCTAAGCAAAATAAACTTAACTTTTCCCTAACTTAATGGAGTAAAGTGTATTTATTTACACCTTCACATTAAATTTAGGAGGCTTGCAAACTAAGGTGGACCTAATCTAGTGTTGTGGTGTGTTTTACACATTCACATGGGATTTAGGGCCCTTCTAAGCTAAATAGACCCAATGTTTCCTTAATTTAATGTTGTAAGGTGTATTTATTTATACTTTCACATTGGATTTTGGGACCTATTGCATTTATGACCTTTATATCATCATTAATAGGCCCCTATGAACCTATATTGTGCATCCCAAGGCATATTTCAATCAAAAACCTAACAAGATCAACTATAATCTTAATTTCTTGACTCTCTGACATCTTAGCTAGAAAAATAGCCCTTTTGAGACCCATTCACCACTTTGGAAAAATGAGTCCCATCCAAGTGGGACTCATTCGCCCAAATTGGTGAATGAGTCCCATTTGAGCCATTTTCAAGGTTTGAGTGAGAAAAACTAGGTTTTAAGTTAAATTTTCTCTTGTCAGCCTTAGGGATCCAATTAGCGATCATTTGAGTGGCTTGCCTATATAAAGAATCTTTCAAATCATTATTTCATCAATCCTACATGTTAACAAGCCAAGCAAGTAAGAGTTAATCATTCCAAGACTTTACAAGATCATCAAGAGAGCATTCAAGGGAATAATTCTTCATCAATTTTTGCAACAATTCAAGATTCATCATCATGTCAAGTATATCAAGCATCAAGTGTGTTATTGAGCCATTTT
The DNA here is from genome assembly GCA_007115665.2 of Sequoiadendron giganteum. Lineage (NCBI taxonomy): Eukaryota > Viridiplantae > Streptophyta > Pinopsida > Cupressales > Cupressaceae > Sequoiadendron > Sequoiadendron giganteum. Next base: position 661,544,204 of record CM021101.1, on the reverse strand, counting down.
TTTGATGTAGCATTGAAGATCCAATATCAAGCATTGTTCTACTCCTATTGTTAAGATCAAGATCTACATCCTTCATGGCCATTTCATGATTGAGTTGTATATTTATAGACATCATTTACAAGATATCATTCAAGGTATCATTATTCATATCTTATGTTCATGTTTCTTGTTTCATCATTTGATTTAATTAACTAAAAGGTGTTTGACCAATGCAAACCCCTTTAGTGAAGAGGTCAAAGGGGTTTGACCTCTTAGTGAAGATTACAACCTTGCAAATGGGGAGACAAATCCAACAAGCTTGTAACCTACTCTTCAATTATCTTCAAGTCTTCAAAGCACCTAGATCTACAATTACACAAATAAATAGAGAAAAGGTGTTGATTGTTAGGGAATAGGGGTTTGACCAATTCAAACCCGTATTCCCTAACAATCAACACATTTTCTCTGTTTCTTTGTGTAATTGTAGATATAGGTGCTTTGAAGAGTCAAACCCCTATTCCCTAACAATCAACACCTTTTCTTTGTTTCTTTGTGTAATTGTAGATCTAGGTGCTTTGAACACTTGAAGATAATTAAAGATTAGGTTAAAAGCTTGTTGGATTTGTCTCCCCATTTGCAAGGTTGTAATCTTCACTAAGAGGTCATCTACAACCCCAAAATCAAAGTTTCAGATTTGAGAACTTGGAGGAACATATTGAGTAGATTGAGAAGAGCAGACTGAGACTTTGAATTTCTAAAAAATCCAAACTGGACTCATTCACCACAAGTGGTGAATGAGTCCTACTGTAGGTGTTCTTCAGAGATCTTTGCATATTTGCATACCCATTTGCTTGAAACTTGCTCCTGTGCATAAATCCAAAACTAGGACTGATTCACTCAGAATGGTGAATGAGTCCCAATAGTCAAAAATTTCAAGATTAGTAGCACTTCCAGTCTCTACAACTTTCCAAGTGCACACATTCTGTTTTCCAACTTTCTATTTTTTTACATACTTTTCTAGGTCATTGCATCAAACTAGGGTTTAGTGTTGCATTTTACATTGAAATAGTCTTTCCAAGTTCTTACTTGGTGGTGAAACCCTCATTAGATCATATTCATTCCCTAGGACAACCCTCTTGCATGAACTCTTTCTCTTTTGAGATCTCAAGGGCTTTTTCTTGAGTGAAAGTGAAAGTTGCTCCTTTTGGTCCAAAACCGTAAAGGTAAAAAGGGCTCCAATTTTCCACCATTCATTTTGGTGAACCTACATTTAGAATACCTTCTTTTCTGATTTGGAGTCCATCATCATCCTAGATCTAGCTTGCATTGACTTTGCATCAGGATTTTTATTGGTTAATTTACATTCTATGGTTTCAAATGTTGCATTAGTGAAAACTCATATAGCTTTCATTTTTGCATTTAATTTCACTGAAAATAATTTAAATTATGCATTTTCATTTAGTGTTTAGGTCATACAACATAAAAAGCATAAAAAAACAATTGAATATTTCTATAAAAATTGAAAAACCCTAACTAGGACTCATTCGCCAGTCTGGGTGTATCAGTCCCATTCCAAATTTTAAACTACCTTTTAAAGCATTAAAAAACTCATTTATGCTCTTTCTAAGATTGTTGGTAAGATAAAGTATAAGTCTGGAAAGTTTCAGGAACATCTATTTAATGTATCTAGGTCAAAACATCCATGTAGTGAAGTCAATTTTAAAGCATTTCAAAGATCATTTCAGTATGAAAAGTTTCAGATCTATAGGAAATTTTTTTACATTTTAGAAACATTACATAATTTAGATACACTACTTTCTCATGTTAGCATGTTTTATTCTCAATAATTTAGTGTTTCTAGAATATCAAATGGCTTGTATGATTCTAGTTTCTCCACTCATGGGCATAATCTAGGAAAGCAAAGTAAAACCTTTGATAAGCATGTTGCATACCTTCCTAGTATCTACTAGATTTGTAAGAATGGGACAACACAAGAGGATGCAAGTGTAGACAATCATAACAACCATACTTTTTCTTCTCCCAATATCTATCCTATTAGTGACGAGGGTATCTTAGTTAAAGAAGATACAAGCATTAATAGTCTTGACTGTCCCTTTCCTCCTCCCCCTTTGGATGATATTAGAAAACAAGAAGATGAGATCATAGAAACATGTCTAAACATCACCTTACCTTGTCTTTATTCATCTCTTTCTTGTGAGAATGTTTTAGTTAAAGAGGATGATATCATAGATAGCCATGACAATCAAAAGTATCCTTCTCGTAATATCCCTCCTTGTGAAGAGGATAGGTTGGTGTTAGAAGATGCACCTATTGAGAGTCATGAGAATCTTGTTCCTTCATTCCCTAATGCTCCTACCATTTGGAAGGATCTATTTGGTAAGCATTAAAATCATACTTTTCCTTCTCTTTATGCCTCCCCTACTGGTGATGAAGCTACTTTACAAAATCTAACCATGGAATGTGATGAACATCTTACAAGATCTCCTACAAGGGTACATAGCATGGCATAAGAGAATGAGACTTTAGAGAAAACAAACTATCAAATAGTAGAGAAAACAAACAATAAAATAGATCCTTCTCCTAATGTCCCCACTATTGATAATCAAGAAAACCCAACCATTGATCATTCCCATACTTGTGATGAAGTCATTTTAGAAGAACTAATCCTTGAATGTCAAGAAAATTTGGTTTGTAGTTCTCCTAAAATCTCTCCTCCTAGGGAGGATATCATGGTGCAAGAAAAGGATAACATTGACAATAATTCTATAGTGTCCTTAGATGAAGATGATGAGGAAACATTAGAATCTCACTCACTAAGGGATGTTAATATTATTTAACCTCAACTCATCCTTTACCCACCTTCTCACAAACCTAAACTTATCCTCTACCCACCTAAGAATAATGTTTTTGAGCAACTGATTCATAATATTGTTTCTCATACATATAACACTAGAAACAATTTGAAACCAATACAAACAACTTCAACATCCCTCCCATTGCCTAATCCTATTTTACCAAGTCCTCCTCATTTTCCTGCACAAAGTGGAAAGGAGTATTATTTTGTTCAACAACTTAAGAATACTCCCGCTAAGATATCATTGTGGGACCTTATCCAAGCATCCCCTCACTACCATAACATGATTCAAAGTGCTTTACAACAAGTTCCTATCCCTTATAATGCACAATCGAGTGACATAGCATCCATGATTCAAGGAATAAACACTAACATTTTTTTCCACCAAAGTGAGCTTCCTCCTTTGGAAGTGCAAAAATAAAATGAAGCTTTCATTATAATATCTCAATATAAAAGAAAAGGGATAAAGTGAACCCTTACCGACAATGGATCTACCCTAAATGTATGTAGTGTGACCATTTTGGAGTGGCTTGGCATGGATAAATCAAAAATTCAATCTAACTCTATCTATTAAAGGATTTGACAATGTAGGAGAATAACCACTTGGTGTGATTACTTTACCTATTACAACTAGAAAGGCCACATTATAAACACCGATCCATGTTATGCCTCATAATCATTCATATAATCTCCTTCTAGGTAGGCCATAGATTCATCCAATGAATGGGGTGCCTTCTACTCTTCATAAAAAAATGAAGTACATTTACAACAACAAAGTGTACACACTCAAAGAAGACCTCGACCCAAACAGTTGTTTAAACATTGAGAAAGGAAAGGAAAATCCTTTGGCAATATTAACACTAACTACACAAGTAGAGCCTGTGCAACAGAAAGATAAAGAAAAACACATTGAAGAAGTCACAAATCTATTAGAAGATGATTGGGGTTCCTTAGACTTCGAACCGAAATTCATGGGAGAATGCAAGGTCATACACAAAGAATCTGAAAAGGGAAAATAAAAAGTGGTAATGTCAACAAAAAATTTGGAAGACCCTTCGAAAGCATCCACCTCAAACACTTTAGAATAAAAGACAACAAATTACACAACAAAATTTGATGAAATTGAATATCAACAACCACCAAATCCTAAAGAAATGAAAAAGCTTAATGGAAAAGGTTATGAGCTTATGAAACAACTTGGATATAGTGGAAAAGGATGTGGTGCTAGAGAACAAGGTATTCGTGTCCCTATAGAGCCTAACATGAAATAAATGACTCATGGTCTTGGTTATTGTCCTTTGATACAAGTAAACAATCCTTCACTCAATATCAACACTCTAACAAAAGATTATTCTAAGTTGACTTTAATAGTAGTGCATCCTGAATTGATAGACACTAGTGGCCTTGGTTGTTATCATTTGGGTATGTGCAAGATCATCATGGAAAAAACAGGCCCTTAAGTGGCAATAAAAAGACAAAAAATTAGGGTTAGACAACTTGACGTAAAAATTTGAATAAGTTATCTATATTATTTCAAAAAAATGTAAAAATAGAATCTGCAGCAAATTGAATGTAGTTTCTAAACTACTAGACCTTTATTTAAAATAAAAAATCTATTTGGTGAAAATTTGAAATTTCAATGCAGTAGTATTTATATTTCAGGGTAAAAATAAGAAGTAGGTGTCTGTCTGACCACCCTAACCACAATAAAATGATAATATTTTTTTATAAGCTTTTAGATATAAGTAGAGGACTCATGTCCCAATGTGATGCATATTTTTTTATAATTTGTTTCCAAGTAAATAATTAATTATGAATTTTTTATTACAACTTTTAAAAAATATAAAAGCTCGTCTGTCTAACCACCTTAACTTGGTCAAAAAGTCATGAAATTCAATTTTTTATTTTTTAATCCTATAGTATACAAAGCATAGAATGTGACGCATGTTTTGGATTCAAAAAATGTGATACCATTTGAAAGTTATAGATGTTTTTCAATCAACCTATCAATTAGGACTTTATTCGTAATTCTAATAAAAATGAATAATAATTATTTATTAAATTCAAAGTAAAGAATATTTTATATTGGTGGAAAGCTGAGAATCTCCTCTAAAAACCATTTTTGTTTTATCAGTTTTGGGTAAAGAAAAAGTCATCAGCCACATGGACCATCATATGGCTTACATATCGCCACTTTTTGGCCCATCATGATCCTGCACATACTCATTTGCAAGAAATGAAACAAACAAATAAATATTTTCTTAATGTCAATGACATCATGCAAAACACTAATGATTTGAATTCGTTAGATTTTACACCCTCCTATAAAGGAGAGAACAAAATCTTGCAATCTAAAGAGTCCTGTGTAAGTATAACATCATCTACTAAGAAAGAGATGTCTTTGTCACAAAATGAAGGAACATCTTCTACTATTGATCAAGAGAGTATCATATTGAGACTCTTCAAAGACCATTTGATAGCCCTCCCTCCAAGAACATGAAAGAAATTTTACTACAAACACTCATTTTGTGCATATCATAGAGCTCATGGTCATTCTACTAACGAATACAAGGATTTCAGTGGTAAAATTCATAATCTTAAGGATTGTGGTGCTCTTCCTTATGTGGGGGCACCTTATTCCTCTAATTGATACTAATTTTCACTCTAGCATGTATCTTATCAATTATTTCAGCTCACCCTTGTCCTATACTAAGTGGGGGAAAGCATTTATGTAGCCTTGTCCTCGTATGTCACTTGTTGTCTCTTTTGGCTAGTTGATCACCTTTCATGAACATATAAGAGCAAGCTTGGGATGTGGATGACATGCCTTAAGTTGACTCATATGTGACATACTTATTCATGATGAAGTTTGATTTAGAAACATATGACTTGGCATAGGGCTTTCAGAGTAATTTCTCATATCTTCTTCTACTTTAAAGAAATCGCTCGTAACGATGGTGTTAGCAACTTCTTTAAAGTGGGGGCGATCGATCGACACTCATGATTTAATATGCGATTTTCTTTATTCTTGTGATGCATCCTTTTCTTGGTGGAGTCATCGGGTTTGATTTCCTTTGAGAGTGACATTTCTTTGAATTTTCCTCTCTTGGAGACATTAGGCACAATAATCCCTAAGAAGAGACCTTGCATGAACTAAGAAAAATCCCTTTGAACATTCCTTACTCTATTTTGCATTTACAATTTCTATGAGTTTCAAGCATACAAATTTTTTCTTGCATCATGGAGCTCAAAGTTCATTTTTTGTGGCACCTTATTAAAGTTATCAAGGGGTATAACTTTAGTATGGTTTGAGCGAGAAGCCTAACCAAGGCATGACTTTCCCCGTAGCCACTTGTGTGTGTGTGTAAGTGCATACCAGCCATGAGTGTATGTGTCTCAAATTTTTAGGACTTCTCACCATACGAACGACTTGAAGTTATGTGGCCTCAGAGTGAGCGTGCATTTTTGGACAAACATCGTAGATCTAATCCACATCGTGTTGGACAAATAGTTGAAACTTGATCCACCTCTTTTTTATTTTTACTTGTTTTTCCTTTTTTTTAATTATTGATATTGCATGTTTGTGTATCTTGATGTTGCTTGTGCGTGTCCTTTTGTTCTTGTGTCAGTTTGACTTAGCATCTTAGATCATCGAGGCTTGACCACCTCCTTGATCTTTGTTATCCTAGACCATTTGTGTCGGTACACTTGGACCCCTCTTGAATGTCCACTTTAGTGTGATTTTGAAGCAAGTTCACCATCTCACTAAGTGGGGGCTAAATGTAGTAACATAAAAAGTATCCCTTTTCCTTGCTTGATTTGGGAGTAATCAATGATGAATTGGACTTGATATTGCCTCAAGATCTAGTATTGTGTTGAGTTTTACACATCCATATTAGGTTTTGGGCCCTTCTAAGCTAAATAAACTTAACATTTCCCTAATTTAATGTTCTAAAGTATATTTATTTACACCTTCACACTAAATTTAGGAGGATTGTACACTAAGGTAGACCCAATCTAGTGTTTTAATGTGTTTTACATATTCACATCAGATTTAGGGCTCTTCTAAGCTAAATAGACCCAATTTTACCTTAATTTAATGTTGTAAAGTGTATTTATTTACACTTTCACATTGGATTTTGGGCCCTATTGCATTTATGAATTTTATATCATCATTATTGGGCCCCTATGGCCCCATATTGTGTATCCCAAGGCATATTTAAATAAAAGCCCAACAAGATCAACATATAAGCTTAATTTCTTGACTCCCTGCAATCTTAACAGGAAAAATAGCCCTTGTGGGATCCATTCACCACTTTTGGTGAATGAGTCCCATCCAAGTGGGACTCATTCACCCAGCTTGGTGAATGAGTACCATTTGAGCTATTTTCGAGGTTTGAGCAGGAAAAACTAGGTTTTAAGTTAAAATTTCTCCTATGTCAGCCTTGGGGATCCAATTAACGATCATTTGAGTGGCTTTCCTATACAAAAAATCTTTCAAATCATTATTTCATCAAGCCTACATGTTATCAATCCAAACAAGTATGAGTTAACCATTCCAAGACTTTACAAGATCATTAAGAGAGCATTCAAGATCAATTCTAAGGCATTCAAGGGCATAATTCTTCATTAATTGTTGTAGCAATTAAAGATCCATCACCATGTCAAGAATATCAAGAATCAAGCATGTTATTGAGCCATTATTGTGATTTAGCATTGAAGATCCAAGATCAAGCATTGCTCTACTCCTATTTTTAAGATCAAGATCTACATCCGTCATGGTCATTTCATGATTGAGTTGCAAATTTATGGACATCATTTACAAGAAATCATTCAAGGTATCATCGTTCATATCTTATGTTCATGTTTCATTTCCTTGTTTCATTGTTTCATCATTTTGTTTAATTACCTTAAAGGTGTTTGACCAAGGCAAACCCCTATTCCCTATTAGTCAACACTTTTTCTCTCTTTCTTTATGTAATTGCAGATCTAGGTGCTTTGAAGACTTGAAGATCATTGAAGATTAGGTTACAATATTGGTGGAGTTTTCTCACCATTTTCAAGGTCATAATCTTCTCTAAGGGGTCATCTAAATCCCCAAAATTAGAGTTTCTCAACCAGGAACCTTGAGGATCAAATTGAGCAGACTGAGAAGAGCATACTCAAACTTTGAATTTCTAGAAAATCCAAACTGGACTCATTTTCCACAAGTGGTGAATGAGTCCCACTCTAGGTGTTCTTTAGAGATCTTTGCAGATTTGGATACCCATTTTCCTGAAACCTGCTCTTGTGTAGAAATCCAGAACTAGGAATGATTCACCCAGAATGGTGAATGAGTCCTAGTAGGCCAAAATTTCAGGATCAGTAGCATTTCTAGTCTCCATTCAAGTCTCTACAAGTTTTTTTAGGCACATGGTCAATGCTCCCCTCGATATTCATGACATGGACTAATCACCTCCCATGGATCTATTAACTCTTGCAATTGTATTGAGCATTAAAAGGCCAATATTTTGGTGCAACGACAACTATGGGCCAACAATTGGTATCAGAGCAAGTTCCTTGGAAGAATTTTTATAGGTTGAGGTGATTCGGGAAGGTGACATGCAAGAAGGATAGTCTGAGATTTGATGGAAAAAATAATTCTCTATGGAAGACTCAAATGGAGTGCCATCTGAGATGCATTGGTGAATCCTACTGGCACATTACATGCAATAGGTATGTTATTCCTCCAGGTGGTCCTACTTCTACTGTTGAGCTTAAAGATGTTGAATATACCATTAGGGCTCCGGGAATCATTGTTGAGTGCTTTGATTGACACTGAGATGACAAATGTTATGGATATGAAAAATGCTTATGAGATCTGGAAAAAGTTGGAAACTTTATATGAAGGTGATGCTAATGTGAAGATGTCTAAGCTATAGTGTCTGAAAGGAAAATATCAACTGTTGAAGATGGGAAATGATGAGAATATTTCTACTTTCATGCAAAGAGTGAATGAACTTGTGCGTGGTCTCAGATGCGTTGGTGGATAGGTAGATGAATAAGAGATCATTGCTAAAGTTCTTAGATATTTACCTGATGCATACAAAATCAAATATACGCCATTGAGGAGCTCTGAACTATGATAAATATAACCAAAGATATGCTAGTTGGTAAACTCACTACTTTTTAGTTGAGTGAATTTGGTGATGCCCTTCCTAAGATAGAATTTGCATTTAAAGCTACTACTTTTGGGAGAGACAAGCAAATATATGATATGGGTGAAAGTTCTTCTAGAAAGGTATTCAGATATGAGGAAGAAATGAGATAGATTGAAGAAGAAGAAATAGAACTAAATGATCTTGAAGCACTTATTGTCAAAAGGGAAGCCAGAGGAAAAGGTAAGTATAGAGGAAAGTTTCCTATGTAATGTTTTTCTTGCAACAACATAGGTCATTTTGCATCAAGGTGTCCTGAAAGAGCTCCTAAGCCAAGACCTTACAACCCTAAATTTCAAAAGAAGTGTTATTATATGTTGTTGATGAAGGTGTGATAGATGATGAATCTAACAAAGGTGAAGATGAGTTTGTGTTTATTTCTATCAAGGAAAATAATCCTATGACTATTGAATCTACTAGTTGTACAAATGTGAAGAAATCCCCAGTTGCTCGAGTTGAAGAAAAAGATGAATGGGTAATTAATAGTGGATGCTCACATCACATGACAGGAGATAAAAGAAAAATTGTAAGCCTGGAAAAGTATGATGGTGGTGTTGTAAGATTTGGTGATAATAATGGTGGTATAATCTGTGGTAGAGGATGTATTTCTTTTGATGGTAAGCATAATACTGATGATGTTATTTATGTTGAAGGTTTGAACCATAATCTTCTGAGTGTTGGAAAGATGGTTGATAAAGGATAAAATCTTCAATTCAAAGATGGAAAGTGTAGCATACTAGGAAGTTCTAGAAATGTGATTGCTTCGGGTACTAAAACAAAAGGTAACATCTTTCATTTGAATGCTGGTAGTAAAAGTTCTCTGATTTCTCAAGTCGATGAAAGTTGGTTATGGCATAAAAGAATGTGTCATGTAAACTCTGACAACATTATCAAGATAAGTTCCTCATAGGTAGTGAGATATCTTCCTAGTTTGGTAAAGCCTACTAATGCCATATGCAAGGAATGTCAATTGCGAAAGAAAACTAGAATTTTATTTCACAAAAAACAACATTGTTCAAATGAATTATTGGAGCTGGTGCATACTGATTTGTGTGGTCCTGCTAGAATCAAAAGTCTACAAGGTTACAGGTATTTCATGTTTCTTATTGATGATTACTCTAGGATGATGTGCGTTACTTTCTTAAGGGAGAAATCTGAAGCTCTAGAAAAGTTCAAGATCTTTAAGGCTATGGTTGAGACAAAAACAAGTCCAAGATTAAGTGTCTGAGATCAGATAGAGGTGGTGAATTTACTTCCGATGAGTTTAATTCTTTTTGTGAAGAGCATGGGATAAAAAAACAATTATCTACACCATAGACTCCTCAACAGAATAGAGTTGTGGAAAGAAGAAATAGGATAGTTCAAGATGCTGCTATAACTATGATGTTGGAAGGAAATGTCCCTCATATCCATTGGATTGAAGCTGTGAGACTATTTCTTGCTTATGATGCTTACAAAAACTACAAAGTTTATTAGATGGATGTCAAGTCAACATTTCTAAATGGTGAGCTAGAAGAAGAAGTATATATTGAGCAACTTGATGGATTTCAATTGACTGATCAGGGAGATATGGTTTGTCGGTTGAAGAAAGAATTGTATGGAATCAAACAAGCCCCTAGAGCTTAGTATGCTAGAATGGATAAGTATTTAATGAAGCTTGGATTTAACAAAGGTAGTGCTGATAGTAATTTGTATTTCAAGATTGATGATGATAAAGATTTATTTATAGAAGTCTTTTTTGATAATATCATTTTTCGAGGAGATGATGGTTTGTACATGAAGTTTGCTAATTAGATGCAGAATGAATTTGAGATGTCAATGATTGGAGAGTTGAAATTATTTTTGGGATTGAAAATTACTCAGGTAGATAAAGTGATCTTTATATCTTAGTCCAAGTACGTGAGAGAACTGCTAAAGAAGTTTGGTACAAAAGATTCAAAACCAGTCGGTACACCCATGGTGATCGGATGCAAGTTAACACAAAATAATGATTCTCCTAAGGCAAGTCAGACTAGATACAAATCAATGATTTGTGGATTGTTGTATTTGACTCAAACTAGACTTGATATCATGAACGTTGTATGCATTGTTGCTAGATTTCAAGTTGTTCCTAAGGAATCTCATGTGACTACTGTGAAGAGAATTTTTAGTAACTTAAAGGGAACAATTGATTTTGGCCTATGGTATCCTAAAGATTATGATCTTACTTTAAGTGCCTTTATTGATGTTGATTGGGCAAGAGATGTGGATGATAGGAAAAGTACTAGTGGTGGTGCCTTGTTCTTAGGGAAGAAATTGGTGTCTTTGTTGAGTAAAAAGTAGAACTCCATTTCCTTATCTACTGCTGAGGAAAAATACATTGTTGTTGCTAACAATTGTACTCAAGTAATATGGATGAAATAAATGTTGAGAGATATTAGAGTTGTGTATGATGAACCCACTGTCATATTCTGTGATAACTCAAGTGCTATAAATATTTCTAAGAATCTAGTGCTCCATTCAAAGACAAAGCATATATCTATCAAGTAACAATTTTTGAGAGATAAAGTGAGTGATAAAGAAGTCAGAATGGAGTATGTGCCTACTAAGGAACATATTGTAGACATATTTACTACGCCTTTTCCCAATGATACTTTTGAGTATCTTAGATGGAAGTTAGGGGTGATGAACCCTCCTAATCATAACTAATATGCATAGTCTTTGCATCAGTCCATGCATTCATAGTCATATCTTCATTCAAATTGATGTTATGATGGCTACTACTCAGGGGGAGTAGTCAGATGATTTAGATATGTGGTTTAGAGCTTGTGTACCATTGCCATTGATGTCAAAGGGGGAGAAGATTAATGTGAAAAACTATGGAAGAGCTAAAAGAAAGGGAAGGAAGAATAATGTGAACTAAGGGAGAGAAGAGAAATGTGTAAAGGGGAGATTGTTGAAAGAAGAGTTAGTTGCATTGATGGTGTGTTTTTCATATCATGTGTTGCCATCAATGCCAAAGGGGGAGATTGTTGGATGTTGTGGTCGAGTTGCTGATATGTGGCTGTCATTGATGTCAACACTATTAGAATTAATACATTTAAGGTTGTATATGTCGAGAATATTGATAAAATTGTAATAAATATGTTACAAGTTTTTTGTGAAGCAGTGTAGATCAGTATGGTAAAAAATTCAGTATGTTGATAACTAGATGTTGCAAATTAAAGGGTTTTTTGTCAAGCCTATCTAATTTGTACTCCGAAAGTTTCAGAGGTGCGCATGAAGATTTGAGAAAGTTATATTTTATTGTGTTCTAATAGCTATTTTGTTACTGCAAATGGTGTTCATGGAAAACTAGTTAGCCAATAAAATGCGAAGTGTGCGAGTGCTATGTGTGAAAAGGGTTCAAATCATTCGAAAGTAGAGAAAACAGTGTATAAGTATGAAGAAGTATTGTTGTGCTTAACTGGAACTATAATCAAGCTTTTGCATAAGCTAATTTCTCAGTTCAAATTCTTCATATGGTTTTAATCTGAATATTTTCTATAAGACATTGAGTCTTCCTTTCAGTAGTGTGCTCTAGGCAATGTACCTGAATGCATGTGCATTCCCCATATATATTTTTTAATACTTTTAATAGGGTATAACTTGTGGATTAACCTCCACCATGTTTTTTCCCCTAACAGGGTTTCCACGCAAAAAATCTTGGTATTGTGTGTTCTTCTAATGTGTTGTTGATTCATGCATTCATTGTTATTAATCAAATATGAGCTTAAATATTAATAAGTTTAATAAGTTTGAAAAATTGTGACAATTGATTCACCCCTCTCAGTTGTCTTCCCTTTTGTTTCCAAAAATTGGTATCAGAGCCAAAGGTGTCGAGTTCGAATCACCTTGAGTAACGTTGAGGGGGAGTTTGTTGGCAGATGGTCAGCGCTCCCCTTGGGATTTGTGACATAGACTAATCACCTCCTGTGGATCCGTTAACTCTAGCAGTTGTATTGAGCATTAATAGGTTGATCTTTTGGTGCAATGACAATTATGGGCCAATAGTTTCTAGTTGCACACATTCTATTTTGCAACTTTTTGTTCTATTTTACATACTTTTCTAGGTCATTTTATAGGTCATTGCATGAAACTATGGTTTAGTGTTGCATCTTACATTGCATTAGTCTTTCCAAGTTCTTACTTGGTGGTGAACCCCTCATTAGATCATATTCAGCTCCTAGGACAACTCTCTTGCAAGATCTCTTTCTCTTTTGAGATCTCAAGGGTTTGTTCTTGAGCAAAAGTTAGTGAAAGTTTCCCCTTTTGGTCCAAAACCCTAAAGGTAAAAAGGGCTCCAATTTTCCACCTTTCAAATATTAGTAGTATCCCTACTACAAAAACCTATAGATTCCAACCTATTGTGAAGGATATTAACCTTGAGGATGATACTAAACAATGGATTGGAAAATTCAGTTGTGATAAATGTGAGGCCAAAAACAATGTTAGGTGTTGATGGGAGTAGGTGTTGGTCTTTTATATAGGTATTATCCTTCAATTAGTCTAGTATTCCTTTTTTCTGGTAAAAGGCTAGTGATTTAAGGTTGGTTATCTAGATCTTCAATGTATCTTATATTTTAAAAAACTCTTTTTTTCTTGATTATAGTATATAAGTATGTAAATTTATGAATACATACTCACACTCTCATGCTGATATATATCATGAATAATTAATCATTGTGATTAATTACACCTATACATATGTTTACATTTTTTACACGTATGTACCTATGTATACATTTTGTACATGTATGTACCTATGTATACATTTTGTACACATGATGTACCTATGTATACATTTTGTACACATATGTACCTATGTAAATACTTATTTATCTATTCTCAAAATAAATAGATGGAATAAATAAAGTATAATGAAAATATTCATTTTCTAATCCATGAATCTTATTAAGATATAGGACATTGTTGACATTAATTAATTCCATAGAATTTTCCTAACAAAAATGGTATTATAATTGACAATTTTATACAACATACTATTCTAAAAATATATTACTATCACTAGTAAAGAATAAACATAGATTTAACCCCAATTAATTTGTCAAAATTATTAGATACACATAATATTTCCATAGAATAATACTACTATCAAACAAAAATTTTAACATGATGAGACCACTAATAGATTTTTTTAATGGGTCTATCGATACGAAAAGGTATTCACAAAAAAATATTAGCATGTTGATATATCTATTCTTGTAAAGAACATGTAAAAAACTATTGAAATCATAAATACAAGTATTTATTGTTTGATAAGTTAATGCTAAGAGAATGAACTCAATTAGAACCCTATCATTACTATACTAGGTTTTAAACACATCATTACCATGTTTACAATATTTAAGTTGTGATTTAACATATTTTTGAACTTGGTTGAGACCTCCCTCAAGCCTTTAACTTATTCATTCTCACCAAAAATTAAATTTAATAGTGGTCAAATAGTCTCCAAAGAGGGAAGAATGATGGTAGTGTTTAATAGTCACTAGAATCTATTAAATAGAAAGATATAAAAATATTTTAACTACATAGGCCTAAATCTTAAAAAAAGAAATTATAACTTCACAAATAACTTTAGAATTTAAGGTTGAGTGTCTTGGTTATAAAAAATCTAAATAAAATTGTTTAAACCATTTATTTATCTCAACAATCAAACACAAACCTATACGATCTTAAGAGTAAAAAATGTTGAATGGAGTATTTTGATCTTTCACAACCTACTATGCTTGATAGAGCTTACAAAGGTTTTATCTGATCTAGGATCAAAATACTATTCTCGATAGAGCATTAAGTAATATTCTTAATAACATAGTATTCTTGTTAGAAAAATATCAAATTTATTCAATAAGAGGATAGGTAATCATCAAGGACCTATTATATTTTAAGGGTACTATACAAAGCTCATTATAGTCATGATTGAGATACTCATTTTTTTTAAATGACTTCCAAAATAATTGTTTTTAAATGACTACCAAAATAGAGGCTCTACAACCTTAAACCTTTCATGGTTTCTAAAGGCATAAACATGGGTTGGTCACATATTCATTTAATAAAAAATAAACATCGACCCCTACAGTGATCAGTATAGAACAACAAGAGAATGGACCTCAAAATTAATATAAAAATAACCATTCATTGATAATTACATTATTATTGAATTCATCTCAAAATCATAGACTACCTGTTCTTTGACAATTTGTTTTAGCTTTCATAAGGAAAATATTGAGAACAAAAACCTACTTAACATTTTAATTGTTGCAAACATGAAAATTAAAAATACTTAACACTTCCACTTATCTCTCTTATCTTTTTGACAACCTCTTTTTAGCTACCCTCCTGCACACTCTTATCATCCAAAAATGTCCATAATCCTTTTTCGTCCTTTCCTTTATTTCTCTAAACCCTCTTATTTCTCCTTCATTCTCTGCATGTCAAGCAAAAATCCCCATACTACAATACATATGGGAGTGATGGAGATTCCCATTACTTCACTTAATATGAATTTAATGGCAATATCACCACTCACATACTCCACTTTGTGGAGTTAACAACTCAAAAAGCTTCCTGATGATATTTGAAGTACTTATCATTTATTGTCACCCTTGATGATACCAATAAAAAAATATATGTATGTATTTATTTAACTAGAAATTTAGATTTTCACTTTATCTTATATGTATATGTATATATATATATATATATATATATATATATATATATATATAATAATATTTTTTAAAGATGATTACAAATTGCAATAAAACAATATTTAAACTATATACTATATTTAAATATTATCTTATTTACATACTTATATAAATATATTGATCAAACAAAAGATACATTTCTTCAAATGATTTAATTCAATAAGAATTATATTAATTTTTCTAAATAAGAACATGGATTCCTTTTAAGATAAATTTTCTTGAATTAATGTATACTAGATCGAAAATTATAAGTTAAAACAACATTCACTGCATCATGATTCAAAATAAATGAACAACCAAAACATAATGATTAAGCAGCTCAAAATGAGCATCCACATTCATTACAACCAAACATAAAATAGTGCATTTGTGTTTGAGTTCTTAGGTTCATAGTGGTCTTGGAATTCTTATAGATATAATTCCCTCTCTCAACTAATGATATCCCTCATTATTTGGGAGGGGGAACAACTATCTCCTGCATCCATATCATTAAACCAATAGGGTATTTAGTTCAATTATTGTGTTATCAAAACATAATTAAAATAATATTTCATTAACATTTCAAAATAGTCTTATTCACATACATATAAAATATTAAACTAATACAAAGTTGAATTGTCATCATAATATGTCTTTAAAACAAATTTTTGCATCAAAATTAAAACATAGATCAAAATAGAACATAATCTAGAGGGTTCAAATTTGGGATGTCATAACTTTTGTAGCAAATTTGGTAGTAAGAACAACTTCAAGAATTGATGGGATACATCGAAATAAGATTTGTGTTGAATCAATCTCTTCTTCTTATAAGGAGTTGATGTGACCCGACACTTCATGAGAAATTAAAAAAATATAGAATCATTTTTATCTACCAATTCCATTTCAATAGGTGACTCAGAATATTATTTTAATAACCATATTTTGAGATATAACTTATTTATAGATGTTTAAGCACAATCAGAATAATATTTGTATCGTACCTATTCAAAATGCAATAGAGTATCCTACAAAAATATGAGATTCAAAATTGATGAACTCATGTGGATCTCCATACTATAATGGCTATCCTAGAGAAAGATAATATTTAAGCTATTATGGGTTTCAATTATACATTGTACATACTTGAAAGGAAGAAAGACTCAAGATTTTGATAGTATCCAAGATTTAAACTAAAAAATTAACGGTTGACACTTTGTGCCCCCCCCCCTCCCCCCCTTTTCCACCTTAGTTGGTCACCTAAACCCCAAATTCCCAAACTGATTAAGACCCAAAGTTTGAAGGAATATGGTCAAAGGTTCCATAGGAACCAAGAGATATGG
The DNA here is from genome assembly GCA_007115665.2 of Sequoiadendron giganteum. Taxonomy (NCBI): domain Eukaryota; kingdom Viridiplantae; phylum Streptophyta; class Pinopsida; order Cupressales; family Cupressaceae; genus Sequoiadendron; species Sequoiadendron giganteum. Next base: position 661,527,085 of record CM021101.1, on the reverse strand, counting down.
GTTCCTAGTTCCTATGGAAACCATTGACAAAGATATGCAACAAGAGAGGTACTAGGTGACTAAGGCAAGAAGAAGTGAGAAGAAAGGAAAAATAAATATGGCCAAAGGTTCATAATCTCCATGGAAACCTCGAAAAAATAAAGAAGCAAGTAAATGCAAGAAAAAGATAAGGTGTGGCAGAGGAGATGAAAAAAGTTAAATTAAAGGTGAACTATTTATTTATGAGGGAGGCTAAACAATTACATAGTTTTCTACATGTGTTGCTAGAAATTGTAGCCTTGACAGTTTTCACTCATTTGGGCCTTTCTTATTAATTTTGGACCTCTTAGTACCCCTTTTCATCATCATTTATAGGCCCCTATGAACCCTTATTGTGCATCCCAAGTCTTAATTTGATCAAATATATGATAAAATCATCATATAAAACCGATTTCTTCACTCCTGAATAATCCAGCTGGCAAAAGGGCCCTTGTGGGACTAAGTCACCCATTTGAGCGAATTAGTCCTGTCCAGGTGGACTAGGTCACCCAAGGTGGTGACTTAGTCCCATTGGAGCTATTTTTGGGGTTTTGAGTGGGAAAAGTTAGGGTTTTAGTTTATTTCTCCTTCATGTTGGCCTTGAGGATCAAATATTAGGTGTTTTAGGTGGATTGCCTATAAATACAAGCCTCTAAACACTAATTCACAATACATCACTCATTATTCACTATTCAATCCACCACTCTTCTCAAGCAAGCTAGGGTTTATGCATTCTAAGTCATCAAGGCATATTTACAAAGCATTCAAGGGCTGACTCTTTCTTCATTGTTGCTACAACTCAAGGTCAATCATCATGACAAGGTACTAGTTCATTTTTATCATATTTCATGCTACATTATCTTATTTCTTCACTTGATGTAATTATCTAAAAGGGGTTTGGCCAAGGCAAACCCCCATGCCCTAACAATCAACATATCCTTCTCTCTTTGTGTGTTTGCAGATTCAAGTATCTTGGAAGCTTGGAGATCATTCAAGAATGGGTTGAAGACTTATTTAGGGAATATACTTGTTGGTTAGCTCAAGAATCTACACAAAAAGACACCTATAGAACAAAAATCAAGGTTTCTGGTCTAAACACTTGGAGGAATAGAAAGTGCAGATCAAGACCCTCTGTTTCCACCTTCAGATTTTTAGAAAAGGGAAAAGGGACACTTCCCCCAATTGTGGCAACTTAGTCCCACTGTGCATATTTTTTAGAGATTTCTATGGACTTGGATACCCATTTGGATGAAACATGCCCTAGAGCAGTTTTTTGAAATCACCCCAAAAAAGGACTAAGTCGCCTAGCTTGGCACAAGTGTCCTACCAAACATAAAAATTAGTATTTTTAGAATTTTAGAGCTCCTTCAAGTCTGTAATACATTTCGAGGTGCACCTATTTCATTCCTAGCTTTTTGTTTTGTTAAAATTTACATTTTTAGCGCATTTTGTAAATGTTTACATACAACACCGTGTTTTCCAACATTTCACATTCTTTAGATTTAGCATCAATAAGTCATCTTTCTTTCATTTTTCTACACTTAGACATCACAGTTCAACACATTCATACCCCCATTAACACATAATCTTGAATGTAACATTAACATTTTGGCCCATCTTTCTCCTTTTAGGTGAAAACCCCTAGAAGTGTAAGAAAGCATTAAGGTGCCAAAATTAGTGTTACATTTTGGTGAACTCGACCTTGAAATACCCTTCTCCTCTGGTTTAGATTCCCTCCTTATCCTATAATTATCTTGTGGTGCATGTTGCATTAGTTAAGTTGCATTCTAGGGTTTCAACTTTTTGCATTAGTGAAAGTGCACATAGGTTGCATTTTTGCATCATAAATCATTGCAGATCATTGAAAAACTGCATTTTCATGTTAGTTATGCATTCTATAGTACAAAATCCACCTACATCCATCACAATATTATGAAAATTCCCCAAAAAATCACTAGTTGGACTAAGTCGCCACCCTAAGTGACTTTGTCCCTTCAAGCCCCTAAAACTGCCTTTTACAGGGGTGAAAGCCTTGTTTTTAAGCTTCTATTTTGTGTCATTATCTATTTGTATTAGTGGGTTTTCTTTTTTTTACATGAGTTTTACTTAATCTAGCTTAAATTGGTCCATTTCATGCATTTCTTAAATACCATTTTGTATTCACAACATTTTATTTCCACTATAATTAGTAAATTACATTGTTTGAAATCTGAAAGTTTCACTTCATCCTATGTCTTTGAATTTCATTTTAATTTTGCATAGCTTCTATTAAATTTCATAGAATTCATGGAACTTATGGATAGTATTAGAATTTTTCAATTTTCATTTTCAACATTAGTTCCTAGTTTATTTAGATCACATTCATTACAAAACGAAACAACACTTTAACAACATGACAAGCACCCACTCACACCCTTCTTAAGCCCTTTAGAAGTGATGACTTAAAAAATGTTAGATGAAGCCCTTGATGAATCCATCTCTCCTCACTTATTCACTAAATCTTTTCCACAAGAGGATGCAAACATCGATAATCCTGATAATCATAATTGTTCTTCGGGTATGTACAGGATCATGATGGGCCAAAAATTGGCAATATGTAAGTGATATGATGGCCCATGTTGCTAATGACATTTTTTTTACCCAAAATTGATGAAACAAAAATGGTTTTTAAAAAAGATTCTCATATTTCCACCAATATAAATTATGTTTTACTTTGAATTTAATAGATTATTATTATTTATTTTCTATTTGAATTTTGACTAAAGTCTTGATTGATAGGTTGATTGAAAAACATATATAGCTTTCAAATGGTATCACATTTTTTGAATCTGAAACATATATCACATTCTATGCTTCGCATACTATAGGATTAAAATAAAAATTGAATTTCATGAAGTTTTGACCAAGTTAAGGTGGTCAGACATACGAGTTTTTATACTTTTTAAAAGTTGTAATAAAAATTTCATAATTAATTATTTGCTTGAAAAAAAATTACAAAACAATATGCATCACATTGGGACATGAGTCCTCTAATTATATCTAAAATATTATAAAAAAAATATAATCATTTTATTATGGTTAGGGTGGCTAGACAGACACCTACTTCTTATTTTTTTCCTAAAATTTAAGTACTACTACATTGAAATTTAAGTATTTACATTTTTAAGGCATTTTGTAAATGTTTACATACAATACCGTGTTTTCCAACATTTCACATTCTTTAGATTTAGCATCAATAAGTCATCTTTCTTTCATTTTTCTGCACTTAGACATCACAGTTAGACACATTCATACCCCCATTAACACATAATCTTGAATGTAACATTAACATTTTGGCCCATCTTTCTCCTTCTAGGTGAAAAACCCTAGAAGCGCAAGAAAGCATTAAGGTTCCAAAATTTGTGTTACACTATACTTACCTTCCTCTACACAGCCATGAATGTTGAAGAAACATACATAGAAAAATGTTTCTCATAAGCAACTACAAGCCAAGATAAATTTAAGTCAATAATAACTTTTTATTTATCAATTAAATTTATCCACTCATTTCTTATTTAATTTAAATCTAATTGCTTATTTATTTCCTATTGATCATTATATTAATAATTAAATCTTGAATTACACAAGGATGCACTTCATTTTCCTCACACAATTTGTGTCACTTTAAAAATTGAAATATTTTTCTTAAAAGAATGAATTGGTATGCTTTCATTTTCTTACTACTATCTAGACAATCACTATACAAACCCATACATTTTCTAAAAAATTACAAATATTCATACAAACATTATTTAAGCCCACACATTTTCTTAAAAATTACAAATTAAAAACTTAGAAAAAAGATTAAAAAATTTATAAAATTTAATAAATTGAAAACCCACCAAAATAAGTCTTGTTAAATACGTTGACTCAAAAAAATAAAGAGAGGCAAAAAAAATTAAGGGAGGAAGCTTTTGACCAAGTTAATCTGATAATTTATGAACTGACCAACTTTTGACTAGTTATTCAGTCGTATAGTTAATGAGACTATTCGAATGCATTATGCAACTTAACCAGGAAAAACGGTTTTATGTGCTAAAAATGCAACCTCAGATGCCACATTTAATTAAAATTTTAAATGATTTCTGAACTGGTTAACAAGTGGTTTATATGACACCACATATGAGTGGGAGAAAACATGGTGCTAAAAATAGCATCTCTACTACAAGCTACGATCTTCCACCATCTGAATGCTTCCACTTGAGCTATCAAATGTCTCTTTTCCAACTCAACCTCCCCCAAATACAATTGCATGGCAACGTCGCTGCTCATGGCGCTCTGCAAAGTCACTCCAACATTCGCCACATACAACCCGGGTAGAATTGGTGCAAGGGCACCTACACCTTATGGAGTATAAGTTGGTATAAGTGTCTCTTGAGTTCATTTATGTTAAATAAGGTTTCAATGACCATTTTATATTGTATTTAAAAGCTGTGAGGATTAGTTAAGAGGGATTTATAAACTCACATTGTAAAAGGGATGGTGTTTGGGAGCAAAAGTGGCAAAATTACCATTTTAGAGTCTAACTAAAGTTGGTTAAAGTACTTGGTCGGTTCTAGGAGGTAGTTGGATGTTTAAACCTTACAAAACAATGTAATTCCTCATGATAAGGAGGTTGAACAAGTTTGGAATGGGTTTCTAAGAAGAAGTTTGCTGTTTTTTTGGGTTTTCATTAAGAAATTGTTGATTCCATGCATTGTATGACCTGTACGTATTGTTCCACACTACAAGAATATAATGGTTGGATAGATAATTGAATAACCTTTCTTTTGGCATTTGAATGGTGTGATTTCATTGAGAATTGAGTGAGATATTCCCGTTTTACTACTGGGTGGTCTCAAACCCCATGTTTTCTTTGTTTTCCTGAACTTTGCAGGCTTGGTACGGATCTGTACGATATATTTTGGTTCTAAAATAATTTTGAATGTGTAGATATATGAGTTATCTTTCAAATTCATTTTATTTGAGGGTTTGAACGTTCATATTGAGGGAGAAATCATTATTTCTCTGAAACTGCCTGTTTTCCCTAAACCAAGGGTTTGACAGAAGTCAAAATGATGAACTAAGCCCTCCACCTACTGTGAAGACCTGTGACTTGGTGGAAAGGCTTAGATAGGCTCATTAGATATGTTAGTACCTTTATTTGTATAGGGAAGATGACTGTTCCAGTTGTGGGGTGTTTGTAGGGTGGAAACCATTGGAAGGATGTGTGATTTGGTGAGGACAGTCGTGCATATGGTCAAGTGAAGATAGAAGTGGTCAGTATTATGCTTTGAAAATATTGATGGGGTCAAAATAAATGTGTTTGAGCAGTTGATGTGACCTGGGATAGTTTGGAGAATGTATTTTCAATAAGGGGTCCCTAAAACCTTATGTTTATAGGCTTTTAGAGAGGTTTTTGGCATTGGCGATGAAGATGAGCCTTTAGGGTCTTAGAACTTGGAGAATAAGGAGTTTGAATACATTTCCTAAAACTGTTTCAAGTTAACTTGGGTTGGAAGTCAATTTGTAGAGGGGTTCCTTTGAAAAAGAGGGCTAATTGTGAGGCCTAGAACCCGGGTGTGTGTACTGAAAGTCCATGTCAGTCCAAAAGAGTGACCCCTAATCTTTCTATATGTTGTCTAAATCTGAAAAGAGTATCTCAATACATTATTTAAATTCCAAGTTCTTTGGGAAGGTTGTGGATAAATTAGCCTAAACTGGTTTTTGAGTACTACAAGGGGTAACCATTGTGAGAGTTGTTGAATGATGACTTTGGAGTGATAAGTCATTGAGATTAAGGTTGAATGGTCAAATTGCCATTGTATTCATGTTGAGAGGTCTTGTAGAGTCTGGGTGGAGGTCTTGAGTGTTTTGCAAACTTGGGGGATTAAGATCCTTGAGGGTGAGTTGATGTCCATGAGATTAGAGTTGGGTTCTTGGTAGAGAGTTGAAGTTTTTGTTTTGTGAGCGATCTCCACCTAGCCTCTGCATCATAGTGGTATCAGAGCAAGGGAGTAGATCTTTTTGAAGATCAAGATTGAAGTTTGTGTGCAGGAAGAAGAAGATAGTTGGAGGGAGCAAAATGCCTCCTAAAAACAATGTTGTGGCAAGAAAACTTGATACTCATGAGAAGGATATAGATATACTGAAAAGGGAGATGGCTGCAATGAAAGCTAAGGGCAGGACCCTTTTGGAAGAAAGTGAGTCTAAAGAGGAAGAGACCTTTGGTGAAGAAGAGTAGATGGATCCAGATGATGTTAGAACAATGAAGCTTTTGAAGGCTATGAAGAAGAATGGACATGGCAAGATGGATGTGCCTATGTATGGAGGAAAACTTGATAGTGAAGAGCTCTTGGATTGGATAGGGGCTTTGGAGAACTGCTTTGATAGTGAAGATGTTGATGGACATAAAGTGAAGAGAGCAAAAACAAAACTGAAAGGACATACTTTGGTGTGGTGGAATTTTGTGCAAGAAGATAGGGAGAGAAAGGGAAAAAGAAAGATCATTTCTAGGGATAAGATGAAAGAAAAGATAAAAGGTAAATTTCTTCCTTTTGATTACAATATTCAATTGCTTAAGAAGTTGCAGAATCTTAGACATAAAGAGTTAGAGGTACAAGCATATACTGAAGAGTTTTATAGGCTAAGCATAAGGGCTAAACATGAAGAATATGAGGAAGAGATGACTGCAAGGTACTTGAATGGGTTGAGGTTCAACATTCATGATGAAATCAGCATAATGGCACCAAAATCAGTAGAGCAATGCTTTCAAATGGCAATGAGGGCAGAAGAAAAGCTAAAGAGGAGACGAGAGAAGGCAACAAGAGGAAGAGGTAACACTTCTAGGGGAAGGGGATTCAATCCCAGTTCAAGGACAAACAATGAAGGCCAAGGAGATGACAAAAAGGATCAAGAGCAATTTGATTCAAGAGGTGGATGGAGAGGTTCAAGAGGCAGATTTAGTGGAGGAAGAGGATCATATCAGTTCTCAGGAAGATGCTACAATTGCAACCAGCCTAGACATCCAGCCTTTAAGTGCCCTGAGAAACAAGGCTCAAGCTCTCATGGTGGAGAAAGGAGGAATCAATTAGTGCATGAGGATGAAGAAAGTGTGACTACACCTATAGTGAACCTTACATCAAAAGAAGGAGAGGCACTCATGATAAGGAGAACTGTGTTGCAAGCATCCAAAGAGGAGGATTCAAGCCAAAGAAGGATCCTATTCATAACTACATGCAAAAGCAAAGGTAAAGTGTGTCAAGTTGTCATTGATTCTGGTTCTCAAGATAATCTAGTGTCTAGGGAAATGGTGGACAGGTTGGGTCTAGAGAAATTACCTCATGAGGCACCCTATAGAGTCTCTTGGGTCAATGATAATCAAACCTTGGTGGTAAAAGAGCAAGCATATGTTGATTTTCAGATTAGAGTATAATGATAGGGTCCTATGTGATATTTTTCCAATGGATTGTTGCCATGTGCTCTTGGGGAGGCCTTGGCAATTTGATAGGAGGTCTATGTATGATGGCTGGGAGAACACATACACCATCAAGAAGGGGGAAAAAACCTTTAAGTTGCTTCCTTTGAAGACAAATATAAGGGATAAAGGGAAGGCTAAGGTAGTATTGTTTGGCTATAAGGACCCTTTGAGGCCTAAGGACAGCAGGTCTGATGTGATTGCAGACATAGAGCAGGTTGGTGGAGTTATGACAGCAAGGAGAACACCTACAAATGGTGTTAAGGCAGTAGGAAGTTTGTTTTTGCAAGAGGCAGGGAAAGAACTTATGCCTAAGTCTGATTTGATCAAGGCAAATGCTAAGTGTGCAAAGGAGTATGAAGGACAGGGTGAAATTGTTGTTGGGACCATGGTGTGTCCTATCACTAGGAGGATTGCTGAAGTGAACCTTGGTAGTATAAGGGAGGATAAGGTTGTTAATGTAGGGGTACAAGAGAATGGTGTCATGAAAGGTCTGGGAATAGTACAAAAAGAACACATCAAGCAGAGGTATACAAGTCTAATCACAAAGCTAGTAAGGCAGAATGTGCAAGAAATTGTGATGGGCTATCCATGTAAGGGTGGAGCAAGGAAGCGAGTAGGTTTATATGATACTAATTTTTGTTTGTCTATAGGTCTAAGGCCTAGAACAACACCAAATTTTGATCCAGGACTAAAGAGATCAGTGCAAATTCTGAAGATGCTTGAAGCAGCAATGAGGAGGCACAAAACAAGTTTCCACTCTTGGGGCAAGAGTCCTTTTTATGGGGGGGTGTATAGTGCAAGGGCACCTACACCTTATGGAGTATAAGTTGGTATAAGTGTCTCTTGAGTTCATTTATGTTAAATAAGGTCTCAATGACCATTTTATATTGTATTTAAAAGCTGTGAGGATTAGTTAAGAGGGATTTATAAACTCACATTGTAAAAGGGATGGTGTTTGGGAGCAAAAGTGGCAAAATTACCATTTTAGAGTCTAACTAAAGTTGGTTAAAGTACTTGGTTGGTTCTAGGAGGTAGTTGGATGTTTAAACCTTACAAAACAATGTAATTCCTCATGATAAGGAGGTTGAACAAGTTTGGAATGGGTTTATAAGAAGAAGTTTGTTGTTTTTTTGGGTTTTCATTAAGAAATTTCTGATCCCGTGCATTGTACGACCTGTACGTATTGTTCCACACTACAATAATATAATGGTTGGATAGATAATTGAATAACCTTTCTTTTGGCATTTGAATGGTGATATTTCATTGAGAATTGAGTGAGATATTCCCATTTTACTACCGAGTGGTCTCAAACCCCATGTTTTCTCTGTTTTCCTGAACTTTGCAGGCTTGGTACGGATCCATACGGTATAGTTTGGTTCTCAAATAATTTTGAATGTGTAGATATATGAGTTATCTTTCAAATTCATTTTATTTGAGGGTTTGAACATTCATATTAAGGGAGAAATCATTATTTTTCTGAAACTGCCTGTTTTCCCTGAACCAAGGGTTTGAGAGAAGTCAAAATGATGAACTAAGCCCTCCACCTACTGTGAAGACCTGTGACTCAGTGGAAAGGCTTAGATAGGCTCATTAGATATTTTAGTACCTTTATTTGTACAGGGAAGATGACTGTTCCAATTGTGGGGTGTTTGTAGGGTGGAAGCCATTGGAAGGATGTGTGATTTGGTGAGGACAGTCGTGCATATGGTCAAGTGAAGATAGAAGTGGTCAGTATTATGCTTTGAAAATATTGATGGGGTCAAAATAAATGTGTTTGAGCAGTTGATGTGACTTGGGATAGTTTGGAGAATGTATTTTCAATAAGGGGTCCCTAAAACCTTATGTTTATAGGCTTTTAGAGAGGTTTTTGGCATTGGCGATGAAGATGAGCCTTTAGGGTCTTAGAACTTGGAGGATCAGGAGTTTGAATACCTTTCCTAAGATTGTTTCAAGTTAACTTGGGTTGGAAGTCAGTTTGTAGAGGGGTTCCTTTGAAAAAGAGGGCTAATTGTGAGGCCTAGAACCCGGGTGTGTGTACTAAAAGTCCATGTCAGTCTAAAAGAGTGACCCCTGATCTTTCTATATGTTGTCTAACTCTGAAAAGGGTATCTCAATACATTATTTAAATTCCAAGTGCTTTGGGAAGGTTGTGGATAAATTAGCCTAAACTGGTTTTTGAGTACTACAAGGGGTAACCATTGTGAGAGTTGTTGAATGGTGACTTTGGAGTGATAAGTCATTGAGATTAAGGTTGAATGGTCAAATTGCCATTGTATTCATGTTGAGAGGTCTTGTAGAGTCTGGGTGGAGGTCTTGAGTGTTTTGCAAACTTGGGGGATTAAGATCCTTGAGGGTGAGTTGATGTCCATGAGATTGGAGTTTGGTTCTTGGTAGAGAGTTGAAGTTTTTGTTTTGTGAGTGATCTCCACCTAGCCTCTGCATCAAGAATGCACTCGAATCCTGCAACCCCTTTCTCTCTTGTCAAAACATGAAATTTGGATCCAAATCCTGATCCTCCGGCCATTGCAGGCCCTCCCATAAACGCAGGAAGACATAAGTTTCTTAACATTGGGTCAACAAGATCCATGGAGCAAATGTTATAAGGAAACATCTTGTTTAACATAATCCCTTTACAAACCGAAGACCCAACTGGGCACTGTAATATGACAACGGCTTCTGAAAGGAGAGGATGGTATTTCAATTCCTCAGTGGCCACCAACAAGCATCCCTCTTCTATGTTGTTTATCTCATGCACCCACTCTACACTATTGAAATTCCTCGGCCTCTGCTTGTGACGAGTAACCACCCTGGAATTTGCATTCACCAGGCAAGCTCTAAAGGTGCGCCAATCGTCCTCGCGCTGTTGCTCTCCCGATGGAACCCATGAATAATTAATGCCCTCGATTTTACCAAAACTACCGTAGTTTCTTGGCGAGAAATTCTCAGGATCTCCATCTTGTTTGTGTGCTGAACCCATGCACATTCTGATTTCCACACACTCTCTGTTCTGCCCTCTTGACAATTGAACTGCACATCAGTGCAACGTGAGTCGATATTATCTATGACTGCTCTAATTAAACATCAAATGGTTTGACTAGGTGTGTTGTAATCAGTGTACTGATGTAAGAAAAAAACGCACATATTGTTTTACACATTCTTTGATAGTTGTTACACTTAAATATACATAATCTGAGAAAAGATGAAGGATTGCTTATGTGTTGCAGAGTCACTCACTTTATTGATTGTTGAACATCCCCTACGATGATGGCTTGGGCCAAACATGATTACCTTCTTACTATTTCTTTGCACCTGTAAATGGGTGGGAGTCAAGTGAGCCATTTGGTGCCTGCACTTTGACAAATAGATGACTCAAATGATTTTCTCAAGAATTTTACCTTCGTTGGTATCGCTCAGATGCCTTCGATATCTAATAATCTATTGGCAATAGAGAACAGAGATTTGACCAATACCCTTGCGTGCAGACCTCGTTCTACATAGCGTGCGTTGAATCACAATCATAATGAGAAAAAGCATAAGTACAATCGACATCTCCTCTAAATCGATCGAAAACGCCATATAACAGAACCAAAATAACCTAAACTTAATAATTTAAATTCCTGTTTTACTTGCGCAATCGGATGATGCTCTTAAAATTTTTAAGCTTAAGCAAGAATATTTAATTAAATTCACCAGCAAACCCATCCTTTTCTCTAATTGAATTATAGGAAACATCAGACATTTTTGCCTGTGTAGATATTTCTTGTCATCCACGAATGCCAAATACAACAGACAGTCGACCTTTCAATCTCACCAATCGCTAACAAAGAGGTTCAATTAAATATAATATTAGTGCACGTCACTTTTATAATTAAATTCTAAATGTTCTGTATTTTAAAATGTAGGAATTTAGTTTATAAGTTTTCTTTTTTATTGGTCGAATTGAATGGTTGTAAATAAATTTATAATGGATCAAGTCTTGACGAACACAAAGTTTCAATTTTAGAAAGGATGAGGTTGAGATTGTGTCCTAAATTACATTGGTTGAATGAATACCCCTTTGTCCTTAACTCTTAGTCAAAGAGGTCTTAGCCTAAACACAACTTTAGCAAAATGGATACCCTTCAGTCTTTCATTCTCAACCACAAAAATTCCAACATAAGATTCCTGCAATAAAAAAAAAGTTATAAGATTTTAATTTAATTTTAATGGATATTTTAAGTTCCCTTTAAAAGATTACTTCAACATTTCATTATAAATATAGAGAAAGTTGAATAATAAATTTGTACCTTTTATTTCCCATTCTCGAAATAATTTAATAAAAATTAATCATTTTATTATAAATTATGAGAAAGTTGAATAAAAAAACGTGTACATTTTGTTTCTCATTCTCAAAGTAATTTAATAAAAAATAAACATTTCAAGGAAAGGTTTGATAATAAATTTATACCTTTTGTTTTTCATTCTCAAAATAATTTAATGAAAAGGGACTCCACAATCTGTTTACTACGCTTATAATGAGATTCAAATTTTTTAATGCATGTCACGAGAGGAAATAGCGCACGTTCTAGTCTTTCTCAATGAATCTCTTGTTGTGTGTAAAATGTTTGATCGTTTGTTCTTCTTAAAATATAATATAATCATGTCATTCCCCTCTAAAGAACGTTTAAATCATTTAGATAGAAAAAAACGAATTCATAGAATGAGAGGATATTGTAATTCCTATAAAATGGAAAAGATACTAATGTTTTAGATTTATTGTCGAGTTGAAGTTGGTGTATAGAAAACAATATATATAGTTTCGTTGTAAGACCGTAGCCATCACACTTATTAGTCCCTGCCTATAAAGGCAGGAGACTAATGTTTTCGATTGAGCAAATAGCATATTAATTTGTGCCTTGGGAATTGAGTCAAAATATAATCTCATGTTAACCCAAAGTTTTGGATTTTGTTTTTGTTTTGCTGCATAAAAATTGACCATTTATCTCTCTCGCCGTTGGCCAGCCGCTAATTTTCGGGGGATTTAGATTTTTCTTCAATAATTTTGAAGAGCCTGTCCAATCAGAGGGAGAGGGAAAAGTATTAAGCATGGTTCTCTAATGTTTTTTCTGTTTTCCTACGGAGGGCACATGGACCTGCAAGTTCCTAGGTGGTATATGGCTTCTGGCAGCTTGTGTGTCTGGCGCGTCAGTGTATGCAAACGAGAAATCGAGTAAAAGAGCATTTCCTCAAAGTATCCCAAATGCTTGGTCTTCTTCCTCCCTCTCTGGCAGCTCCTTCATACCCCTGGTTGTTGCTCAAATAATCTGCTCTGCAATGCAAAAGAGTTACTGTGACGAAGCTTGCGTGGAAAGATCTCTGAAATCCCGTGGGAACAATGCAAAGAAAGCAGCAAAGCAGCTGAGGGCGTGCCTCACATGGTGGGACAATATTCCTGTTGGTAATTTTCTTTTGTCCTTACTCTTAATTATACAACAACCAAAACTTTTCCTGTAGAGATCGATAACCCTTGTTTTCAATGGCCTTACTTCTGTCTCGCCCAAATGCTGACAAGTTTATTCAGAAAAACTGCAAATGCATTTATTCTTGTGTGCTTTTAGTACCAAAATTGAGTGCTTTTAGGATTGAAATTACCTAAACCACAAAAGTGATGAAGCTGTCCCCTTTTCCTGTGCAGATTGATGTTTCAAAACCCAATTTAAGGCTCCATTAGAGCTTTTTGTAACATGTTTTTTGTTTTGATTTTTTTTTTAAAGTTTTAATACCGTTTAAATGCTCAGACATGATAGTCTGGCAACGAGATTTTATTTTGAGTTGTGCAGAAAGCTAAAGTACTAGAATCTGCAAATGAGCAATTGTTCTATCAAAGGGATTTGTCTTTGTTCCATCTCATTACTTTTTACCAATCTACTTACAGAGAAACAAAGGACATGAGAAATATCTGGGTTGCCTGATTTGTTTTTTCATTCAAACTTGATATTAGTGTGCTGGAAAATAAGAGGTTAACATTTCAACTGTGTGGAAATTCGAAGCATTCATGCACTTCAAAATTATACAACTACCAACACCCATTCAAAGTTGTATGCATGAAAAACCATCACTCAACTGTGCAGATTGGCAGCTGTTCACTGCATCAGCTCCATTGAATGTCACATGCTAGAAAATGCATCCACATGGTCTGTCTACTTACATTTTCTAGATGTTCCGACTTTGTGAACAAAGCGCTAATCGGGATCATTTGAAATGATAGCATTGATATACCTGTTGAATAATTTGAAATGATAGCACAAAAACACTCATTTCCTATAGAACTCAAAGTGTTCAGAAAAATATAACCCTAAACACCATGCAGATGCATTCTCTAACATCTTGCATCGCATGGAGTTCATGTAGCTTGATGGAGTTTCTAAGATGGCTTGTTATCCATGAGTATATATATAGTTGTTTTTATACTTTTCCATATATTTCGGTTTTATAATTCACAGATCTAAAATATCGATCACTAGCATTTGCAATGTGACACAGAAAATTCATGATTCTAATATGCCAAAGGGTTTTTGAAGATGTGTTCTCACTGTATGTGTTTGACAGCTAATTTATTGAGGACTTTCTTTGCTTGATCTGGATACTTCCCATGGCAGAGAAGAACAACAACATACTGCTGTATATGGAAAATTGAATCCAAATTCATATGCAGAGAAGTGAAATTCGAATCAACCTATCTAATTAAATGGAAACAACCGGATTACATAGCAGGTAGTTACTGAAGAGTAGAATGGATAGCACTTACATTAACGGGTTGAAGCAAATCTACAGCCACATGAGCAGTTTTAGCACATAAATTTTGAAAATTATAGTGGAATGCATGTGTAATATCAGACAACAGTACCTTGGCTAAATGTGTAATACTTGACATGTCTACTAGGGCAGTCGTAACTACAGCATCTGTCAAAACCTCTCTATCCTTCATGTTTTCATGGATGTCAACACCCTGTTCCAAAGCCCCCATTTTTGCACAGACAGAGACAATGCTGGCAAAGGTTGTGGAATTTGGCTTTACACCTGCCAATTGCATTTGCTTGAAAGTTTCTAAAGCCTTTTCAAAGATCCATATTGTGCATATCCTGCAACCATTGCAGTCCACGGGAGCACATCTCTTTGAAGCATTCTGTCAAACAGTTCACGTGCCTTGTCTGCATTTCCACATTTTGCATACATGTCTACCAGGACAGTCACAATTACAATATATGACAAAATTCCTCTATCCTTTATGTTTTGATGTATCTCCATACCCTGATACAAAGCTCCCATTTTGACACAGGAAAGGAAGATGTAGACAAATGTTGTCGAGTCTGGTTTTAGACCTGCAGATTGCAATTGCTTGAAAGTTTCTAAAGCTTGATTTCTAAAAATAGAAATTTGAATGCAACACAAAATAATAGATGAGCATAAAAATTTGAAATTGTGCTGGTATTAAACAGGTTCAAATTACTCATCACTGCATCATTTATTAGGAAATCTAGCTAATTGCAAATGAAATATGGTAGCACCTTCACAAGAAAGCAAGCATACACGGCATTAGGCTCTCACTCACTGATTTGAAACCTAATGCAACTACCCTTCCATGCATGACTAAAAAATGTGGAAGCATTATCATGCCACACACCCAGTTCCAGGTCCATGTGCCCCTCATAGAAAAAACCAGACAAAACATTAGGGAAACATGTGTAATAGTTTGCCCTCTCCCCTTGATTGGACAGGCTCTTCAAAATTATTCTTGAAAAATGTAAACCTCTAAGAAATTAGCCACTGGACAATGGGGAGGGAGATAAATGGTAAATTCTTTTGTGGCAGAACAAAAGGAAAATCCAAACTTTGGCTTAATATCAGATTATATCCCTCGTTCGGTTCCGAATGCACAAATTCATATGCCCTTTGCTCAGTCGAGAACATTGTTAAAACAATGAATAAACTAAACCTGCTTACAAGAATGAGCTACTATCATTGTACAAAATAAGCAATTTGTCAGATAGGATTATACATTGCTTCTTTTGTAAAGTGATGGTACAACATCACTCTCTTTAGCAGGTTCAAATTACTCTTCACTGCCCCATTTATTAGAAAATCTAGCATCGTAGAGTTCAGATCTAATATTGGCCATGAGATGGATAGAAGATGGTAAGCCTTTACTAATTTGTGCCATCCTGTTATTCAGTCTTGGGCCCTTTTTAGCTGGGAATGTTCTGGTGGGTAGGTAGAATTTACAAAGCAGTTCACTTGCTTTGTCTCTATTACCACATTTTCCATTGATGCATAATGGGGAGCTCAAGAATCTAGTATCTGTAAAATTCCAGTATTTTTAGATATACTTTTCGGTTATTACGAACAGATTGAAGTAGCAAGAGTTTTGCTTTGTTAGGCTTACATAATAATTTTTCTGCAACCTGTATGCATTTTTCTCAACGGCATTACCGAGTGCATGACGCAATTTGTGCAGAATCTTGAGGTACGACCACGATATATTCTAAAGCTTACCCTTTGATATAGCATTCACACTTTGAAGCCCTTTCATAGTGTTCAAAAATAACATGGCAGTGATTGAATGTGACTTGGCATATATGGTATTGGTGGTTGTAGCATCTCCTCTTTGTTTGCTTCTTTTGCAAAAAACTTAAGATCAACAAAGCCATTGTCTTCACCAAGAGTGCTATAGTATATGCAGCCACTCCCTAATTAGAAAACAATATTTGTAGAGAAACATATTGCTAAGAGTTTCTAGATTACCTACATAGTTGTTTTTTATTCAAAATTTCAATTGAATTGCTTGATTCCTCAACAAGAACATGCACACAAAAGTATGGGCTTGAAATGTTTTGAGTAAATACAATTACATAGGTCACATAGAAACTTTGAGCAACCATGTACTCACAGCAATATTTGAGAGGGATGATTATTCTCCCAAATATTTCATGCAGTTGGAAGCTCTAAAATTCCAAATGCATTATTTCTCTCTTCCAAATATGTAGTTCTAAAGGAAATATTTGAGGGGAATTTAATGGTGGAAGAGCTACAATGGAGTAAGCAATAAAAGAATTGATTCCATTTAAGTGACAGCTATCCAGTGGTGCAGAAGAATCGATTGAGATGTCAAGTAAGGTTGTTCTAAATTGTAGAAGAGAATGAAAAAACAAAAATATTTCATGTAAAATTCAACAACAGCCATTATGGCCACGCAACAAAAAGAGAACAACTTTTCTACCCACAAGTCTGCACACAAAATTGACAATGGTATGCAAGTTTTTCCCATTCATTTTTATTCATATTGCAATAAGTTCCATTGCCACCTATGGTTTATATTCTGTGTTTTACAGAGATAAAATTCCAATGTTTTTTTATTGTTGTGATGGTTTCCAGATTCATGGAATATTCAAATCTAGTTGTGAATTATAGCAATAAGATTAAAAGGAAATTTGACATCTTATAGTGATATTTGTAGGAAAGATTAAAAGGAAATTTGACATCTTATAGTGATATTTGTAGGAAAGCTATGGATATTTCTCAGTAGAATGTTACTATGATTTTTGATAATAAAATGAATATTTTTTTACCATTTCACTGGTTCTAGCAGTGATATTATGGAGATGGCAAGCTATGCGCCACTGTTTGTCAACACCAATGACCAGGGGGTTTTCCCTTAGTTATTATAGAAATCCTTTTTTGGTATTTTAATTATGTTGCCTTCTCATCTAGTTATTTACGTTTGCCACAAGGAACTGTTGTCACATGCAAACTGAAACACTGCTCTGGTTACTTTAGGACATTAGAAATCTTGCTACACATCTAAACGAATAAGAAAAAAATAAAATTTGGTAAGACATGCATGAACACCATTTCAATGTTTCAAATATGTCATGACTGCCAATATATGCAACTAAAAATCATGTTTTCTGTGTTGATACATGCATGAAAAGAGGGTAATAATATAAGGGCATAACCTGCCATCATACACATTAATATGAGTTGTTGTCAGAGGCAATCTAGAACATCATTTTTGTGATCTCAAAGGTTGAATATCCAATATTGGCCAAGAGATGGATAGAAGATGGTAAGATTATAATATAATTTTATTAGTCCCTGCCTATAGGTGGAGACTAATGTTTTCGTTTCGCTATTTTTTTCTATTAATGCCTTTTTCGAGAGTCGGGTCAGCAGGCAGAAATGGTTTAAGCTATGGTTTGAAGAAATTTCTTTATTATTCAGCAATTCTCTATTTTTCCTGATTGGCCGCTGCATTTTTGCCAAGGGTTTCTTGGTTTTTTGATTAAAATTTGAGAAAATATTCTTTCAGCCAATGGGCGGTGAGGGGAGAAAATATTTCACACATTGTCTAAAGTTTTTCCCTTTCAAACTTTTTGGAAAATGTTATCCAATGAGCAGAGGTGAGGTGAGGGAACAATTAAATATACTGCTAAGGTTCATTGTTGTTCTTGCACGTAGGGCACGTGGAGCTGGTTGTGTTTGGACATGGCAGGGAATACTAATGTTTTTGAGCATGTAGTTGTGACTCAGTTTCGCATGGAAGCCTCAAAACAAGGAAATGACATGTGTTACAAGCTTTGCAAGATTGAAAAGGAGTGTTTTGTGACCATTCACTTCCATACACTCCCTTTTGTGCAGGCGTGTGTTGCAGGACTCTATAGGTGATCTCTTTTGATATTGCTTGGTGGCCTTGATAGTAAGTTTTGCTGCCTGCCATGATCACCCTCTTTAATGTGTTATTTAGTTGTATAAAGCTTTTGATTGAATTAAGATGTGGGCATCAGTTGATATGATTCTGCCTCTGCCGATATGCAAAAAGCTCTGGATAATCATGCCCATGTTATCTGATTTTCAAATTGATTGTGCAATTTTCTGCAGAAGCCACACCAAAGTCAGTTATGAGAGTCATGGGTGTGAAAGGGCTTACACTGCACCATTTGAAAAGTTATCTTCAGGTTTGTATAATTTCATGCATAATCTTCTTGTATCTTTGAATTATATCCCATTCAACACCATTTTGCCAACCCCATCAGAGTAAATTCATCATAATCCAATTGTTGGGTTTGGTTTGGCTGGTGCCTTGTAATTGCTTATTATAGAAATACATGCTTAGAAAGCAACCCCACAAAGAATTCAGCAGTGGAACAAATAAGGATGGTATGTAGATTTTTAAACTGGCATATCATTATCCTTGAGGAAATTCCTGTTAATTCCCACTTCTATTTGCTTTAATTTTTTTGTCTTTCAAGCTTCAGAAAGAAATTTAGATGCTACACGGTGTCTAAGAAAGCAACCCCACAAAGAAGTCAGCAGTGGAACAAATAAGGATGGTATGTAAATTTTTAAACTGGCATATCATTATCCTTGAGGAAATTCCTGTTAATTCCCACTTCTATTGGCCTTAATTTTTGTCTTTCAAGCTTCAGAAAGAAATTTAGATGCTACACAGTGTCTAAGCACGATGAATAGAGATATCAATATCACACTGAATCACAACGAGTAAGTAGCAAGTTCACAAAAGGAAATTTGATTACATATTCCAGCACAGTTGTGTCTATTTTCGTCTAGGTTTTGGACTGATTTTTATTATCAAATTGCCCTTTGCTTGGCACGGCAATACAGATTGCCAAGGCTATGAAAGCCCATATAGAAGTGTAGAAAAGAATTCACGAGCAACTAGAGGTATGTATGACAAAGATCCACAAAAATCTGAACCTTCATAATTGAGGCATCCAAATAACCTAATGCCCCTTGCAATTGTTGCAGGTTCAAAGGTGCCTCCAATTGAAAATCAAAGCACAGGGCAAGTACTTGAAGATAAACCACAACAAACATTGTCATCAGAGACATCAGCATCTCCAGGGCATGATGTTACATGTGCAGAGCTGGCAGAGTTAGCCTCGAAGGTTCCCACTTTCCGCTCATAGCTTGCGCACCCATTTCGGTGCATTGAATGGGCCTCTATTATTGTCCTTGAATGGAGTCTGCAGTTTGACCTTTCTGGAGTGATAGTGGTAGAGCTCTAATTTTACATTGGTTGTGATTTCTTTTTATTCATTTTTAGTAGTTGTGAACCCCTTGGGAATACCCATTTCCCCTTTGGGTTACCTAGAGAAACAATGATCTAAGTGCCCTGTTTTTTGGTGCACACATCTTCTGCATTATGGCTTTGTTGAACATGCCGTTTTGGGCTGCCTAGAGTGACATTGTTGAAACTTTGTAGACAACTTGAAATGGATTATTATGTGTATAATCAAATCTTGAATTCATGAATGTTATTAAATTTCATCTAAACATAAATTTTGAGGCAGGTCTGCAAGTTTTGATGCTTCCTCATTGCCTACACAGGTGTCAAGTACCTCATCTGGCAGTCATGCTAAGCAATCTCTGTTCACACAATTGTTGACTCTGGTTTGTTTGTGGTTACGACTTGTATGGAATTCTACAATAAAGTTTTCACTTACTAGATTAGTAAGTAACATATCTCCTTATGTTAATTGAATAATCTGTTCTTTTAATCTACATTTTCTTGTTTGAACGAATGATCTAGAAGATTTTCTTGAGTTGGAGGTTGAATTGCCATTTCTATTTTTTAGTGTGGATATGCTACGTGAATTTTACCAGTTTTCTTTTGCCGGATTATAGAAAATATCCCCTTAAATTTTTGAATTAAGTGTTATTTGTTAATAACAAAAAGGCCTAATTCTTGAAGATTGGATTCCAATGCGGATGGTTTATAGTTTTGGACTTGTAAATGCTAGAAATGCTAAATATCTATAACACTGGTAGTGTTGTAAGTGACAAATTTTGTTAACTAGTGTTTATAAATTATAGGGTTTGCAAATTAAACTTCATTAAATGAGAACTTTTCTGCTTGAAAATAGGACCTCGAGGCTAGGGTTTTCACACGGGGCAAGAAGTTTTAAGTCAAATCAAACATTTCAAACTAAGTATATATCTAAAATGCTCAGCAAGATCCACCAGCTTCATTACTGAGTAGATTTAGCTGTCTATGGGCAGTGTCCGTGTTTAAGGATTTTAGGTTTTAATTTGTATTTGGATAGCACTGTACAGTGTTTTTCATTTGAACTTTTGAGTCCTTTCAAGACCCTTCTTCAGAGAAATTACAAGATCGATAATTTCTGGGTTGCCTCTTTCAAACCACAAACCATAGTTTGTATTTATTTTGAACTTGTGACTAGGAAACATGCACCAGCTAGTATCCCATCTTAGTATCCAAAGGACAACATATTTGGTAGGGAAACTTCTCTTGCTGGGCATGCATAGGTGAAACTATTGTCTCTTATGGTGAAGAAGATTAGAGTGCTTCCTGGTGCAATTACTGGTAATTACTGTCTTACTGTGCTTGCCTTGCCTTTCATAAAATGTGCATGCTTCCCACAGAGAATTACTCTGTTCCAAGATTTGAACTTGGGCATCCTAAACAATCATGGGTTAGCTTTTGAATCTTGAATAAATAAGCTCAAAATAAACAAACTTTAAAGATATTGTTGATGGGTTGCTCTATCTAAGCTAATTGTCTTTTATTAGTTTCTTTCTTGAGGAGTGGATTCCTCAGTTTCCCATAAAAGTGACTACCTTTGAGTAAAGCTCTGAGTTACTTCTTGTTCAATCTTTATTATAATGTTTAATCCTTTGTACTTCACCTGATAAACTAAGGCATGACCACAACTTTTCTTGTATTGAATAATCAAACATGATTAGTTGGAATCTTTTCAATCATGTCATTCCTTAGTAACATTGAATAATACCTCCTGTCTGTTGTTAAGATCTTTCTCAAAGTTTCCTATCATGTCTATTTCATGATTTTTTATTTCTTATACATTTATTTTTTTATTTGCAGGGATTGGCAATGCAACATTTTAAAGCAGCAACAACTAGAAAGAATTGAGATTGATATACAAGCAGCTATGAAGTTCTAAAGCTGCATTTTACTGCTTGCACAAATGATTATTGGATATACTTGTAATACAAAATATTTGCTTTTAAAAAAAGCTATAATTGCATAACTATGGAGAAACTCATTATACTGAATAAAATGTGTTGTGATTGAAGATCTATTTAGCCCATAACATTAGTACCCGCTTCTTCTTATCTCTTAATAGAAGTAATGAAATGTATCTTGCAGAATTACTAGAATGTAGCTTTTGAATATCAATGTTTATTTCCTTTGTGTGATTTTCATTTAAAACCATGGAATTTTATTACCATCCTTTGTCGCTTGACAGCCAAAAAGCATGCCAGATTTTCTTGTAATGTGATGACAAGAAATACGGCTGGTAGATGTCCTGATATCTGGGTATGCCAGCAACCGCGTATTTTCCCTGTATCACTGATGCTGTAATCTCAATTTTTGTTACTTTCAATTGTGTTTCATGAGATAACAATTGCCGCTCAGGAGACTACATTTTGTTGATAAATCAATTTGAAAACCCTTAATAAAATAACCTTTTTGGTCACATCTCTCTTAAAACCCTTCAGGCTTTCTGTTGCTTAAAACCCTTCACGCCTTCCCATGGTACTTTGCTAAGCACCTGAGAATCACAGAATGAAACAAAATAATAAACTACAAAAAACAAAAGCAACGATCAAAGACCAACTGCAAAATACTAATAGCACTCATAACACTGTTTTTCCTACACCCAGACTTGCTTAAGGCAGGACTCCAGCTCGCGCAGAGCCCTTGTTTAGTTTAAGTTTTATGTATTTTCAATTAAGTTTTAGGTAACTTATGATTTTTTATTTAAAAATAAATTAATAAAGATTTTAATGAATATGTAAAAAAAGTATTAGATGAATATTGTATATGTCAATATTTTATAGATGAAATAATAAAGTTTCTATAAATTATACATTCTTTCTCATAGTTAATTAAGATATTAAATGAATGATTATTAAGGGTATTATGATTATGAAATAAATGTCTATTGAACTACAAGATCCTAAATGAGCTATTAAAGAATATCCATTTCATATTCGGATTGGACTCGGATTATGTCTACTGCTCTGCGGTGGTCTGCTGCTAGGGCAGCGATGCCCTAGCTCCTGCTGCGTGGGTGCTTCTGCTGTGTGCGTACCTCTTGTGTGGGTGCCTGTTGTTGGCTGCTGCTTGCGAGTGTGGGTGGGGTGGGGTGCACTGGGTGGTGCGCTGGGTGTGGTGGGGTGCTGGCGGTGTGGGGTGTGGGGTGTGCGGTGTTTTGCAGACAGTGTGGAGTCTTGCGTGGGGGGTTGTGGGGTGCTGTGTTGGGTGGCTATCGGAGGTTGCGGGGTGTGGCTTTTGGTGTGTGGGGTGTGGAGGCTGGTGTGGTGGGTTTTGGGTGCGAAGTTATGGTTGGGGTCCCCAAGATTTTGATGCTTTCGGGCACAAAGTCGTCTCCGACTTCCTTTGCAAACATGCATGTTTCGTCGATGGATTCCTCGTTTGTGGGTGAGAGCTCCAAGCTTAAAAAGGTGAAGGGGTGTTTTCCACGATGTAAAGATCGCCCAGTTTTGGTTATTTCTCCAGAATCTGTGCAAGAGGACTTCTCTTATTGGAGTCAACATGTTCTTATCTGTAAATTTATGGGTATCTGTATCCCCCTTTCGGCTTTGGAGGCTTGGATTCGTAGATCCTGGCAAGTTGAAGGTGACTTTGATATTTTGGTTGTTGGAAATGGTTTTTTCATGGTTGATTTTTCTTGCATGTAAGATTGCAACCGTGTTTTTGAGGGGGGGCCGTACTTTTACAATCATGTGGGATTGTTCATGAAACCCTGGCATGGAGGATTCAATGCAGCTAAGGACTTGCCTTCCCGGGTCCCTGTGTGGGTCCGTCTGCCATGGCTGCCGCTGGAGTTTTGGAGAGAGGATATTTTGCAGAGGATTGTTGCTTTGTTAGGAAAGCCGACTGCCATTGCTCAGAATACTTTGGATTAAAAGGTATTTTCATTCGCTCGCATTTGTGTTGAAATTTATTTAAATAATCCTTTACCAGATTCTTTGGAAATTTGTATTGGCTCTGCCTCGTGGATTCAGCAGTTAGATTATGAGTCCCTCCCTTTTCGATGTTGATTTTGTCACGAGTATGGACACCTTCAACGCCAATGTCCTAGGACTACTAGAACGGTGGGGGTTTCTTCTCCTCCTTCTTCAGAGCCTTCAACTGAGAAGGGAGATAAGGGCAAGACGCCTATGATTGAGGCGGGACCGAATGATGGTTTTATTCCTGTTAAGTCGAAAGCTAAGGGAAGGGGTCAGAAGCGGCCCTTTAAAGATAAACAAAATGATCAAGGTTTCAACCGTTTTGAGGTTCTAGATAGTCCGGCCTTAGAGGAGGGGGTCCCAGCTGAGATCTTGACTGGAGCCACTAAAATGGATACAGGGATGGAATAGGCTATTGTTGTTAAGGATAACCCTTCGCTGGTGGTGCAGGGGGGTGTCGAGCCTCCTAATGCTTCTATAGATCTACAGGATGATATTATTTTAGCGGATCTGGCTAAGGAAGCGTTGTCTTTAGGTAGAGGTCGGGGTACGTCTCCTGGTCTTGAGGTGCTACAACGCCCTCTCAAAAAGGGGCATTTCGACAATTCCACTAAAGTTGGCTGTAAGAAGGATGCGGACAAGCTTAAATTTACTAGGGATTTTTTGGTAGAATCGGGGTCGGTTAAGACCATTGAGGCCCACTTTGTCCAACCTTCCTCATGATTATTCTATCATGGAATGCAAGGGGGTTGAATAGCACCTCCTGTCAAAAGGCTATTCAAGATCTGATTGGGGTTCACTCTCTGGATATTTTCTGTGTGTAGGAGACCAAACTTCAGGTGGATCTTATGCTTCAGCTCTCTCCTTGCATTTGGGGTTCTGGGTAGTGCCAGTGTATTGGGTCTAGGGGAAGTTCTGAGGGTTTGGCTCTTTTTTGGGATCCTCGTAAGGTCGTTCCTCGCTGGTGGATCTCTAGTCATTCCTCTATTTTTGTGGTGGCTTCTGTTTTGGATTCTAGTGAGACTATCTTAGTTAGTAATGTTTATGCTCTGATTGATATTCGTGGTAAAATCCAGCTTTGGGCCCATATCAGGTATGTTAGGTCTTGTGCTCCTTATTTGCCTTGGATCTTAGCTAGAGATTTCAACTCTATGTTGTGTTTGGAGGAGAAAAGAGGAGGGCTTCTGAGACTGGGTCTTGCTTCTGATCTGTTTCGAGCTAATGTGGATTCTCTTGCTCTTGTTGACATTAAACCCTCCAACGGCATTTTTACTTGGAATAATAGGCGGAGTGGGTCTGCTGCAATTTCAGAGCGGTTGGACAGATTTCTGGTCTCTTGCTTTTGGGTTGGGGGCAGTTTGGTCACTTGCTCTGAGATCCTAGATTGGTGTGGCTCAGATCACTGGCCAATTAAGTTTTCTGCTTCTTCTCTCCCTAATTCTAAGAGCCCTCCTTCCAAATTTCAGCTTATGTGGTTGCGTGATTCGTCCTTATATAATCTGGTTGGTCAGTGGTGGAGGGATGGAGCTCCTACTTATGGTACTGCTATGTATGCTTTCGTCAAGAAGTTGCAATATGTCAAGTTTCATCTTAAGCGTTGGAACAGAACGTGCTTTGGCAATTTACGGGTAAAAAAAAGGAAGCGCAGGAGAACCTTGCTATTATTACACGCCAAATTAGTGATTTGGGTTTTTCAGAGGCTCTTGGGTATGCTGAGTCCCAAGCCCTGAAGGTGGTGGAGGAGTGGGAGCTTCATGAAGAAATTTTTTGGAAACAAAAAGCCAAGGTTGATTGGTTTCAAGAGGGTGATAGGAATACTACTTTCTTCCATCATTCAGTGCAGGCTCGTCAGAATAAATGTCATATCCCTTCTCTTGTCAATCATGAGGGCTCTTCAATATCTTTGTGAAATGCTTTGTCTAGAGAAGACCATCAGTTCTACTCTGCTCTGTTCATTGAGGACTCCCCCCCTGCTGAGGCTGATGAAAACATGGTTATTTCCTGTATTCTTTCTTTGATCTCTAATGACTTGAATGCTTCTTTGATCCATCCGATTACTTGGGCTGAAGTGGAGGAGGTTGTGTTTGGGATGAATAAGGGAAAAGGTCTGGGCCTTGATGGTATACCTGTTGAGTTCTTCCAAGAGTTTTGGGATATTGTGAAGATGGATTTGTTGGAGGTGGTTCGTGAGTCTCTTCGTAATAAGCAGATGCTTCATGCCCTGAATACTACTTTTATGGTTCTCATCCCTAAGAAAGATGGAGTTGATCAGCTTGATTACTTTAGACCTATTGCGCTCTGCAATGTGGTGTATAAGATTGTTACGAAGTTGATTGCGGAAAGGCTTAAGTCATGTTTATCTATTGTTATTTCTAAGGAGCAAGGAGGCTTTGTGGAGGGCCGTCAAATTTTGGATGGAGTGGTGGTTTCCTCTGAGGTCATTCATTCCATGGCAATCTCTAAGGTCAGGTCCATGTTCATTAAGCTGGATATGGCCAAAGCGTACGATAGAGTTAAATGGGGATTTCTTTAGAAGATTATGTTGGCCTTTAGGTTTTCTTCGGAGTGGGTGAATTGGACTATGAGTTGTGTGACTTCTTCCTCCTTTTCAGTTATTGTGAACGGTGAGCCTTTTGAGCTATTCGGTGCCTCTAGGGGCCTTCGTCAGGGGGACCCGCTCTCTCCTTATCTTTTTATTATCTTGGCGGAGGGGCTTGGCCGCTTCCTTAAATTCCAGGTTTCTCAGGGTTTGATTCATGGTTGGCAGTGGGGGATGGGTCTTCCAACGCTTTCTCATCTCCATTTTGTGGATGATATTTCCCTTATGGGGCTGGCCCATATTCGGGAAGCTCAATCCTTCAGGCAAGCTTTGGATATCTACCTCGGTGCTTCGGGTCAGAAAGTCAATGAGCAGAAGTCCTCTATTTTCTTCTTTAATACTCCCTAGGCTATCCAACGAAGGATTGCTGGTATTTTGCGGTTTCAAATTGGGTCTCTCCCCTTTGTCTATTTGGGGATTCCTCTTGCTGTTGGCAGGCAGCCTCGGTCTTCTTGGCAGTTGTTGCTTGACAAGTTGAGAAAGAAGGTAACTCATTGGACTCATCGGTGGTTGTCTACAGCTGCTAGAGTTACTCTCCTTAAGTCAGCTATTCAGGCCCTCCCCATCTACAAGTGTTTTGTTCATTCGGCCCCTATGTATTTTCTTAGGGAATTTGATGCTCTCTCTCATCAATTCCTTTGGAGTGGCAACTTGATGTCCTCTAAGTGGAGTCTTGTTAACTGAGATTCTGTGTGTAGACCAAAGCAGGAGGGGGGTCTCAGCTTACGCTCTGCTATTCTAAACGGGCAGGTTCTTGCTGCTAAGCTTTATTGGCATTGGTGCACTAATCAACACCAGTTATGGGCTCAGATTCTTAACCATAAGTATCTTAGAGGTGTCGCTTCTTTTGAGGTCCCCCGCTATCCTTTGGAAGGGAGTGGCTCTATGATTTGGAATACTTTGAAAGTGGGGGCTCAGTTGATTAAGCGTGCTCTTTTTTGGATCTGTCACTCTGCATCTCAGGCTCTTTTTTGGTTTGATGCTTGGGATGGTCACCCTCCCCTTCTTTTTGATTATCCTCATCTTCAGCCCCTTTGTGATATGTTTACTATTGTTGGCTGGGACATCGTGGAGCATTACAAGATTGCGGAGCATAGTGGTTATGTGGTTACCTTTCACTGGAAGCATCCCACTGAATGGCCTCCTAGGGGGGCCGAGGGGTGCAAGCACGAGGTGGCTCATCTTTTGGGTTCCCGTACTTGTAATTCTCTACGAGGCCCGAATATTTTGGCTTGGGATGGCTCTGATAGGTCTGGGAAGTACTCTATGTCTACTAGCTATAAGCAGCTAGGTAGGCAATTGTTTGGAGATATTGAGGTCCCTTGGTGGAAGCAAGTCTGGCATAAGTTGGCTTGGCCTAAGTGCAAAATCTTCATGTGGTTAGTGGCTCAGAGCAGGTGTCTTACTTGGGATAATCTTTTCAAGCATGGCTTCCAAGGTCCCTCTAGATGTGTGTTGTGTTGTAATTCGGAAGAAAGTGTTTCTCATCTTTTCTTCCAATGCTCTTATGCTAGGGAGATCTAGCATTTTTGGTGGGGGTTGTGGAATACGCCCTGTTGGCATGTTTACTCAATAGCTAAGTTTGTGGATCGCTGGGGTAGGGCCCCTGTCTCTACTTCCTTTCTTCAAGCTGCCTGGGGCATTGGCCCTTCCTTCATTATTTGGAATCTTTGGTTGGAGAGGAATTGGCGGGTTTTTCAGGATGTGTTATTGGTGGCCCCTCATCTGTGGCAAAAAATTTTGTATTCCTTGGGTGAAATTGCTGCTGCTAAGTGTGATTTGTCTGTTTCGGTGGCCCCTTCTGATGTTGACTATTTTAAACGTCTTCATCTTCCTCCTCTACATCAACAACTTTGGCATAATAGATGTTGTCATCCTACCCCGAAGGTGAATAGGGAGGGCAAATGGTCCCCTCCTCCTCATGGGTTCCTCAAGCTTAATACTGATGGCTCTTCTCGTGGAAACCCTGGTCATGCTGGCATTGGTGGGGTTGGTCGAGATAGCTTTGGAGATGTTTAGTTTATCTTCTCAGTGTATAAGGGTTTTCATTCTAATAATCTTATGGAGGCTCAAACAATCCTTGTGGCAGTGAAGCGTGGAAGTCAATTGGGGTGGCGCAGGTTCATTTGTGAATCTGATTCCCAGATTGTTGTGAACCCGTTGAATAGGTAGAATTTAGATGATGTTAGTTGGCAGTTGGCTCTGATTGTGGAAGAGATTCTCAACCTTTGTACTTCTCTAGAATTCGTTACTTTTACTCATATTCCTAGAGAATGAAATGGTGTTGCAGATGGTTTGGCTAAATGGGCTTCAGATCATCTTCAGGACTAGAACGTGTTGGATCGGAGTCAATTACCCCTTGATTTGTCTCAACAGTTGGACCACTTGGTGGATTTGGATAGGGATGTGTAACGGCCTTGCTTTGTACTTTTCCTTGTTTTAATAAAGTTTTTACCCCTCATTTATTATTAAATGAGCTATTAAAAACATGATCATTTTTTTTACAATAATTTAGTATATATGACTTTTCATAAGATAAACATTACATAGATTGGAGTAAAAGTAACCTTGAAATCATAACATAGTTACAAAAGTAACCTTGAAATCATAACATAGTTACAAAGGAGAACCTTACCTTAGTAGTAGGCCATGAATTTATTCTATAGTAGGCATGTAAATCTCAATTATATACATCAAGATACACATATACACATAATACAAGATGAAGCCCTCAGAGCTACTAGTTATGGCCAAAAGGGAAATGGTAGTGGCGGTGGTTGTACTACTAATATTAATCTCCCTAACCTTGCTAACCTATTAACCTTGTAGTTTTCTACTCTCAATATGAGGTCTCTCTTTGATGTAGCAATACTTCCTACTCATATAATTATTGATAGTACTAGGCCTCTTGATGCACCTAATCTTCCCTTTGAAAGGAAGAAGGGTACACAAAAACTCTTCCTAACACTAATCAAGTGGCCATAGCAATGCCAACAGAGAGCGACAGGTCCCTATCATATAGTTTTCCCCATAAAACATCGGGGTCTAGAGTGACATCAGGGGGAGCCCAACTATCGTCATCTTCCTTAGTTTCTTTATCTTTATCTTCATAGCGAGATGAAATTTCCAAATCGAAATGTGGGAACCACTTAAAAGTATTAGTGGGCCAATAAAAACTACCTCCAAGAGCATCACTAGAAAGCCATCCAAAAGTATCGCTTCCACCCCCTGTCGCTCCTCCAAAAGGCCACCCTAGGTCAACCCATGGAGGAGGAGAGGGAAACCTCCTAGGAGGGCGAGAGCTGCAATGAGGAGGAGCCTAAGAACAGGAGAAAAATCCCTGGTAGAGCCACTTCACCACCAGCCCCATGAAGGTGACCAGGCCCAGGAGGAAGTGGGAGGCACACGTGCCACAGAACAAGGGACATTTTCCCACTAGTCCAAAATATCCTAAAGGTGAGAAACTTCAAGAACAACTTTTTTTTCTTTCACTTGAATTTGCAAAAGAACATTAGAGAAAATAATAGCTTTATAATATAAAGAAACAAATTTATCCATTTTGTTGTGAGAAAGTATGTAGGCATTTCTATCTTTCCTAATACTAAAGAGGATTTCTAGCCTGAAAGTGTGCCAAATCTGAGTATACTTTGCGAGGAGCCTGGGAGAGTTCCCTAGCAAAACCATATGCCAAGACAAGGGCTCTAGTTGAAATGGCTGAAAGAAGTCATGAATCTAATTCCATAGCTACTAAGCTCTGGCACAAAACTAGAAGAGGTTCTTAAATGAATCATCCTTCCCACAAAAAAAGGCATCAAGGGTCTTAGACCCCAAGTGAACAAGTCGAGACCCCACTGCTAATCCTTGGAAAATAATACACCAAGCAAAGTGGATCAGCTTTGGCTCAACACTTGTAGACCATGTAGCAAAAAATATTTTACACCAAACAGAAACCTGTATGAAAACAGCAATCACCTGTATGAAAACAGCAATCACCTGTATGAAAACAGCATGCACCTATATGAAAACACACCCCACTTGGTGTTGAATAAAAAATTTAGTCTATCTTTGTGTGCAACCATGACTTGGTTATATCTCAAGTAGCCATCTAAAAATGACATCATAGGTGATCCATTAAATACTTGTTGTACTTCATCCAAGGAAGGTAGTGGATAGTTGTCCTTTTCAAATGCTTTGTTATGGTTTTAGAAGTCTACGCATAGATGAATCTCCCCATTTTTCTTTTAAGCTAGTACCAAGTTGGCCACCCATGTGGAATACCAAACTGGAAATATGATCCTGCCTAAAATCATTTTTTTACTTATTTATGAATTACAGGATCCAATAGTGCATTAACCAGCCATTGTTGTTGCCTAAATATTTTGACCTATGGTTTGAGAGGGATTTTATGCATGATTATTAAGTGTTGTATGTTGTGAGATCCTCATAAATCTAAGCTATCACGTCCTAGTGTTGGTTTTTTTTACTGCAACCCAAAATTATTTCCCAAGAGCTTCTATGAACTCGCCACGTTTAATAAGAAAAGTCTAGGAAACACGTGGCCAACTTGACAAGAACAACGATAATGCTAATTATCCTACACTTTGGACTCTGTAAGATCCAGGAGGGTATTCCCTATAATGTGCTCTTAACATACAACATTAAATGATTCATTTGGACATGGATAAACAACAAATAGATTCCCCATTTATGCTAAAAGGATGAAATCCTTCAAGAAATTGGTTATTCCTTGAAAAGGCTCGAGTCCAGTTAACAGGGAATCGTAAACATGAATAAAGTTGATTGATAGGAGATGTTTGAATAAAAATACGCCGAAGCCATAACACAAAACGTGAGAGAATAAAAACGTGATTAGAATTCCAGTGCCATATGCCAAAGCATGATCTATATGAATCGCATTACAATCCATATATCTATACCTGAGTCTATTACTTCTTTATGAATCCTATTGTTAGCTTGCATTAATTTACTGATTAAATGAAGCATTTAACCAATCCTTTGAACCAGATCTATTATTAAACATAATTCATAGTAAAGAACAAATGAATATCAATGAAAATCATCTTGGATCAATATTTCATTAATAATTCATGCAAAGTATGACAACAAGAGAAAAAAAAACTCAAAAAATTCACATGTTTAACACAAACATGTTTATGAACCCCATGATTGACCAAGTTATCTTATCTGACTCAAAACCTTAAAACCTAGACTTACATTCATACTCTTTGTATCACTAGACTCTTATTTCTCATATCTCGGATATTTCAGCAGAGCTCTTCTCACGACCCAAAATTCTCTTTTATAAAACAAGGGAGCCAACAAGCCTCAGGCCGAAGAGTACACATTTCCATTTTTTATTGGATCGATGATCCCTAATTCAGTTACATTTTCATCATGCGATTGAAAAGGAATAAGACAAGTATAATCATTAGTTGCTATGGAAAGAAAGAAATTGCCCTTCAAAGGGCCACTTGTTCACGTCAGAAGCATCTTTAACCATTGTAATAAATTATTCCACCTCAACACCTTGTACTTGAAGTCGAAAGGAGAATGCATATTTTCAAATATAACTTTTGAGGCCAGACTTGTATTATACATGACCAAGTTGCATTTCTCACTGATAGTATTCATATTTCAAATTCATCGATGAACACCTTTTTCCATAACTCAAAATATTCCTCGGATGGCCAATTAAAAGCCATAACCTGATCAATTTTATCTCGATAGGGTGCATATTTCACCATTACTGGCATGGCCTTCTTATCAAAGTTCTCTAAGAAACTGATGACAAATGATAGTTTCTCCAATGTATTCTCCAACATACCAATGTTAGCATTTCTGCATATCTCATGTGTTTGAGAAATCATTATATTATTCATCCGATCTTTCCAAATATGTAAAGGCTTTACCTCGTCTTGACTATGTAGAATGTGTGGAAATGGAGTTAAATCCATTCCATCATATATAGCCTTTAACCCTTTGATATTTAACTCCATAGGGGCAACATACCCCTGAAAATTTTGCTCCACAACTCCCTTGACAAATTGGTAAGTTGATATAACCATAGGATACTTATCCCCATTTTTTTTCTCCTACTACCATGAATCTCAATTTCTCAATTCTAGGGCTCCATCTGTCCAGTAATGGGGTGGCCAACTCTCTATCTCTTGGGAACATTCTAAGTGGTTGCAACATTAAAGCATAGTTTGCATGAACACTATTCAATTCTCCTGGACCCTTTTGTTTAAGTGTTTCAAAATAGTGTCTACAATCAACGAATTACTCTTCCTTGCTGATTTCCATATTTGTTGCACTATCTCCTTATACTCCTCAACTTGATGAATTAATTTATCCCTAGAGAGTCCTCCTCTTGGGCTATTAGCCCTTTCAACTACAATAGGCACCTGTCCCATATTATATGGAACAATAGCTAAGGACTGTCCTTGTGAAGAGGGTTTAGATTTCTCCACTGGTGGGTCAGAGACAGTGCGGCTAGAACTAGCTTGCCCTTGAGACCTTAATGTATCCATTTGTTGCTTTAATAAGGCCAATTTAGTTTCTAACTTTGTAACCCTTTGTTGACTCTTATTATATTCAATAATAATGTCATTGTATTGGCCTCTTAGAGTATCTTGGTCCTTGGTCAAATCCTCAACAGTTGCCCTAGTGAATTTGGAAACATTTACTACCATATCAGCAGGCTCCAATAATCCAGTTGTTATAGAACCCTCTTAGAGTATCTTGGTCCTTCATCAGTTGCAAGAAGTGGCCTATTGGACCTTCTTATTGTATCGAACACCATAGCATCAACAATATATCATTTAGGAAGTAACAATACTCCACTCTTCTATACCAATTTTCGGCCCTGCTCTGGTGTTATTTCTTTGAATCTTTCCTTCATCCACTCTCTGACCTTAGACTGAACTACCTTCTCTAGAATATCAGGGTGCAAACTTCTTTCTTGTGCCACCCTCTCTGCATATAATGAGACATGTTCTCTCCATACAAAATATTTAATAGCATTAGTCTGGATAAAAGAGTCATCCATCATGAACTCTCTACAGGCCTCCATTCTTAGATCATCATTATTTGTTATTCCCCTTATTTCATCTTTTCCCAACCTTAGAGCAACTGTCCCAGAACTTGATGGAGTGTCTAGTGGGAAAGATGGCATTCCTTGATGCATTTCGTTAGGAGTAACAATGATCTCTTCATCCTCATCACCATCACAATCAACCAAATTTTTTCTTTCAATTTTTTGTCTCTTTGGTGATGAGGGACATGCCTGGTCAAAAATCCTAGGAGGGGAATCCAAATCAACAATATTTGGCAATGACTACCTTGAAGTAGACGGTGCAACATTTTTAACAACTTCACCAACCTTGTTTCCCCTTTTCCTAGAGAAAACCTTTATCTTCTTTGGGGGCTGCTAAGTAGGCCTCTCCTCCAACCTTACTTCAGGGTACTCCTCAATATTTTATGACTTTCCCCTCTCTTCCACAACCCGTTCATCATTCAAAATCCCCACCACACTCTCAAAATTGTTAATAGCATTCATATCCCTATTGAACTCACCATTAATACTGGGTATAGGATTGAAAGTAGGTATCTTTTATTGCTTCTTCTTTACCATCTTGGTAAAGGCAAGGTATTTTTACTTTTTCTCATCTTTTACATCTAAATCAAAAATGTTCTTGATAATATCTTCAAGAAAGTAGAAATTATGGACAAAATTTCAAGTCCGATGCTTGGCCTTCATTTGCGAAATTAAACCCTCAGGATCATGATTCCTAGGGCATATAGTCTTTAATCCATAAGGTCTAAGTAATGTGTACAAATCCTTCCATCCTCCCTTTGTCATAACAAAATCAACAAACATTGTATACTCAGGAAAGAAATATCCTTTCTTTTGTTCTACTGACAGATGTACTTCTTGAGCACACCCCAACTGTCTCATGATTTCTAGAAATCCAATTCTTTGAGGCACATCCTTTGGAAAAACATAAGGGTTGACATTTGTGCCATATACTCTAAAAATTATTGTATTATGATCAGGGGTAATATCTCCCCAATTGTGTGTCAAATTTAATTCAGGCCTTCTCTCCATTGGCCTCAAGAAATCATGAATCTCTTTAAGAATCCTGGGAGGATCACAAATTAGAGCCTTCTTCAACTTGGATCCAAAGACATTTTGGAGCATTACATAATCAAACTTGTGATCATGCATATCAAGGATCCTAGTCCAATATTGGATAGGCATTTCAACATTACACTCCTTCTTCTTCAATTCCATATCCTTTTCAAACACTGCCTGGCCCCTATATTAAAAACATGTGGATCAACAGGGAAAACCACCTGAAGCCAACCCAATTCTTTCCTTCCTTTAGAGCCACTAGACACCCATGCATCTTCTCTGCCAAGTAAGTGGTAAAATCATATACCACATTAAAACCTGGATGTTGGATGTTTACAACCATGTACATGATATTAGTGGGAAGAGTAGTCTTCAAGCTAATCCCTAGGACTTGGCATAAGGAACAAACTATCGTCTTGAAATAGTTATTGAAGTAATCCACGGGAAAAGGTTCTAGCTCATTCTTACCAATGACTACCTACTTCTTATTCTTCCATCTTCCCGAGGTTGCCAAATGAGGTACCAAAAGAGATGTTCTGAACAAACCCTTGGTATTTCTGTATTCTTCTCTGAAGGCCTCGAGATTTATGGTAACCATATCCCGACTCCATTCATGTAGATCAAATATTTCTGCAATTTTCTCCCTGGTTATATTTACCATTTCTATGCCAGAGTGTGTTCTAACAACTTTGGTTACAGGGTCATACCTCACAATAATATCTTTTAATAAATCTACATCCAAGTAGACTTTAGGAACCACCAGCTTGCCCAAATCCAACCTCCATGGGTTACACAAAGGAACACATAAATTCCTATTCCTAAACCAGCTTGAGAACAACTGCCATCTATTATATGGTAATTTAGCGTCCCGAGCCGCACATTTCTTGTTAGTTAATCCTTCCATGAGCAGGGGCCCATAGAACAAATCCTTTCCCTCAAGTCTTTTGTTAGCAGAGGGTTTTAATAAATCCATAATATCCTAGGAAAAATGACTAGTAATGGCCTCAGAGCCAGAGCTTCGAGCCTTGGGTGCCATTTATACAAGATAGAGAATAGCTCAAGCTAGGGTTTTTATATGTCTAACTATTATAACTCGCACCCTATAGCTTTAAATAGAAAATATTTCACAATTCTAGAAGCCTCAACAATTATCAAGAAAAGCTTTAAGATACTTTAAAGAAAATCTACTCGAACGACTTCAAGAATGGAACAAGAAGCAATCGATAATGGTTATTCAAGCAACCATAAAACCTTCTGAAAACACAAGAAATAGTATATGTGTTACTTACAGTTTCATTTACAGAACGTTAATGACAGTGAGGCTAGAAAATCACAAAGACGACTTGCTTCGCTTGACACCAAGAAATTCTTCTTTAGCATGGAAATACACACAAAAATAGAAACTCACTGATCTTTTAGATTTATTTATGAGAGAAGAGTCAAACTCGACCATTACTATTCACTCATGTCAGATAAAACAACTATAGTACAATACCAGCCTATTTCAAATGCTAGTTGCTGATCAAAAATAATGTAGGCTAGGGGAATGGCTCAGATTGAGTCAAAATGGTTTGAAAATGCCACGTTCATTCACTAGTCTTCAAGTGAACAAGAAATCACCTACTGGATACCACCTCGGCATGGAACGGTCCCCACCTTGGCACAAAACTTTACAGCATCGACGTCCATGTGTGAACAATTCGCACACTTGGTAGCATCTTGCACACCTCACACCACTTTAATAACATCAACAGGAAACTTTGTGAGGCCTGAGAGGAATGATCTAGATGTGGATCACTCCATCCGATGGCTACACAATATGCACATGAAAAAAAAATATTTATAGAAAGGGGACTGACTAGGTGGACGGGGAAATGACCTTCGAGGCCGAATATATTTTTTAGAGATTAATCTAAAACTTTTTGCCAACCCGACACTATGGAAAAATAAAATATGGTCAGGATGCAAAAAGATCGAGAGAACAGGTAAAGAGGGGCCGGTAACGTTACAACCAAAAGGGGCTAAGACCACACTTAAATGACCGACCACCATTAATAATAAGTCAACATTCAAAAAGAACACCTATGACCTAGAGTCATTTGTAAAACCCAAAACCCAACCAATTAGCTCGCCAAGGATAAAATAAAATAAACTCAGAAGGGGGGAGAAATTAAAAGCTCCACCACCTAGTATATATGTGAAGCCTTGATTGTCCCATTATTTTCTAACTTGGTATATAATTTAGCAACAATAATATTCCTTGGGTCCTCTGGCATACCCATATTGTAGGTATCACATTTACTTGCTATCTGTAACATATATTTTGGCACCACAAGACTCTCTAACACTTCTAGGGTTTTTCACCTAAACGAAGAGAGGTAGGCCAAAATGCTAATGTTGAAATTCAAAGATTAGGGGTTTGGAATATGTGTGATGTGTGTGGAGTGTGTCTAAGTGCTATAAATGGTTAAAGGAAGATAACTAGTAATGCAAGAACTAGAAAATGAAACTATCTTTGAAAACACATAATGATATGCAAAGAGATAAATTGAAGACAACACAAGACAAGATAGAATATAAAATAAGGAGTGCACCTAGAAAATGGAAGAGGTTGGAGTGAAGACTATAGATGTCCCAAAAATTTTGCAAAATATGACTTTTATGCTTGGTGGGACACTTGTGCCAAACTAGGCGACTTAGTCCAGTTTAGGGCAAATTTTGGAAAACTGCATCGGGGCTTGTTTTAGCCAAAAGGGTATCTAGATCTATAGAAATCTCATAAAAACTTGCATAGTAGGACTAAGTCACCACAACTAGGGGAACTGTCTTTTTTCACTTTTCTGAAGATTCAAAGGGGGAAGATGTCCTCAATCTGTACTTCTGCTCCTAGTAATTTCCTAGATCTGGAATTGCAGAACTCGGCCTGTAGGTGTTCTCCAAGATCCAATTAGGGTTTTGCAACCTTGAAGGCTTTCACATTTTGATGACAACACTTCTAAACCTACTCTTTGACAAACTTGTAAATAAGACATGCAAATCACACAAAGAGAGAAATCAAATGTTGGATGTTCGGGCATAGGGGTTTGCCTTTGTCAAACTCCTTTTGAGTAATTAAACCAAATGAAGATGGAAATGTAATGAAGCACGAAATATGAGACAATGGGATTAGAAAATTTCCATGATGTTATATCTTGAGTTTTTGATAAATGGTTGAAGTTTCAGCCCTTGAATGCTTCAAAAGAATGTCTTGATGACCTAGGCTGCTCAAACCCTAGATTTCTTGAGAAGAAGGTTGAATAAGAGATGAGTGAATGATTGAGGAAGATAGATTTATTGCTAGATTAGGGAATGAAAAATGAGGGGAAAAACCTTTATTTATACATGTTGTGCCCTAATTCCCCAAAAATAACACATCATAGGCTGACTTTAGGGTTTAAGAGATAAAATCCCACAAAAAATTTGATTTAATTTTTATTTTTATGCCAAATGGGACTAAGTCACCCAAGGTGGTGACTTAATCCACTTGGGAAAATTCAAGTGGATGTTGGGAATTAAAATGCGATTAATGATTCTTAACGAGATTTTCATC
This sequence comes from Sequoiadendron giganteum, assembly GCA_007115665.2. Classification (NCBI taxonomy): domain Eukaryota; kingdom Viridiplantae; phylum Streptophyta; class Pinopsida; order Cupressales; family Cupressaceae; genus Sequoiadendron; species Sequoiadendron giganteum. Next base: position 661,489,209 of record CM021101.1, on the reverse strand, counting down.
CAAAACACACTTAAGTATGACCTATAAGTGCATTAAGGGGCCATTTTAACATAAGAAAGGGTTGATTTAGTGATGACAAGCCTAGGAAAGTGTGAAGGTGTGTTACAACACCTTAAAACGCTTTGACATAAGGCTTGGAAAGGGGGGGAAAGGAGTCCAAAATCCATGGGAAAGACCCAAATGAGTGAAAAGTGTCAAGGCTACACTTTTTTGTCACACATTTAGCCCCCAGAGGATGAACTTGCTTCAAACTCACACTAAAGTAGCCCAATGGAAATGGTGAAGAATGACGAAGATGAAGGTGATCAATCCCCCGGGATTCAAGATTCTAAGTCATTTCGACATAAGTGCAAATGGACACATTCAAGGGTGAATGATATGCAACAACACAAGATACATGATCATGCAATGACAAGAACTAGAAGGAAGAGAAGAAGTAAAAGGGCTGATCAAGCTTTGATCGTTTGTCCAGGTAGTTGTGGATCAGATCTAGGTTGTTTGTCCAAAAAGATGCACGTACTCACTCTGGGGCGATGAAACTTTTGGCTATCCTTTGGGTGAGAAGGCCCAAAGAAATGGTTTAGTGAGAAATTCATGCGAGTGTTTTGGCTTCTCATCATATAATGAGAAATTCATGTCAGTGTGTTGGCTTTCCATTATACTAACCATACCAAAGATACCATGTTGATAACTTTGACAAGGTACCACAATGATTTTGTAAATGCTTTTTAAATATTATGTGAAGATTTTGTTGAAGCGGATTTTTCTTAGTTCATGTGAGGTCTTCTTCCTAAGGAGAATTGTGCCTAATGTCTCTAAGAGAGGAAAAGTCAAAGTGTCAGATCATTATCCATGGGATGCCTCATTTGCATTAGGCCACTTTGGTTGATCTTACACTCTTGGAAGGCATCAAACCCAATGACACAACCAAGAAGAGGACACATCACAAGGAAATAACAATCATACCATAGAATTTTGTAAAAGGATGTCATCTATGAATTCCCCCACTTTAAAGGAATTGCTACATCGTTACTGTGAGCAATTACTTTAAACTAGTCAAGGATAATGGAATGAAGGCATGAGAGCCAACTTGGAAATCTGTATGCCAAGTCATATGTTTCCGAAGTAGGCTACTCCATGGAGAGTATGTCACATGTGAGTCAAATTAAGGAATTTCGTCCATGTCCCAAGCTTTCTCTTATAAGTCTATGAAAGGTTAACAAGTAGTCAAAAGAGACAATGACAAGTGACATATGAGGAAAAGGCTACTGAAACCATTGCCCCCACTTAGTATAGGACAAAGGTGAGCCAAAAATGGATGATGGTATGTTGCTCCTTGCAAGGGATGTAAAACATGCAATAGTGAGTATGCTATAATGCTACAACTATCACATGAAAAGGAGCAGAAACTACTGTTATCTATGTGGATAATTAAACAAAGTTTTGGCAAAGTTGGCCTTGATGGTATACACTTTTTCGAATACGTGAGTAATGACATTGTAACTTGGTTGGTGTGAAACGTTGTTTTGAGGTGGGTAAGGGATGAATTCAGGTGTAGTATGAGTGGTTTGTTTGTGTGATGGTGGGTAAAGAATGAGAGGATTCTTAGGATGTCCCACGAGATATGTAAGAGGTTAATTGATCAAGGGGGATCTAATCGACACTTGTGTATGCATAACCTCGATGGGCTTAGTGTGATGTAGGTCTAAAAAAGGGAAATCTAGTATCATCTTTGTACCATCACCCAAGGACGACACATGACTAGTACTTGAAAGGAATTCAACCATGATACCTTCCCTAGTAGGAGAATTTTTAGGAGAACCACAAACCAAGTGTTCTTGATAGTCAAGGGTTAGTTCTTCCAAAATAACTTCATCATATGTAAGGGGAGGATCTTTTGTTTGATCTTCATGTTTATGGATAGGGGGAGAGGAGGAGAAGGCTCTAGTTGATTGCGTAAAGTGGGTATGTGCAGGATCATGATGGGCCAAAAAGTGGCAATATGTAAGCGATATGATGACCCATGTGGCCGACAACCTTTTTTTTACCCAAAAATGATGAAACAAAAAGGGTTTTTAAAGGAGATTCTCATATTTCCACCATATAAATTATGCTTTACTTTGAATTTCATAAATAATTATTATTCATTTTCTATTTGAATTATGACTAAAGTCCTGATTGATAGGCTGATTGAAAAACATCTATAGCTTTCAAATGGTATCACATTTTTTGAATCTGAAACATGTGTCACATTCTATACTTCACATACTATAGGATTTAAAAAAAAAGAATTGAATTTCATGAAGTTTTAACCAAGTTAAGGTGGTCAGACATACGAGTTTTTATATTTTTTAAAAATTCTAATAAAAAAATCATAATTAATTATTTACTCGGAAAAAATTTATAAAAGATATGCATCATATTAGGACACAAGTCCTCTACCTATATCTAAAATATTATAAGAAAATATCATGATTTTATTGTAGTTAGGGTGGTTAGACAGACACCTACTTCTTATTTTTTCCCTGAAATTTAAGTACTATTGCATTGAAATTTCAAATTTTCACCAAATAGATTTTTTTATTTTTTAAATAAACCTAGTAGTTTAGAAACTACATTCAATTTTCTATAGATTCTATTATTACACATTTTTAAAATAATATAGATAAATTTTCCAAATTTTTACGTCAAGTTGCCTAACTTTGATTTTTCTGAATTTATTGCCACTTAAGGGCCTATTTTTTCCATGATGATCCTGGACATACCCAAGTCTCTTTTTCTTTTGCCATAGTATTCACCTTGGTAGGAGAGCTTGTAATAGGTTCATCACAATTTATGTTTAAAATTGGTGAAGTAGCTTCATGACAAATAGGGGAGATAGCAAGAGAAGGACTTTTTTGTTCAAAGAGGTCTTCCCAAATGGTAGGGGCATCAGGAAAGGGAGGAAAAATATTCCCATCAGTCTCAATAAGGATATCTTCTAACACTAAACTATCTTGTTCACCACGAGGGTGGATAGTAGGAGAAGGATAATTGTCATGGTTATGGTTATAGATTCTAGATATGGTGATGTTTAGGAAGGTTTATGATTTCATTTTGTTGTGCTAAAATGTCTTCCCAAAGGGGATGAGGAGAAGACAAAACAAGATCGTCATGATTCTCAACGATTGTATCTTCTTTCAGCAAGATACCTTCATCACTAAAAGGAGAGGTATCAGGAGAAGAACAATTATGATCATCATGATTGTCTATGTTTGTATTCTCTTCTATCATATCATCCACACAAATAGGAGAGATAGGAGGGGGTGGAAGTTGAAGACAAGTGTCAATGTTTTCATGTGCTAGACTCTCATAACTAGGGAATACATTGAATGAATGATTAAAATGTTTATTAATCAACTTTTTCTATGAAATTTTAGAAATAATTGAAACTAACATTTTTGAAATGTAAAATGCAATGTAAAGACTTAAAATGAAATGCAATTTTTAGATATCAAACAAGGTAATTTACTAATTACACTATACAATAATCTGAAAATGAATGTTGTAATTGAAAAAATGAAAATGTGCAATGCATGAAATGAGCTAATTTGAGCTAAATGTAATGAAATGCATATTATAGAAACACAACCAATTGATACAGATAGGTAAGGGCAGCAAATAGAAGCTTAAAAATAGGGATTTTAGCTGTGTAAAAGGCAGTTTCAGGGGCCTGAAGGGACTAAGTCGCCCAGGGTGGTGACTTAGTCCACCTTGTGATTTTTATGAGAATTTGCAGAATATTGTGATGGATGTAGGTGGTTTCTATGTTGTAGAATGTAGAACTAGCATGCAAATGCATAATTTTAAAATTTTTTAATTATTTGAGATGCAAAAATACAACCTATATGCACTTTCACTAATGCAAAAATTTGAAACCCTAGAATGCAACTTCACTAATGCAACATGCAATTCAAGATAATTCTAGGAAAAGGAAGGACTCTAAACTAGAAAGGAAGGGTATTTGAAGGTCGGGTTCACAAAAATGTAACATAGATTCTGGCACCACAAGACTCTCTAACACTTCTAGGGTTTTTCACCTAAAAGGAGAGAGGTAGGAAAAAATTCTAATGTTGAAATTCAAATATTAGGGGTTTGGAATAGGTGTGATGTGTGTGGAGTGTGCCTAAGTGTTGGAAATCGATAAAGGAAGCTAACTAGTAATGCAAGAACTAGAAAATGAAACTATATTTGAAAACACATAATGATATGCAAAGAGATAATTTGAAGACAAAACAAGACAAGATAGAATAGAAAATAAGGAGGGCACCTAGAAAATGGAAGAGGCTGGAGTGAAGACTGCAGATGTCTCAAAAAATTCTACAAAATCTGACTTTTATGCCTGGCAGGATACTTATGCCAGACTGGGCGACTTACTCTAGTTTAGGGAAAATTTTAGAAAATTGCATTGGGGCCTATTTCAGCCAAAAGGGTATCCATATTTGAAAAAATATCTGAAAAAATTTCATAGTGGGAGTAAGTCGCCACAACTAGGAGAAGTATCCTTTTCCACTTTTCTAAAGATTCAAAAGAGGAACTTATAGTCCTCAGTCTGTACTTTTGCTCCTGGTAATTTCCCAAATCCAGAACTGCAAAACTCGGCTTGTAGGTGTTCTCCAAGCTCCAATTAGGGTTTTCTCAACCTTGAAGGATTTGACATTTTGATGACAACACTTCTAAACCTACTCTTTGACAAACCTGCGAATAAGACCTACAAATCACATGAAGAGAGAAATAAATATTGGATGTTATGGCATGGGTTTTCCTTGGTCAAACCCCTTTTGAATAATTAAACCAAATGAAGATATAAATGTAATGAAGAATAAGCATGAAATATGAGACAATGGGATTATAAACTTACCATGATGTTAGATCTTGAGATGCCACAACAATTGTTGAAGTTTTAGCCCTTGAATGCTTCAAAAGAATGTCTTGGTAACCTAGGTTGCTCAAACCCTAGATTTGTTTGAGAATAAGGTTGAATGAGAGATGAGTGAATGATTGAGGAAGATAGATTTTTTTCTATAATAGGGAATGCAAAATGAGGGGAAAACCCTTTATTTATACATGTTGTGCCATAATTCCCCAAAAATAACACATCAGAGGCCAACTTTAGGGTTTAAGAGACAAAATCCCATAAGAAATTTGATTTAATTTTAATTTTTATGCCAAATGGGAATAAGTCACCTAAGGTGGCGACTTAGTCCACTTGGAAAAATTCAAGTGGATGTCGGGAATTAAAATTTGATTAATGATGCTTTACAAGATTGTCATCTGAAACACACTTAAGTAGGACCTATAAGTGCATTAAGGGGCCATTTTAAAATAAGAAAGGGTTGATTTAGTGATGACAAGCCTAGGAAAGTGTGAAGGTTTGTTAAAACACCTTACAACGCTTTGACATACGACTTAGAAGGGGGGGGGAAAGGGGTCGAAAATCCATAGGAAAGGCCCAAATGAGTGAAAAGTGTCAAGGTTACACTTTTTTGCGACACACTATCAGTTCTTGTTTAGCACTCTAATCTATTTGTCATAGCTGGTCCATGTCAAGGAGTCATTCTAGCTACACCATGCCTCTAAGGATCATGTTAGTCTTTAAATTAATTACCCCTTCTCTATCCAATTCTTCTCCTTCTAGTTCTAATTCATCTATCATATGTGTTGTGAACACATCTAAGCTAGTGATGAAATCCAAGATACATTATTCATCTTTGAAGACCTTAAAATTAGTTAAATTATTAGGTACTGAGGGTGTGCGAATCAACTCCACCATGAACTTCTTTAATCCTGAAAGTGATAATGGTTGTAATGTGTTGGCTTCTTTTGCTAATGCATCAGTTGTATGGTTCCTACTTAATGGGATCAGTTGGATGTTAAAAGCATAAAAGAATTCTATCAAATCCCACATGTGATGCTAGTAGTTTGTTAGTCTCTAGTAGTGACAAGAATATTGATTTCTCCCTTGTTTTACTACTAGCTCTAAATTTCCAAAGACCTACAACACCTTCACCTTCTTTCATATTTCCATGAGGATTCCATGTACTAATGCCTCATATTTAGCAATATTATTCGTGTAGTGAAACTACAACTGATAAGAAAAAAATAAGGTCTTACCATTGGGACCAATCAAATCAAACCCTGCTCTAGCTCCTTGCTTAGATTTTGAGCCATTGAATCTCAGTGTACAAAATTTGGTCTTGTCCTTACTATCTTGGGTCACCTTAAATTTTCATTGTGGTACCTTTTCGGGTTGATTCTTTGGCATAGTGGGTTATTCTTATGTTATTGTACTTACTTCTATCTTTTGATTTCTTATACTACAGCCTGACTTAAAAAACATTCAAACTTAGAATGTGCTATGACATGGATCCTACACCAATAAGGTAGAAAAAAATCCTTAAAGTTGACATTACCTCCCAAGCTTATTTTATCATTAATTTATCTCACCATAAATGCCTGGAATCCTTCAAATAGTCCTATATCACCATCTATCTGGGATTCATGTCATCTTTCTTAATGCATTCTTATGTGCTACTAGGGATTTGATTTTGATCTTTTAAGCCTCAAAATGTACTATGCAACATCAACACCTCTTTAGCCTCCAATGCTATAGGGGTATAAAATCCAATTCCAAAAATAATACCTCATTATTATTATTGTATTATTTTATCATGTGTTTCATGTGAGGTTCCCTATCTATCCATATCTGATTTAGAAATCCCTTCCACAAAATCCACATATGAGAAAGATTAGTATGTATATATACATTCAAGGTTTCAGTCCAGTCCCTACTTAGGATCATGTTGTATGTATCAAGTATATCTACTACCTGTCTATCTATCAATCATTGAACCTAGGGGTCAGATTCTAATTGTACATGGATCCTATTTATTTCTCTCATAATAGTTACCTTTGTTTTATCTGACTCCATCAACTTCCATTGAAAAGGATTAGGAGTAAGCTTGAAAGCTTCACATACAACAAGTGGCATGAAGTTTGTTGAAGCACTTAAAAATAAAAAGGATTTATGCAATATTTTTCCAAAGATACACAATGCTAGAAAAAATGGAGGAGCCTCATGCTTGTCTTTGAATATGCTAATAGGGGTTTCAACTTGAGAAACTTGATCCTTTTCTTTCCCCTTATGCTAAATTTTTTCAGCTATAGTCTCAACTATGGGTATGAGATATGAAGCTTTTGGATGAACAAAATATTTTATTGAAATAAAGAATTCATTTGTTATATTTGGTACATTCAATAACTCAAAGAGAGACTTACCTTCATCTTATTAAGTTCTTCAACTACATACTATCCCATCTGAACAATTTTTGATTCAGCATGTGATACCTTGGTGAAGTATTGTGTGGGTACTTCTAGTAGTGAGGTATTATTTCTTGCATTAGGGTCAAATAGAATCCCAAGATTATTTGGTGGAGTGGAAGTCATAAAATGACCCCCAACTTTCCTATTTTACAAGTCATATCTTCTCTAATGTAGAATTTGGACATCATCTCCCTTAGGGTGTTCAAATTCTGGATCAAACAATTTGGCAAGGGACTCCTCATTGCATATGAAATCTAACTCAAATGATGGTACTAAGGAAACCTCACCTTCAGCTTCATTATCCTCTTCCTTAGGAAATGGAGCACTATTTACCACCAGGATGAAGTTGTAAGGATGAGAAGGGACTATTTCACATCCAGATACAAATGGATTTTTTGTGCTCTTGACATTCTACACTTCTAACTAAAATATGCTTGTTGTAATTTTAAACTCAGGGAAATTCAAATTTTAACAGTGATTGGTATTATGTAGCCTACACCAACCAAACATTGTTGCTTTAGATAAATACACTCTAACAGGAGGATTTTTAGATGTATTTTTTTATGTCTATTAGAGATGGGACTCCACCATTATTGGGATGAGTATTCCATGTTATGTTTTTCCTTGAATTTTTTTTATTTTTTCCTTCATTCTACCCTAAACTTTGACCTTGATCATGGTTGTAATTTTACTTGAATTTCCTCATGGAATTATTCAACTAATTATTTTGATTTTTGAGGTAAGTCACCTCTATAGAGAGCTTCTTCATTTTTTTGGTGAGCTCCTTAATTTCATCCTTTTCCACAAGGGTCTTTTCTGGAGAAAAAACTACAAATACATGGGCTGCGATGCAAAAGGATTTTGTAAATATGCGGGCTGAGTAGGGTGGATCTGTTCCAATGGAGGTCCTAGATGTGGTACTATCTGCATTTGCAAAATCTGATTCATAACAAGAGTATTGTTATCTAAAGCCTGACTTATCCCTTGAATCTAATTTTTACTTGTTGCATGAGTCCCAAAGAGTTGGTAGGTCCAGAAATATTTTATCCCTGATTGATGTTGACCTTCAATTATTTAGCATAAGAATTAACCAATTAAGTTGGGGCTAGATGTACCCTTTTTACGAAGGTTGAAGTAAGACTATTCAAGGTTGCATAGTAAACTTTCCTTATTGATGCATCATCAATGACATAAGGTGTCTACAACCTGGTGTAAGCCATATCGAACCTATTATTGAAGGAACTTATAGGTTCATTGTCTTGTATCTTAACGACAATGAATTGGTGGTACAATTTAGAAGCACTAGTGGGGATCTTTAATTTCCCCAATAAAGTGTCCTCCAAGTTCTACCAAGTTCAAATTAAACCTTTGGACAAGTGGATGAACCAATAAAAGGCATCTTCCTCTAAATAATAAGGAAAAAGTCTACAGGCTACATTTTGTGATCAATCATTCTATTTTTAAGGTCTCCCTCAAAAAATTTGACATTCTCCTCAGTAGTTCTATTAAATTCATTTACCTAAAACTTGGAGAAAAATTTCATATGGTTTTTAAGCATATCATGATAATCATTGAATTCAAGGGGTGAAGGTTTATCTGGTAGACAAGCCATTGGTGGAGATTTGTGGCTACAAATATGGCTATAGTTTTGGTTGTGGCTATGGCTTTGGTTGTGGTACTACATATGCAATTTCATAGGAAAATGAAGATGGAATGGAGGAAATAGATGCTACAAAAGTTGAGGATAGAGATGAAGTGGAAGTGGAAGGTGGAGCTAATGATGATTTCCCCCTATTTTAGTTCTCCTAGCTTGTGTGGGAGATCCAATCTCTTAGAGTTATCCTTTTTTTGGTGTAGATCTGAGTATTCTACGAAAACTATCAAGATAAATTTATCCTATATGATCCATTTTTTTCTAAATAGCCCTTTCTAGTACTAATTTTGTTGATGACTATTTTTACACTATGTTGGTCTTTCCAATTGATGGTCTAGCATCTCCTAAAGGGTAGCTACTCCTTATACTCAAAGACCCTAGGTCAGTGGCTAATGAACATGAGATGACTGATTGGAAAGCATCTTTTCTAAACTTTAGGCTTTGTAGGACCAAGGTGGGTATCACTATACATTAAAGAAGATCATCATACTACAATGGTGGAAGGACTTCAATGGGATAAATCATCTACACAACCTTCACTATCTTTGGTACTGTATGGTAGTATGGAAATAAACATAAAAGAAAAAATAGGAAATTAAAAAGGTTTTCTTGAATTGAAATTGGATCCACCTCAGACTTATTCTTATGAACATGGATTGACCAATGCCTTATCCACACGAAGTCCAGAAATGAAGTAACACTCCTACAATAGAACCACCCTGGCTTCTTATAAACTTGCTACCTTACAACAAGAAACCAACAAAGGAATAAAACTATCAACTTCTTTAAAATCCCTATTGTATCATCACTACCCTAAAATATGATATGAAATAAATTACTCCACTCCTTGAACAAAAGCTAACAAATCAAACATTCAACATCAACAAATGTGATTGAGAACCAAAAAAAATCCTTGATTATATTGATTCAAAGATAGTGAGTACAAAGCTAGAGATTATAATAGAGATGATATAAACATAAAATGAAAAATGCAATGAAAAATTAGTTCATCTATTGTTATTATAGAGAAGAAATAAAATGAAAAACATAACATATCCTTCCTAAGTGCAAAAATCACTATATAGACTAAGACAAAGACTTACAAAAGTTTAGAGAGAATGGAACCACAAAAAAAATGTATAAAATTTGTCTTTATAGTGTTGGCATACCTTAGTTTGAATTTTAAATCGCAAACCCTAACTGAATAGGGTTTTGAAAAAATCACCTAGGTCAAACCACAGTCTGCAAAGAATTTTCCCCAAAAATGGTGCAACCACTAGAATTGAATGCCCCTGAAACCTTGAGCACACTCCAACAGAGTCTCTTTTGAAAATAATCATGGAACCCCTAGGAAATCCATGATCAGAGTTAGGAAGAACATACCCTAACATCAATATTATCCTCTACAACACATCAAGACATCAATGGTGTCGCTCAATAATAAATTCTTCTTGGGAGAAGCAAAAACCCTATCTATAATTATCCTATATTGATCTTGGTAGCTGGTTGAAATTGTGCCCTTACTTTTGGCATTCACCCATGAATATTATAACAACTAGCCATGTACATTTGAATATAGGCCTTCAGATACGAGATGGACAATCGAGATTAGATCCCCATCGATCTTTAAAACATCACTGGTGATCTCCATCCCTAAAAAATCACATGAATCACAACAACGATGTGAGTCAGACAAAATCATGGCAATAATATTTCACCACCTATAGCACTGACCATTCAAACTATAGGCACTACCATCTCTTCACATGATAGGAGAGTCCACATGTCAACCACCCGCTAACCCCGCAACTCATTATTTTAATAGAACGGGGTGCATGGGGAGTGGTCGAGATTAAATCTCAGAAAAAAATATTTCCCCTTGGTTCCAAGCTTATAATATCAAGCATGTTAGATGGATATCAGGCCTTGCGCTAGCAATGGTACACATGTCCTCAACCTGCTGACCCTGTCGCTTAATATTTTAATCAGGTGGGGTGTGCAGGGAGTAGCCAAGATCAAATCTTCAGATCTAGTGGTCGGTAATTCTATGCACGCCAAAAAAGTTAGTTTTAAAAGGGGACCCAACTAGGTCGACAGGAACAAGACCCTCTAGACAAAGACTTAAGACTTAAGTCATAAATGGGAAAATTCACTTCACCCGACTTAGGAAAAGGGTCAAAAATTAAAAGGGGGCCGCACTTAGGAAAATGGGAAATGATGGCACAAAGTCATAACTTAAAAGGGGTTTGACTAAGCAGGCGTAAAAATCCAAAGACAAAATAGAACTCAACTAGGGCTTAAGAATTTTTCTGACAAAAGATGAAAACCTGAGGGGTTTTAAACCCTAAGAGAAAACCTAGTGTATGAAGAGTGAACCCTAACCCTCAAGAGACTCAAAATCTCAACAAAATCACCATGGATTTTGCAACTTCCACCACACTACACAAAATAGATAAAACAAAAATTTCTTTATCTCTCTTGAAAGGAAAATTTCCTCAAAAAACTTCATAAATTGACCTCAAGGCTTCAGATGTCAAGTATTGACTTGCAAAGAAAACTTTGTGGTAAATGTGATTTGTTGGTTTCACAAGGGGCATTTATGGTTCAAAAAAGAGCTGAAAACTTATAAGACTAAGGGTTTTTTAAATATGAGGATTGGTTAAAAATCTACATATATTTTATAGATCTACAATCTAAAAATAACTATAACTTAAATCAAATATAGTAGTTTTGTGATTCTAAAAAGATAAAGGGTTTGGAGGGATCCTAATTCTGAAAACCTAAGGAAAATTGTAACAATGGTTGATGTTGTAGATGAAAAAACTCCCAATAAACTATTTTTTTCTTAATCAAGGTCAAGCCTACAATACTATAGAAATAGTGCAATCAAAGGAAGTCTTAGGATTTCCAGTCTGCAAACATTCATACATACACCCTAAATCTTGGAATAATATGCATATACATCCATAATTTAAATAATGATATTAAATAGCTTAGAATAACCATGCACTACAATTTACAATAAACAAACTAAAAATGGTATAAATAGGAAATTCATTAAATACCTTCAAAACTTTTCCATTATTACAACTGAACTGAAACTAAAACTGAAAATAAAACTTGAAGAAGGAACCATGCATGCACTCAAAAATAACAAGGAAAGCTCAACACTTCAATTCCTTTTCTTGTATGGCCTCCAAAATGTTATTACAACAATTCTAGTTCAACCCCTTACAAATGATAGGAGGCTGCCTTTTATAAATAATTTTTCCAGTATCAACGGTGGAGATAACTCAACGCCAAGGGCCAAGATTAAACTTGCATTAAATATTAAATACATTTGCAAATACCCCAATTTTAAAATAGTGTCACATGTGAACCTAGGAGAATGGAAAATATAGTAATACTTATGTATTAAATATATCCTACAAAATCCTGGAAAAATTGGGTGCACAGACTTTTATGTAACTAACTTTATAGATAGATAGAAATTAAAGAAATTTATCATCTATTAGAGGATTTCCAACATCCTTTTCTTTTAAAGTAAACTTGACAAAATGAGTGAGAAATGTTGTTATTTTTTCATCAAGTGGAGATAGTGCAACATGAATTTTTTAACCCAATGCTTCATAATATTACATTAGATCCTTGTACAGATTGATGCAAGATCTTTTATGTTTAGTCATTTCTTCTCAATGCACTGAAAACCTTGCAGCAACATCCAAAACCTCCTATTCAAATAATCTTTTGGCCTTTTCTATATCTTCCTCTACCAATTCTACCTGTATATTTTATCATCTAAATTTACTATTCTAACAACAATTCCAATCATTTCATAGAGAAATTGATTATAGTCTAATAGTAGTTGATTAATCCTATCAGTAATAATTTTAATTTCCGACAAAACTTGTGTGATCATTTAATTTTAGAAATGTAGTGTGTGTAACCAAAAATTTGTCTTTTTAATCTTTTCCTTAGCCAATATATTCTCCTTCAATTTTTTAAAATAAAATCTTCTCAACAACCTACAACTTGGGATACATTCTCACTCATAATAGTTCAAAAAGGCATCATAGTCCTCAGTCTCTTTATCAATTTCATCCTTTAGAATCAAAAAATTACTATACATCTTTGTTGCCACACCAATTACCTTATCTCTAGTGGCAATAATGTTGTTGAGCCATTGTAAAGTTACTTAAGCCCTTGAATTCATCTGTTCCATTCTATTGATGTCCTCCTTTGATAAGAGTATAGGGGAAACAATCTCAATGAGAATTCTTTGCTTTGGGGTGACCAATTGTTGAATCAATGTTGTCAACTATGCCACTTGTGCTTTGATCTCTCTTTGTGTCCTAGGCCTTGTCCAATCTCCTCAAAATATTTGGGATTGACCCCTAGAATTCATCGATTTCTTGAGTCCTATTTGTTGGCTCAATGTTAATTGAATAAATATTGTACTGAGAAGGCAAAATGGCATCAACATCGTTGTCCATAGCTAGTGTGGCTAGGTGCACCCTCCTCAATCCTGAGGCATCCTTTGTGATGTGTGAGCGGACCTTAGCTTTCTTCTATTCCCTTAGTTATCCCACTCATTCCAAAATAACTTTAAAACTAGCTCTCATGTCCCTGATAAGAGGCGCCTTGTCCTCAATTGGTCCTTTAACCATGTCGGCATTGTCGCTTGAGAATAAGAAGGAATTTTGAGCAAACCTTTCTTTTGCAGCTTCATGGTCTAATGACTGCACTATATTTTCTTCCTTATTCTCTTCTTCTAGCCTTTCTTATTCTTCAATTGCCCTACCTTTTTCTTTATTATCCCTTTCTTCTTTAATATTTTTTTTTGTTCTATCCTCCATCCTTTCTTCTTAATACAACTCCTCCTCATAGACTTTCTCAATTTTCTTCTCTTTCAAAAGTTCCTCATCCTTGTGCTCATCTGCATTATCCTCCTTAGGCTCCAAAATTTTGATTCCTTCACCTGAGTCAACATAATGATCATCATATTTTGGTGTAGTAGATACTTCTTCTGATGTAGCCATATCTTTGAAATTCTATCTTTCTTTCTATTTCATTTATTCCTATATTTTATCTACATTTTCAAATTTTGGAGGCTCGAGCACTAGCTAAGAATAGGTAAGGGGTAAGGTGGAAAAAAGTTGATCTATCAAAGGTTTATTCTGTGAGGATAATAAGACCTCTGAAAATTGATTTGGTAAGATTTGGAGATAGGCTAAAAAGGATTCAGGCAAGGTGATGGAAGAAACAGTAGGGTGAATAGATGGAATTGTAGGTGATAAGGTAGAGATAGTGAATTGGGGAATAGATAGAGTGGAGGAAGAAGGGGAAGAAGTGGAGGAGTAAGAAGGAGAGGATTCCACCAAAATGGTAGAAGTGAAAGGAGCAAAAGATGTGAGATGGATGGAGAGATCAATGGTCGACGAAGAGGAAAGAATGGGAGGAGGAGAAGGGGAGACGAAAGAAGGTGGAGAAAAATAAGGAGGATAAGGTGGAAGTAGATGAGTGTGAGATGGTAAAGCTTATGAATCTTTTGGTGGTGATGGTTCTTCCCTGATTGTATTTAGTACTATTTTTATAGCTTTCTTCAACTTATTAGAAGTGGGCATAGTACCCTCTGCACCCTTTCTCTTATATAATCTTTGCTTCTTAGTAGGTTGTCTCTCTTGCACTTCTTTTCTCTTTCTAGCCCTTTGTCATAAGGTGTGTGCCCTTGGTCTCCTTTTTCTATGGAGCCTAATGCTTTGGTTTTTGACATGGCTTAATCACCTCCCATGGATTCATTAACTTTGGAAGTTGTATTGGAAATTAATAGGTTGATATTTTGGTGTAACAACAACGGTCTTTGCAAAAACAAATTATTAGAGCCTGGGTCATGTGTTCAAACCCATCGCTTGCACTAGGGTGATTTTTGGAAGGTGTGTTCCCTTTGTCTCCTTTCTTTGTGCAATGCAATGCTTGGGTCTGTGACATGGCTTAACCGCCTCATGTGGATTCATCAACTCTAGTGATTATATCAAGCATTAATAGGTCAATATTTTGGTGAAATGGAAATCATCATTACAACACCCTTCTATTTGGAGGATAAGGTGCAAACTTAGTAGAAGATCTTGTTCTATATGTATCTTCTCATTCTATCTTTTCATCATTATGACTTCCTTGTGTTGCCTCTTCCCTTTGACCATATCTGAGCTCAAATTTCTATTATTCAAGTCGGGAAATTCATGTTTCAATCTAGTGCTTCATTCTCCCCAACACTAGATGAGTAATCACATCAATATTGATTTCTTTTTCTTCCATCTAGTCTAGCAATGGTAGAGGTAGATTGTACACCTTACTATACAAATACTCATCAAGGAAATTCTCATATTATTTTAGTTGGTCCAAGACTGTAAAATAATTAAGAGTACAAAACAACTCTAGGGAAACCCTCATGTATATCCTCTTCCTTCCCTCTTGATCATTTTGGAGATTTTCCCATTATTCTTCAATATGCAGTCGATGAGCATGCTGCTTCCCAACTTTCTTTTATAAATTACCAAGAGGGTTAATGAAACCTCACACACTATGAGTTAGGAACCCATACTCCTATATCTCAACATCAAAGTGATCAACATAAGGTGCTAAAGGAAATTAATACAAAGCTCTTACCAAAGTCATGGGGTAAGGTACTCTAGCTCGATCCTTAGATTACATCATTTTATGTAAAGAGCATAATTTCCAAGTTATTAGTTCCAATAACACAATTTGATTTATTGTATAGTTTGGGTAACCTATAAGGTACCCCAAAAAAGCCTTCAATTCTTAAATATAAGAATTTGGGGAACTTGATAAAGCTGTACCCAAATCTCTTTATCAATTCCCTTAATGAATGAGACATTCTCACACAAATATCCCCTGATAGTGTTATAAGAATGAGCATAATGAATGCATTGTTAGATGCATATGACAACTAAGAGGGGGTTAATTAGTTGTACATTGAAACATTCAATCCCTCATTAACTTTCAAACCCTTATCAAAATTTATACCCTCGTTAAGCATTAAAAAAATGTAAACATGTGAAACAACAATGCAAACACAATCATAACAAGAGAAGACAAAATTTATGTGGAAAACCCTAAGTAGGGAAAAACCATAGTGAGGATTAGCTCACATATATATGAATAAAAAAAATGAATATAATTAGGCTCACTACCCATAAAAGAAGAAGGGCTCACTACCAGGTGGCTCAGTGGCGAGAAGAAAGAAGAATAGAAGAAACTATTACAAAGAGATTCACTATCTCATAGAAATAGTAAAATACACCACTATAACTTTGCACCATCTGCAACCTTTGGCTCACTTTCTCCAACAACTTCAAGAACACTGAAAATGTAGACACCTTCTTCTCACTACATTTGGAGTCATAGGAATTTAAGCTTGCACTCAAATCACCACACTTGATCACATTCACATCTTTCAAACACCTTCCAACATCTCCAAAAACTCACCTTCCATTTATACCATCCATGACCTAAACAATCTCAATTAGGAACTAGCCTTAATGAAATGTATGCACCTCAAATGTGCAACACCAAATAGGTTGGCACCAAACACTTCCGTGATGGAAAGAAGTGAAGGTAGACCATGTCAAGGATTAACTAGGGCTAAAATCTACACTAAAACACATCACCATGCTTCCAAAAAAAAAAAACATCTACAATTAGCGCTATCATGCCAAGCCCACCAACCCTACTCTAACACTAACAAGTGACCATATAAGTCCAAAAACAACATATAGACCACAAAAAAATACTTCGTAGCTATTAGGTTTCAATAATATTGGATAAATAAACATTAAGAATTATATATAGATTAAATAACCTAGAAATAAAAATGAAGAATAATAGAAAAGAGATCAACATAGAATTTAATGTGGTTTACCCAATATGGGCTAAATCCACAAAAACTTAGCCACCGAATGATTTTATTATCCACTACAAAACAAATTACAATATCAAAAACACTAAACTACAGCATACATCCCAACATCTTATAACAATATTTTCAGAACCTTCTAGAATTAGGGTTTTACAAGGTCATTTTTCATTTTAAGTGTTACTAAGAAAACTTTGACATGTCAACAGGGAAAAACCTTGAAGTTTCAACAAGAAATTTTTTTGACATGTCAATAAAAAACCCCACGATACGTTATGAGTGTATATTATTTTTATGATCAATTTCCACATAACAAAAATAGCATCCACACAACATCCTGAAATATTCCAACATCAACATACTACACTACAACAATACCACAACCACCTGAAACAAATATTACTTTCATCCTATGCATCATGATGCACTACCATTAAAATCCAAGATAAGAAGTGAAGGATAAAATAAACACCAAAGACTCCAAGGGAAGATAAATATAGGAAATATAAGAATGTTCCTGAATTTGCAAGACAATAAACCTTACTACAGAGAAATGCAGAGCAATCTCATTTCTCCTAAACAACCTTCTAAATAAGAAGACACACTGTCAAACACATTTTCTACTTATGTGTGATCTAGAACCTAAAACTCTAGATATAACACCTTTGGAAACCTCTAATCATCATATCCAAACTATACAAGCATATCTTCAATTATGAAGAAATGTGGAGCACAACACTGAACACACCTCTGTCACACTACACAATCTTTTATTCAAATTTTCTCAAAATAACTTGGAAACCAAGTGAACTAGCTACATTAGAAACACTAAAACAACACTAGAACAATTGGCTATGTGCAGGATCATCATGGAAAAAACGGACCCTTAAGTGGCGATATAAATTCAAAAAATTAAAGTTAGGCAACTTGACTTAAAATTTTAAATAAGTTATCTATATTATTTGAAAAATATATAAGAATATGATTTTTAGAAAATTGAATGTAATTTCTAAACTAATAGGTTTATTTAAAGAATAAATATATCTATTTGGTGAAAATTTGAAATTTCAATGCAGTAGTACTTAAATTTCAGGGAAAAAATAAGAAGTTGGTGTTTGTCTGACCACCCTAACTACAATAAAACGATAATAGTTTTTTATAATATTTTAGATATAAGTAGAGGAATCAAGTCCCAATGTGATGCATATTTTTTTGTAATTTTTTTCCAAGTAAATATTTAATTATGAATTTTTTATTACAAATTTTAAAAAATATAAAAAATCGTATGTCTGACCACCTTAACTTGGTCAAAACTTCATGAATTTTTTATTTATTTTTAATCCTATAGTATATGAAGCATAGAATCTGACACATGTTTCAAATTCCAAAAATGTGATGCCATTTGAAAGATATAGATTTCTTTCAATCATTCTATCAATTAGTACTTTAGTTGTAATTCAAATAGAAAATAAATAATAATAATTTATTAAACTCAAAGTAAAGCATAATTTATATTGGTGGGAAGCTGAGAATATCCTCTAAAAACCCTTTTCATTTCATCAATTTTGGGTTAAAAAAATATCGTCAGCCACATGGGCCATCATATCACTTACATATCACCACTTTTTGGCCCATCATGATCTTGCACATACCCAAATTATCATCAAGACTACAACATTTCCAACCAACAATCTGAATAGTAGGGGTTGACATCAATGTGACACAAACTACAACATATCCACACTTAGCACCAATACTGACAACACTAATGATAGCACTACCAACAACTCCAACGTTATAAATCTCCAATAATATCCATACTATTTTCATAGAAGACCAACTGTTGACATCAATAAAACTACCAAAAACATACTTGCAACAATCTCCCCCTTTGTCACTGATGGAAACACTAGCTCTGAAAAACCATCAACAACAAAATAAACTTATGCATCAAGAAGAACTCCCTCTTACTAGGGTACACTTAACTCTCTCCCTTTACCTCTATTCTCTAGATACCATTCTCTCCCTCTTTCTATTATCTCCCCCTATATTTGGGATTTTTTTATACGTCACTCTCCCCCTATGGTTTTTAGGCCATACTCTCCCACTTTGACATCAATGACAAAGGGAAACATCTTTCTCTTTGACAACTCTTGCATAGAATTTTTATTTTCTTATCTCCCCATTTGAAATATACATACATCACTTTGACACCACTTGCACACTTCTCTTTAGGAAACACTAGCAAGAAACTGCTCCCTCTCCACTACTCTTCCCCATACAACTCTCACTATTGTACATTTTGCACTACTCATTCTTCACTGCTCCCTTTATCGCCTGCTCTTTTCTGCACACTCCCTATAGGGATAGAAGGTATGTTCCACCTGATTCCACCAATCAAGAACACTACTATCTACTACCCATGATAGGTATCCTTAAACATCAGTTCAGGACCAAGAATATATCTTGAAATGCTTCATGGATCGATGCACCAAGTTATGAATCTAGTTGAAAGAAGGAGGGGGAATAACCCCTAACTTCTACCAAAAATACTCAAATATATCTTTAGGAAGTAAAAATATCTACAAATTGATCCTTTGTAGGAACATACTCTAACTTCACCTCATTCTCTACAAATTTCTTTCTTAGAAAGTGATACTGGATAGAGATATGTTTTGTTCTTGAATGCATTACTAGGTTCTTTGAAATATTGTTAGCACTTGATTTATCACACAAGATAGAAATAGGTTCATCATCTGATACTTTTATATCCTTCAATGTTTTCTTCATCCATAACACCTATGTATAGCATGATGTTGTTATAATACATTCTATGTCTATAGTAGACAATGACATTGAATATTTCTTCTTACTCAACCAAGAAACCAGTTTGCTTCCAAGAAAGAAAGAACCTAAACTTTACTCCTTCTATCATCTATACATCCTACCCAATCTGCATCTATATATGTACTAAAGGAGAAATCAATATCCTTCGGATACCATAAACCATAGTCAAGAGCACCCTTCAAGCATCTAAATATCCTCTTTACTAATACTAGATGTGATTCTCTGTGATCTTCTTGAAATATTTCCATAAGAAAAATTGAATGCATGATATCCGGTCTAGTAGGATCCAGGTATAGAAATCCACCAATCATTGATCTATACTTGCTCTGATTTGTCTTAGGATATTCATCATTCTTTCTCAACTTACAACCACTCACCAAAGGGTTACATACCGGTTTAGAATCCTCCATCCCAAACTTCATTAACATTTCCTTGACATACTTTGACTGAGAAATGAAAATACCTTTTTATGATTGATCGGTTTGTAATCCAAGGAATAAATTCATCTCCCCACACATTTACATCTCAAAATCTTTCTACATATCCTTTGTAAACCTCTTGCACATAACTTCATCTCATTTAAAGATTATGTCATCAACATATACCACCATAATTAGGATTTGTTCTCTTTCAACTTTGAAGTATAGGTTGCTATCTATTGTACCTATTTGATTTTTTTTGTAATAAGTACTTATCCATACCAAGCTCTAGGAGCTTCTTTGAGTGCATACAATGTTTTTTCAACCTACAGACCATATCAACATCATCTAATAACTAAAAATATTCTGGTTGTTCATTGTATACCTCTTCTTCTAGCTCACCATTTAATAATGCAGACTTCACATCCATCTAATAAACCTTGAAGTCTTTGTGTTGCAAAATCTAAAAACATTCTAATGGCTTCTAGCCTTTCCATCGAAGAAAAATTCTCTTTAAAATCTATTCATTTTACTTGTGAGTATCCATTACACACAAGTCTAGAGTTATTACTGACAACTTTTCCATCCTCATTCAAATTGTTCCTAAAAACCCACTTAGTCCCTATCACATTCTTATTTTTTGGTCTTGAGACCAATTCTCAAGTCTAATTCTTCTCAATCTAGTCCAACTCTTCTTTCATAGCCTTGATCCAATCACCATCTTTGCATGCCTCAATTATAGTTTTATGTTCTACCTCTGAAAGTAAATAAAATTTTACTTTTTCCTCTATCATCGCAAATTTTCTCCTTGTCAACACACCTTTTCTCTTATCTCCAATGATCTAATCTTTAATATGATTCTTCTACACATACTTAGGAGTCTTAGGGATATTTTATGGAGCTTCTTCCTCTTCAACTATCATCTCTTTTTCTTTCTCTTCTTCGTTTTCTTCTTCACTATAAGGGGTTTAATTAGATTCATATCCTTCTATCAATATAGAAATCTGATGTGGTTCTCCATCCACTTTAACACTTTCACTTTCAAGAATATTCTTCAACCTTTTATTATAGAACCAGTATGCTTTGCTTCTTGTAGAGTATCCAAGGAGGATTCCTTCATCAAATCTTGCATCAAAATTTCTTAAGTTTTCGTCATCCCTTCTGATATAGAATTTACGTCCAAAAACTCTGAAATATTTCACATTAGGAGGTTTTCCATACCATAGCTCATAAAGAGTCTTTGAATTGCTCACTCTTGCTTGAATTTATTAATATGTACATTGCAGTATGAATATATTCTCTCCAACAGGTATCTAGTATATTTTCTTCTTTCATCATAGTCCTTGTTGCCTCTTGAACTATTGTATTCTTTCTCTGCACCACTCCATTCTTTTGAGGAGTTGTAGGGGTTGATAATTGTCTCTTTATTTCATGATCTTCACAAAAACTATTAAACTAATTGGAGGTGAACTCACCACCTTTGTCAAACCTTAAAAAATTCATTTTCAAATTTATTTCATTCACAACCATAGACATAAATGCCTTAAACATACCTAGAGCTTCTAATTTTTCTTTGAGAAATTTCACCCAATTCATTCTAGAATAATCAACAACATAAAATACTTGTCACTATGAGAGCTTCTTTTTCTGGTAGGTTCACATAGATATGTATGCACCAAATCCAAAGGACCTGTGGTAGAGTATTCTTTAGTCTTGAGCCTATTCTTTGTCTGCTTTCCAAACTAACATTCTTTCCAAATTGCATTTATAGGTTTTATAATATTTGACAAATCTCTCACAACATTAGTAGAATTGATCTTTGCTAGGCTATAAAAATTGATGTGACCCATTCATCTATGTCATAGCCAAATTTCATTGATTTGAAACATAAATAACTTAGCACCACTACCTTTGAGATGATAAGCATTACCTTTTGTTCTTATCCTTATAGAATTTTTTTTTTTGGATCTTCCCTTTTTGATTTCACAACCATCATCCTGAAACACCAAACTATATCCTCTGCTACACATATGTCTTACACTAAGAAGATTATGCCAGAGACCCTTACATAAAGAACACCATCTATTTTATGCTTGCCATAAAAAATAATTGAACATTTTTCCAAAGATCTTAGTAGGGTTCCAATTATGAAGGTGTTGTCATTGATCTCAATTGGTTAACTAGCTCTCAACTGGTTGTTGTTGTCATTGATGTCATGGATAATTTTTATTGGTTGTGTAGACACCAAAAATATACAAGTTGATTCTACACACTTGATCTTAAATACTAACATTATTTTTTCTTGAATCACCTTCTCAACTTGTCATCACCTTTCATCCCTTAATTGAATAAATCATTATTTATCTAATTAAGTCATTGTCCCTATTGATTAAAGTAATCAATTTGATTTAATTAACCCCATGTCTCTATTTAATTAAATAATTCATTTTATTTATCTAAAGTCATCCTATTAAATTGAATAAATTAAACCTTATTTAATTTAATCTAACATCATTCCCCTTTAGTTAAATAAATCAAAATCTTTATTTAATTAAAGTCTAAATCATTTTCCTCTCAATCTTGATTTATTTAAATCCTAAAATCTAAGTCAAAATTGTAAAATCACCTAATTTATACTTAAATTGATCAAATCATGATTAATTTTAATCCTAATCACCTCAATCCTCTACATTTTGCAACTTGCACAATAAATAGATTTATCTGATTTATTAAATCATCAATTTCCATTCAAAAGGGCATCTTTTGTGGAATATTCTTCCAATTCAAAAATCCCTCCAAAAGGGGATGGGTACTTCCAACAAGGTATTTAATGCCTCTTACATGTCCTTGGCCTTGAGCCAAGTGACATTAATTCCATTCTTCTCTTGCCCCAACTTGCCAACTTTCAAATTTCAAATTTGAATTTAATATCATTTATGGGCACATTCATCAAAATGTGCTCATTCCTCCTCCAATCACATGTGGACAAGTGGCCTCTTCTCATTGGTTGGTCATTTGTCCCACATTCACCCAAATCCTTCAATCTTCCATTTTTCAAATCTATAAATAAGTGGCGTCTCTTCTCATTTGATTATCCATAATTTGAGTAAACTCACTATACTCAATTTCATCTTCAAGCATATCCATTTTCATCTATTTTTATCAAGTTCTTAGCTAGGTTATGTAGGAATTCAACCAAAGTGGATTAAATCTTCATCAAATCATCACAAAGCTTACAAATGAGTTGGGAAAGGGCCAATTTCTACACATAATTGACACCAACTCTCCCATGGGATTGAGTGTTCGTATTTTTAAATAAGATTTAAATTTTTTTCTAGTCTTTTTCTTCATTTCTTTCCTATTTTGAGCATTGTAAATGAATTTCATGGGGAATCCTTGTTCTTACTTGCATATGAATCTAATTGTGTGTTTGTTTGCTATGTTTGTGCAGTTCTAGGATTGGGGTTCACAGGTTGTATATGTTGAGGATATTGAGAAAATTGTAATGAGGAAAGGTTGCAGGTATTCAGTAGTACCTCTGATTTTTTCTCCTATGTTTGTGTGGTTCAGATATGTTGATCATGGTTGTTGGAAGTTGTTATATCCAAATTTTGGGGTTCTAAATCATTGTATAGTGTGATTTATGTTCACTAGTTATGAATTGTGTTTTTCAGTGCATTAGGCTGAGGTCTGAGAGAAATGTAGTTGCCTCAAATTTCTTCTTGTTTGAGTCTTATGGCTTACGGTTTTAAGGATAAGCTATTGGGAATGTCTTCAAGTTAATTTTGTTATCTAGAAAGATTGGACCGTGTTAAGGTTGTGTGTGCTTAATTGATTTATGTGTTTTACACTAGGTTGTTCGACCTTGTGTTTAACACTAATTTCAAAGCTTATGGAATCATGTTGAAGCATGTGTTTGGGTCACTCTCATTCTAATTTCACAATAGAATATTTTGGCACTGACCTAATTTGAATTTGTAAATAAAAATGGTGTGTGGCTGAGTTTAAAAGATGAAGATGGTATAAATATAGGTTGAAATGCTTGTGAAGAGGCGAGATAGGAAAGAGAGATAGATGCAAAACAATGTGTATGTGATGTGAGTTTGGGCAGATCAGTGTGAAATATTATTGTTGAGTTTCCAAAAGAATTGAGTTGAAGGTATACTCTATCTTTCATGCATTTCTACAAGTGTGTGAGCAAATTATGGTGGAAATATCTATTGTATTGAGATTTTTTTCTCTCTATAAAAAATATCTTCTATATTATTTGTAACTCTGTGGCAATGATTTCTCCGAGTGGTTAAGCCGTGTTGGATAGTGAGTCCTTATCTCGATAGAAAGTCCTATTTTTTTAGTGATCCTTCTCTGGCAGTGTGCCTTTGTAATCAGTTTTGATATTTCTCTATATTGTGAACTAATCCTCACCATGGTTTTTCCCTTATTGGGTTTTCCACATAAATTTAGTGTTATTGTGTATGTGTGATTTTTTTTAGTTTCTTCCTTTGCACTTAATGATTAATCATATTAGCAAAGTAAAGGATTTGTGATTGATCTAGAATTTCCTATGAAATTTTTAAAGGTTAAATTTTGTCACAAATAATTCACCCCCCTGTCAGTTGTCTTGTTCAACAATTGGTATCAGGGCTTGCTTCCTTGGAGAAGAGCTTATCCACTTAAGGAAGGTCTAAGATGTTGAGCAAGATAACTTTTGAGTATCCTATGTTTGATGGAACTAATTATGTTATCTAGAAAATAAAGATGGAGGGATATCTGGAATATTATGGATATGATATTAAGAAATATTATAAGACTACTTACACTCCTCTTGCTAATGGTCTGAGTATTAGCTAATAAATTCAAGGTGCATAAAGCAAACAATAAGGTGAAGTTCATTCTAAAGAATATTCTTTCACATTTTGAGTTAATTAAAGTTCTGAATCTAAAGAGAGCTAAAGAAGTCTAGGATGCTTTAGAAAAGATGCATGAAGGAGATGAAAAGGTCAAATAAGAAAATTTGCAAAATTTGGAGGCACAGTCTAAGATCTTGCATATGTCTGAACGCCAGAACATTAAATCCTATGTATAGAGAGTGGATGAGCTAGTAGGTGGAATGTGAGGACTTGGTGCTACAATAGATGAATCTAGGATTGAGAAGAAGATTATTAGAACTCTCTCTGATGCATATAGTGAAAAGGTATTTTCTATTGAAGAATATGTATATTACAAGACTTATAATAAAGATCAATTATTGGGAACTCTAACATCTTATGAGATGAAAAAACCAAATTTTAAAAATGGATCCAAATCAGAAACTGTTTTCAAGGCTACAAGAGTTGAAGATCTAGATGAAGAGAACCTCAATGAAGTAGAATAATTTTTTTTGAGAAGGATGAAGAAAGGCTCTAGTAAGTATGAATGTAAATTACCCTTTAAATGCTTTAGTTGTGGAGGAATAGGTCATTATGCTTCGAGATGTGTGGAAAGAGCTAAGAAGAATAAAATAAGATTTAGCAAATAAAATAAAGGAAAAGCAATTCAGAGAGCATACTATGTGAATGAGGATGCTAGTATTTATGATGAAGAATGTGATCATGGAGATTTTGATGACAATGAATGCTAGTTTTTGGCTATAAAAGATGAATCTAATTTTGCTAATACTAAAATATAGGTGAAGGAAAATGCCCTGGAAAAGAGTGAAAGTACACTAATTTTTTCTCTTCATGATAAACAAGAAAATAACTATTGTGTTGTTGACAGTGGATGTTCACATCAGATGAATGGTGATAAGAGTAATTTTTTTAAAATTAAAAAATATTATGGATGCTTAGTTACATTCAAAGATGATACTAGTGCTAAGATATGTGGGATAGGTTCAATAAGTTTTAATGACAAGCATAATACTGATGATGTCTACTATGTTGAGGGCTTAAGGCACAATATCTTGAGTGTTGGACAGATGTGTAGTAAAGGATATAATCTTGTTTTTGAGGATGATATATGTGAAATTAGGAAAGGATTTGAAACAATAATTGTTGTAGGAAAGAAGTTTGAAGGAAACATTTATGAACTTAAAGGTGTTGATGGACAGTGCTTTATGACTCAAATTAATGACAATTGGTTATGGGATCAAAGAATGTGTCATATGAATTTTGATAATATGGAAAGAATCAATGTAGTACAAGTTGTGAGAGATTTACAAAGGATTACAAATCTTTTTAATGCTATTTGCAAGAATTGTCAGTTTGGAAAGAAAGTGAAAAATAAATTTAGATCAAAGGAACAATATACTAGCAGACTACTGGATTTGATTCATACAGATCTCTATGGTCCTACAAGAGTGATAAGTCTACAAGGTGAAAGGTAATTTATGATTCTGATTGATGATTACCGTAGGTATACATGGGTTACTTTTCTTAGAGAGAAATTTGATGCATTATTTAGATTCAAGGCATTTAAGGCTATGGTTGAGAATGAATTAAATTTGAGAATAAAATGCTTGAGTTTTGACAGAGGTGGTGAACTTACCTCCCATGAGTTTAATATGTTTTGTAAAGTTCATGGAATAAAAATATAGTTATCTACTCCGAGAACTCCTCAACATAATGGAGTTGTTGAAAGAAAGAACAAAATGATTCAAGAAGTTGCTAGATCAATGATTACTGAAGCTGGTCTACCCAAATTTTATTGGAGAGAAGCTATTCACACTGCAATTTATGTGTTCAATTGTGTTCAAGAAAAATCTAATAGTTTTAAGACCCCCTATGAGCTATGGTGTGGAAGAATTCCTACTGTTAAGTATTTCAAGGTATTTGGAAGAAATTGTTATATTAGATGGGATGAAAAAAATTTAAGGAAATTTGATGCTAGATGTGATGAAGGTATATTCCTTGGATATTCTACTAGAAGAAAAGCTTACAAATGTTTCAATTAAAGACTAAGAAAGATTGTAGAAAGAACAAATGTCAAGGTTGATGAGGCAGTGAAGAATTCAATTGAAGTTGATGAATATGTATCTGATGAACTTGATTATATAGAAGTTGAAGAAGTTGTGGAAGAATAGGAAAAGTAGAATGAAGAAGAAGATGATCTGGTGGTGTCCCCAAAGACACCTAAATATGTACAAAATAATCATTTTGAAGATCAATCATTGGAGATAAGAGGAAAGGAGTATTGACAAGAAGCAGAGTCGTTGCTACTAGTGAGATAAATATATGTTTACTTTCTAAGGTTGAACCGAAGACAATGAGTGAAGCATGTAATGATCAAAATTGGATGAAAGCTATGGAAGAAGAACTTATGCATATTAAGAAGAACCAAACTTGGGAATTGGTCCCTAGACTAGCATATCAAAAAATAATTGGATCAAAATGGGTATTCAAAAACAAGTTGAATGAGAATGGAGAATTAGTTAGAAATAAAACAAGGCTTGTGTGTAAGGGTTACTCACAAGTAAAAGGTATAGATTTTTAGAAGACTTTTTCTCTGGTGGAAAGGATGGAAGCTATTAGAATCATTTTAGTATTTGTTGCTCATAAATATTTCAAGGTCTATTAGATGGATGTTAAGTCTACATTCTTGAATGGTGGGTTAGAGGAAGAGGTCTACATGCAACAACCAAAAGGATTTCAGTTGTCAGATCTTGATCGTATTTGGTTTGTAGATTGAAGAAGGCTTTATATGGATTCAAGAAAGCTCCTAGAGCTTGTTATGCAAGCTTAGAAAAATATTTGATTCAATAAGGTTTCAAAAAAGGTACGATATATAGTAATATGTTTTTTAATATTGAAAATGACAAGATCTTGATAGTGGTTCTATATGTTGATGACATTATATTTGAAGGAAATAAAACTATGTGCAAGATGTTTGCTAAAGAAATTCAAAATGAATTTGAGATGTCTATGTTTGGTGAGATAAATTTCTTTGTTGGGCTACAAATTAATTAAATAGAGAAAGGGATCTTTATTTCACAGTCAAAGTATGTAAGAGAAATGTTGAAGAATGTTGAAGAAATGGAGCATATATCTATTAGGTATCACTTTTTGAGAGAAAAGGTTGTGGAGAATGAAGTAAATCTTGAGTATGTACTTATGAAGGAACAGGTTGCTAACATATTTACAAAGACTCTTCCTAAAGATACTTTTGAGTATCTTTGGGAGAAGCTAAGGGTTATCGCCCCTCATTTCTTGAACTAGATGCATATGAATATGCATTAGTCTAGTGGGTCTATGGATATTTTTTCATTTTTGACTGATGTTTTGGTGGCTACCTCTCAGGGGAAGTAGGTAGTGTCATATGTTTTCATTGAAAGAGTATTTTGTTCTTAATGTCAAAGGGGAAATAATTGTAAAATATCATTTGCCTTTTCCTTTGATGTCAAAGGGGGAGATAGAGAGAGAGAATCGTGTGAAAAATATTATCTACTAAGGGGGAGAAATAAAAAAATAAAATTATGGAAAGTGTGTTCAAAGCTATTGTGTTGTCTTTGATGGTTTTTCACATCATGCATTCCATCAATGACAAGGGGGGATATTTTTTCAAGTACAAAGAAAGTATGGAGGTGTTTTCGTTGATGTCAACTGCTTAACTAGTTCTCAACTAATTGTCGTTATCATTGATGTCATGAATAATGGTTATTCATTGTATATGCCAAGGATATTGAGAAATTTTAACGAGGAAAGGTTGCAAGTATTTAGTGGTTTGTTTGGGTTTTGTTTCAGGTTTTGCTCCTATGTTTGTGTGGTTCAAATATGTTGATCATGGTTGCTGGAAGTTGCTATATCCATATTTTGGGGTTCTGAATCATTGGACAATGCGAGTTATGTTCACCACTTGCGAATTGTGTTTCTCAATGTATCTAGCTAAGGTTCGAGACAAATGTAGTTGCTTTGGATTTCTTCTTTTGTGAGTCTTATGACTTGTGGTTTTTAGGATAAGCTATTTGGAATGTTTTCAAGTTAATTTTGTTATCTAGAAAGATTGGATCATGTGAAGTTTGCATGTGCTTAATTGATTTGTGTTTTACACTAGTTTGTTTGACCTTGTGTTTAACACTACTTTCTATAGACACATAAAAATGACCTAGACCTGCAAGCTCTATTTTTAATCTTTTTCTTCCTAGCATAATTAAGACATTTTAATTATGTCCTTGATTCACTTTCAACTATTAATTAAATAATTCATAATTATCTAATTAATTCATGTCCTCTTTATTCTTCTTGATTATTAAATAAATAAACTTTATTTATTTATTTAATGTGTCACTAATTGTCTAATGTCTTCCTATAATTAAATAAATTTCTTAATTTATTTAATTAGTTTTGTCCATTATATCTTCCTATTTATTTATTTAATATGTCACTAATTCTTTAAAGAAATCCGCTTATAATTAAATAAATTCTTTAATTTATTTAATTATTGCCACCTTCACATTTCCCTCATTTTAAATAAAATTATTTATTTAAATAGTCCCAATTTCTAATTTACCTCTTTTTAGTAAATAATTCAAATTAATTATTTACTGTCATGTGACCCCACCTTTTGAATTAAAATTATTTTTTAATTCAAAATAGTCTTTTTCCTCCAAAAATCAAGATTATTTGATTTTCTAGCCACCTCTTTTTTTGTTCTCATTTTAAATAAAGTTATTTATTTAAAATGGCCCCACTTTCTAATTTCCCTCTTTTTAGTAAATAATTGAAATTAATTATTTACTGTCACATGACCCCACCACTTTTGAATTAAATTAATTTTTAATTCAAAAGGTCGACATCACTTCTTGAATCAAATTATTTTAAATCTTATTTGATGCTCCAGTAACTTCATTTTCTATGCCCACTATCTTCTTGTCACATGCATTATCAACACTTGATTTGATTTTCTAAAAATCAATCATATCGATTCATTTCAAATTTGACCTAATGTTGCCCTAACCCTAATTGTGGGTTGTCATATTGAATCTTGTCCATTGATTCTAGGGAACTTGTCAACTTTTAATCTTGGCCATTCACACAAAATTGTATTTTCTATAAAATGGAAATTTTGGTCTCATTTTGATATATCTTGCAACTTCATCATCTTGCACTCTTTTCATTTGGTCATTGTCATATTTAGATTTCATTTGGCATAATTTAGACATATTTAGAGGCTTACTAGTTACATTATAACATAGTATTGCATGTAGCCACTCAAATCCTTCAACATTTGCTTAGGGCTTGTCATTGTCATTAGATTTCTCATCCTAAATCTAAGGGAAACATCATATTTTCAGCAAGTTAAGAAGGTATAATGGAGGTTAGCCATGGAGAATGAAGACATTTTGGTAAGATTGTTTCATTTGTTTTCATTTTATTCCTTTGCACTTCATTATGACTTTGGGTTTTTATGTTTTGCATTTGATTTTCTAACCCTAGGAAAATTCCCTTAGTTACACTTTCAAAGCTTATGGAAGTGTGTTGAAGCATTTGTTTGGGTTGCCCTCATTCGAATTCCACCATAGAATGTTTTGGTGCCGACCTAATTTGAATTTATAGATACAAATGGTGTGTGGTTGAGTTTCAAAGTTAAAGATGGTATAAATATAGGTTGAAATGTTTGTGAAGAGGCGAGAGGGGCAAGCAAGATAGATGTGAGATAGATGCAAAAAAATGTGTATGTAATGCGAGTTTGGGAAGATTAGTGTGAAATCTAATTGTTGAGTTTCTGAAAGTAGTGAGTTGAAGGTGTACTCTATCATTCATGTATGTCTATAAGTGTGTGAGTGAATTATGGTGGAAATCTATGTTGCATTTCTATTGTTTTCTCTCTATAAAAATTCTCTTCTATCTTCTTTGTAACTTTGTGGTAGTGGGCCCTCTAAGTGGTTAACTCTTTTTGGATATTGAGTCCTGATCTTGACAGTAAGTCCTATTTTGGCAGTGAGTTTTGTAGTGAGCCTTTGTAATTAGTTTTGATATTCTCTTTATTATGAGCTAATATTCACTGTGGTTTTTGCATTATTGTGTTTTCCATGTAAATTTGGTGTTATTGTGTGTGTGTGATGTTTTTCAGTATTTTCATTTGCACAAAATGATTAATCATATTAGCAAAGTAAAGGTTTTTTGATTGATCTAATTTATAGTGAATGTTTTAAAGGTTAAAGTTTGTCACAACTGATTCAACCCACCTCTTAGTTGTCTTGTTCAACAATAATATGTATCATCACCCAGCTTAACAAGACCACAATCATACTTCTAAAGTTTAACAAACTTACTCTTATCACTTGTCATATGATTTGAGCATCCACTCTCCTCTTTTGCATGAAAATAAGTCACCATAGTTCCTTCAATATTATGACCTATTTTCGAAGCACTTTCCTTCATACATCTTTTAGAATTAGTTCCAAAATTTAGAGCCCTGAACAAGAATTCATCACTGTCATCATCAGGATAGTATGATTCCTCATCATCAGATACACCATTATCTTTTCCAACATAATAAATCTTCTTGAAAAATTATGTTTGTCATTTGCAACTTTGATTAGAAATTTAGAGACATAATGACCTATCTTTCCATAATTGAAACATTTAAAGGGTAACTTACCTCTATATTTTATAGTGCCCTTTTTCAGTCCCCTTACAAAATTTTCTTCCACCTCATCAGGATCATCTAGATTTGATTCATCATCCTTCTCTGCCTTGCTAACTTTAAAAGAATTTTATTTCATTCCAACATCATTTGACCGAATTCTCTTAATTCATAAGAAATTAAAGCACCAAACATTTGATCTCTAGATTAATTATCCAAATTTTGAGCTTCCTCAATAGTAGAAACTTTAGAACTATAGTTTTTAGGAAGAGTTATTAGTACCTTTTTCACAACTTCACTTTATTTAAGCTTACCACCAATACTATTGATGGAATTGACCACTTCATCTACTCTAAGAATTTAGGTTGTAATATATTTCATATTCAAATATCCTTAGGGTTTAAAACTTGGCTTTGTAATTTTCCATCTTTTATTTCTTAACTTTATCGTCTCCTTCATAAATACTCTCCAAATTTGTCTAGATATCTTTTACAGTTTTGAGGCTTATCACTTTCCCAAGTTCAAAATTTTAAAGACCACTCAATATAGCACTTATTACTTTCCCATTGTTCTCATAATCATTTATTTAATCATCACTTGTCAGAATAGGAATAGACATATAGTATATGTTGTAAGTATGGATGTAATTGGTGGTGTTTTCATTAATATTGTCATTGATGTCAACATAGTTTAGTTTGATTGCAGATGGTACTTGTAAAGTTGAGATACTATAGGAGTGCTTATAGTACATGAATCTATATTTATGAATTTTTAGTTGTGTTTTTTCCAAGTTCTTTTGAGAAAATTTAAGAAATAATGAAAGCAATGTTGGGTGTGTGTTCTAAGTGTGCTCTTCATTCCTTCTATGTTGATCCTATGCCTCCGTGGATCTGTGGTATTGTTAATGAGATTCAATGGATAATATATCCTAATTTTTAGCTTTTGGATCGATGGAGAATGAAAGATGTGTTCACCAGTGTGTGAACTGGTTTGATAGAACTATTTGTTTGTTGGTTGGGAGAAATATTTTGGCTCCAACACCTTTTGATGTTTTGTTTCAGATCTTGCAAATTTGGGAGATGACTCAGACTGTTGTTTTCTATGTTTTGATAAATGTTCTTGTGATTGGGCACTTTGGAAGACTTTCTCCAGAGCTCCTGTGTGTTGCTGGTTGGTCTGGTTGGACTGTTGAAGAATATTTTGTGCATGAAGATTTTTGTAGTTGTTGCGGATGTACCTAAAGGTTTCTTAGAGATGGTAAAATTTCTGCTGAAGCATGTTGAGTGATCCACATGTGATCATCTTGCTAGAGATGCACATACTTCAAAGATCATTCTTGTTTTTATTATGTTTAGCTGACCTTATGTCTACACATTACACAAATATTTTGCATCGAATTAAGGAAGTGTGTGATTGATCCAAGATGTTTTTTGGGTCCTAAATAAATGTGTAATTGATCCTCTCTCATTCTTATCTACTACGGTAATTTTGAGAGCTGGCCTAATTTTAAATTGTAAATTGAAGGATGTTTAGCTGACCTTGGAGAATGCCTCTAACATTCAAGATGGTATAAAAGAAATTCAAGATGTTTTAAATTGAAGGAACAAGAAAGTGAAGTGTGAAAAGAAAAGTGTGTAAGAGAAAATCAAGGCAGACGTACTTTGATGTGTTAGAATCCTAAAAGTAGTGAGCTCATTATGTCTACAATCTTTTGATCAAGCTGCGAGTGTGTGGAACCTTTTGTAGTGGATCTTTATTTATCTTTTCTTTTTTTGTAGGAAGTGATCCTCCTTCTAGACAGTGAGTCTTATTGTAGGCAATGAGCCTTCTAGCAGTGCGAATTTGTATCTAGTATTGTATTATTACTATATTGTGATATAATCCTCACCATGGTTTTCCACGTAAATCTGGTGTCTTTGGTATTTTCTTTCTATTATTTTCATTTCATTTTTACAATTTATAATAGACTGAGTTAAAGTGGTACTGATCAAGGTTAGAAGTAAAGAAATTTGATACAACTAATTCACCCCCCCTCTTAGTTGTCTTGTGCATTTCAACAATTGTTATCAGATCTCTAGTTCCTCAGTGAAAATATTAACCACTTGAGGTAAATGAGATGGCGCACAAGTTGAAAATCCCTATTTTTGATGAAACTTATTACAATGAGTGGAAAGAATAGATGAGAGGTTATTTGGTTTCTCTTGGTTTCAAGACCTGGAAAGCTGTGGACATAAAGTATGTTTCACCATCCATTGGTCCTTCCTCTGTAGATGAGATTGTAGCTTGTGAGGAGAATGAAATGAAAAGGTATGCTATATTCAATGCTCTATCTAAAGCTGAAAGGACAAAATTTATTTCTGTAGGAACTTCTTATGAAGTGTGGGAAAAATTGAAAGACATTTATGAAGGAAATGATAGAGTAAAATTTTCAGGGAAGCTAATAGCTAAGCAAAAATTTGAGAACTTGAGAATGAAAGAGGGTGAAGATATTGCAAGCTATTATTAGAGAGTTGAAATTGTAGCAAATGAGATCAAGAATCAAGGTGGTACCATGTCAGATGAAGATATAATTGAGAAGATCTTGATGACCTTATCAGAGAATTACAGTGAAAAAGTCTCTGCTATTGAAGAGTCATATGATCCAAAGGTATTTACCAAGGAGCAACTGTTTGGTATCTTGAATGCATTCAAGATGATAAAATTTGCAGGAGATAAGGAGAAAAATGAAACAACCTTTAAAGCAATGAAGATAGGAGATGATTTAGATGATAAATGGTTTAGAAGAGCTAGAAGAAAAATTCACAAGGAAATTGAAGAAAGGTACTAGTAAATACAAAGGTATGTTGCCCTTTAAGTGTTTTAGTAAGGAAAAGAACAACCATCTACCAGAATGCTGAAATTGATTCATACAGACCTTTGTGGTCCTACAAGAATAGGAGGCCTTAATGGGGACATGTATTTTATGCTCTTGATTGATGATTAATCTAGGATGACATGTGTTACTTTTCTTAGAGAGAAATCTCATCCTCTTGATAGATTCAAGGTACCAGAATGCTGAAATTGATTCATACAGACCTTTGTGGTCCTACAAGAATAGGAGGCCTTAATGGGGACATGTATTTTATGCTCTTGATTGATGATTAATCTAGGATGACATGTGTTACTTTTCTTAGAGAGAAATCTCATCCTCTTGATAGATTCAAGGTATTCAAGGAAATAATAGAGAATGAGGTAAACTTGAGAATCAAATGTTTAAGGTCTGATAGAGGTGGATAATTCGCTTCTGGTGAGTTTAATGAATTTTGTGAAGAACATGGCATAAAGAGACATTATTCTACCCCTAGAACCCATCAACAGAATGGAGTTGTGGAAAGGAAGAACCAGACTGTTCAAGAGGCTTCTAGAACTATGATGAAAGAAGAAAATGTCCCTGATGTGTACTGGAGAGACACAATCCACATCGCTATTTACATTCTTAACAGAGTTTAGATTAGATATAAAAACACTAAAAATCCTTATGAGTTATGTACTAGTAAAACTCCTACTATTAAATACTTAAAGTGTTTGGAAGTAGATGTTACATTAAAAGAGATTATGAGAATCTTAGAAATTTTGATGCTAGATGTGATGAAGGAATATTTCATGGATATTCAAATAACAACAAGGCATATAGATGCTTTAATAAAAGTTAGAGGAAAATAGTTGAAAGTACTAATGTAAAAGTTGATGAAGCTATGTATAGACCAGTAGAAATAAGTGAAGTTGAACCAGATGATCATATCAATGGGAAAGTGCAAAAAAAGAAAAGGAAGAGAAAGAACAAAGTGATGAAGATGAGATTCTAGAACTTGAACCTACGACTCCTAAATATGTACAAAGAAATCATTCAAAGGAACAAATAATTGGAGACATAAGTGAAGGTGTAAAGACAAGAAGAAAAGTGGTTGAGGTAAAAAAAAAATTACTTTCTAAGATAGAACCTAAGACTATGAGTGAAGCATGTAATGATGAGAGTTGGGTTAGAGAAATGAAAGAGGAACTACAATAGATAGAGAAGAATTATACATGGAAACTATTCCCTAGACCTATAAGCAATAATGTAATTAGTTCAAAATGGGTATTCAGGAATAAGCTGAATGAAGATGGTGAAGTAGTAAGGAATAAAGAAAGACTTGTATTCAAAGGTTATTCATAGGTTGAAGGAATAGATTTTGAAGAGACATTTGCACCTATAGAAAGAATGAAGGTCATTCAAATGTTCTTGGCATTTTAAGCTCATAATAACTTCAAATTCTACCAGATGGATGTCAAGACTACATTTTTGAATGGAGAATTGGAAGAAGTATATATGGAGAAACTAGAAGGATTTAAGGTGTTAGACAAACCAGACATGGTCTACAAGTTGAAAAAGGCACTCTATGGACTTAAACAGACTCCTAGAGCCTGGTATGCAAGGCTGGATAGATACTTGACACAACAAGGATTCAACAAAGGATCTGCAGATAAAAATCTTTACTTCAAAGTTGAGAAAATAAAAATGTTTATAGTTGTGGTATATGTTGACGACATTATCTTTGCTGGAAATGAAGGTATGTGTAAGAAATTTACAGAAGAGATGCAAAAAGAGTTTGAAATGTGTATGATTGGTGAGTTGAATTTCTTCCTTGGACTTCAAGTAAATCAAACTGATAAGGGGATATTCATTTCACAATCTAAGTATGTTAAGGAATTGTAGAAGAAGTTTGGAATGGATGACTCCAAACCTATTTTTCCACCTATGGTAACTAGATCTAAGCTGAGTAAGGATGATGAATCTTCTAAAGTTGATTAGAGCATGTATAGATATATGATTGGTGGATTGCTATATCTTACTACTACTAGACCATATATCATGCATGCAGTATGTTTAGTTGCAAGATTTCAAGTAGAACCTAAGGAAGCACATGTTACAACTGTGAAGAGGATATTCAAATATCTTAAGGGAACTCCAAATTATGGGCTATGGTATCCGAAGGATAATGATTTCAAATTGAATGCCTACATTGATGCAGATTGGGTTTGTTGTGTAGATGACTAGAATAGTACAGGTGGTGGTACATTATTCCTTGGAGGAAGATTGATCTCATGGTTGAGTAAGAAACAAGATTTAGTTTCTTTATCTACTAAAGAAGCTGAGTATATTATTGCAACATCTTGCTATACATAGGTACTTTGGATGAATCAAACCTTGAAGGAAATAACTATGATGTGTGATGAGCCTATCTCTATCTTTTGTTAAAATAAAGGTGCTATAAAAATT
This sequence comes from Sequoiadendron giganteum, assembly GCA_007115665.2. Lineage (NCBI taxonomy): Eukaryota > Viridiplantae > Streptophyta > Pinopsida > Cupressales > Cupressaceae > Sequoiadendron > Sequoiadendron giganteum. The sequence goes on along the minus strand of CM021101.1, from coordinate 661,452,133 downwards.
TCAAAGAATCCAGTGATGCATTCTAGGAAAAAGTATATATCTATCAGGTATCACTTCTTGAGGGAGAAGTTGTTGCATAATGAAGTTAGACTTGAATATGTACCTACCAAAGAAATTTTTTTTGACATATTCACTAAGGACCTTCCGAAGGATACTTTTGAGTATCTCAAGGGGAAGTTAGGGGTTATTGCCCCTCCTTCCTTGAACTAATTGCAAACGGAGGTGCATCAGTCTAGTGAATTCACAGATTCTTTAGATCTGGATTGATGATTTTGGTCTACTCCTCAGGGGAGTAGAGAGGTGGATTGTTGTAGTATGTGATGTGGGTGCAATCCTAAGGGGGAGTGATCAGAGATTTATATGGAAAGAGTTTTCATACAAAATTTTCCTTTGCCATTGATGTCAAAGGGGGAGAGAAAGTCATGTGAAAAAGCTAAAAAGAGAGAGAGAGTATTATAAGGAGAAGAGAGGAGAAGAAGTAGGATATTATGTATGTTTTCTTTGATGGTTTTTCACATCATGTTTTGCCATCAATGACAAAGGGGGATATTGTTGCAAGTATGGATGTGTTTGGTGGTGTTGTCATTAATATTGTCATTGATGTCAACAAAATTTCATTTGATTACAGATGGTACTTGTATAGTTGAGATACTATAAAAGTGCTTAGAGTACATGGAGCTATATTTATGAAGTTGTAGTTGTGTTTTTTCTAAGTGCTTTTGAGAAAATTTAAGAAATAATGAAGGTAGTGTTAGGTGTGTGTTCTAAGTGTGCTCCGATATTGTGCTCTTCATTTCTTCTATGTTGATCCTATGCCTATATAGATCTATGGTATTGTTCATGAGCTTCAATGGATAATATATCCTATGTTTTATCTTCTAGATTGATGTAGAATGAAAGATGTGTTCACCGGTGTGTAAAATGGTTTGACATAACTACTTTTTTGTGGGTTGGGAGAGATGTTTAGCTCCACATTCTTCTGATGTTTTGTTTCAGATCTTGTGGATCTGGGAGATGATTCATACTATTATTTTCTATGTTCTGACAAATGGGCTTATGATTGGGCACTCCAAAAGTCTTGCTCTAGAGCTCCTGTGTTTTGTTGGTTGGTCTGGTTGGACTATTGAAGAATATTTTGTGCATGAAGATTGTTGTCGTTCCTATAGATGTACCTGAAGATTTCTTAGAGATGGTAAAATTTTTGGTGAAGCATGTTGAGTGATCCATCTGTGATCATCTTGCTAGACATGTGTGTACTTCAAAGATCATTGGTGTTTTCATTACGTTTGGTAGACCTGGTGTCTACACATTACATAAAGATTTTGCATCAAATTAAGGAAGTGTGTGATTGATCCAGGATGTTGTCTGGGTCCTAATTGAATGTGTAATTAGTCCTCTTTCATTCTTATCCACTGTGAGAATGCTGAGTAGCCGACCTAATTTGAATTTGTAAATTGAAGGATGTTTAGCCAACCGTGGAGAATGCTTCTAAGGTTGAAGATGGTATAAAAGAAAGTCAAGATGTTGTGAATTGAAGGAAAAAGAAAGTGAAATGTGCAAAAAAGTGCGAAAATAAAAGTGTGTAAGAGCGAATCAAGGAAACAATAGGGTACATGCAGGATCATGATGGGCCAAAAAGTGGCAATATGTAAGTGATATGATGGCCCATGTGGTTGACAAATTTTTTTTACCCAAATTGATGAAACAAAAAGGGTTTTTTAAGGAGATTATCAGATTTCCACCAATATAAATTATGCTTTAATTTGAATTTAATAAATAATTCTTATTCATTTTCTATTTGAATTAGACTAAAGTCTTGATTGATATGTTGATTGAAAAATATCTATAGCTTTCAGATGGTATCACATTTTTTTAATCTGAAACATGCGTCACATTCTATGCTTATACCTAAAATATTATAAAAAAATATTATCATTTTATTGTGGTTAGGGTGGTCAGACAGACACCTACTTCTTATTTTTTCCCTGAAATTTAAGTACTACTCATTGAAATTTCAAATTTTCACCAAATATATTTTTTATTTTTTAAAAATAAACCTAGTAGTTTAGAAACTACATTCAATTCTCTATAGATTCTATTCTTACATATTTTTGAAATAATATAGATAACTTATAAAAAATTTTACGTCAAGCTACCTAACTCTGATTTTATGAATTTTCATCACCACTTAAGGGCCTATTTTTTCCATGATGATCCTACACATACCTAGTACTTTGATGTGTTAGATTCCTGAAAGAAGTGAGCTGATGGTTTCTACAATCTTCTGATCAAGTTGTGGGTGTGTGTAACCTTTTGTGGTGGATCTTTATTTATCTTTTCTTTTTCTGTAGGCAGTGAGCCTTATGGAATTGAGCCTTTATATCTGGTATTGCATTAGTACTATATTGTGAAATAATCCTCACCATGGTTTTCTCCTCATTGTCTTTTCCACATAAATTTTGTGTCTCTGGTGTTTGATTTTCGTTATTTTCATTTCATGTTTACACTTTATAATAGATTGAGTTAAAGTGAAATTGATTTGAGGCTAGAAGTAAAGAAATTTGATATAACTGATTCACCCCCCTCTTAGTTTTCTTGTGAATTTCAACAGTATATAATTTTTCAACTAATTTCCAAACACCAAACCTAAGAGAAATAAGAAAGGACTCCATCCTTGCTTTCTAGTAAGTATAATTCATTCCATCAAATATATAATGTTTTAAACCCTTCCTATGTGCCATATGGATCTACCTCAAGCAGTTAATATTTCTCCAAGTAACCATAGATCTCTTATACCAATTTTTATATGTACAAGACAACTGAGTGGGGGTGTGAATTAGTTGTACAATAAAAAATTCAATCCCTCATTAACTTTGAAATCCTTATCAAACTTTAAACCCTCACTAAGCATTAGCAAAATGTAAACATGCAAAACAACAATGCAAACACAATCATACACAAGAGAAAACAAAGTTTACATATAAAAACTTAAGTAGGGAAAAACCATGGTGAGGATTAGGTCACATATATATGAATAAGATTGAATACAATTAGGCTCACTTCCTAGAAAAGGAAAAAGGATCACTGCCGAGTGGCTCATTACTAAGAAGAAAGAAGAATAAAAGAAATTGTTATAGAGAGATTCACTATCTTAGAGCAACAGGAAAATCCACTATTGTAACTTTTCACCATTCATAACCTTTGGCTCATAACCTCCATCAACTTCAAGCACACTGAAAATGTAGATACATTCTTCTCACTAGATTCAGATTCATAGGAAATTAATCTTTCACGTAGATCACCAAACTTAATCATATTCACATATTTCACATACCTTCAAATATCTCCAACAAATCACCTTGTATTTATACCATCTGCGACCTAAAAAATCTCAATTAGGTCAACCTCAATGAAATGTATGCACCTCAAACATGCAACACCAAATAGGTCGGCACCAAACACTTATGCAATGGAATAAAGAGAAGGAAAACCATGACAAGGGTTAAATAGGACAAAAATCTACATTGATATGCATCACCACACTTCCACAAACAACAAGCAACCTCCACAATTAGCGCTAGCATGCCAAGTTGGCCAAACTTGCACTAACACTAAAAGGTGACCGCATACATGCTTCTCCAAGTCTGAAAACAACATGTGGACCACAAAGAAATAGTCCACAACATCCACATAAGATCCCAAAATATTACAACATCAAAATACTATGCTGCGAAATTGCTACAATCACCTTAAATAAAGATTAATTTCATCCTCCACATCAAGATGCACTACAATTGAACTCCAACATAAGAAGTGAATCTATAGAGAAACTCACAACCATAAAGTTTGATGGAAGATAAATACAAGCAATATAAGCATGTTCCAAAATCCACAAGACAAGAAACCTCACTATAGAAAAATGTGGAGCAATCTCATTTCTCCTAGACAACCTTCTATACACAAGCAAACACATTGTCAAACACATTTTCCACTTCTACCTGATCTCTAAAACTTGAAACCTTGGATATAATACCTCTGAACAACTTCGATCATCATATCCAAACTGAACAAGAATATGTTCAATTATGAAGAAATTCGGAGCACAACATTTAACACACCTCTATTGAACACTACACACTCTTTTATTCAAATTTTCTCAAAAGAACTTGGAAACAAAGTGAGTAGTTGCATCAGAAAATTCAAAACAAAACTATAACACCTTCTCATCATGACTACACCATCTACAATACAAACAATATCTGCACTAGGGGTTGAAAAAAATGTGACATCAAAAAACAAAATATACACAATTAGCACAAGTACTGACATCACTAATGATAGCATGACCAACAATTCAAACACTAGAAATCTCCAGTAATCTCCATATTGTTGATATCAATAGTACCAACTATTGACATCAATGACAACACTGTCACCATACTTGCAACATGCATCATTTAATATTTTATAGTGATGCTTCAAATTATTATACTGGAGATGCGAGTAACAAGCATACGCCATATAATGATTTGGGCCCATTCCCATGTTACCATTACATGTGATACCTCTATACGATTTTTTTTTCCACCAACAAATAGATGGTATACGAAGTCATATATAATTATGAGGTCTTCTTTAGTGTTGAATATTTCTCATGTAGGTTGTCACTGATGGCCTTGGCCCACTCAAATTTAGTTCTTCCCCTCAAGATATCCTCGATGAAATAGTACATCCATTCTTTGAAGGTGGAATCAATAGAGAGACCTCCAATATTGCTCAAGAACATTACCAAGTCATTGAGTTCTTCATTGAAATCACTCTTGTATAGTTTCTTAGGAAATTTTCCTATGCTTTCTTGGGGTGTCTCCATCTAGTTCTTGTTGATAATTTTTAAACAAGTACTAGTACTAATTTTCCATATGCTTTCTACATACTCCCATCTTACAACTTCCATTTTTAAAAACAAGGGGATCTCAAACACCCTTGAAATTGAGGGAGCTAACAAATAAAGCAACACCCTCCCCTTGACTACAATAATCCTATAAGAATCTTTGTGGTAGTATTCTCAACATGTGTGGATTAGCTTGAGGCTTACCAAAGAGGGAGGAAATCCAATAGCTTGTGCAATCCCACTTTGTTTGATTTTATTGGCCAAATCGGTCTTAGGGGCAGCTAGACTCCTTTCCTTGACTTCCTCAGTATCAATGTGGCCAAGGTTTGTATATGATATTTTATCCCAAGTGGAGGAGATCTTCAAAATGAATTTAACACTGTGGAACTCGAACATAATCTTAGCATCCCATTCAGTTTTTTCCATAAAATCTGCAAAACAATGCCTAATAAGCCATCTTGACCATGTGAAATAACATGACCAATTTTCACACAAATCATGCATTGTCATGCTCAAATAATAAAATATCACTTTAAAATCATCAAATTCAGGTTGATTCAAGCCATTTTTGGGAATTAAGAGAATGCAAGGATCAGTGTTTCATAGAGATTTAGGAGGTTGGTGTCGGTGATGCAGATTCCTATAGGTGAAAACCCACAAGGTGGGACCCACATCATGAAATTCCACAATGGGAATCCTGCACAAGGAATTTTTTTACTTGTATTCCGTAATGGTCAAAAACACTTAACTTTGATTTGCAACTTAAAATTTTCATGTAGAAGAGTAGTTTACAAAAGCCGAAGGGGTTAAGTTTCCTTTGGGAATTTGAGACATGGAAATTGACAAGGGGAATTCCTTGAGGAAATTCTTTCAAGTGGTTTGAAGCTAGACTTTTACGCACAAGGCTTAGGATATTGCAAAGCTCAAACACTAAGGGTGGCTCTTAATGGAAATTTGTAGTGAAAGTATCACAAGCCAAGGCTTTGTAGAAATTGACATAGTGTGGAGATATGTGATGTGGAAGTTAGAGATAATAGTGTCATAAGTGTGGAGATATGTGATGCAAATTCCTGAAGGTGAAAACTTGCAAGTTGGAACCCACATCATGGAATCCCACAATGAGATTAATGTATAGGAAATTTTGCACTTGTCTTCCACAATTGTCCAACATACTTAACTTTGGTATACAACATAAAATTGGCATGCAGGAAAGTGGTTTGTAGAAGCTGAAGAGGTTAATTCAAGCCTTTGGGAATTCAACACATGGAAAACCACAAGGGGAATTCTACAAGGAAATTCTTGTTGGAAATATTTATTTTTTGACTGAGCCTCTTCTCATGTCAACTCCCTAACTGTCACCTACCTGTCTTCATCCCTGTCTTGCTCGTGATTGCTCATAATTTATTGTGGTAGGAAATTTTAATTTCCAGAATTTATTCTGTTAGGTGAATTTTAATTTTGAGGGGAATTTTGAATAGAAAAATAGTAGGAATGTAATAGTCAGATTTAGCCTGGTAGAAGAGTCAGTGTAGAAGAAGATTGCAAGTGTTTTGCAAGAAGGTGAAGTTGTAGCAACAATAAAAATTTTTTTGTGCAAGGAGCAGTGGATAGCTCCAGATTGCTCAGAGGTTGCAGAGAGTAGAAGATAGCTCTAGAAAAATAGAAAGAACATAGAGCTCTAAGAAGCTCTTGATTGTTTAGTGTTTATATGCAGCTCCAGATTGCTGCAAGTAGTTTGTAGTTTGATGTTTGAAACCATTTTTTAAATTTATTTTATGGTTAATAGAAGAAGAAACTTTGCATGCCCAGTTTTGTGTCTCCAATTTGTTTGCTTTATTATTCTGCCATTTTGTGTTTGGTATTCCCAGCTATTTGGGAAACAGAGCAACAACTATGTGTGCATTTAATTTTAAGTTTCTCACATGGTTTCAGAGCTATGCGGAATTTTCACATGGTATCAGATCCATAAGGCCCTAATTCTTGAGTAAGTTGGGAATTTATCTTTTCTAAGTGTTTAAAGTTTATTTTATTGGAGAAATGGCTAGAGATGAGAGTAAGAGTTGGCAATAACCACCACCATTTAATGGAAAAAACTATTATGATTGGGAAAAGAGAATGAAGACCATAATGGTTGCAAATTATTTATGGGAGTTTGTGATTAGTAGGTTCACTGATGTGACTAGTCCAATAGCGTATGCAATCCTCATAAACAACCAAAAGACCCAGTTGAAGGAGACAAGGAGGAAAGATGCAAAATCATTGAGTCTAATTGAAGTGGCCTTCAAGATAGTCATTAAAGACCCTTCCAAGGTTTAGCATCTTAGGTATGGACATCTAAGCTATGCTAGTCTAAATATTTTTTCAAAGAAGAGAATGGTTGGAGGTTTACCAACTATTCTAGAGCCTAGTGGTAGATGTGAAGCCTACATTTTAGGGAAGCGGAAGACCTTTCAATTGGAAAATTATAGAAGGGCAAGAGCACCATTGGAGCTGGTTCACACTGATTTGTGTGGCCCTATGCAAACAATTTCTATTGGTAAGAGCCAATATTTTATGACCTTCATAGATGATTATAGCTATAATACATGGGTTTATTTTTTGCAACATAAATTTGAAGCATTTGACAAGTTTAAAGTGTTTAAAGCCTAGGTTGAGAAGGAAAGTGGACATTTCATCAAGGTCTTAAGGTCAAATAGAGGGGGAGAGTATCTCTCCAATCAATTTGTAACTTTTTACAAGAAACATGGCATTAAAAAGGAGCTAATAGTAGCCTATACTCTGCAACAAAATGGAATGGTTGAGAGGAATAAAAAAACCATTATGGAGATGACAAGAATAATTATCAAAGCCAACAAACTCCTAGATGAATATTGGGGTGAAGCTGTAGCAACAACAATTTACTTGATAAATAGAATTCCTACAAAGGCAGTTTGTAACAAGATTCCACAAGAGCCATGGATAAAATGAAAGTGGATGGTTGATAAATTGAGAGTGTTCAGATGTGTGGCATATGCACTTGTGCCAAAGAGAAGAGAGAAAATTTGGATGAAAAGGGTGAGAAGTGCATCTTCATAGGCTATAGTGAAGAGTCCAAAGCCTACAGGTTGTATAACCTAGTCACCAAGAAAATTGTTATCAGCAAAGATGTGGTGTTCTTAGAGGATGAGTTTTGGCCTAGCCTGACAAATCTTGATAGCTCTGTACAACTCCTAGTAGCTCCAATTGATTTAGAAAAAGAGAATGAAGTGCAAAAATATGATGTTATGGAGCTCTTGATAGCTTTAGATGAGTTTCTAATAGCTCTGGATTTCTCTAGACCAGTGCACAAAAACAGACATAGAGCTCCAAAAAAATTTGAACATGGTATGCTTAGCAAAACAATAGTAGTAGTGGAAGTTCAAATCCCACTCTCACCTCCCTAATTCCAATAAATACCAATATTCTAAGGGAGATCTACCAAAATGAAAGGTATGATGAATATTTTGATGAAAGAATGAATTTTGTATTATTTTCTCGTAGTGATCCAATTTATTTTGAAGATGTTGAGAAATAAAATAAATGGTGTGAAGCCATGGATGATGAGATAGATGCAATAGAGAGGAATAGAACACATGAGCTAATTGATTTACCTCCCAACAAGCAAGTAATTGGAGTGAAATGGGTCTATAAGACCAAAAGAATTATTGATGAAAGAATAGAGATGCATAAGGAAAGATTAGTTGTCAAGGGATACAAATAGTAGTATGGGAGAGATTATGATGAGACATATGCTCTAGTTGCAAGGATGGAAACCATGTGGGCAATCATAGAAATCACAACCCATCACAAGTGGAAGGTATTTCAAATGGATGTGAAGTCTGACTTCTTGAATGGAGTGTTGAAACAGGAAGTGTATGTGGAGAAGCCACCTGGTTATGATGTTCTAGGTCAAGAAAACAAGGTATACAGGCTGAAGAAATCTCTTTATGGGATGAAACAAGCACCATGGGCATGGTACAATAGGATTGAATCATATTTGTTGAGCAATGGATTTAGAAAAAGCGATGGTGAGCCCACTCTTTACATAAAGGCAGTTGATGGTAAGATTTTAATTGCTGTCTTGTATGTTGATGATTTAGTTTTCACTGGGGATGATGATTTCCTCATTACTAATTTTAAAGAGGCCATGAAAAGAGAGTTTTAAATGACATAATTAGGTCTCTTGAGGTAGTTTCTAGGCATAGAAGTAAAATAAATGCATGATGGTATTTTTACCTCTCAAGAAAAGTATGCAGCAGAGGTTTTGATGATGTTTAGGATGCAAGATAGCAAGCCTGCCCCCACACCAAAAACCATAGGTTTAAAGTTGAGTAAGGAATATTTCTGCAACAATGTGAATACGACCATGTATAAGATTTTGGTTGGAAGTTTCATGTATTTAACAACAACTAGGCCTGATATAATGCATAGTGTAAGTCTGATTTCCAGATTTATGGAGACTCCAAAAGAGTCACATTGGCAAGAAGGTACAAGAATCTTGAGGTATGTGAATGGAACAAAAGGATATGGCAACTTGTATGGTGTACCAATTTTTTTTGGGTTGGTTGGTTACATGGATAGTGATTGGACAGGGAGTGTGGATGATAGAAATAGCACATCTGGATATATGTTTCACTTGGGTTCGGGAGTCATTTCATAGGCTTCAAAGAAACAACTCATAGTTTCCCTATCTATAGCTGAGGCTGAGTATATAGAAACAAATGGAACAACATGACAAGCTATTTGGCTAAGGATGACCTTAGAAGATGTGAAGGAAGAATAAAAGGATGCAAAAATTATTTTTTGTGACAATTTTTCATCAATAGCTTTGATGAAGAATCTAGTTTTTCATGGAAGAAGCAAGCAAATGAAATCAAGTATCATTTCATAAGGGAATTAGTTGAGAAAGGTGAAATCAAAATGAAATTTTGTAGGTCTGAGCAGCAACTTGCATAAATTTTCACCAAACCTTTGAGTAGAGATTGTTTTGAATGCCTAAGAAGAAATTTACGTGTTGTTGATTTGAATGAAGAATTATGTTGTTTGATGGCCCAGTTAAAGGGGGAGTGTTGGAAATATTTAATTTTTTGACTGAGCCTCTTCTCACGTCAACTCCCCAACTGTCACCTACCTATCAAGAGCCTTTCAACAATAGTTTATTTTTTGGGATCTTCATCCCTATCTTGCTCCTAACTTCTCATAATTTATTGTGGTAGGAAATTTTGAATTTCCAAAATTTATTGTGTTAGGTTAATTTAAATTTTGATGGGAATTTTGAATAGATAAATAGAAGGAATGTAACAGTGATTATTTAGTCTGGCAGAAGAGTCAGTGCAGAAGAATATTTCAAGTATTTTGTAAGAAGGTGAAGTTACAACAACATAAAATTTTTTGTGCAAGGAGAAATAGATAACTCTAGATTGCTTAGAGGTTGCAGAGAGTAGCATATAGCTCTAGACAAATAGAAAGAACAGAGAGCTCTGAGGAGCTCTTGATTGTTTAGTGTTTGTATGTAGCTCCAGATTGTTGCAAGTAGTTTTTAGTTTGAAGTTTGAAACCATTTTGTAAATATTATTTTTTGGTTAATAAAAGAAGCAAGTTTGCATGCCTAGTTATGTGTCTCCAATTTTTTTTCTTTATTATTCTATACTTTTGTGTTTGGTATTCCCAGTTGTTTAGGAAACAAAGCAGAAGCTCTGTGTGCATTTCATTTTAAGTTTCTCACATGGTTTCAGAGTTGTGAGGAATTTTCACAACTCTCACAAGCAGTTTGAAGCTAAAATTTTATGTGCAAGGCTTAAGAGATTGAAAATTTTGAACACTAAGGGTGGCTCTTAATGGGATTCCACAGTCAAAGTCCCACAGGCTAAGGATTTACAGAACTTGAAATAGTGTGGATATATGTGATGTGAAAGTCAGAGATAGAAATGCCACAAGTGTGGACATCCGCACAAGAATTTTTGCACCAAAAACCCGCAAGGATCAAACTTAGCCATCTAAAATGCAAACTTCATAAGGGTTATGAGGAGCGAACAAAGAGTAAAAAGTTCAAACATTTTACACATCACTCCCTATGTTAACATCTTGTAGAATTTGGTTAAGCACAAGGATGAAACTCATGGGAACTACATGAGATGGATCTGAAGACATTGAACTCCATGGATGGACTCTTGTTGGAGAGTTCCTGCAACAAGAAACCACATGGATCTTAGCCATCAAAATAAATCCTAAGTTAAAAACTCATTGAAACAAGCTTAAGAATGACATGCAAATATTTAGAGGAAAGCACCCAAACCCCATAAAACTTTGCACAAGAAAAATAAGGTAAAAAACATGATAAAATTCTCAAACACTCCCCAAATGTAAAAAATATGATTATTCAACTACTAGCAATATAAAATTACCAATATTTAGTAAATGACAATATGAAACTGATGGTTTGAAGGGGCAAGATCGTACCTTTGATAAATTGGTTGGGTGGTACTGGAATGCTCAGAGGAAGATGAAATAGCACAATCAAAAGTATCACGATCTCCAAACTTCCAAAATGCTAAGAAAATAAATAGAGTCACCAACCCCCAATTTATAGTTCACATAATTCTTGATGTATTAAATGCACATACGATAGCATGTCCCACACCTAAAACCCTAAAAACCACTTTGTGGAAACCTGCGCCCTTACAAGATGCAAAGATTATCATGTGAAAAGTCATCATACATAAGCCAAAGAAGTGTGGGGATAGATATTATTTCCATCGAAGAGGAAGGTGGGAAAGTGATGAAATGACATTGATGGTGTGGAATTCCAGGTATGGAATTTTGCATGCAAAAACTTGCAACGAGAGTTCTGTAAAAGGAAACCTGACACCCGAAATCCACCAAGAGGAATCGTACAAAGGGAATTCTACAAGTGGATTCAAAAACCAAAAAACCCGCAAGGATCAAACTTAACCAAATTTTGAAGAAAAACCAAGGGGAATTTTTTTTCAAAAGAAACCTAAGGAAAGGTGCAAAAAACGAAGGCAAAAGCAAGAAACCAAACCAACGGAAGTGAAAGAAAATAGGAGGGGTTCCTCATTTCATGGGGCATGTGTGTGAAAGGCACAACACTTCTTAGTTCCTATAGAACCCTCACCAAATATCTACAATGCGAGAGGTAATTAGTGACTAAGGAAAGAAGAAGAAGTGAGAAAAAAGGTAAAATAAATGTAGTTAGAGGTTCCTAGTCCCCATGAAACTCTCAACGAAATAAATAAATCAAGTGAATGCAAGGAAAATACAAGGAATGGCAGAAGAGATAAAGAAAAATCAATGTAAAGGTTGGCTATCGCTATGTGAGTGAGAATAAATAAATATTCATTTTTCTAGACTTACCTTCCTCTACATTGTCGTGAATGTTAAAGAAAGGCTCCCAACTATCTGATCTGAAGCTATTGAGCTACATGGATGATCTTGATGTGTTATCATAGATTTTAAAGGGAAGATAGTGGATCCTATACCTCCTCTATCATATGTATCTCATCCCTTTGTTAGTCATTCTGAACCCATATTTTAGTGAATTATGTATGCGCTTTTTTGCAATTCACCCTCTTTTTCGCCAATGCAAGTATAGAAAATGGTGTTGGGATTATTCTTCATGTCCTTAGATTATATTTTATTTTTCAAATATATTAAGGAATGGAATATTATGGTTAGGGTTCTCTCTTTATAACATAATCCTCTTCCTTTCTCTTATATTCCTTTCTAGGAATTTAAATAAATTATAGCATTCATTGTTATGGGTCTTCTTTCTTGACTTTATTCTCAAGAGCTCCACATATTTGCAACTCTTCTTTTATAAAAAATGTACCATGTATCTAAATGAATAAATATTATTATTTTCACCTCTTCTCACTTCTTTCACTCTATGTAGAGTTTATTTACCTCTTTGTTTGAATGATAATTTTTATCATCTATTTCTATATGTCATGTTAAACATGTTTGGAGGATTTTATTGTATATAATTATTTTCCTTTTTAGTTCTTGTGAAGCCCTAACCTCCATACACACCTCTAGAGCTAGTCTAATAGATATTTGTGTGGGTTCATATGGTAGTTTATTCACCTCTTTGTGCTATAGTGGGTAGGAAGACACCATTAATCTAGATGCATCACTACCCTTTCCATTTTATGCATTCCTTCTTCCCCTTCTACATGAAATATCTATAGGATAGTATTAGCTATAGTGTTATCCAATGTTGGTTTGGATAAAAGTTTGCATGAAATTTAGAGAGGAAACTAATCCTTTATCTAGAGGTTTCATCTCATTTTCAATGTCCCCCACCTTCAAATCATTCCCATGTTTTCACTAAGTAGTTGAATCCATCATTCGACAGAGGTGCATGTTCACATTGCCAATAGTAACTTAATCACCTTTTAAACCTAAAATATTCAAGTACAACTCCTCAAAAGTGCTTAAAACCTATAACAACAAATAAAAAGCTCAAGTTTACAATTTAAAGATTAATTGAAGATAATGTCCAACTAGGTGTGCCAAAATAATTGCATGGAAATAAAATAAAATATAAGCATTAAAAATAAAAATTTATACATTACTATAATACACACAAACCTTCTACAAAATATTGAATGGATACACTTTTGATTATGTTAATACGTGAATACTCTCACCATTAGTAGTGTAACATTAGCATTTATTAGGTTACTAATATGATGTCATGATTTTTCATTAAAGAATGTTAATGCAAATGATAGATTCGAGGATGCATTTAAATATTTTTTAGAGGATTAGATGAATGTCTCATATTTAATCTTGGGTCATGAATTTGATCCATGATAGATAGATTTGATGAGGATAGGTAGCAATCATGGATGAGTTGATGTTGATTTTATTTTAATTTTTAATTTTAAGCTGATTAGTCTGTTCAACTAAATTGATTGGTGAGATGTGTGAATATGAAGTGGATTTTAGGATTTTGATTTATTTATCTAAAAAATAGGGTTTAGTTTTATTTATATAACTAATGTTGGAAAATTAGCCCACTTTAATTAAATAATAAGAATTATCTAGTTAATTAATAATAATGAATATTAAAAAAAAGTAAATGATAGAATGCTAGTGAAAGAAGAATTTTTTAGTGTCTACAATTATTAGTAAATAATAATAATTACATTGTACATAATAAAAACATGTATCAAAAGTCATTATCTATGCTCTTGCATCAGCATTTGTATTTCTAGATACTCCACTATCACGTAGGAACTTGCAGTTTTTAGAAATGCCTTCAATTTGTATATATTAACAAAGGGTTTGAAATCATTATAGAGAAATTTAATGGTTCTCATATTAATAGACTAAACCCCAAAGATTTTTTTCAACAATCCCTTTGTTCTATTGTAATTTCATAAAATTTCACCCCTTGCAATTTCACATTCATTCTTGCATCCGATTTAGTCTCCACTCCCTTAGAACTTGTGTAGGCTCATTTTAGCCCCTGAATAAGCCTTTTTCACTTCTCAAGATGCTCAAGACCCCTTTTCAATAGCTACCTTCATGCGTCATCTTTGCGTCAAACTTTATGCTTTTACCATGTGTGTCATTTTGTGTGATGTTTTTGGACACTAGTGTGCCGCACAAATGTCTGCACACCACGCTAGCATCCTATGACATTTTAACATTCAAACAACTATTTGCATGCATTTTTTCCACTTTTCAACAAAAATTTTCAGTAGTAACGGCTAGGGATGACTTGTAATAGCTTGGGAAGCTTCTTTTCCCTCCTATTCTCTCTTTTTAATCCATTCTTTCAATCCATTTGTCCAATTCTTGAACTTTCTCCCTTGGAGACACTCTCTTTTCCCTCTTCATTCTTTTACTTGTGAAAATCTCTCACTTGTTACAACAACTTCAAACACTCTCAAGGTCTTGCAACACCCTCTACAACACTCTTTTCTCTTGCATCTATCTTTGTCTCTCTCTTTGGATTCCTTTAGCCTTGCAGCTAATATCTCTCCCGCATCCTGGGATTTAACACATCCCCATTGATTGCATCTATATTTTTTTGATATGGGTTCTCGTCCTCAAGCAGCGATTTCTTTTGTCACCTATATCTTATGATACAGGTTTTCCTCCTCGAGAGGGAATTGATTTTATCACTCCATTTTTCATTTCTCTCTATCTATTTGGTTTTCCATGGATGTAGGAATACCAAAACATGGGTTTGACTAAGGCAAACCCCTATACAACCCCAACACTTTCTCTAGATATTATGGATGTAGGTATTGAAGATTTTCATTTGTTGGAGACTCCATTACTTGGGTTTTTGTGAGCATCTTCTATCTCTCATCATAGATTTAACTTTATCATTTATACTTTACTTCATTTTAGTTCTATTACATTTTGCCATTCTCCCACACTCTGTAAGTTCTTAGAAATCTTATTTTTAGTGATCACTTTTCCATTTTGTGTGATATTCTCACTTTCTCATCCATACAAGATTCCAATGCGATTTAGGATGCCAATGTGTCGTGTTGTCGTCCTTATCCCACACTTTCATCCTTTGGCCTAGAGTTTGTCAGTTTGTCCAAAAAATCTTTGTGACCAGCTCTTTTTGGTTCTAGAACTCTTGTTGTTATTCCTTGAGGTTGTTTAGGGTAGTTCGCCCCTTGGGAATCTCTTGAGAATAAAGAGACTCATGAGTAGTGAATCCCCCTTCTCTAAATTTTGGTGAGCTAGACGTGAAATGAAAAACCAAGAATTTATTTACCCCAAATTGGCGGGGTCATAACTTTTGACTTGGTGCTCAGAATTCAAAACCGTTTACACCATTGGAAAGGTCTTCAAGAGGACTAATTCAGTCCCCAGAATATGATGCCTCTAGCTATCAAATTTTAGGGACCAATGCATGTTTTGACCCCAAATTATGCTCCAAAGTCCTCTGAAAATGTAAATTACTAGAACCTAGAAAATACTGAAAAAAGTAAAAAAATATAGATTTTTGGTTTTCTCAGTTCTATCACCCCTAGGCTACTCTGGATCAGCCAATTTTTTGTTTATTATATTTAGTCTACTATTTTCATAATGAATTTAATATCCTCTTTTATGATTTTAGTATCTAATTATATTCAAAATGTTAATGATGTTCTATTTCATGCATGTGATAGTGACTTGGCTTTGCCCATGTCACTTTGTGTCTTTGATCCTTCTCATGAGATTCCTCTTGCTTTGAAGGATATATTTTTGAAAAAATATGAAATCATTGATACCTTTATTAACATTACTCTACCTAACCTTCATTCCAATACACCCTCCTCTACATATGATGCATTAGTAAATGACAAATCTCCTTCCATATTTTATCCTCCCCAGATCGATACATTGAGAATATGTCTTCAAATAATTATTCCACTAGTTGTGATGATTCTATAAATGTAATCTACATCTCTCTTGCCCCTCAAAGGCCTAAGAGACCGGTCATTTATCTAACTCCTAATCTTTCTCCTTAAAGAATTTTTTCTATTGACAATGTCCCATTTGATAGTGATTATCTTGATCTTTCTATAGCTCCCTCTTACAGAGTGGTAGCCCATACTTATAAGAATAGAATGAATAAACAACTAGGCCTTCTTCAAGCTCCTAAACACACGACAAAAGAATTTTGTGATTATGATCTTGTCAAGAAACTATGTGTTACTCCAGCTAAGATATCATTGTGGGACTTGCTTTAGTCTACTCTAATTTATCAAGATATGCTCCAGAAAGCCTTGAAAAAGATCCTCCTACCTTCTTCTGCTAGGCCAATGTATCCTAATGCATTGATATCTCATATTCATGTAGATTCATTGAACATTACATTCTATCCATAGGAACTCCTGCCTTTGAAAGTACAAAAGCAAGTGTATCCTCTGATGATTAAAGTTAATATTAATAATATCAACATTAGACATACTCTCATTAACATTGGTTCAACGCTCAATGTATGTAGCATTGATCTATTGTCTAAGATTAATATTGATTCATCTTCTCTTAATACTTATTTTGTTGTTATTCGTGGGTTTGATAATGTTGGTCGGTAGAATTTAAGCATGATAGTCTTGCCTTTAAGGTTGGGTCCTGGTACCGTACCCACCCTTGTATATGTTATGTTAGAAAAAATTACCATATAACCTTCTTCTTGGTAGATCGTGGATTCATGCTATGGGTTTTGTCTTGTCTACCTTGCATAAATCTATTAAGTTCATTTGTAACAATCAAGCAGTCATGGTCAGGCTTGACCCTAAGGCTATGCACTTATGTGAGATGATAAATGTCGGTCAGGTTTTGGTTCTACCTACTCTTATCCCTTTAGTGTATTTCAATGTGTTGATGTCTGCTCCAGCAGTACCTATCACAAAGGATGCTCTTGAGATAGATGTCCCTGAAGAAGGTCCTTCTGAAGCAAGAAATAATAAGTCTACTTTCTACCTTTTCTCAAGAAAATGCATGTCTTGGTGATGATTGGGTTTCCTTAGAATGTGTAGATTCCTTCAATGGAGAATATAAAATTGAACCAATCTAATCAAGCCTTCCAATAACATCATTCAAACCTACTAACAAAGATGGTTATTCTTCTATATCACAAGATAATGTGAGCAATAATTGTAATATTCTTAGTGTTAATCCTCCAAGTCTAAGGAAGATGATCACACTTTTGTTAAAGATGTTAATGTTGGCAGCCCTATCAAGAAGGTTGATGGTGATCCTGTAAAGAGTATGTCCCCCCTTGCTAGAATAATGCTCTATATGAAGATCCTCCTCCTCAAGATTTGCAAACGCGTTATGGCCCCAACTTTAAGCTTGCCTCTAAATATGGCTATGAGCGTAAAGAGAGTGGGTGTAACAAACAATCCATTCATGTCCCTACAGAATGTGCACCTCGTAAGCATAACTTGGGGCTTGGTTGCTCAAATGAATAATCTAAATGAAAACCATGGTTGAATGTTGACATGATGTCCGCTCAACCTCATCCTCCATTTTCTTCTATCTTTGTGTCTTCTTCTTGTGAACAGTCAGAATTTTCTCCATAAGAGAAAATTTTGCTTCTTGCTCATCATTCTTTGTCTGAGAAAGAGTGTATTATGTTGAGGCTTCTAAAAGCCCACTTAATTACTCTTTCTCCTCCTCAGAAATCTCATTAGCATGTTAAAGCAAAGAATTATTTCTATGCATACCATCAAGTGCCTAACCATTCCACTAGTGAATGTAAGGCCTTGAAGGAAAAAATACAAAAACTACATGATTCAGGGGCCATCACTCATTTACTTGTTGATGCACCTACCTCTTCTTCAAATGACAAGTGATATCAAGCTCTACCTCTATCCTATATGTTATAAGTATCTTGCATGGTTCTCCTCCCCTATATGATTGGGACAGTAATACACTATTTTGAAGATGTGTGTACTTCTTAAAGGACCCCCTCTCCTCTCTCTATCTTTCAATTGGAGTGTCCCCTTGAGTGGGCCCCTTTTATTTTGAAGGATACCTGAGGGACCCCCTTTGAAAGCTTCTTTCTCAAATGAATTCTATGGTGTCTAGCTTGGGGGCAACTTGACTAGACCTCTCTTTTCAAATAGTGCATCCCTTGAGTGGACCCCTTTCCTTTTAAAGGATTCCCGAGGGACCTCTTTGAAATATTTCAAATTATGGATTGTTTGTGTGATTGTCTGCTTACTAGCTTGTATGGATTTTTTTCTTCTAACATGTTTTCTCTACAGATTAACATGTTTATTTGTAGGTGCACCTATGAAGCCACTTTCCAGTATGACTATGTGGAGTCTCCTTTTATTGGGCTTCCTTCATGAGAGATAACTTGGGGGAATACCTTCTTTGCAGGTATGAAGGCTTGTGAAGCACTTACATCCTGCGGGATTTGTCCATGTTGGTCTGTGGGCCTTCGATACATACTTTGTGCAACTTTGTAGTTCCATGGAGCTAGGGAGTCTTTTTGTTCGAACCTCCTTAGGAGAGAGTACCTATGGAGCAATCATTTTTGGAATTTTCATCCCCCTCTTAAATTCTCCTATCTCTTCTCTTCTTAGTTGTGTATACCGGATCGAAGATCTGCATCTTTTTCATCTTGAGTATGTACTCTTTCTCTCTTCAATATTGATTGTTTCTCTGAATTTTGGGTGCATTTTTCTCTTGAAGCGATCAATCCTTACATTCTTCTCTTCTTTTTAGAATTCTTCTAGATGTGTTATTGTTCTTAATTTGGGGATGATGCATAGTATTGATACAACTGTTTACATCGAGGTCTCTTTTACTTTGATGACTCAAATCCTTTAGTTAGTTAGGTGCCTATATGTATGGATTTTCGTGTTCTAACCTTGTTGTCTTGTGCTTGTATTTCTTGTTTAATGCATTTTTTTTGTAGATCTTCAACCTAGGGGCATGCTTCCTTGGTTCAAAGAGTTGTATGCTTCCTCTATAGTATCCTTTTGGCATAATGATGTTATTTATGTTTAGTAGATTTATTTTAGCATGCATATTAGTGTAGATTCATATGCCCAATAAAGTGGGGGAAAAATGTAATGTCGTAAAATTGCACCCCTTTAAATTTCACATACATTCTTACATTTTATTTAGTTTCCACTCCCTTGGAACTTTTGTAGGCTCATTTTAGCCCCTGCATAAGCCTTTTTCCCCTCTCAGGATGCTCGAGACCCCCTTTCAGAAGCTACCTTCATGCAACAACTTTACACCAAACTGTGCACTTTTCTTGTTCATGTTTTTTTGTAGCATGATGTGTCTAGACACTAGCATGCCATGTGAATGTCTACGTGACATGCTAGCATCCTCTAACATTTCAATGTTCAAATAATTGTTTCTGTGCATATTTGCCACTTGTCAACAAATTTTGTCACTGGTAACAACTGGGGATGTCTTGTAACATCTCGAGAAGCTTCTTTTCCCTCCCATTCTCTCTTTTTAATCCATTCTTTCAATCCATTTTTCCTTCTTGAACTTTCTCCCTTGGAGACACTCTCTTTTCCCTCTTCACTTTTTTTCCTGCACAAATCTCTCACTTGTTACAGTAGCTTCAAACACTCTCAAGCTCTTGCAACACCCTCTACAACACGCTTTTCTCTTGCAACTATCTTTGTCTCCCTCTCTGGATTCCTTTAGCCTTCCAGCTAATATCTCTCCCTTACCTTGTTCTTGCAAGAATTGTAGGATTTCACACATCCCCATTGATTACATTTATATTCTGCGATACACGTTCTCCTCCTCGAGCGGGGATTTCTTTTATCACCCATATCTTGTGATACAAGTTTTCCTCCTTGAACATGGATTGCTTTTATCACTCCATTATTCATATCTCTCTATCTATTTGGCTATCCGTGGAGGTGGGAACACCAAAATGAGGGTTTGATTGAGGCAAACCCCTATATAGCCCTAACACTTTCTCTAGATCTTACGCATGCAGGTATTAAAGAGATTCATTTGCTAGAGGCTCCATTACTTGAGTGTTTGTGAGTGTCTTCTATCTCTCATCATCTTTAACTTTATCATTTTTACTTTACTTCATTTTAGTTCTATTACATTCTATCATTCTCCCACATTCTGTAAGTTCTTAAAAATTTGATTGTTAGCGATCACTTTTCCATTTTCTATGATATTCTCATTTTATGGTCTATACAAGATGCCAACATGCCTCTAGGACACCAGCATGTCGCATTGTCATCCTTGTCCCGTGTTTTTATCCTTTGGCCGAGAGCTTATTAGTTTGTCTAGAAAATATTTGTGACCTGCTCTTTTTGATTCTAGAACTCTCGTTGTTGTTCCTTGAGGTAGTTTAGGTCAATTTTCCCCTTGGGAATCTCTTGAGAATGAAGAGACTCATGAGTAGTGAATCCCCTTTCTCTACATCTATACTCTAGGCATAAATGTTTTAAGGGTTGAACACAATACGTTGGACCTAGCATTAACAAAGCCCTCATTCACTAAGCAAATTCATTTAAGAATAGTAGGTGCATATCTAAATTCAAAAGCTTGAGTTGGGTCATCAAGAGCAATATATAGAAAATTGTTTCTCATAAACAACTACAAACCACAATCAATTTAAGTTAATAATAACTCTTTATTTATCAATTGAATTTATCTTCTCATCTCTTATTTAATTTATATCTAATTGTATATTCATCATTCTATTAATAACTAAATTTTTAATTTCACTAAGATGTATTTCGTTTCTCTACACACAATTTGCTATCACTTTAAAAATCGAAATATTATTCTTAAAATAATTACTTGTTATGCTTTTGTTATCTCTTATTTATTATACCTTTCATTTTCTTACTACTATCTAGACAATCATTATAGAAACCCATAAACTCTAAAAAATTTACAAATAATATACAAACATTATTTAAGCCCACATGTTCTCTTAAAAAATTAGGAAAAAAAAACTATTTATAAAATTTAATAAATTGAAAACCCACCAAAATAAGTCTTGTTAAATATGTTAACCTAACACCAAACTCAATAAAAAAATAAAAAAAGTTGGCAAAAACAACTAAGGGATGAAGCTTGTGACCAAGTTAATTTGATAGTTTATGAATTGACTAGCTGTTTAATAGTTATTCAATCATATAGTTAATGAGACTATTATACTTACTAGACAACGCATTATGAGTCACAACGAGGAAAGAAAGTTTTATGTGCTAAACAACGCAACCTCAAACGCAACATTTTATTGAAGTTTTAGAAGATTTTTTAGCTGGTTAGCAAGTGGTTTATGTGGCACCACATATGAGTCGTAGAAAAAATATTTCTAAAAATAGCATCTCTACTACAAGCTACGATTCTCCACCATCCGAATGCCTCCACTTGAGCAGTCAAATGTCTCTTTTCCAACTCAATCTCCCCCAAATACAATCGCATGGCAATGTCACTGCTCATGGCACTCTCCAAACTCACTCCAACATTCCCTGCATACAAACTGGGAACAATGCACTCGAATCCTGCAACCCCTTTCTCTCTTGTCAAAACATGAAATTTGGATCCAAATCCTAACTCTCCCACTGTGGGCCCTCCCATAAATGCAGGAAGACGTAAATTTACTAACATTGGGTCAACAAGATCCATGGAGCTAATGTCATAAGGAAACTTCTTGTTTAACACAATCCCTTTACAAACCGAAGACCCAACTGGGCACTGTAATATGAGGACTACAACTTTTGAAAGGAGAGGATGGCGTTTCAATTTCTCAGTGGCCACCAACATGCATCCCTCTTCTATGTTGTTTATCTCATGTGCCCACTCTACACTATTAAAAGTCCTCGACCTCTGCTTCTGACGAGTACCCACCATGGAATTTGCATTCACCAAGCGAGCTCTGAAGGTGCACCAATCCTCCTCGCACTGCTGCTCCCCCAAAGGAGTGCGTGAATAATTAATGCCCTCGATTTTACCAAAACTACCATAGTTTCTTGGTGAGAAATTATGAGGATTTCCATCTTGTTTATGTGCTAAACCCATGCACATTCTGATGTCCACATGCTCTCCGCTCCTCCCTCTTGACAATTGAATTGCACAAGAATCGATATTATCTATGACTGCTCTAATTAAACATCAAAAGGTTTGACCAGGTGTGTTGTAATCGACGTACAGATGTAAGAAAAGAACGCACATATTTTTTTACACATTCTTCGATAGTTGTTACATTTAATATACATAATTTGAGAAAAGATGAAGGATTGCTTACATCTTGCAGAGCCACTCACTTTGCTGATTGATGAATGTCCCCTGCTATGATTGCTTGGGCCCAACATGATTACCTTCATACTATTTCCTTGCATCTGTAAATGGGTGGGGATCTGGTGAGCCATTTGGTTCCTGCACTTTTACAAATAGATGATTCAAACGATATTCTCAAGAATTTTACCTTCGTCTGTATCGTTCAAAAACCATCGATATCTAATGACCCATTGGCAATAACGAACATAGATTTGACCAAGACCCCTTTCAATGTAACGTTCTGACCTCGTTCAACATAATGTGTGGTGAGTCACAATCATTATGAGAAAAACCATAACTACAATCAGCGTTTCCTCTCAATCGATCGAAAATGCCTATTTTACTTGAAATAATTGAACCTAAATTTAATAATTGAAATTCCTATTTTACTTGCATAATCATATGATGCTCTTTAAAAATTTATTTAAATTCCTATTTTACTTGCGTAATCGGATGATGCTCTTAAAAAATTTAATGCTAACGAATAAGATTTAATTAAATTCACCAGTTGATCCATCCTTTTATCTAATTGAATAATAGGAAACATCAAACATTTTTGCATGTGTAAATGTTTCTTGTCGTCAACTTTTATGTACTTAACTCTTAAGGAATAAGATTTAATTAAATTCATCATTTGATTGTATTGGTGGAATGTATACTCCTATGTCTTTAACTCTTAGTAAAAAAGGTCTTGCTGCAGGTAGAACTTTAGGAAGATGGATACCCAAAGTCTTTAATTCTCAATCAAAGAAATTTCAACCTAAAATTCATTCAATCAAATAACTATACAAAAATGTTAATTTGATAAAATACCCTAAACAAAAATATAAGAACATAACTTTATTTTAATGGATATTTTATCAATGCATTCATATATTTTATGTGCTATCCTTCCATATCATACATCACTCATCATCTTCCATCCATGATTGCACTAATCTAGTGTGGGGCATATTGGTCCTTTGCAACTAGTCCTTAGAGATCCATCTTCCTATCCACCATCCACCATAATTTTGTCTCCCATCATCATTTATTATCCAAACTCTTTGCTCCTATCCATGAAATTCCTCCATCCTTCCATCCTTTACGATGTCTTGGATTTCCCTTGTTAGTGGTCTAAATACTCCAATCCATTTATCCAACATCCATCCATCATCTCATTCATTCCTAAAAAATAATTCATTCCAAATGCAATAAGCCTAATCCAGACAATCTTGCTATGCAACCTAGCGCATCATCCAAAAAATTCCCTAGCTTTGTTTCTAGCCTTGCTGAAAACCTTGATCCTTTAGTCACATTGTTATCAATGGGATATGTATTTTCCAATTCTCGTTTTGTTTCATGATTTTTCCTTCCCATATCATCAACATCATCATCGTCACCTATCCATTGGTTTTCATCTTGACTAGGGTAAGATCATATTTTTCCTTGGATGATTCCGCTAGCATGATTTCTTGATTGTGGGTAAATTTCACATCCATTTTTCATGGTACTGATTGTGTATCATCCATAAAAAAATCTCTTTCCTACACCAACCCATGATAAAGCTTTGTCATCCTTCTCATAGCTGAGATTTTGCATCTTTCTTTTTCCATGTCGGTCATAATAAAGTCCATTCTTATTAATTGGTCCTATACCTAACTAGGGACAAGTAATTTACTTAGGTTTTCATGAGGTCCTAGACTTGATATCAGAGGCCCTAATGTGAAAAATAAAAATAAATAAAAACATGCCAAAAATCCAAAAAAAAAAAAACCTTCAAAATCCCAAAAAATAGTGTTAAGTCATGCTAGTTAGAGTCCATTGAACTTATTTTCCTCTGTTATTTTACATAGTCTAGGCCATAATTGATGAGCCCCCAAGGAACTAGGTCAGTCCTTTAGAGTTTGTCAAATTGATTTATTCATGATTCAATCCATAATAAATTGTTCATGTTCTAAGTCAGTCAGACTATGAGGTCTCAACGTATGTTATGCGGGCAAGGCCATCATTGATGAGCTCTCAAGGCACTAGGTGAATCTTGTATGGTTTTTTAGGTCCATCATGGTCCATCTTTGTCTAACTCATAATAAGTTGTCCGTTGCTAAAACTAACACTTTGGTCAGACAGAACCATATATCAAACTCTTAACCAAATCACAAATCAACAAACTATCTATCTAGCTGGTCTTCAATCCAAACTGATCAATTGCATAAACATCAAATGTCAAATCAACACTTATCAGTCAATCAATGGTCTTATACAAGAATGTAGCATTGTCGAAACCAAACTCAATTTCTTATAAATTTTCCTTATTTCTTGAAACTATACCCAATCCTATTGTTTTTCTTATATACGATGTGTCCTTTTTGAAACTAGACATCATCATTTATATACTATCATTTTCCTTATATAGTGGCTACATGATTGCAACTAGACTCAATGTCTTATATGAAATTATTCCTCGCATGAAACCAAATGTTATCAATTAATTGAAATCTCATTAGTCATTTCAATAAATAATCACTTGCAAATGATCTAAATGCTTGTGAGCTTTGTTGGTCTAGTTTGTCTTATATTTTTATTGATTTATCATTTGGTCATATTACTAGCTACCTTGAGGATGTCCCAAGAAGCATTTAGAGGAGCAATGATTTCTCATGAACTCCTTTTTATTTTATTCCTATTTATGGTTTGTCTTGACAAAAATATTGGGGCAACTTCATTCCAAGTATGTGTCGTGGTATTTATTGACTGTCAAGTTTCTATTTTTGAAAAGGGATAACATTGGAAACCTTGGTCTATGTCATATCATGGTGTATGTTGTCCATTTTCTCTGATGTAATGCCCGATGATGATAAACATGGAAGCCTAGAATCTATCAAGTAATATATCAATCCCTCTTTATTTTAGATAACTCCATGCTAACATTTTCCTCTCTTTGAAATTTCTTTCATCAATCCTTGCATTTGTCCACTATTGGAGTTGCTTATGAGAATAATTTTTCAAATTCTTTCAAAACTCTTTCAAAATTTTCAAAAAATTTCAAGGGGGCATATTCTATGTTGAATTTCATTTATACAACATTTAGATGACTTCACATTGTATCAAAGAGGGGTAAAATGTAGATACTAAAAAAAGTTCTAAGCTTGGGAACACCATTTTCCACATGAGTTCCCCATCTTCCCTACATAATTGAATAATTTTAATAAATTGGCTAAAATCATATTCTTCTATTAATTAAATAATTTTAATTATTTAATTAATTCATTCCCATTTTTCTATTTTTCCTTTGATTAATTAAATAAATTAATATTGTGTCACAAATTATTTATTTTCATTTTCCTACTATAATTAAATAAATATTTTAATTATTTATTTATTCATTAACCTTTTCTTCTACAATTAAATAAATCCTATTTATTTAATTTCCTCCACTAGAAAATAATTATTTTAAGTCTTTTTCTCGACTTTCTAATTAAATAATTGTTACCATTTATTTTAATTTAAATTCAACTTTTCCCTCTTCTTTTATAATTAAATAATTGTTTTAATTACTTAATTATTCATTTTCCCTTCTAAATTAAGTAATTTTGTATCTATTTAATTTACTGTAGCCACCTCTTTTTTTGCATCAATCTTATCTCTTATCTCAATTAGCCTCCACCCTTGATAAGTTTTTATTACATTTAAATCTCAACTGTCCATCTTAACTAAATCCTATTTTTGCCCTAACCCTATTTCATTGCTTCTCAAAACAATCTCATCCATTGGTTTTCATCATTTGATCTTAGCCCTTCATTCAAATTTGGTTTTCTATAAAAGAGACATATCCCTTTCATTTCAAAGCTAACAACGACAACTACCATCTTCAATACTTTTCTATCATTATCTCTAGGTTTATTCTTCATACTACAAAGCAAGCATATAAAGAAAAAATGGAGAAGAGCAATGAAGGTGATTCAATGAGGGCATCAAAATTGTGGTAATATTGCTTTACTATTTTATGATTCTATTTGTATTTGTCCTTCATTGTTGGACGAGGGGCTTTAGGGTTTGAGTTTTATGTATTTGGTGGTTGGTACTATTGATTCATGTATTTTCCCATGATTTTACCCTATTCTTCATGTCTTTTATTTGAAGAAACTTGTTATATAGTTAAGTATGAAATTTTGATTTTCATAAATGCATGTTTTAGGTAGTATAGGCTTGAATCTAACTAGTCAATGTATTTATAAACAAGAAATAAAAAATTATTTTTAAAATTTAACATTAAGTTTTCCAAAAGATTTTTTATGTTAGATTTTAGAAATAATTGAATCTCATTTTATTTGATGTTTTGTTACAAAATTAAATTCTAAATTATATTGAATAAAAATTAAAGTTTTATAATTATAATTTTAGATTAAAAAAAAAAAAGATTCTTTATAACAAAATATATAGTAAATAGAAATAACTTTATTTTTAAAAAACATTAAAAAAAATTCCTCTTAATTCTTTTATTTTAAAATTATGACAATAATCTCTATACATACATATTTGAATATTAAGAACTATAAAATGATAAAATAAAATATATTTTTTATCATCATATTTTATTGGATTAAGAGTAAGTGCATATATTCTAATGTGGCATTATAAGTTTGGGGTATCTATAAAAATATTGATAACTCAGCATTCAAAGATGTAAGAGTTATATTATGAGACTGAGATGGTTGAAGATATTTTAATGTTTATACATGTATCATTTCATCTTATTAAATTGAGGGTGATTTTGATGATTCATAATATTTACTAATATTGTATCATGGCAACTTTTAGAACTGGGAAATGTAAAGAAAGTGTAGCCATACTTCAAGCTTTTGATTAATCATTTATAGATAGATATTATTATTATAATTTTCTTTTCTTTTCACACTGTAATTGAACATTATGTTTTAGTGCATTTCAATATTTTATTATTTTTATTTTTTAATTTTATTTTTGAAATTTAGATTTATTTAGTTAAGGACATAAAGATTTAGTTTTAAATTAGAATTTTATAATTTAAAGATGTTTTGAGTTTATTTCATTATTAAATTTTCTAACAAGATGATTAGGTTTGATCTAGGAAATAATAGAAACATGTATTTTGTGAAGAAGATAAGTATTCTTGTATTTTTTGCAATTTCTAGGTATGAGATCCACTATTAAGATAATTTTACAATAACACATGAAAAAGTCAAATATGAAACCTTGTCCTAATTAGAGTTTGGTATCATTATGTCGAATATTGCAGTTTGGTATTATTGTGTTTATTATTAGGGTTTGGTATCATTATGCCCATTATTAGGGTTTAGTATCATTATGCCTAATATTGATTGTGTCAAGTTTATTCAAAATATATTTCAGAAATAAGAACATGTTTCTTGTGAAGAAGATATGTATTCTTACAATTCTTGCAATTTGTAGATGAGATCCACTATTATTTTGACATTTTCTAAATTAATTATAAAAATTGAAAAATATCCACTCTATCAAAATTAACTCAAAATATATTTTAAAATAAAAAAAAAAAAATAAAAAAAAATTGAAACCTTGTTGTAATTAGAATATGGTATCATTATGCCTAATATGTGCATACATACCCCTGCATTGTACGTATTGCACTATTCTTACTTGGCGAAAATTCTTTATCTGATAGCTTGCGAAGAAATGGAGAACACACCCTATTTGAAATCGTGGTTGAATTTATTATTGCTGGTTCAACACTGCATGACCACGGCCATGCAGCTGGTGCTGACATATATCTGAAGAACAAGACTTTCTTTTCTCGAATCATCACGAGTAAGAAATGGTTTGTGGCATGGTAGAATGAAAGATTATAGTGAAATATTTTGTAAAGAGAAAAATATTCTATTAAATGTGTGTGTATTTATTTTTTAGGATCTGGGTTTTTTAAAACACTGGCAGATTTATTATTTTCATTAGTCTCTATAACTCATATTTCACATGAATAGAATATTTTTTTTCTAGGATGAACAGAATCTATTCTTTAAGATAAAATATTTTATTTGTTTTTTTCACGAATAGATTGTTTAGAAAGGGTTTTAAATTTTCTGGAACATTTACTAAAAAATTAAAATAAACACAGTCCTGCTCTCCACTCTCTCCCACCATCTCCTCATAGGTGGAAAGCACAAATCCCTGTATTACTTTCATGCTGACTAAATTAAATAGCTTAGATGATTTTCTTTTAGAAATCAAATTGTATAGGATGGTGCAAGCAGGTCCAAAGCCCTGGGTAGGAACTGCATGGTGGGTGTGCAGAAGATCTGATGGCACCAAATGCCAGTTCTCCAGCTGTGGGGAGAGGAATCTCCTGCCCAAGTGTGCCATTGAATTTGCAAGAGGTGTGAGAGGTGGGCGGAGAGGACTCTCCTACACAGTAACTAAATTCTGATGACATTCAGATTAGGAACACCAACTTTGATACAGTTCATAAATTTGAATCCAGAAAGATGTGGGTGGATCAGCTCACTTCGTCTGATGGTGGATCTGGTATATGTAACTCAGGGCTCTACTGATATTACCATTTCAAACTGTCGTCTATCATAATGTCTACAATATGTTGTTGGGGGCCAAGATTCAGACACAGTTGACTAGCAAATGAGAGTTAATGTGTGTAAACACTGGTTTAAAGATACAGACAAACGGAATCGTCACTGTAGGTAAGTTCCTACTAATATTATCAATGGAAAAGGGATTTTTTTGCCTTGATGAATGTATATATATATTTTATAATAATTTTCTTTCCTTTCTTATCAGATGGAGTTATTGTCATGTGGTGAACAATCTGTTTGGAAATTGGGGAGCGTATCCAATTGGGGCACGAATGCATTGTCAAATATATTCAGAGAAGAATGTGTTTGTACCTGGGAAAGACCTTCAAGTAATTGAATGGTACCAGGCTATGAATCTAAGTGTTCTTGGCTTAGCACACATTCTGGTTGGATGAACTTTTACATGAACTTTTACATTTTGTGTTGCATGTTCTTACAAAACGTCTGTCAAAGAAAACAAAAAAGAATTAATATTAAGTTTTATCATAATTAACTTGAACATAAAAAAAATTCGAATTGTTTTAGATCCTAGAAATAAATGAACAAGAAAAAATTGTAGGAGACATAGAATAAAATTAGATACACGATAAAATATTAGATATTTGTTTTGAGTTTAAAAATTATCATAGATTCTTTTATCAAATTTTTACTTCTTTTCTTATACATATAAACAAAATATTTTTTGTTCTTACTAACTACAAAATAATACTACTAATCAGCTACCGTTATTCCATATTAAGACAGTTTTAATTTTAAATATTAAACAAAGTCATATTCTGAGATTGGTTCGTCTGCATATGTCCTGCTTTCTTTACATCTCTTGCAGTGACTATCTAAAATTTTGAGAAGCATGTCTTGATATTGGTTCTTCTGCATCTGCACTGCTTTCGTTACATCTCTTGCAGTGATTATTTCAAATTTGGAGAAGCATGTCTTAACTGAAATTATTTTATAGCAGAATCATATTAGCATAGATGGCAAAGTAGTTCTTACAAATTAAATTTATAGACATAAAATTTGTTTCTGATTTTTTTTAAAAGAAATAACTTTGTCTTAAAAGCCGTAAAATGAATAATGGACATACCTGTTTCCATTAAGAATATTTCTTATCATAAGAGTTGTTCTGGCGTGTGGGGAGTTTGCCTTGGCTAATTCCTCTTCAAACATAAATTGAGAACTTTTCTGACTGATAACTTTAGCATTGTTTTTTTCATTTTTCCATTAAATAATTGGAGTGTAGATTCTTTGGCTGATGATTCTTCATGGGGTAGGTGAATCTTTTTCACATAAACTCTTCTCCCTCCCATTTTATGTGAGAAGGCCACATAGAAGGGTTTATGTGAGAATGCCTCAGCTACTCTGAGGAAGAGTCGTCCGCCAAAAAAGTCTACACCCTGATTATGTAAGGGTAAAATGAAAAAAAAAAAGACAATGCTAAAGTTATCAGTTAAGAAAGCTCTCAATTTGTGTTTAAAGAAGAACTAGTCAAGACAAACTACCCACATTTTAGAAAAACTCTTATGGTCAGAAATATTCTGAATGGATACAGGTATGTCCACTGTTCATTCTCTGACTTTTACAACCAAGTTATTTCTATTTAATTAAGTTTGAAAAGTTTTTTCACAACAAATTTTATGTTCATAAATTAAACTTGTATGTCATATATGCTAATATGATTCTACTCTATATTTTTTTCAATCAATACATGTTTCTCCAAATTTTAGATAGTCACTCGAAGAGATGTAACTAAAACAGCACAGATCATATGAAGTTGTTTAATATTTGAAATTATGATAAATAAATTATTTAAACTCAAAACAAATATATAACATTTTAGACCTATACAACTTTTTCCAGTTCATTTATTTATGTGTAGACTTATTTATTTTAAACAATTTTGTATCTACTCTGGCAGATATTTTGTAAATCCACCCAGAATGTGTGCTAAGCCAAGGAAGGATGCCATTATTCATAGTACTGCTTTGGAGTTCTTGTGCAAGGAAGTGTTCGTTCATGCTTTTTCATGGTGAAGCAACCTCGCATCCTTTCATACAAAGGATAAAGAATGGATCCATTGACTTAAACTTCTTCAAATGTTGGCTTGTGAATTTTCTCTCGCCGCGCGTTCATTTTGCATGGTGAATCAGCTTTGTAAGTGGCAGATTAGAAAGCTTGGGAGCAGTGTGCATTTTTTATCTGTTCGTTGACAAAAGGGTTCGTTTTTCTTTCCAATTCCCCTATCAACGAGAACATGGTTACAAAGCTTCTATATTCAGGAATCTCTGTTGGCTGAGCTGGTATGGGATAACAACTAACGAAGGAGCTATGAAAGCCTTAATAGGCTTTAGAAAGGAGGGTGCATTGTATATTCTCAACATGATGTGGAGAAAAATCAAGAATATTATACTTCAGAAGATTGCACAAGAGCCCATTCCCGAGAGTAGCGATAAATCCCAAGTTCCATCAGCCTCAGCAGGACAATTCGTCCATATCATGTTTTTCGGGACAAGCTTTCTGAAGCTGCCCCTTCAGGTGTCTCGACTCTTCGTCTCTCTTCATGCTGTTTGTATTGATTTTCTTTAATTTACTTGTAAAACTTGTGAGTTACTAGTCTTAGAATTTGAACAGTAGAAGAATTTGTATGGTCAATAGGAATGTCGCCTCACATATCTCGTCACCACCCTCGTAGTCAGGTATTGTTCTTAAGAGTCATGGGATATTATTATTGGATTAAGCTTAAACAGCCTGCACTCTGTTTACCATTGTTGTGGCTATTTGGATTTTGGATTTCTAAAAACTTCGAATAATAAATAGAATGACAGTGATTTATCCATCCACCAACCAGACCTAATCCAGCTTGCCTTGTCATATTTTATCTCATTCGTTTGTCCCCAACAAACAACAGCACCATGGCTATGGAAAATCCAAAACCCCCAAAAAATACTTTACGGCTAATAAAACCACCCAAACAGATAAATAATTAAATGTGTATAACAATTCCTACATGCTTGCCTGCAAAAATAATTGAGGGCGTTAGCTGTACAGAATATAACGATGGAGAAATGAAACGAACCAAAACCAAAATCCTTACAGCTGATGCTTCAATCTATTCACAATAAACAAACAGTACCTCTAATAATATCCACGTTTTAAGATTCTTGAGCTTGAGACAAGTTTTTTCCAGCCTATTAAATGAAAATATTGGCTGGAGATAAAAAAAAAAATTCACACCCCAGACTTCAACCGGTCTCCTTACAACTGTTGCTTCAATCTATTCATAATGAACAAAAAGTAGATCCCAGAGAAAACAGTGGATGGTGATGAGAACAAAGAAACCATAGAAAACGTGGAGTGTCGTAATGTAAAGCCAAGCGTTGGAGGCATGCAACTACCAGTGTCTGCTGGCAATGGGTCTTGCTTATGTATATTAATAATATATACACTTACATAATATATATTAGGCGGAATTGGTTTCACCAGACTGGAATTTCATGGCAAAATCTTCTTCTTTTTACAATGGTGTTGGGTAATATTAACATAATGTGGAAAAGAGAGAATTTAGTTATTTTGTAAATTGGGGTCACTCTTGTTTTACTTTTTCCCTTGCTGGCGGCACTTTCCTAGCTTGCATTCTAATATTTTGGAGAGCAAATGAATGTTAGTGACGGAAAATGGGTCCAAGTGGAGGGCCTTTTTGGCTGGAGGTGAGTGGTAACAACCATTAAAGCCTCTTGCTTATTATTCTTAATAATATTGTCTCTCACATATACTTACAAACAATCTATGAAATATTTGTAAATTTATCTATGAGATATTTGTAAATTTTGTTTGTTGTTTAAGTTTAAGGTTTGTTTTTATTTCAGTATTTTTTTTAAATTTTTAAAATCTTTTTATTTTACATATTATTATTTTTATATATATTTTGTAAAAATTAAATTAAAGTATTAACATTGATTTGTTTCATATTATTTTATTTATTTATTTAATTACAGACATTTTTAAACTTTTGCACAATTACACACACTCAAGCAAGAATATAACTTAGCTTGAATACATCATGATTTTTTTAATTAGCATAAACTATTAGTTGCTATTAATCATGATAAAATTCCAGCTAGCATATGATCATGAAAATTTGAAAACATATTGAAATATAGCCACTGCACTTAGATTTTATAAATGAAAGGTTTGAATTTGAATGGATTAATAGAAAAAAACATTGCTCTTTCAAGAGTCCAGATTTAATAGCATTTGTGGACACTGATGTTGGCTTTGTTCATTCAGTTATCTCAGAGCATGGAGTATGGAAAGACTACAACACTTCAGTTTGTCTATATTATTTACGCATAAAAAATTCATTTCACTCATATATTATTTATGCATAAAAAAATCATTTCACTCATACCTTTATGAATTCATCTTTCATTCACTTTAGACAATATGCAGAATTTATAAGGATACTAACTATATGTGAGAATCACAAACATATATATTCAATTTAATACATCTATTTCTCTAATACACAAAATATAGAATGCTATTTGAGATAGGAGTAAAATATATAATATTTAAACATTTTATTTTTGAGATGATGAAAATACATGAACAAAAGCGTAATATATTTATTCTTCATTTAAATATTTCAATTGTCTGGAGTATATTTATTTCAATTGCTTGGAGCAATAAACTATAATATGTTGTTTTAAGAAAAGTAAAATAGACATACCTATATTTTCTATTTAAACCATTTATTTTAAAAGTAAACAAATACAAATTGGTATTTTAATCAAAAGTGTTAAGTTATTTTTAATACAACAAGAGCTATTATATTTTAGTTTCATATTCCAAGTACATTTACAAATTTGTTGAACTATAAAAATGTTCTAATATTCCACATATTTGCACAAAGGCATGATTGAGACTTCTCCAAGATTTGCATAATTCTATATTATTTAAAAAAAAAAAATTATTTATTTTTATTTTTATTTTAGACACTTAATAAATATTTTGAAATATTGATATTCCAAATTAAAAATTTATAGATTATATTCGAAATGTTATAAATATTATAAATTATATTTTTACTTATTTTATACTTTCTTAGCAAGTCATTGTTTGTTATGTAAAATCATTGTATGTTTTATATATTTGCATTGTCAATTAAAGATACTATTTGATCATTTTTAATAAAAATTTGAATGTTTTCATTATTTTATTACATTTATTTATTTAATGTTTTTATGTACAACATTAAATTAAATTTATTTTATTGCTTTAAGTAAATTCGTGTAAATGTATCATACCAATCTATTACATTTAATTATTTAATATTTTAATATTACATTAAATAGCATGTTTAGGTATGTACAATTAATTACACACTCTGTCAAAGTTATAAAATTGTAATTATTCCCTTCTTTAATAGAGTAAAAATACTAAAACTAATCAATTGCAAATTTATCATGTACAAATAGACAATCAAGAAAAGTAAAAGAACCAAGTTTTACCCTCCTAAAAAAAAATGTTTAGTTAAATTTACATATATAATTAGTTAGCCGATAGGCTATTATACGTGGTAGAACCCCACCGGCATTTCCAGCAGTCTGACGCCTGCGGGAACCCCACTAATTTTACAGCAGCGAAAATATAAATAAAAATGGAAAAATAGGCCCCCCTTGGAATCCGCGTACAAGCTTAAAAAGTAAAGTTCGGTGAAGTTCAAATACGTTACGTGGCCTCCTTTTTATTGGGCAAAACAAAAATGTTTGGTCGCCTCATTAAAATATTAATATTTGCACATGCGCCTGTTTTCATTCAATTCCACCTCATGTCAAATTTACCAACGAATAAAGTGGCTTTAACAAAGTAAATACATTGGAAACTTTACAAAGTAAATACATTGGAAACTTTACAAGTTTTACCATACTTCGATGTAACTTCCGCTTATAAAAAAATCCTCCTAAATCCGAAAATATCTGCTCGGTTATTTTTTAATACCACATTTTTGTCACCTGACAATTTATTGGGACTTCGAAAGGCTAGCAGCCGTGGAATTAAAGTCATTAATTATAATAAAATTGTCCACTACATATATACCTACTTTAACTCCATAAGAGCACATTTAAGTCATGCAATCTAAGCAAGTTGCAGGAAAAAAATGAATTATAATAAATCAAACCAAATCAAATAATTTATATAATAAATAAAATAAATAGTAATTTATAAAATAAATAAATAAATAGTAATTTATATAATAATTTATGTAATAGTATATATATATATATATATATATATAATAAATAAAATAAAATAAAAATTTAAATAAAATAATATAATAAATTTTTAATAAAAATAAAAATTTGTATTTTATAAAATAATTTATATAATAATAATTTGTGTAATAAATAAAAAATAATAATTTATATAATAAACAAAATTAAATTAAATAATTTATATAATAAATAAAATAAGAAAGATTCTTTAAATAAAATAATATAATAAATTTTTAATAAAAATAAAATTTGTATTCAAACAATAAACAAATAGAAAAATGAAAAACTAAAGTTGTATAGGAAGTATTGTTTTAGAATGAATTGGAGAGGAGGGTAAAGAAGGAGAGAGAGAGAGGGGTGTGGGAGGTGGGGGCGGAAGTAGAGAGGGAGGGATAGAGAAAGAGAGATAGAGGAGGGTAAAGAGACAAAGGGAGGTAGAGAGGGATAAGTGAGATAGAGATAGGGAGGGAAAGAGAGGTGGGATAGAAAGTAGAGAAGGAAAGAGAGAGCTAGAGAGAGAGAGAGGGAGAGAGGGAGAGGTAGAGAGGGATAGGGGAGATATAAAGAATTAGAGGGGGAAGGAGAGAGGCAGAGAGGATTAAGTGAGAGAGGGAGAGAAGTAGAGATGGAAGGAGAGAGTGAGAGAGAAATGGGTGAGAGGGAGGGAGGGACAGGTAGAGATGGATATGTGATATAGAGAGAAATAGAGAGGGAAGGAGAGAGCAAGAGGGAGAGAGAAGAGGGGGGGGCAGGGAGAGGTAGAGAGAGGAGGGTAAATAAGTAGAGAGGGAAGGATGGATAGAGAGAGAGAGAGGGTAAAAGGGACAAAGGGAGGTGGAAGGGATAAGTGAGATAGAGATAGGGAGAGAGTGGTGGGATAGAAAGAAAGTAGAAAGAGAGATAGAGAGAGAGATGAGAGAGGAGGGAGGAGGAGGGTAGAGAGGGATAGGGGAGGTGTTATAGAGGTGGGGGGAAGGGAGAGAGAGAGGTGAGGAGGACAGTGAGAGAGAGAGAGAGACAAAGTGAGAGAGGGAAGGAGGAAATAGGTAGGATGGAGGGGAAGGGATGAGTAGAGAGGGATATTTGATATAGAGAAATAGAGAGGGAAGGAGAGAAAGAGAGAGAGGAGAGGGGGGAGGAAGGGAATGAGAGGTAGAGAGGGACAAGTGAGATAGATCACTTCTTTCTTCACATTGTCCACTCCTTTTCACAGCCGTAAATAATGTGGGCTCAGCCTATTGGTGTAAGTATTGCACCTTATTGGGGTGCAAAGTCTTGGTTAAATATTTACAATGTATGGATTAATCATCTATTTCATGATATGTTTCATTGCCTACAGGTGCTTAGGACTTAAATAGGACCTTGAGAGAAAAAGATATATGGCTCTTAAATGACTCACGATGCACAAACTTTGATACTAATTGTTTTAAAAGAATCTAATTGACATTGTGTTTCTATACATATACATTCTAAGACCTTAAAGAGGAGCTTCAAAAGATAAACAAATGCTCTTATGTAACTTTTATTTATGCAAGTTGGATACACATTGTTCAAAGGGATCTTATTGTCTTACAAAAAATACATTGAACAAAGTTATCCACCTACTTATATTATACAATGCATGTACGTGTATACAATTATATTTTTATATAACTAATTATGTATTGTTTCAATTCATTTGTGTTTTACCTTTAATTTCCTATCGGCGTCTCCCTTGAATCTCCTATAGATGCAAGTGCTAGTTTATGAACTGACCAACTATTCAATAGTTATTCAATCGTATAATTAATGAGACTATTATACCTGCTAAACAACGCATTATGAGTCACAACGAGGAAAGAAAGTTTTACGTGCTAAACAACACAACCTTAGACACAACATTTTATTGAAGTTTTAGAAGATTTTTTAGCTAGTTAGCAAGTGGTTTATGTGGCACCACATATGAGTCGTAGAAAAAATATTGCTAAAAATAGCATCTCTACTACAAGCTATGACTTTCCACCATCCGAATGCCTCCACTTGAGCAGTCAAATGTCTCTTTTCCAACTCAATCTACCCCAAATACAATTTGGTGACGTCACTACTCATGGCACTCTC
The DNA here is from genome assembly GCA_007115665.2 of Sequoiadendron giganteum. Classification (NCBI taxonomy): domain Eukaryota; kingdom Viridiplantae; phylum Streptophyta; class Pinopsida; order Cupressales; family Cupressaceae; genus Sequoiadendron; species Sequoiadendron giganteum. Next base: position 661,414,499 of record CM021101.1, on the reverse strand, counting down.
CAAACTCACTCCAACATTCCCCACATACAAACCGGGCATAACGCACTCGGATCCTGCAACCCCTTTCTCTCTTGTCAAAACATGAAATTTGGATCCAAATCCTGACTTTCCCACTACAAGCCCTCCCATAAATGCAGGAAGACTTAAATTTTCTAACATTGGGTCAACAAGATCCATGGAGCGAATGTTATAAAGAAACATCTTGTTTAACACAATCCCTTTACAAACCGAAGACCCAACTGGGCATTGTAATACGAGGACTAAAACTTCTGAAAGGAGAGGATGGCATTTCAATTTCTCTGTGGCCACCAACATGCATCCCTCTTCTATGTTGTTTATCTCATGTGCCCATTCTGCACTATTAAAAGTCCTTGACCTCTGCTTCTGACGAGTAACCACCATGGAATTCGCATTCACCAGGCGAGCTCTGAAGGTGCGCCAATCCTCCTCGCGCTGCTGCTCCCCCGATGGAGCACGTGAATAATTAATGCCCTCGATTTTACCAAAACTACCATAGTTTCTTGGTGAGAAATTCTAAGGATCTCCATCTTGTTTGTGTGCTGAACCCATGCACATTCTGATGTCCACACGCTCTCTGCTCCTCCCTCTTGACAATTGAACTGCACAAGAGTCAATATTATCTATGACTTCTCTAATTAAACATCAAAAGGTTTGATCAGGTGTGTTGTAATCGGCGTACAGATGTAAGAAAAGATTGCACAGATTTTTTTACAAATTCTTCGATAGTTGTTACACTTAAGATACGTAATTTGAGAAAAGATAAAGGATTGCTTACATCTTGCAGAGCCGCTCACTTTGTTGATTGTTGAACATCCCCTGCTATGCTTGCTTGGGCCCAACATGATTACCTTCATAATATTTCCTTGCATCTATAAATGGGTGGGGATCTGGTGAGCCATTTTGTGCCTGCACTTTTACAAATAGATGATTCAAACGATATTCTCAAGAATTTTACCTTCGTCAGTATCATTCAGAGACCTTCGATATCTAATGACCCATTGGTAATAATGAACACAGATTTAACCAAGACCCCTTTCAACGCAATGTGTTGACCTCGTTCAACATAACGTGCAGTGAGTCACAATCATTATGAGAAAAAGCATAACTACAATCGGTGTTTCCTCTCAACCGATCAAAAATGCCATAGACGAGAACCAAAAGAACTTAAATTTAATAATTGAAATTCCTATTTTACTTGCATAATTGTATGATGCTCTTTAAAAATTTATTAAATTCCTATTTTACTTGCGTAATCATATGACGCTCTTAAAATTTTTAAGGCTAACGAATAAGATTTAATTAAATTCACTAGTTGATCCATCCTTTTATCTAATGGAATAATAGGAAACATGAGACATTTTCGCATGTGTAAATGTTTCTTTGTCGTCAACCCTTATGTCCTTAACTCTTAAGGAATAAGATTTAATTAAATTCATTAGTTGATTGCATTGGTGGAATGTATACTCCTATGTATTTAACTCTTTGTCATAAAGGTCTCACCGTAGGTACAACTTTAGGAAGATGGATACCCAAAGCCTTAAATTCTCAATCAAATAAATTTCAATCTAAAATTCATTCAATCAAATAACTATACAAAAATGTGAATTTGATAAAATACCCTAAACAAAAATATAAGAACATAACTTTATTTTAATGGATATTTTAGGTTCCCTTTGCTCCTTTAAAATATTATTTAAACATTTTATTACAAATCAAGGGAAAGTTAGATAATAAATTTGTACATTTTCTTTGTTATTCTCAAAACAATTTAATGAAAACAGTGCATAATTTGTTTACTATACTTATAATGAGATTCAAAAATCTGAATGCATGTTGTTAAAAAATTGGAGAACTTGAATGATTCTCTATATCCTACAAATAGATGGATCCAAAGATCTTTACATAAGTATCATCCTTGGAGAGATGTTTCTCTTGCATAAGACATGACTTTACATAACAAATAATTTGGATTGAATGTGATTAAATATTGTTTATATTTTAACACCCTCCCAATAAACTTTATTAGGTTTATTAGCTATCCATGTACAGATGAAAAATATTTAACACCGATACCTTCTTGAACGTATAAAAACATATCCTTATTTTTAATAGCCTTTATTACCTTTGTCCATCATTATACTAGTAAGACATTCTTCATAGTTATATCAATAAAGGAAGTTGAGCATTCCAATTGATAATTGTGATCAAAATCTTCACGGATTTAGCAACGATCTTTCTGATCAATTCCAACAATGGTCTTTGTGACCAAAACCTTCACAAATTCAACAACAATCTCTATGATCAATTTCAACAATGATATTTGTGATAGAAACCTTCACATATTTAGTAATGATCTTTGTGATCAAAACCTTCAATGATCTCTATGATCAATTTCAAAATTGATCTTTGCAATCAATACTACTACTTTTTAGGTTTGACAATTATCTTTGTAGTCAATATAAAAACTATTCAACAATAATCTTTGCGATAAAAAATATCTTTTAGGTTCAACGTATAGATTTTTAGGCTCAACAATGATCTTTGAGATCAATATTACAACCATTCAACAATGATCTTTGTGATCAATTGTACTTATTATGCATATATGAGTGATCCAACTTCAAATCTCACATATATGAATGCTCCAAATTCAAATATTGCACCACTATATAGATAAAATTCAAGTAGCCTATAGTAGTAAAAAAATCATAGATTAAATTACATGGTTTCTAGGATGATATTTGGCCTTGCATTATTGATATTTTGTTTGGCATGAGAATATTTATGCTTGTACAATATTTTGAACATACTTTTCACCATTTTCCAATTAGATACACTGATCCATCCATAATCCATCTGTATACTATATTATAAAGGTTGTTTCTTCCATTTTTTGTTCCAACACAATTTCTCAAAATGATTATTTAATCCATAGATACTATAAGGATGGATATCCCAAAACAATTATTTTTTATGTCCATGCTTATGACAATGAGAACATTGTATGCATTGTATTTCTTGAGCATTGACAAATAAAGTCTAGATCCAAGGGGCAAAAAGGAGTAAAATGTTGGAACTACAGAAAAATGGACATGTCAAAAGGATTAAAGGCTGCCAAAAGAAAGAAAAGAAAATTCTAGTTCATAGGAATCTAAGGCAAACACAATAGAAGTTTAGACACCACTGGAAGATAGAGAGGTATTAACTGCTAATTTGAGAGGCACTTTACTTCATGTTTGGATTCTTAATTCTGGAGCCTCGTTTCACATGACTCCACATAGATACTGGTTTACTACTTATCGGTCATATCATGGGGTTGTGGTTTACATGTGAAATGAAAAAACCTATGAAGCTATTAGTGAAGGTGACATAAGAATCAAGATGTTTGATGGAATGATAAAGACTATTCAACATGTTAGACATGTACTAGGATTAAAGAAAAAAAATTGTCACTTGGAGTTTTTGATGAAAAATATTATTGATTCAATGGTCAAAATAGTTTTCTCAAGGTAACAAAGGGTGTATTGGCTATGCTAAAGGGAGAAAACATATGCAATCTCTACAAGTTGGCTAGCAAAAATAGTAGTGGAGAAGCTGCATTGATGTTTGATGTAGAAATAGACTTAGTATCAACTTTATATCAATGGATAGGACATATGAGTGAATGTGGTCTCAAGGTACTTCTAGATAGAAATATCCTCCCATGTGCCAAAAGTAGAGTTTTACATTTTTGTGAATATTGTTTGTCTAGAAAACATAATAGAATAAGATTTTCTAGAAGTACTACCAGAAGTAAAGATGTTTTATAATTCACTCATTTAGATACTTGGGATGCTCATGTAACATCTATTGGAGGTTCATCATATTTTATTTCATTTATAGATGATTATTCTCATAAGGTATGGATTTATCTTTTTAAGAATATGTCTAAAGTGTTATCTTATTTTAAGAAGTTTAAATCTCTAGTAGAGAATGAAAAGGATGCAAGAATATAAAATGTCTGATAATAGATAATAAAGGAGAATTTTGTTTAATAAAATAACTAGTTTTATAGTGAGTATGGAATTGTAAGGAAATTGAATATTGCTTGGACACCACAACAAAATGGTTTTGTTTAATAAATGAACTATACGATTATGGAGCAAGCTAAATGTATGTTGAGAACTGTTGGTCTTGAGAAAAAAAATTGGGTAACCGAGGTTTTTCCTATAGCCTATTTCATATCAATAGTTCACCCATTAAAACTCTTGATAATAAAATCCTTGAAGAATTATGGATAGGTAAAACTATTATGTATTCCTTTCTTCGTGTATTTGGTTTTGATGCTTATGGTCATATTCCTAAAGAGAGTAGAAATAAGCTAGACATGATGTCCAAAAATATATATTTTTCTTGGCTATGTAGAAGGTAAAAAGGGGTACAGATTATGGAATACTACTGCCCATAAGGCTATAGCTAGATAAGATGTTTATTTTAATGAGTAATAAATTCAAAGAGGTAAAGAACAACAAAGTATAGAACATAATCCATTTGAGGTGGAAATTTATTATTATAATCTATAGGTACCAAATGAAAATCAGCAAGATCAACAACAACATAATGAGCCACATGTTGATATAGTATACCTTGTAAGGAGATCCATTAGATTATCCAAAGAACATGAAAGGTACTCTCCTACTTATAATTTCACTTATGTATATTACTAATTGGTTTTAGTAAACTTAGTTCATATCAAGAGGCTTGTGAAGTTGAATGTGCAAGCAAGTGGAGAGTTTCCATGGAAGAGGAGATGGAAGCTCTTGATAATAAAAAGACATGGGAGCTTGTGCCATTGCCTAATGGACAAAAATATATCTGGAATAAGTGGGTCTTCAAATTGAAAAGGGTCATAAATGATAATTTGGAGAGGTATAAAGCTTGGTTGGTGGCTGAGGGGTATGCACAAAATCTTGGTATTGATTATGATGAATTTTTTCACTTGTATTGTTAAGTACTATTAGAGTTAGAGATATCAAGTTTCCACAATCCATAATGATAATGCCACAATTTTCTGGATTTGATTGCGTAATTTTTTTGCATCAACGTTTTGGATCACACTCTATGATCCACCATTAGGATGAAAACAAAGAGCTCTTTTCTTTCATCCCAATGATGGATTAGAGAGTGTGATCTGAAACGTCGATGCAAAAAAATTTATGCAATCAAATCCAAAAAATTGTTGCATAACTATTAGAGTTGTTTTAGATCTTTTTTCTAGTCTTGGTTTGGAGTTAGAATAGTTAAATGTAAAATTAACCTTCTTAGATGGTAATCTGTCAAATGAGATTTATATACAGAAACAAAATGGTTTTGAGGAAAGAGACAAGGAGAATCTTATTTGTTGGTTGAGAAAATTGTTGTATAGTTTGAAACAGGTACCAAGGTGTTGGTACAAGCAATTTTTTCCTTCATGATAAATTTTAGTTTTAGTAGATGTGAGGCTAATCATTGTGCCTAATTTCAAAGGTATGATGATGATAGTTAAATTATTATTATTTTTATTATTATTATTATTATTATTATTATTATGTCAATGATATGTTGGTAATAGGTCCCATAATGTATAAAATCATCCATTTAAAAATTTAGCTTGCTACCTGGAGTTTGAGATAAACGATGTAGGAAAAGAAAATTAGATTCTTAGTATGAGGATACATAGAAACAAAAATAATAGGAAGATATGGTTGTCACAGAAAAATTATGTGGAGAAGGTTCTCTAGCACTTCAATATTCAAAATTTACAACCAGTTAGTACTCCATTTCCTATTCATATTAAATTGTCTTTAGAATAGTTCCCTTGCACAAAAGTGGAGGACATAGGTGCCTTGTATCCCATACTCATCAGTAGGTAGTGGTCTTATTTTTTTCATAGTGTTCACTATTGGAATCTATTGTCATTGATGTCAAAAGTGCAAATTGTTCATGCAAGAGAGATGTTGGCATGATGATAGTTCAATGGTGTGCCTAGATGATATGGAGATGTAGTGGATCTGGTTCTGGAAGTATGTGGATTGGTTGTTGGTGCAAAAGAGCAAGTTTCTCAATATGTTGCATAGTTGACACATGTTGTCACCTCTTTACAACAGTTGCTTCTAGGTATTTGATGGAAAATCAAGCAACAGATTTGATATGGGTTTTTTGAGAGTATTCTAGTGATGTGTTGTATAGGTCCTAAAAATGTATTATTTTTTCTCTTGAGTATTTTATAGTTTATCAGTTAAACCCTAGGTCATTTGCAGTCATGGTCTCATGAACATATATTCTATTTTCATGTTGATTGTCAACAGCAGGTTGTAGGTGACTTAAGTGATAACTTAAGTCATTCATTCCATATTGGTGATCGACCTCGTCAC